>OX374621.1:1250000-2500000 GCA_947347705.1 Nymphula nitidulata | reverse complement strand
GCTTGTTTGCCATCTAGTTGTATAAAAAAAACTTGTAACGGCTTCTCAAGCAACTGTCGCAATATCTAAGAAACTAATGATTGCAGAAATGATAATAATAAGTTCTAGTGCTAGTAAAAGACAATAATTAATCACATAACTTCAGATGAGATTTCTGTGAAATAATTTAAGATTGGTTGCATTATTTCATAGAAATGTTATGCAATTATCAAATAAATAATATGTATTTGAAAGTTGCTAAACATTTCCCTGAAGTAATATAGCCCATGTTTTAATTTAATGTCGTATTGTCGGAGTGTTGTACCTGATATTGTGTTCGTGCAGCAAGTAAAGTCGCCAAACTCATTGAGGGAGGTATCGAACCGGTGACCACGAATTAAGCCAATCGTGATCTTAGTCTTAGCATAATGAAGGGTTTTAGTCCTTTGTCTGTATTAAGAATAAGTGACGTATCACACCTGCGGTGCAGTCCTAATAATCAGTTATTATTCAACAAAGTTCTGAGATACCATGTGTAACATCTCCTAAGACCTGTCAAGAGTGAAGCAGTGAGACCACAACTTAAAATTACTCGTGGAGCCACCACTGGGTCACCGCAGTGGGTCCACGAGTCTGGTGGGATGTAGAAGACCGATGGTTAGTCATCTGCGCCTGCTGTTATAGGAAAATCGTCTAGTACCTACTGAATTTTTTTTATGTGATTTTTAGGTTCAAGGTTACTCTATATGATCACTTTTAACCAAAATGATTTAGGTTTTAAATAAGTGGTTATAATAAAACCTTGAGCCTACCAATCACACAGTCATCCTACTAACACCCTAGGCCAATTAAGACTGGTCAACGATATATGCCTCCAAGGAATAACCATAGTTTTTTAACGACAGTTAGTCACACTCGGAAAAAATATTTGCAACTTCAAAGTGCGAAGTGCACTATTTGCGTCAAACCGAATCTCCGCACATCTTAAAATCGTGCTCATTTTGAGAAATGCACATTTTGCGAAATGCTCCTTTTGAGAAGTGTACATTTTCGAAGAGTGTACTAATTCATTTGAGCATGGTATACAAGATGCGAAGTGCATCATTTGCGAAAGGTCTAATGCACCCTTCCCTCTCTTTTTACATAATAATATAGTATCTCTCGTCTGTATATGTTTATGTCTGATTATAGGCTTTATAATAATGTGTGTGTATGTATAATAATGTGTGCAAAAGTGATAATTTTGCAATAAAACCATTGTTTATGAAAATAGTAAAATTACTTTAATAATTCATCGATATGTTACAATTGTTATCTTAACGTCAATTACATAACAATTTTCTAAAATTAACTACATAGATAATGCATTATTATAAAATAATAATATACAAAATGCGTAAGAGTTAAACATCAACTGTAGGTATATATTTAACTTTTATAATATTTATCTACCTGAGCAAAAGTCATAACAGAAGCAATAAATTTGAAGCCAGACTTGAAGGAGATACATTCGAAAGTCTTATAAAATAATTATAAAAATGATTACCTGTGTCTGTGTGCGAGAATTACAATTCAGCTGTTATACTAAACGTTTTATCAACTGTACAATTGTTTCCATCAATTATTATAATTTATTAAGACAGTTTGGCGTATCCTGAACATTAAGCCATTAATTACTTCGTCGTTCATAATCATTAAATATTCTCGTTAAATTAATCTTAGACCCGATTTTTCAATCCTCGGATAACATTTATTTAGAGAACACTTTGACAAGTTACCATCCACAGAAAATTGGCTGGATGATTGAAAAATAGATTCTGAATCATTTGTAATATCTGATATGAAAATTTAACACCTCGATAGCTTAGCAGTTACAGCAGTAAACATGATTGTAAAAGTATTCCAACACAGCATAAGTCTTTTATATACTTAGTCAAATAAAATTGACACAATTATTTCCACATTTATCAAACATTAAAAATATTCAACAAAATTAAATCACAAAAATGTCACAACATGATTATAATAATTTTGTTAATATAATAAATGAACGACACAAATTAGGCTTAAATTAAATAATAATAAGCGTTTTGTTATTATAAATAATAAGTAACTTTTAAATAGTACTATGTAAGTAAAGTGAGTCTGATTGAATTATTTGACCCGTAACAAATATTCGAGACAACATATTACATTCCAAAGCCTAAATCCAAGAGTGACTGAATTTAAACTCAATCCCCCTTATTATAAAATATTTTTTTATTTATATGTTCTCTCTATTACAAAGCAAGGGGCCCTAATGCACATACATACAGTTATGCCTTAAGTATTTTCTTAAATGCTTCAATCATTGCATTGATATGATGCTGTAACACATTTAAATGCATTTTGGATGCAACATTTCACATTGCACTTCAACACAAATACTTGCTTTTATAGCACTTTTATAACATAAAGTTCGCTCAGACACACATCTGTAATGATTGTACTAAATAAAATCTCGTCTGACACCATCGAATCCCGCCCAAAAGCCCCTGTTAGCGAGTACCCGAGAATGAGGTCAATTGTTTGTTAGCAAAACATATCATCAATGCGTTATAGAAATACAAGGAATCATCCCTTCACTTGTCAATACATTCCACTCACGTTACAGCTCGTCCTTCCTCAGCCGTTTGAGGGCGAGGTCGTCATGTTGGAACCACGTGGCGTACACCCGCAACGGCTCCGGCGACGAATGTCGGTGGAACGACACTGGCCGGTCCCGGGCCAACACTTCGCGGGCGTAGTCTTGGGGGCGAGCCTGGGAATAGTAATCCAGTAATTTATGGTTCGATGGAGGAGCTCGGTGGCGTATTGGTTTGAGCGCTATGGTTTCGATACGAAAACAAAGCAACTTTCGCCATGGCCGATCCAGGGATGGGTAATCAGTAATCAGTCCTTTATTTGTGAAATACAGGTTTCATTGTCAAACAGTTGGTATGTTACTTAAATATGCATCACCATATTTCAGCCCTTAAAGAGGCATACAAACTTTATATGTTTTTTTGTTGCATATCAATTTAGCTTATTTATTATATTTTAATATTACCTATATAATTAATCATAACATTACCTATATCTAAACCATTCACATAATTTAAGGATTTCAAATATTCAAACTAAATACATCACACATCAGCAATAGTAATAAAATAAACACAAAATATAATTATTTACAATAATGATTTAAAAGAAAATCAATCAAAGTTTGTTATCTCGAGCCCTCCGTGCATCGGAAGTAGACGTGCGCGCCGCGCCGCTCTCGGCCCGGGCCGCCGCCGCCGCGACGGCGGCTCGGCGCGCCGCGGGGCGGGTAAGGGGAAGCAACGAACAGCCGCTCGCTCGCACGATCGTCCATTTTTATCGGTTCATTTCATGCGATCAGTTGATAATAGTGCGCATAGAAAATGACTACATTTAATAAGACTAAATCCAAACAGTTTTCAATCTCTGTTTTATACGATACGACGCTAAGATCAAGTCAAGCTTCTGTTTTTGCAAGCTTTTGTGTTGTGCTTTTAAGCGAACTCACAAGGGCTATATTGGCAATTCCTGCCACTAGCACGCCAAATCAGCGAGTTTTTCCTATAGCAGGACTAACTGTCACTGCTAAAAGATCGCGACTAAGTGCACTACGCGTGGGTAAAATTATTTTCATCCATGACAATGTCCAATCCATGTCAAATTATTTTCATCCAATTATGTATTCATCATCATCATCATCATTTCAGCCGAGAGACGCCCACTGCTGGGCATAGGCCTTCCCCAAAGATCTCCATACCGATCCGTTCTGCGCTGTCCGCATCCATCGGCTTCCCGCGACCCTCACCAGATCATCGGTCCACCTTGTGGGAGGCCTACCAACGCTGCGTCTCCCTGTACGTGGCCGCCACTCGAGGACCTTTCCGCCCCAACGGCCGTCAGTCCTCCTTGCAATGTGGCCTGCCCACTGCCACTTGAGGCTCGCAATTCTTCGGGCTATGTCGGCGACCTTAGTTCTCCTGCGGATCTCATCATTTCTGATTCCATCACGCAGAGAAACCCCGAGTATAGCCCTCTTCATTGCCCTTTGGGTGACATTAAGCCTTCTTATGAGGCCCATTGTAAGCGGCCACGTCTCAGTTCCGTAAGTCATAACTGGTAACACACACGAATTAAAGACTTTCGTCTTGAGACACTGCGGTAGTTGGGCCGAGAATATGCTGCGAAGCTTCCTAGAACGCTGCCCAGCCGAGTTAGATACGTCGATTGACCTCTTTCTGGAAGTTGGACTATCTGTCCCAGGTAAATTATATTCGTCAACAACTTCCAACCTTTACAGGAGTGGGTACGACATGGGAATTCGACATAATTTTCGTCTTATCCATGTTCATGTTTAGACCCTCTTGTTGGGAGACTCTACAGAGGTCGTCGAGCATAGTGCCTAAGTCTTCCAGGTTTGTAGCCATGACTACGATATCATCAGCAAAACGAAGGTGAGTCATGTACTCGCCGTTTATGTTGATGCCAAGTACTCCTCTCCAGTCCAAAACCTTAAACACATCCTCCAACGCGGCTGTAAACAGTTTCGACGATATAGAATCGCCCTGTCTCACACCTCGCTGAAGACGTATTGGTTCCGAGGTTTGGTCCTGAAGGCGGACTGACATAGTGGCGTTTTCGTAGACTGACTGCAGCACTTGGATGTACCGATAGTCTATTTGGCATCTCTGTAGTGACTGAAGCACGGCGCAGCCCTCTTATTCTCAACTGTCGGATCACAGATTCGATTCGAAAAGTCACATGCCGTCTCGCTTTGCGATCGCAGCGCGATAAAAAGTGACAGGTATAGAGTTTCCGAAATTCGAAATCTTTTCGACAGTTGAGAATAAGGGGGCAGGTCTCGACAGAATCGAAGGCTTGCTCCTAGTCTACGAACGCTAAGCATAATGGCAGGTTGTACTCTTCGGCCTTCTGTATAACCTGCCGCAGCGTATGTGGTCTATGCTATGGTACTAAAGCCTTTTCGGAATCCGGCTTGTTCCGGAGGGTGGAAGTCGTCAAATCTGCGTGCGAGACGATTCGTTGTAACTCTCAAATACAGCTTGTAAACATGACTCAGGAGCGCGATGGGTCTATAATTCTTCAATTGGGTATTGGAATTATGTATTGTGCAAACAAAACTGTACTTTTTAAGTTATTTACCTCACCTACTCTTTATTTCCTTTCCTACTAATGCTGAGATGCAGTTTTGATAGCATTTCAAGCAATAAACTTTTTTATTCCACTTCTATTTTTTACTCGCTCTAATTTAGTTCATTACATTTAGTTTTAGGTATTAGCTTGTTCAATACCGTGATCACGGGATCACGGTATTGAATATGAACTCAAAATCAAAGGATATTAAAACGCCTGTTTTATTTCTAATCAGTCTTTATTTCTGTTACAAGTAAATGAAAAACAGGCTAACAAAATATTAAACATACATTATTGTTTCTACCCTTCCCGGGTAATCTTTTATTAATAGTTCGGCGGGACTAAGAATAAAAGACACATTTTTTTTATAAAATAAAAAACGAACTATTAATAAAATAATAAAAAATAAAACTACTAATAATAATAAAAAAAATACAACAAAAAACCTTTCCTATTAATTAAACTTCGCAATAATTATTTTTAATGCAGATTGCATTAAAAATAATTATTACAGGTAGATTACTTAACAATCATCTATTCATTTACTTTGTAACATTCATATAATTACTAATCAAACAATGCTAAATAACAATATTCAAAAGAAACGAAAATAAAACGATAAACATAATCAATAACATCTTAAGATTTTGGCATTTTTTGCAACTGAAAGTGTGATCTTACAAAAGGACAGAGCGTTTAATGACTTATCAGATAGCGAACTTCTCAATTTGTTGTATAAATAGCTGATCGAAGAAAACCTTCTACACTTGTAGGTACTATAGATAGTAAATATTTGCAAGCTGTAGATAATAATATTTCCCGACCACCCCCACCGGTTTCGAAGACACACATCTCTACTCTTATTATTGATTCTAAATCAGTGTCTGTACTTAGTTGCAATTGTACTTTTAGGTAATTTTGATATTTCCCTCTCCAGCTGTTTCTGGATGGACATATCGTTCAGTTGTTTATTTTTATATTTCAAACGAGTCAGTAAGTTAACGATAATTTCATGCAATTCATCAGATGTTAGTTTTTTAAAAATGTCACCTTTGCTATCATTATCACTAAAATAAGCTTCAGGGCCATGTAAGTATTGTAACACTCCAGATATAGAGAGACTTCGCTCTTTTATACGTTTTCGAAGTGCCCTTGCAAGGTTTTGGCTTAACTCATTAGCCTGTCCATCTAATTTTGTTAACATGCGTGCGAGACTGACTAACTAACGGTTAAATATTAATATAACTCTAATAAAGAATTGTTAATTTGTAATACCGTAAAATCACGGTATCGACTGATCAATACCGGTATTAAAGAATACCAATAAAAAACGTGATTACGGTATTATGGGATCCCGGAATACCGGTATTGAAAGCCCTAATGTACATGGATTTTAATTACTGTAATTCACCAGAACCATTAATAAAATGTTTAGTAAATTGATAAACAATAAAATAATTCTTACTTTTAGTACATCAAAACTAAAGACTGACCTGGTGGAAGAGAGGCGAGTGCGTCATGGTGACGTTGAGCCGGTGCCTCGCGCAGGCGCCCAACGTCATATCGTCGGGCGCCGTGAGCGCTGCGCAAGCGCATTTGGACAGTGTGCGCGCGGCGCCTACGCTGAACACAGTGCCACCGCCACCGGTGATGTAGTCGTACCCTGACCAGGTCCAAATGAAAACCGATCAGCCTCAAAACTGGTGGATCACGGAGTCACATCCGGTGACTCTTTCACAGGTATAGATTCCGAAATTCCGACAGTTGCGAATTAGGGGGTAGGAGGAATAACTAAGTTTAAAACTAGGCATTGGTTTGGATTGGAGGATTTTTTTTTCTATATAAGGAAATGGCGAAAAAGGTGAAGTAATACAATGAGACATTTTGGTGATCAATTTGGATACGAGTGATGCAATTGGAACATTATATCCAAACGAAATGATGACAAGCTCATTAAGATAAACAGCAGAGGCAAGACCCTAACAATGATAATGAATTTTCAACGTTTTTATTCTGAACCATGTCATCACAACAGTGATTTCATTAGAGATCACAACAGTGATTTCATTAGAGATCACAATAAAAACATTGAAAATTAGCCGTAATAAAATAAACAAATATTTTGTGTATTTACCTTTAGCAGCAGTTTCTATCTTGCCGTATCCATAGCCATATCTCTCACCTAGAACGGTGATATCGGACCCGCCGCGGTAGCAACTAAGCACCTCACACAGTCTTTGGACCCTAGTTTGGAAATTAGTGTCTTATTAATACTATTTAAATTTTCGAAGTTTACAATAGGTTAGTGTCTAGTTCACAGATCTTCGGTTTAATCAATGAAGTATATGAAAATTACAGTAATGGTATGATTTACCCGGAGAGATCAGTCACACTTCAAAACCTATTCCCTTCGATTTTTATTAAAGATCATACATAGCGCTTGCTTCTAATCTTCGGATGTGCTTATGTCAATGTCTCATATACAGGTGGTGCCATTTAAAACGTCAATAAATTAAAACATGGGCTATATTAGTTAATAGTAATGGTTTGCCACTTTTACAAACATCTAATTCATTTGATAATTTCATCACATTTGTATGAAATAATATAACAATGGCTGCATTATTTTAAAGAAATGTCTTGAAATAATTAAATCAATAAGATGTTTTTGAATGTGGCAAATCATTACTATGAACTAATATGGCCCTCTTTTAAATTTATTATCGTATTGATGGCACCATACCCTGTTTATCTGATATTACCGTTGTACCCTAAGATCATAGAAAGTTGTACCTAATTTTTAAATAGTAGAACTCTTAACATAGAAAGGATTCAGCTTAAAGCTAAGGAATTTTCCCATAAAACATAACTTAATTGAAACCATATCTTACCCAAGTATCGTGTCATCGTCTGCTAGAAATATCCACTTGATGTGAGGCATCTTGTGAACTCTCTTTAGCACCTGTTTGATTATGGCCACCGTCTTAGAGCAGTGCCCAGTCTTGGAGTTCGGTATGCCCGTATCAATTGCTGGTAGCGTTGGATCTGCACCAAAATAGTTGTTTTAATTATATTTGTGCTGTATTGTCCATTCACATTGAGGGTTTTAATGTGGCTTACCATCTTGGTCGCTGTAAAACTGCAAATAGGTGACGTAACGGCCCCAAGTTTTCTTCAAGACCTTGGCCCTGGTTCCATGGAAGCCGCTCCACGTTTTCACAGCGAAGAATATGGACTCCTCTGATATGGCACTGCCCTGCCGATAACGCGAGTTTTGAGTTTCTGATTTTCGTTATTACATAAAGTTCTTATGGTGGATATAAAATAAAAGTCAGTTTAAAAACCTTAGCCTGCTTGAATATCTTCAATAAAGATGACCTGGTGATGGAAGTGTCTTACAGGGTAGAAATAGTGGTGTGGAAACTCTGCCTTCACTCACATTGTTTCAGATTATGAGGCTTTTTTATGTCAAAGATTGTCAAACTTATGCAGATGATCAACGTGATGGTAAGTGATAATTATCACCCATCATCATCAATAGCCTATATACGTCTCACTGCTGGGCACAGGCCCTCTTACATGGGAGACACACATGAGGAGCTTGGGACAGTGCGTTGACATTCTAGAGACAAGACATGGTAATGCATCCCATTTCATGCCCTGTAATTACAATGGCTACCTTTCCCTTCACACCGAAACACAGCAAACTGTCGACACAAAAAGGCGGTGGCCCCAAATGCAATACGAAAGAGGTCACGGACCAGCTTGAGCCTTAACAACTTCATCGAGATATTGTCCTATCGCCTTTTATTGGCTAGATCATGGAGTGCTGAGAAAAGCTTTTTGACCTCATCTCCTGACAGTTAATTAAAGACTACCATCCCACGTAGTCATCAATTAACTGTCTCCACCTCAACATCCCACACAAAGAAGTTAAGTCAGTTTAGAAGGTCAGTTGTGGTCCCTCTTTCATACAACATGGGTTAATTCGAAAGAACGGCTTCATGCGTGAAAAGGCACTTTATTTGTCGGCAAGGTGAACGCGGCTACAACAGTGTTAATGTTGCATTAGCTATCGTCGCATATATACTCCTCAACACAATCTGATGTGTACCGGATACATCAGATTGTGTTGAGTCATTTGCCGTGCTTGGAATAAAAAAAATACAGTACTTACACATGTGTCAAACTGTCTTGGATAAGTGGCACAGTTTTCACCTGACACGATGCAGAAGCTAAGGTCTGCAGTGAGCAAGGGTCCAGGGTGGTTTCTGTCTCCATACACTAGTTGAGCAAGCTCGTATGCAGGGTCTATTGAGAAATCTGCTTCTAGTTTTCTTTCGCCACTCTCGATTTTTTGTATAAGTCTAAAAATATCATAATATATAGGATGTTTATTTTCTACATTTGGCGGGATCGCTTACCAGCTCAGGTAAGTAACTTTTACTAAATCTTTGAACGCAGTTATTGTTATTTCTAAAAATAAAGGAATTTTACCTTGGAGTATAATTTGCCAACTCCAATATTTACGCACTTTCTTTCCGGTTTCCTGTATACCTACTCTACTTTACACATGAGGTCTTACCAGCCCGCCGGCGGCGGCGCTGACACACTAGAAAATCTATTCTGTCTGATTTTCTAGAGTTCTTCTCCACGGGTTAATATCATGATGACAATCACGATGTTGTTGAGTCAATTAGCATGCCTTGTATAAATAATTCAGAAAACATTATCTGTGTCATGTACTCACGTATCAATCAGTTCCATTCTCATAGCGAAACCACTAGCGAAGTTTGGATAGACAAAGCCACCTTCGTCGTCCAGGTCGTCGTAGAACATGAAGTGGTGTATAATGGTCGGTTCCTCGTCACTTAAAGGGTAGCCTATCCACATTGTATCCTGCGAGAAAATATAACAGGAATTGTAATATATGTGGGTGGGCAGAGCGGGAGTAGTCTGTGTTTAACCGTCAGCTCGAAGGCTGCACGTGGTGGTGCGCAGGCGAGCCCAATACTACACATTAGGTATTGTTACATAAAATATAGCCCAGCTATACTACAAGAATAATCAACTTGAAATTAGCTCCTGTACAAACCTATAAAAGTAGCAATGCTTCCACGTATCAATAAATAAAATTAAAAGTGTACGAAGCCTGGGCCCAAAACAAAATTAGTTTTGAAGAGCAAACCCACCTATATCAGGCGAAAGAGTATCACTATTTAGTTTTTTTTTAATTATTAGAAACCTAACAGATTACAGTTATGAAATCACAATGAGATATTACAAATATATAAGTTCTTAACTTTACTCTAAAATCATGTGTAAAAAATGTTAAAACATTATTACGATAAGCCTAATTACTCTTCGTCGTAAAACACAGAGCTGCAGCTAAAATGGCGAAACTACGTTTATTAAAGACTGAAAAGAAAATGAAGCGACGTATAAAAAATTACTTCTCACGAAATTAGGTGCAAACATTTACCTGTTGTTTGTCTGCCGCAGCCAGAGCCTCCATGAGCTTGCCACACCTCACAGCTGTATGCGGCTCTACGAAGAGCACCCATCTGACGTCACTACCTTTGTATTTGGTCACCAATGGCCTGAGCAGTGGAATTATGGTCCACGCACCAGGTATGGGGAAGTCTTCGTGTGTTATGTGAACTATTGGTAGTCGCTAAGCAAAATCACAGAAAAAGATCCAGCATCAAACTTTACATACGAAAGGACAAGACGATTGAAGGCTGCTAAGTTATTATTCGGAAGATTAGAAGTAATTTAAGGTCCTATTGTAGAATCTTATTAACAAGACTCATGTTAAGTGATACAACAAATACCTAAAATGGTTGTATGTAGGTATCTTCAAAATTGAAAGACACGTGAATATGTCTACTGACGATGATGGATACTAGTGAATTAGTGTTATCTATCACATACGACACGAACACCCGGCAATCTGCATCAATTATCTAGGATACAATAACATTTTGATGTGACAACTGATGCTCGGCAAATTGGCACTATAAGCGTCATGTCCAGAAAACTAAATATTTGGAGACATACGAAATCATTACTAAAATTAAATGAACCAAAGTCATCTCATAGTAAATACTATAAATAAATTATCACATTATATTATTCATTAACAATATATCATAGGTCCCATTGCTGGCACAGCACCCTTATTCGCGATCACAACTGTCGGATAACAGTCGAATATAGGAAACTGTATTGCTGTCACTTACCATGGAATCCTTGCTTTTACTAAGGTGGTATAAAACTAGATGAGATATGACGTTTTGATTTAGACAGTTGTGAACACGGTGCAGGCCTTCTTGCATGGAAAAGGTACTCTAGAAGTTTTTTTATTAATCATATCTTATGTATTCTTACCTTTTCTATATCTAGCACCTGGCCTTCTATATCTTGTCTGAGCCTAGTCGCCACACTGGCGTGGTAAGGCTCCGATTGACTTACTATAGTATATACTATATTTCTCGAGTCTGCAACAAAGATGATATAATCAAAATGTTAATCGGTTTTTATATTTTGAACCCTGGACTTTTCTCTAGGGCATGGATTTGGACTAAAGCAGGTATCGGAAACTTTTGCAAGACAACTTTTAAATTCTGGACCATAATATTTGTTTTTCACAGTTAGGGATTCGTATCTGGGTTACTCAACTAACACAAGCATAGGGGACCGAGCTTTTTATCAATTGCATTGCCAATGATTAGCGGCAATTATGCTCCAAGAGCGCCCACGACATCAGTCGTTTGCAGACACGGTGATGTGTCGTGGCTTTTTTGGTTGATACTGCCCAATTCTACTCGTCTCCAGGCGTAAGGTCTGCCGTTTTTACATCATAAAAAAGGTATTACATATTTATCTCCTCATCTCAAAGTAACTTAAGTAAGTAAAGCTAATATTCTAATGTGACAATAATCATAACAAAACAAAGGCATAAATCACAGAGACGCCTTCCCGATCACACATCGACCGCATTAACGTCAAATTATGACAAATAGCCCGGCTCGACGCGGCCTACAATGCCGAACCCCATCAATCAACGGGTTGTGTTACGAGTTTGATTCGAACGATACATCCACTGATATCGATATGCCGTGTGCACCTTATCGATAGTGTCGATCGTGCATGTCAATGGTATCGGCAAACGAAATCAGCAGCCCAATTAATATCACATAATACCACTTGAACGCTACATGTTTTCCGAGTGACTTAATTCTATAAAAGCTTTTTTTTATTAAAATGGGCTGAATATTGATCCGAGAGAAGTTAACAGGGGGGTAGCAGTAGTAGTAAGTAGCTTACCCAGAATGTACCAATTTAATCCAGATTTGAAGGAATTCAGGTTATATGCGGTAGGGAATACCGCAGCCGGCTGAGCGTTCCACTTCCTGGCCGTGCGCTTTATAAAAGATGTCGGAAATTGCTTTGTGAGTATGATTTGTATATCAAACAGGTGTGGGTGATAGCTTGCCGAACGTTTCGTAGTCCTCTGGTAAAATGGGCTTGGTAGAATGAGCTCCTGACGCTCCTAGGCACACTCACCGAAGGAAAACCTGTAGAATACCGACTAGCAAGCTACCTTACGGCGCCGGCGGTGGTCCAAGCTATAAAGCTCAGTCTCCACCAACCTTTCGTCGCCAATAAGTCTCTTGGCTCTGCATTTCACCGGATCCAAAGTAGCAAATTGGTATTTGGCTGAGCCGTCCCACAGGTGAGAACAGTACTCCATGCACGATCGGACTTGTGCTTTATAAAAGGTAAGAAGCTATCCAGCGGTGAAGCACAGCTTCACCTTATTGAGCATGTCCAGTTTCTTGGCCGCAATTTGAGTTTTGGACTTAATGGTAGCACCGAAGTTGAGGTTAGACGTCAACTCCATTTCAAGAAGCTCCAGATGGTCGGTTATTGGAACGGATGCACCCCGGAAAGTAGGGGCCCCATTGAACGGACTTTTCTTTGCGGTGAAGAGAGTTTTGAACGACACCAGATTGTCATCACCCCAGCAAGAGACAAAACTTTGAATCTCATACGTACGTTTCATCATATTCTCCCTGAGGGAATGAACTTTCGTCAAACTGTACCTTGCATAGGACGTGTATCTCACCGTGACAGCACTGTCATCTGCATAACCAACAATGCAAGCTTTAGTATTCTTTGAAATTATGTTGATCAAAACAATTATCGATATCGTTAAAGAAATGAAATTCCCGACACATTTTAAGAAATCAAAACATGACTAGGATGGAGACGTAATAAATAATGATTGACTGTTAAAATATATCAATAATATGATTGATTATTGAATAAAATAATCTGATCGTATAAAAGACTTTATTGATGTATTAAGATTTCGTCATAATATGTCGGATAAATTAACTTTATGGCTCCTAAAATCATTTCAAATTTTTGCAAATTCAAATGGATAGAGAACTGACTTTGTATTTAGATAAAGATGATGTCCTTCAGGTCTCGCGTTTTTCACTATCTTTCTTTGAGAGCTCTGGTTAGTCATTTTAGAAATCTCTGCAGGTCATAAACATATTTTTGTAGAGAGCCATTCCACAAATTAATAGTAAATCACAACTACAGTGCTTCTTCAGATAACTTAAGCACTAATGATGTTATAAACCATAGCCTCAATATATTATTACAAACAACACTTTTAGTCATAAATAAATCTGTATGGTTTATTATTTTCTTAAGTTATAAACTAAATAAAAGAAACTTCCTTCGATCTTTACATGGGCTTTATGAACGAGGACAGACAGTTCTAAAATCAAACAGTATGAATAATTCAGAAGTTGATAAGCCGACTCCGGCCATCAGAAGTTGTGACGTGGGGAGATTAATGACCCCGGTGCCAACTTGGTGCATCGAGCACATCAGGTGCCGTCACTACTTAAGACATTAAACTTCAAACTTAAGACTCAGCAAGCAATGAATTTGTTAAGCCGCGTAAGACTACTGGGAAATTTGTTAATAAAACCTATACCCCCTTATCATACAACGCGGACTAAAGTTAGTCCTGGTCTAAAACTGGTGCTGTCACTTATATTTGTTAAAAGAAAGACAGTGACGGCATCAGTTTTAAACCAGTACTAACTTTAGTCCGCGTTTTATAATAAGAGGGATGGTGTCTGAAATCTGTGACTTGACAGGTTAAAAAAGTTCACGCACAGAGAAGTTTCGTAGCTTTTCGAATAAAAAAGAAAAAAAAACATGTTTTCATGATTTTGCTAAAAATTTTGTGATATGTGTAGCATTCACTTCTTACATTTAAATCTTATGTTTATTCTTGGACAGTGCTTAAAGTGCTGAAAAACACAGAAAAAATATATATTTGATAATCGAAACACAAAGTGAATACTTATATGCATGACGACCGGCTGGTCGAATGGTCTGTGCCTCTTGCTATGCCTACGGTCATGGGTCCCCGGATAAAATCCCGGTAGGAGCAAATGCTTGTATGATGAGTACGAGCATTTGTTCACGAGTCATGGATGTTGATGTTTATATTTTTATTTAGTATATATCTAATTTTTATTTTTGCATATTAATATAATTATTTCTCCGTTATCTAGTTAAAACAAAAGCTCTCAATGATGCTTACCTTGGGGTGTATAGTAGGTGTGGCTGTATGGTAATGATTATTATTATTATATGCATGTTTTCACTTGTTTCACTAGTATTTATGAAAGCCATATTCGAACAAAGCAGTCTAACGCCAACCAAATTGCTAGAAATTCTCACATGAGAAAATACTCATATTACAGCATTTCTCATGTGCATTCAATTTTGGATCAGATAAATTGAAGATTGGCTCAGCCGCCGCAATAGTCAAGTCAAGCTTAATGCCACATTATCGGGACGTGAATTTCCCATCAAGATCTCAGCACGGAGTTAGTCTTGGGCGAATAAATCCGCGAATCATTGCTGCTCTGCCCGGGAACCAAACCTTTGCATGAATAATGCAAATCGCCCGATCACCTGAGCTGTGACACATTAAAATCGCATTTGGGTGGTTTATGATACCCTCCGGGTGAAGAAAGACGTTTGCCGTAAAGTATCTGATAAATTTAAGTATTTTAAAAACAGGTATGAATGAGTACCTAATGCTATTTGAGTATTCGAGGTGGATTAATCACCTTTTGCCTGTCATTCAATTATAACGAAGAGTAAAAGAACAATAATTACGGTAACAGTCGAATAGGTAATATGCTAAATCACAATAACACAAACGTCAAACCGTTCCATTTAACAATCACATTGCATAAAATGGGTGTAATGTATGAAATCCCCTCAATAAGCTCTAAATCCTCTTAGAAAGGCTCCGAAAGACTTTCAAACTAACACTCTCTTGTCCTTTATAAGCTTTATAAGATGTTTCCTTTTATTTCTCATCATAAAGGTAAGTCCTGTGGGATCATAGCTAGTAATGGAATTTAGTTCGATCCATTTTCGTCGGGCGTTATTTTAAATCCAGACAAAATTTATTTGTTTGTATAAATACCTAAAAATGCAGCTACATTTTCGGTTTTGATTTTCTCAACAACTCAAGATAATAATTTAACAATGTAATAACATAATGTTATATCTTTACGCATAGAATATTCTGAGTAAAAGCGAGATTCTCATACAAACATATCAGACCTTTCTAAAGCTTTGAGAATATAACCAAAGCGAATAAACTTGACAAAAGCAACATCCGATCTTCACAAGCTTCTATAGCATACGTCATTCATGCCTGGAGGTATCTACGTAAGTGGGTATCAGAAACTTTCATTTTATTCCTGGTGGATTTGAAAGTTCGCGTCAGGGCAGGTGCCGCTTCCGAGGACATCAATAATTCGTCGCCATTCGCGTTACGGCAAATGGACGGAGTTGCCGCCAAAACCCGTGGGAGGCAAGAGCCTAACTCATTGAAAATGCGCCAGTTTTAGTTCCAAAATATTGGCAGTGATAGAAATAATTTACATTTGGACAAAACTATAAAATGGTCAAATCAAATGAGCACGCATCAAATATAATCTCATCCTAAATAGATCAATAGACATTCAAGCGTTGTCTAGTGGAAATGAAAAATTGACTAAAGATGGGAGAAGGTGGGGAGAAGGATACTTAGTAACAGTACATTTTTGTTTGTTGTAGTTGTTTATTATTTCCTAAAATATATTATGAATTCAAATACACCCTGTCCATTATTAACAAATTGTGAACTGAAAAATTCAAAGTACATTCGTACTATGAAAATAAAAGCCGTCTCTTTGGACAAAACTCATTACCATAATTTGATCCCGAGTAAAGCTGCCCCGATGCAACTTTATTCGCTGGAAAAACAAAATGAACTGATTGCTGGATTCCATTATTTTGTTTCGCAATCAGAAAAAGATCTAATGATGATATTTGAGTGTTGATATTAGACACAAGCTGTAACCACTTAGAACCGTGCATAGTTGACAACAGCGGTTCCAGGTACATTAAGGACGGGTTCGGTGCCACATCAATAATTCGCCGTTTTGCACGGATTTCACGCCGATTCCGACGGGATATCGGCTGATTTCAGATTCCTAAGGTCCCGTGCATATTAAAGTAGCCAAATCACCTGATTAACTTTCAATTCGAACCGAATATTGAAAGCCTGAATCGCAGATGTAACCGGAGTAATGGTTTAAAATAAACTTTTAAAGAATGCAAAAACAATAGTCCAACATAATAAATTTAGATCGGATATAGGTACAGTAAGACGAAAAGCCAGACTATGCGCATCAGAAAATATTTTTCGAGCTTCACTGATATTTAGCTATACTATAGAAGTGAAATGAACAGAAAGAGATAAAGTAAGTAAGTATATATAGGTTTCTATAAAGAGAATTGTCATCAAAACTCAATCATGGTCCAAGTTTTAGAAGCCATCTAAGGGAAACTTCAAATTCGGAACATTTATCAGATTCCAGTTTTACAGCATTTGAAATAAACCGCTAGCTAGCATAGTCAGCAAAGCGATGTACTTTTTACGAGATAATTCGATTTTTCACTGTCGAGAAAATTCTTCGCTGGTCTGCTCATAATATGGAGCGCTTATCTCCATTTGCTCTACCTTCGACGACGGTTGCTCCACAAGCTGCCTTTAGATAGACGAAAACTGTTGCTGCTCACGGTTTGGCTCAATTCGTGAAGTAAAATTGTTCAATTCGATGATGATGAGATGGTGACCGACCAACTAAGCATTAACTTAAATAAGTTAATGCTAAATATAACTTATATAAGTTAATGTTAATGATAAATTATATAATTTATGGACCAAACGCATCAAGCTTCCCGTCAGTAAAGATTTATGTCATTAGAGAACTAATATATATCTTTGCAGACGAGAATTCTCATAATATATGGAGCTTTATGCTACAGAACTGTAGCCACTGTTGCCATCCTGAAGCGTAATATTAAATGTCTTCCATGCACCATAATTTCACTGGCTACTTTTCCTTCACTACGAAATTGTTTTACCACGGTCACAAACATTACCGTGGTTTTATGGTTGATTTAAGAAAGGCAGTGGTACCTACCTACCCAGACGAGTCATGAGATGACCCTACATACGAGCTTACCACTTAGTAGATACAGGTGTTTATTGATTGTTTAATGAATTCCGAACTTTTCCAAGTCCATTCACTCCAAACTACATACAGGTGAATGATTAATTTATTTGATGACCAAATGGCCCTACTAGACAGTCGTCTAGATATCAATATATCTGTAGTGTTTGGCACGGGTTAATGACAACAATTATAAAGTTGATCGAGCCCTATGTCTCCATTTCTTCCAAAACGTTGTGCTTTGAATAATAAATCGTAAGGACAGGGTTGATGTATTTTAGAATATTTGACACATTTGAAAGATCAATGTTGTCCAATGTGTGCGTCGTAGGATGTTTGCGTAATTCCTGAATTTGCCGAAATTCTATCTCCAATATGGACTTTATTATTAAGCATTCAAGCTAGAAAAAAGCGGACAATTCTCTTCAAGAAGAAAATAAAAGTTTTCCTTTAAAATTTTAACTATGAACTAATAACCTCATTATACACAATTTCTATGATCATAAAAGCTTGTCGCGCGATTAACGTGTGTAAATAAACTAGTACCAATTTAATTGAGCGACAAGCTTTTAGAGCATTTAAATAAAAGCTTTTTTGTAAAAAAAAAAAATATTTTTTACTTTTTAGTTATCGCTGGCTAGGTTTCTAAGTCTCGACACGCCCTTTCATTTGATACCCATATTGTAGAAATGCATTAAAAATAACTGTTCCGCCATCTTGGATGGTTCGCCATTTTGGATTCCACTCGAACATAAGCAAATTAAATTAAAGCTTTTAAAAAAATAAATTGATTGGGTAAGCTAGAAAAAATTTCATCAAATGGTTGACGATAGTGACAAGACTAGGATTCAGGTGAATGAATGATTGACATGTAGCTAAATCTCCTTTTTTATAGAGTGATGTAGATGAGAATATAAGCCGAAATACCCCTAAACATAGTTTTATTCACCGAGACTTTACCATACTTCATATTACAACCCCGAGTAAATAAAAAAATAACCTGCTTCATAATGAATAACTACCAAAAGTATCATCCATACAATTAATAACTGACCTATATCTTACATACAAACTTATGTATTATAATTATAAGTTGGTTGAACTAAATTACAGGTTTGTTGAGAACCATTCTACTAAATGTGTATAATTTAGAATCATTAACTACAATTTGGACTCATTTCTTGAAAACCTTGTTTAAATAGACAATACAATATTAACAAATACGTTTACTCAGATTTGACATTTTTTTTTAACTGTTTTACTGTACAATAATGTACTTTCAAAATACTACATCTCACAATACCTTTTGGCATCAAAGTTGTGTATTGATTAATATATCTACAATGAATACTTTTATTTCTCAATACGAATAGCAAAATAGTAGATATTATCATAACTATAAAATTATTAAGCCAATTGCAAAATTGCATCTTATAATTTAACGTAATTGATGAATCAAGTCAAAACCTTAACAATTTTGTAACTTTAACTATTGAAAACTGCTTAGGAGCTGCAACTTCGGCGAAAGCTATATTTTATCGTCATAGGCAACACACAACACAAAACTTCAAAACTGTGAGGAGAAAACTAATACAATCTATGCAAAGTAAACACAGACACAATGAGGCTTTGGAGACTAGTATACCTTACAAGTTGTGCTCAACACGAGAGCGTTGCGTGCCATAAGCTCCACTAAATAATTCAATGTAGTCTAAAGAAGACTTAAAACTTTATTTTCAATGCGCGCGAGTCAACATTGCACGTATGAGAGCTTTTATTTATTTATTGGCACGCCAAAAACTTTGAAACTTCGCTTCAGATCATGGTCTTGTCTTTAGTAACTATGCTAAATAAAACAAATTTAAACACTTCCTACATAAATGAATAGTTTATTGTTCCTGTCCATTTTTACTGCTATTCTAATAAATGACTCAGTTTCATCAACACCAAATTTGTCATCTACAACAATATTTACAATCGTCGAAACAAAAGCAGATATTTTTATTGTGGTCACGTGCGCAAATAAATCTTAACCAATGCCGTTAATTAATGCTGATTTTAATTCAACAAGGCCGAGACACGAAGTAGTGATTACATTTGAATAATTTACGACTTTACATAAAACTAAACACAATACCCGAGTTCTCAGGTAACGTACGGCACAATTAATATCAAAAATAATTCGAATAAAGGAACTTTGATTTCAAAATGACTTGAAGATCTACGTCCTCACATATCGAACACTTTCATAAAATTGTTATTCAGTAACCAATTCTTGTACTCCATAAATTGAAATGGTACTTTTTAACATCACTTGTGTATGTTTGCTGAGGATTTGAAAATAATGCGTGACATAAAAATTCTCTACGATGTTAATCTGCACCGAAGCGATATCAACAATTTATGAAATTGGTGCCAAGCTTATAAAATTCAGACTTATGCAAAAATATATAAATCACGCAAAGAACTAGCTCAAATTTGTGATTGTGTTAAATTAATTTCACACTTAGATAATATAATTAAAGCTGCTTAGAAGAATAATTAAGAAATGTCCCACCTTCTGTTATTTAATTCCTAAGTTAGAAGCGAATTGGAATTTGGCTGTGTGATTTGGTCTCAAAGTTATACAGTTCATATGGGCAGAGTAGAGAAAATCCGACAGAAATTAATAAAACATTCATCATAGCACTTCAAGCCTCCTAGAAATGTTTCTCAGTATAAAGAAATATTGAGTTATTTATTTTAAAATGAGCACTGAGAGCTTCAGAAGAGCTAGTTGGTTACCTGTCTTTTCTCTATAAAACAATGAATAGCGTAATTGACTCTCCTTATATGTCAAACCAATTCCGAATGAGCGTTCCTTTTAGGAGACTTCGTAAACCCCAGCAATTATTTAATGTTCGTTTCTGCAATACCAATCACGAAAAACATTCACCTGTTCCTCGCCTACCTTGTTTAAGATTATCATTATTAACTTTGTTGGTGATCCTTAAATAAATAATAATACACCTGAATCTTCATGAGCATTGAAAATGCAAAATAACATTAAAGATTCCAGCTATGTACGCCACCAGCAAATATTTCAGGTACGTAGGAAAGAAACAGAAGCGACAAATTAACAAAGTCCTTGATGAAACGCTGATGTCTGAAGCGTAAACCAAAAAAATAATAATGAAAAAATGAAAATATCTTTATTCAATTAGGCCCCCCAAGAAGCACTTTCGAATCGTCAACAAAAAAACCCTTATGTCTATCACATAAAAATAATATTAACTAACTAACAATTTCATAATGTTTGTCTCTCTGTCTTATCTGGATCTACGTAAGCTAAGAATGTTATAATGTCAGTCTGTTTATCGGTCTGTCTGTCGGTCCGTCTGTCCGTCAGTCAGTCTGTCTGTCCGTCAGTCAGTCTGTCTGTCTGTCCGTCAGTCAGTCTGTCTGTCAGTCTGTCTGAATTTATACCGGTTCCAAAAGTTGAACTACCGAGAAGATTCCGGCAACAAACTCGTGTAGTCACTCTTTTCAATTATTGAGTTACAATGTTTAATTACACAGTAATAGTATTTAGCAGCGCAGTGTCGCACAGAGTATAAAAAAGGTATATTAATGTACCAATAAGTACCTAATGACAAGAATATTTACTGTATTTAAAGGCTGTCCGACAATGCACCATCACAATATAGGTATTACAATACACAAAGGTCAACAATTAATATACAAAGACCTAATAAAGCTAAATATCTTTCATTAATTTTAAACACTTGTCTGACCACGTCATTACAATAATAATTGTACTATTTTATATATAATATCCTATAATGCCATATACCTCAAAAATTATACTATTGATAAATATGTAGGTAAATTATTACAAAATCAAGGAAGCTTAGAGATGACCATTTCCACTAGTGGCACCTGTTCACAAGTATGACGCATGTGCCAGCCAAAGCAGCCGAATTAAGGCCGAAGGTTTTAAGTAAGAAAATACATTAGTTTCCTGTCAGGTCTTTGTAGAAAATTGCTTAGTTTCTATACGTCTCAGAGATAAAGGCTATGCAAAAATAATATAGTTATGTATGTATCCTATGTCCTCAATATAAAATAAATAACACTATTCTGTAGTGTCACTCGCACTACACATCTAGTGTGAGTAAGAACACCAGAGCTTATCGAGAAGGGAGCGGAAGGACTTGTCTGCTGTGCTTCCCATTGAGTTTTCCGGTTACGGAGAGTTACTTTTACTACCCTTTCAACCGAATACTCAAACACTTCTTAAAGAGGCTCTCTTATCACTTTATATTAAAAAAAAATGGAATAATGACCTTGTACTCTAAATATTGATGTATTTACCCGCCTAGATAGCAATAGGTATGGTCTCAGAAATACTATGAGCTATAGATTAGCTAGTGTCCCGCGACGCATGGCACTCGCAAGTCGCAACTAAAAATCCGCGGGTTACGAACGCTTATCGCCAGAGTTAAAAAATGCACTCGATGACTAAACGTTTGCGCACCAACTGAAAAACCTTTTGTTAGATAAAGAATTATATTATTATACAACAAAATAATATTTGACATTGTAGTATTAAAATAGAATTAATATTAAGATTTTATAGACTGCCATTTATCATAATTGATTTTAATACTATTATTTATTTCTTTCTTTCTATTGACATATGAACTATGATTACATTGTGTAATTTGTTTTTATTCTGTTTATTTATATCTTATTTTATCTTATAGTGGGGCCATGACTAAGTCACAGTGCACTTCGACCCATTGGGATCTTTTGTGCCTCCCCTGCGTTTACTCTTCCTGTGTCCAGAATATACATGCCATTAGCCTTACTATATCTTTAGGCAGAAAGAGCCTGTAGTCTTCTGGCTTTGGATATGCAACTTCCAGAAGACTCATTCTGGTTCTAGCCAGGGCATCACAATGACACAAGAGATGCATCATTGATTCCTGGCATTCACCACATGCTCGACAAAGTTGTGTTGGGGAGAGTTGCATTTTATGTAGCATGTGGTTAGTAGCAAAATGCCCTGTGAGCGCCCCAATCAAGAAGCGAGCTTTTGTTCTACCGTTTGCATAGATGTATTTACTCCATCCTCCTACCTCCTCCCCTAGGAAGGATTTGGAGTGTTTTAATCCCGGTATTTTATTCCACTCAGATTTATGTCTGCTTTTGACATGCTCTTGAAAATGTTGCTTTTGAAAGTTTCATAAACACAGCCATTAAGGCTGTGTTTATGAAACTTTGTGAAGGTGCTAGAAAGGGCTCGGGACCCACGTAAGTGTTTTCCGAGCCCTTCCTTGCCAATTCATCAGCCTTCTCATTGCCCATCACTCCCACATGGCCGGGCACCCAGATCAGTCTTACCCTGTTATGCCTACCAAGCCTGTTAAGAGCTTGTACAGCATTCAGGACCAGATCTGAGTTGATGCGCGGTGAGCTAAGTGCCTTGAGAGCTGCTTGGCTGTCACTAAGAATGTATATTGTTTTATTCTTAGTCCGTTGTTCTATAATTTTCATTACACATTGGATAATAGCATACATCTCCGCTTTGAAAACAGTTGCTAAATTGCCCATGCTTTGATATAGTTCTATATCTTTATTATAGACACCAGCACCCGTTCCTGTGTCCATCTTGGATCCGTCTGTGAACCAAATGAGACTATTTTTTTCAGGAACTGGTGCTCTATATTTCCATTCCTCCCTGGTATGAATGCTAATTCTGAATTTTTGTCAATTATGAATTTGGGATTTATTTTATCACATCCCATTTCCATATACCCGTCTAAGACAGATGCTCCTGCCCATTTTGTGTGTTTAAGCAGAGGTTTGGTGTTGTCCCACAGATTTGAAATCTTAAGCCTATGTAGAGCCTTCCTCGCCTCTGTTTCAATAACTATGTGCAGCGGAGGAAGGTCTAGGAGTACCTCCATCGCTGCCGTTGAAGTGGTTCTAAACGCACCAGTGATCTCTAGACATGCTGTTCTCTGCAACTTGCTTAGAACAGTTTTGCAAGTTGCCAGCTTTGTTCTAGGCCACCATACGATACTGCCATATGTTAATAGAGGCCGCACCATGGTTGTGTAAATCCACTTTATTATCTTTGGTTTCAGACCCCATGCTTTACCACAGGTGGAGCGACACATACCAAAGACTCTTTGAGCTTTTGTCACAGTTCTTTCCATATGGAGTTTCCAGGTCAGCTCTTTATCTAGCGTAATGCCAAGATATTTCACTTCGCTGGACCATGACAGCTCCGATTTGTATAGTTGTAGCGTTTTGAGCCTGAGTAGGTTCTTCTGCCTTGTAAAGGGGATCAACGTCGTTTTACTGGGGTTTACTGACAAGTGGTTAGTATTGCACCATTCTTCCAGTTTTCCCAGCGCACTCTGCATAATCTACGATACAGTGCCAGGGAATCTCCCGTTGGCCATTATGACTAAGTCATCTGCATAGCCCACTGTATGCAGCGGTCCTTCATTCAGTTTAACCGTTATAGAATCAACCACAAGGCTCCACAGTAATGGGGATAGTACCCCTCCCTGAGGGCAGCCCCTTGTGGTCCTTGCTAGTAGACTTTCCCCTAGTATTTCAGTGTAAATGATTCTGCCTTTAAGGCGTAGGGGTACTGAAGGGACCTTGAGCATTTAGGTACAACACCAAGCGACATCTATTCAGTGCCTAGGATAATACGATATACTTCAAGCAGACTAAATATCGAATAGTCATGCTGCTGTACCGATAGATGGCGTACACGGGATCCTGCCTTTTCGCCGAAAATTGTTTGACACCAGTAATAACAAGAAAAACAAAAATTAAAACCGACTTCAAAAAACTGAAAAGGATGAAATAATTAAATTTAATTAGGTATTCATCCCCTAGAAACATATTTTTGGAGTCGGTGCTTTACTTTCTATTGTTTTTGGAAACCACTTAGCACCAACTCCAAAAATATGTTTCTAGGGGATGAATACCTACTTAAATTTAATTATTCCATCCTTTTCAGTTTTTTGAAGTCGGTTTTAATTTTTGTTTAAAATTTTTTTTCACAATTTTTAGTGATAACTTTCTACGGTCGAAGGTAGATGGGTGACCGTCAACTTATATTGTTTCCTACTATCGTAACGTTTCACTAAAAAGTCATTGGAAAAGCAAAAATTCGCAATTTCGCTTATGTAGATGATTTCATAATTTCAGTTTTTTTTAATTTAAAACCAAAGTACCCAACTGTTTTTGAAAAAAAATTTATGGGACCAAATGGCAGCTATTTCGCATCGAACAAAAAAAGAATGACGTAAATCGGATCAGTAATCTCGGCGTAATCGGTGTACATACATAGAAAAAAAAAAAAACATACCGGCCTAATTGAGAACCTCCTCGTTTTTGAAGTCGGTTAAAAAATAATACATATACATATAATACGGTATAAGAGCAGTTTGCAATACCGTGTATGTGCTTTTTGTTTATTTCAAAATATTGAAGAAAAAAGTATACACAGTTTTTTGACTGAACTTGTTTAGGATTTTCTGGGTGTTGTTTAATGAGAATCTAGCATAAGCGAATCAACGCTAATAGCCTACTGGCGCGATATTTCAATTTTGCGACTTTTGTAAATACACGGTATTGCAAACTGCTTTTACGCGGTCTTGCACGCTCACCGACGATTACCTACGATTAGTAGGTAATCGTCGGTGAGCGTCTGCTAGAAGTACCTTCCTTGTGAATTGAATTAGCTTCATATCCGGCTCATCATTGACTTTGAAAAGTAATTGTATTTTTAACCGACTTCAAAAACGAGGAGGTTCTCAATTCGGCCGGTATGGTGTTTTTTTTTTTTTTTTTTTTTTTTTTTTTTTTTTTTTTCTATGTATGTACACCGATTACGCCGAGATTACTGATTCGATTTACGGGATTCTTTTTTTGTTCGATGCGGAATAGCTGCCATTTGGTCCCATAAAATTTTTTTCAAAAACAGTTGGGTACTTTGGTTTTAAATTAAAAAAAACTGAAATTATGAAATCGTCTACATAAGCGAAATTGCGAATTTTTGCTTTTCCATTGACTTTTTAGTGAAACGATACGATAGTAGGAAACAATATAAGTTGATGGTCACTAGGGCATGCACCCGGTTCTACCCGGTTCCGAAAAGACCCGGTTTTACCCGGTTCTTTAAGCTCTCAAAGAACCGGTTCTTAAAAATATATTACCCGGGTTTTTCGGTTCTTTCGGTTCCTATGAATGTCATCAAAGAAATCAATTATTTAACGATATTGTTTGCGATAAATCGAACTTGGAATATGCAAGGCGTGGCATGGCTACACTAGTAAGAGTATGGGGCAGCATAGCAGTTCACAGCATTCATTCGCTACCATTTTGTCTTGTTCAGTCAGTGCATCGTTAATTATCAAAGTGTACTGGTGTGTTAATTTAAACAAAAGAAATAATCGTTATTATTGTTGTAAGTTTGGACATGTAAGTATAGATACCATATTTTGCAATGAAATGAAATAATTTATTCAGTAACACATAATTATGACTACAGAAGCCAAATACAACACATTTGATCAAATAACAATATAAATATGTCACTGAAAAGGAATCCACTCAGCATAAGCCGAAGCATCCTTGGACACTACGACGCTGGTCTTCCGTGGATACTTTTTTGTTACATTCTTTTGTTTTCACTTAATACACATCACAAAGTTAGCTGAATGCAGATTAATAAAGTATTTAATAGGGACTTTTTTTCATTTTACCGTACTTATATACTCTTTCTTTGGACGCTCAGGTCGCCGGTCGCTTCACGCATTCTTGTACGTGGCAAAAATATTAGACCGTTTTATTTAGAAAAGATTATAATTTTGTTTTTACTCACAGTGGATGAGTGTGACGAGTCATCAGATCACTGATGACAGTGAAAAGGGAGACCGATAGACCCAGCTAACTACCGCCCAATAGCTGTCACCACAGATATTTGCAAGGTTATGGAACGGATTTTAAATAGCCAGCTGGCCCGATACTTAGAAGATCGCTCATTAATTAATGATAGTCGGTATTGGTTTCGCCTGAAACGGTCAACGGGTGATATTCCAGCGTATTTATTGCATGTCTGGGGTGAAGCTATAGATAAACGTGGTGAGTCAGTGGCTGTAAGACATTGCTAAAGCTTTTCATCGGGTCTGGCACAGGGCTCTTTTCTCTAAGCTCCCGGCATACCGTATGACCGTATACGGCGATCCAGTTGCAGAGCTCAGCAACTGGATCGCCGGCTTCCCGCATAAGCAGAGAATCCGTGTTCGGGGTTTATGCCAGTGAGGTTCATGCCAGTGAACGCTGGTGTACTTCAAGGCTCTGTTCTATCCCCCACTCTCTTTCTTTTTCATATCAATGACATGCTTTATATTAGGAAACATTCATTGCTATGCGGATGACAGTACAGTGCATGGTGAATATTACGGTCGCCCAGGGGCTGGGCGCGTTGAAACCCAGATGGAGAGAATGAATCTTACCATTAAGCTCGACAGGGTGTTGAACCTCATATCTGAATGGGGATTTAACAATCTTTATGAGTTCAATGCTAAGAAAACACAGGAGTGCGAGTTTACAGCCAAAATGTCGCCGTTTCTTCCCCTTTCCTCTCTTTAGGGTACTCCTCTTTCGGCACAGGGTACCATTAACTTGCTCAGTATGGAAATATGCTGCGATTTGAATCAGAGGAATTATATCGAAACCTTTATCAAAACAGTCTCCCAGAAGCTCGGTGTCCTTAACAAGGTGCGTCGATTTTTCACGCCAGATCAATTATTCCTTCTGTACAATACTCAGGTCCGATATTGCGTTGAATATTGCTCACACCTGTGGGATGGCTCCCCCAAGTACCTCCTCGATCTTATCCCACCTTCACCCTTCCTACTCAGGAGCACGCGTGCAGGTCTTCGAAGTCATCAATTTACTGTTTCCACTTCAACATCTCGCACAAAGAAGTTTAGTAACTCGTGTCTTTTTCGGACTTGCAAAACTTGGAATTCTTTGCCAGCACACTTCGAGCCTCTGCAATTGCGGCGAGACATTTCATCAATTATTGCATCGCTTTTTGAACTTATCCCACCTTCCTCCTTCCTCTTTCCCTCGTGCGTGGCGGTCTTCAGAGTCATAAATTCACTGTGTCCACCTCAAAATCGCGCACAAAGAAATTTAGTAACTCGATTCTTTGTCTTCAAAAACTTAGAATTCTTTGCCAGCACATGTGTTTCCTCCTTCCTTTAAAATGGGTTCCTTCAAATGAGGCGTGAAAAGTGACCTTATGGGCTGGCAAGGTGGAGGCGGCTAGAACAGTGTATTTCAAGTTTTACTAGCTGTCTCCGCATATGGACTTTTCTTACCGCTTCACATATTGATATACATGACATATTGATTATTTAAAAACTTTGTTGTAATTGGTTGCTAGCCAATCGGCTAGCAATTTCCCATATTATTTATTTTCTTAACTGTGATTAATAGAGTTTCTAATCAAAACCAAAACAAATTAAATAGAATTTAATTTCACGACCCGAAAGAACCGAAAAAACCCGGGTACCCGGTTCTTCGGTAAAACGGAACCGAAAAACCCGGTTCCTAAATAAGGTCCGGTTCTGCATCCCCTAATGGTCACCCATCTAGCCTCGACGGTAGAAAGTTATCACTAAAAATTGTGAAAATAAAATTTTAAACAAAAATTAAAACCGACTTCAAAAAACTGAAAAGGATGAAATAATTAAATTTAAGTAGGTATTCATCCCCTAGAAACATATTTTTGGAGTTGGTGCTAAGTGGTTCCCAAAAACAATAGAAAGTAACTATAGTACTGTAGACTCCAAAAATATGTTTCTAGGGGATGAATACCTACTTAAATTTAATTATTTCATCCTTTTCAGTTTTTTGAAGTCGGTTTTTCAAATAAAAAGTTCTGCCTAGGTACTACTTAGTTTTAATTTCCGCGCATTATTTGAGAAAAGTACCTACCTACTAAACAAGCCTTGGCCACAGCCAGGCATTGACTTACGTTTGGTAGGTAGTATAAATTTATTAGCCGTTCGTCCATCAATGCCTCTTGCTGGCTGCTGCAGTTATATTTTGCAGCAACTAATAAGTTCACGTTTCAGTATTCAGTACATATAGATAACAATAACTCTTCAATTTTTTTTACGAGTCATGGATGTTTGTACCCTATATTTATTTAGTTATTTTCTAATATTTATATACTTAGGTACATATTATTATCATTATTTCTCCGTAATCCATAGTATCCATAGGCTAGATAATAGGTGTGAGTGTATATTATTATTATTAATCTATTTCAACTAGTTTTTATAATATAGGTAGGTACCTACTCGTTTAGTTCGGTCCCCGCACGGAACAATTGGAAATTTGGAAATGGTACGGCATGCGGCAGAGCGGCAACGTAGCGCGGCAGTTCCGCGGACATGCAACGTCGCCTTTCCGTGGTTTCAGAATAGAATAGAATATAATAGAACTTTATTACAATAACTTTATTACTTTATAAGCATGGAAAAAGGTTCAATTTTTTGGTCTTAACTTTAAAACAAGAATCACTTTTTCCTACCTTTTCAGATGTATACACAAAACCCAATCAACGAAATATTTACCTATTTATAATCTAAAAATTCTTGTACACGATAAAAACACTTTTTTGTTAGCCAATATTTCACTATTTTTCTAAATTTCGGAAACGCTGGACTTTTAAAGTCATCTGACACTTAGTTTATTAAAAAAAAATACCTACACTTTTTATAAGTGTTTTTAGTTACAAGCGTCAATTTAGCTGAAGGCTTATATGTATAGTTTGTTTTATACATAAAGCGAAGATTTCGATTAATAAAACGAAGATTTTGACTAATTACTTAAAACAAATAGCTATGTTTGTACATAAATAAACAAATATCAAAAATATACAGACAAGGGAATGTAAGCAACTCATATTTCCTAAAAAAAGGTCAACAAGAATAAAAAAAAATGCAAACCTAAAAGAATATAGAAAAAAATATATGTATATTCGGTTTTGATTCTTGATACACGGATGGTTACGCTGGGTGCTTTATAAATACACCACCGAAGCTAAATTTAAATTGTCCAAATAAGGTATTTAAATTTACTAAAAAGAGGGTGGTTGAATATCTGCACGGTTTCAATATATTTCTGTTGCACTATATTTAGTAAAATTTCACACAGTCCTCTAAATGTTGAAAAAAAATGCCACTTTTGATCTATTGATTTCTTCTTGCCAGCCACTAATATCACTAGATGCAAGTATTGTCTTATTTTAGTATTATGATAGTCATTGCGTTTTATTACTGAATCACTATATTATTGTTGGTGATAACATTTGTTGTATTAAGTTGAGACTTAAACTAGCTATTTTAAATACTCTTACTGACTGTAAATCAATAAACAACACGGGGATATATTAACTATGGAAACGAACGCCTGACCATTATTGCGAGCAAAATATCCGTCCGTGGTAATCGTAGGCGCAAAGGTTGAAATCCATTTAAAACAATTTATATCCTTTATTTGTTGGCTTTTTGAAAAAAATGGACCTACTTGCTAAAGGCACGAATGCTATGAATAACTATACCGCGTTTGACACTAAACAAATACCTCGTTTAAAATACAAATTCGTATAAGCGAGATCGAGATCGCGACACTTTGAAATAATTTTGAGTGATAATAAGAACTAATTACTAGTATTTAGAACCTACTGGCTAAAATTCAACATATATGTTACATAATATATCAATTACAACATTCTCTATGCAGCATTTTCGCCAGAAAAACTGCTCAAAAACACCTTTTTTTCGTATATTCTCCTTACCCTTCGCCTTAAGCATGCAATTGTGTGGGGAACTCCATGCTCTTTGGCAGCTATTCTGATGGATTCAAAAGTTGTGCGACCAAAGGCACCCTCAATGTCTACAAAAGCACCAATGCAGACCTCCTTATTATCCAAAGCTGCTTCTGCCCTGCTTACTACATAGTGCAGGGCTGTCTCCGTGGATTTTCCAGGTTGATATGCACACTGTAGTCTATTTAAGGGGAATTTCCTTAATGGCTCCTCCCGTATGTAGTTATCCACCATTTTCTCCAGAGTTTTTAAAAGGAAGGATTGGAGACTGATAGGCCTAAATGCTTTTGGTTCCTCATAATCTGATTTTCCGGGCTTTGGAATATAGATTACCTTGACCTTTCTCCATGTTCTGGGAATGTATCCGAAGGCAATACATGCTTTGTATAGCCTGCATAGATGCTGTCCAAGGTAGGAGATACCTTGTTGTAGTAGTATAGGATAGATGTTATCTGGTCCTGGTGCTTTGAAAGGTTATTTATATTATTTTACATATCAATTTTAAACGATAACTTATTGTATAATTATGTAAAATGAAATAAATAAATAAATCTAATCTAAATATTTTAAATATTGTCAAAAAAAATTGTATCAGAAAAAGTCAAATTAAGCACTCTTTAAAACTTAAAATTTATTGACGATTGGGTATTCGGAGTTTTCAGTAAGTGCGTAACCTTTTACAAGTATCTATAGGTGGTACCGCTTACTATCAGGCAGGTTATACGAGTATGCTTGTATGTTAAATATTGAAAATATCTGATAGCCCGGAAAAGTGTTCTAGAACTTCCAAGAAACGAATAGGAGGCACTGTAAAGATTTAAATTAAATTTGAAAATAATAATATGCATGTTCAGTAAAACGAACAAAATTGATGATTAAAGGAATCAAATGAAATGGAAAGATAGTCACGGGGGCAAAGAAAATTGAAAGCATCGAAAGACCTGGTGCAGCATATCGGAAACGGATAGACTGCTATTTGAACTGGAAACGGTATCCAAAGACGGGGTTGTACGTAAATCGAAAATAAAATGGAGGCCGAAATTTAGAGGTTGCTCTAGTTTATAGCGACGTATCAGTCAGAGGTCATAGTGAAAAATATCTGCATAGTCTAAAATCGGAAAAGAACACTGTGTGGTGTAAAATTATCTTCTTCTCAGTTTTACTGGAATAGGTATTTTAAAAGCTTATTTTAAACTTAATTTTAAAGGTACCGAATTTCTTAAGAATTGTGAAGAGTTGTAGTACTAGTAAGGAGGTGGAACTAACCTAAGGCAACACTTTTCATTCCTTTTTATTAGACACTTATAAATCTTATAATGCTAAGAACAAAAATTAGGTAAGCAGAATCGTCCGTCACTGGAAATTATTGTAGAAGGTACATGTTCAATGAGTATATTTTTCTGTTGTGCAAACATGGATCTCTCGGTTTGTCGAGTTATAATTTCATTTGTGTGATAGAAATCTTTAAGCCGAGTAATAAAACAAAAACAAAACGAATAACAAAAGTCGCTTGATGGATATGCTTGCAGGACAGCCCCCCAATTCTGCTATTATATTTTGATCGAATCAGAAACGCTTTAGTTACTTACAACATTTTTGTATTCTGCTAACACAACGCAATCGAAAAGTAGCCGAAACGCATCAGTTTGGTATTCTACTATCAAACACGTAACGCGAACCGTTCAGTTCAGTCATTGTTTTGTATTCTGCAAAATATTTAACATTTGTGACAGCCGCTATTTGTTTTTCCGGCTTTTTGAGCAATGCTAGTGGAATTCCCTTTTTGTATTACAACCGCATTCCGCCGAACCGCTGCCGATCAGTTTAGGAAAACAAATAGCAGAATTGACCCACTGGTGTTGATAATGACGATGAGGATTATTCCCTAACGATTAGACGATAGAACTCTTAATTTTTTTTCAATTTGTTTAATCGAATAACCGCCTTCACAATTAAATAACTATTAGGTCGGTATTTCAGTAAACAAGTTGTAGGGGGTAATCTCCGAAACTACTAATCTGATAAAATTCTCTCACTAAAACACATTATCACGCTAGCCGACTTTTGTTGTTGAATAAAACATAAAAAATAACGCAATCATCGTCTATTCTACCATTTAAAAAATCTAATCAAAACGCTATAGCCGGATATGAGTTTCCATATTTTACAAATTCATGTGAATCCTATGCCTAGGTATATTAATAAAATACTCAAATATTGAGCATGTTTGCATGTTAATCTTGGAATTGACGTTAAAACGAGCATTGCGAAATACGACCACGGGGCTGTTGATCGAATAAAAACGCGTCAAGCGTGTAGCTAAAGTTTTTGTACGTATTTATCGATATTTGTTAATATGATATATTAGGTACTTACTACATTCATTTTTCTATGACTAAAAACCCGATACGTAGTTATTTGATAAATAGTTAATATGGGCTACTTTAGGTCTTGATTATGGCCCCGCGGACGTCAAAAATTAGTATTATAATTTTCGTCTGGTTCCTAGTCAATTTAATCATATTTAACATTTGGGCCGGCCGACTGGGTGAGAGCAGTGTGGGATGAGAGTCATTTGTTGTGTATTATATAAAAAAAGTAAAGAAAATGGCGTTTCTTTTTTCTTAAGACAAAAAATACGCCATTTAATAGGCGGACATAAACATATATTAGTAACGAGAATGACACATTCTCTTTGGGCGGACACTAAAGAGAGATATTTTAAAAATAAAAGTATTTCTGTAAACTTCACTACGGATCTCTAAATTCAGGTAGTATGTTCGTTTGAAAAGTATGTTTATTTATCGAAATATTTTGCCATTTATGGGGCCATTTGCGCGATGAGTGTCGCCGTCAAAGCGAGCAGCCGAGCCCACGCAAAAGTGAAATAAAATAAATCGAAACATCGCAAATCACGTGACTATACCTACATCATATTCAAACGCTTTGATTGGTGACCCAAAGGGAGATATACGAGTCTAAATATTTTACACTTATTTCATCGCAGGAATTAAAATCAATTGCTATCATAAATAACACAGAAAATACTTTATTTTTATACAGTATGTTACAAATGTCCGAAATAAAAATTTAGAGGTTGGTTGTGTTCCTTATCAGGAGTTTCTTCTGAAAGTTTGCCATTGACACCTTTTAGACCACTTTTATTTCCGATTTAAACAATAAAAAACATTCTAGTGACAACTCTAAAAAATGCGTAATATTGCGTTGTAATACATATTAGCTTCCACCCGCGACTTTATCTGCGTTATCCCATAACGTTTTTCGGGAGAAAAAGAATCCTATGTTTTCATTCAGATTATAATTTATCTGGATGAAAGACAAAACCGTTCAAACAGTCGTTCAGTCGTGATCAAGCAACAAACATCCAAACTTTTATGATATTAATAAGATAGGTAGTAAGATTAACTTACCGAAACTCGACACAGTACAAATGTAGGCGAGAAGTAGCACCAACGTTGCATCAACTGAAACAAAAAGCAACAAGTTTAAGCACTTTTATACAAACAATATAAAATATAGCCTAACTCATATCTATCTTTCTCGGTAGAACAAGGCATGTGATCTTACCCCATATAAGACCACTATATTGGGAAAGACCACTATATGAGTCGTGTAATCACGTATCCATACGAATATCATAAATACAAATGTAACTCGGTTTTTATGAAGCCGCTCGCTGTAGCGATTTAGCATGTAGATTGATTAGTATAGATTCTGAAATATTCAACACCAAATTAATTAATTAGGTAATATTGCCCTAGAAACAATTTTGGAAAAATCTTAACATATTATTTTGTAGATTGAAATAATTTTAATGGGTTTAAATAAACTTATAAATGATGGTGTACATACGTTTAAAAACAACAGTGTTTTATTTGTATAACGTATTTGAGTCTGAAATATATAGCGGTCGCAGCACCTCCACCTTACAAAAGATCGCGGCTAAATAGCACTGCTTTGCAGTGTTATGTTCCTGCGGTGAGTAAGGTCGTTAGAGCTCCTTGAGAAAGCGTTGCATTGGGATTGGGGGGAATTGTCTCCCGACGTGCTACGCATTAGTAGACAAGTTGTACGAGCGTCTACAGGCTACTAGCGTCTACAGACTACGAGCGTCTATAGGCTACCAGCGTCTACAGACTACGAGCGTCTACAGACTACGAGCGTCTACAGACTACGAGCGTCTATAGGCTACGAGCGTCTATAGGCTACCAGCGTCTATAGGCTACCAGCGTCTATAGGCTACCAGCGTCTCTAGGCTACGAGCGTCTACAGACTACTAGCGTTTATATGCTACCAGCGTTTATAGGCTACGAGCGTCTATATGCTATTAGCGTCTACAGACTACGAGCGTCTATAGGCTACGAGCGTCTACAGACTACAAGCGTCTATAGGCTACCAGCGTCTACAGGCTACCAGCGTCTACAGGCTACGAGCGTCTACAGACTACGAGCGTCTATAGGCTACCAGCGTCTACAGACTACGAGAGTCTAGAGACTACGAGCATCTATAGGCTACCAGCGTCTATAGGCTACCAGCGTCTCTAGGCTACGAGCGTCTACAGACTACGAGCGTTTATATGCTACCAGCGTTTATAGGCTACGAGCGTCTATATGCTACGAGCGTCTACAGACTACGAGCGTCTATAGGCTACGAGCGTCTACAGGCTACGAGCGTCTACAGACTACAAGCGTCTATAGGCTACCAGCGTCTACAGGCTACCAGCGTCTACAAGCTACCAGCGTCTACAGGCTACCAGCGTCTACAGGCTACGAGTGTCTACAGACTACGAGCGTCTATAGGCTACCAGCGTCTACAGACTACGAGAGTCTACAGACTACGAGCGTCTATAGGCTACCAGCGTCTATAGGCTAACAGCGTCTCTAGGCTACGAGCGTCTACAGACTACGAGCGTTTATATGCTACCAGCGTTTATAGGCTACGAGCGTCTATATGCTACGAGCGTCTATAGACTACGAGCGTCTATAGGCTACGAGCGTCTACAGACTACGAGCGTCTATAGGCTACCAGCGTCTACAGGCTACCAGCGTCTACAGGCTACGAGCGTCTACAGGCTACCAGCGTCTACAGGCTACCAGCGTCTACAGGCTACGAGCGTCTACAGGCTTCAAGCGTCTACAGGCTTTGAGCGTCTATAGACTACTAGCGTATATGGCAATGAGCTTCTATAGGCTACGCGCGTCTATAGCATATAGACGCTACGAGCGTCTATGGGTTACAAGCTGCTATAGCGTATAGACGCTACGAGCATCTATACGCTACGAGTATCTATTACGTATAGACGCTACGATCGTCTATTGACTACGGCAACCGCTAAACATCATTCGGTCCGTATGCTTGTTTGCCACCCATGTAGTTTAAAACAGTTTGCCGTCACACGATAAACACCGTCATAAACACAATATTATCGTGATTTTACAATGAATATATTTTTATTAAATCATGTTTACTGTCTAAATTTACAAAAATCACGACTAATATAGCTGTTGAAATTGCATACGTTCTAAGCAAACATTGTCATAATTTATAATAAAAAAATGAAATTTTAAGGAACCCTCAGTCTCATAATACATCTATCTCACTGCGACTATTCTTATGAGCCCAAACAATCTATATCTGCTGTATGTTTCTGAAGAATTGAACATCCCACAGACTATTTGGTGGTACATGATCTGCTCAAGATTAGCATATCTTGGAAATACCGCCGAAGTAACATTAAACCAAATTTCAAATCAATTGGATCTGTGAAAATAAAGCAGATAGTCATGAAACGCCTGAACAGATATCTGCGTAACTTTTAGGTTAAAAATATAAAATTGAAAATTTTATGTAACTCACGGCCTCGTTAATCAATTCATTGAGACTATTCTTATGAGCCCAAACACACTATATCTACTATAAGCTGAAGAATTAAGGATCCCACAGACTTTTTGATGGTATAGGATCAGCTCAAGGTTAGTATGTCATGGGAATATCATCGAAGTGACAGTACACCAAATTTAAAATCAACCGGATGTGTGAAAGTTATCAAAACCCTTTTATCGTGTAGAAAATGTGCTAATCATCATCAAACACCTGAACTGATCTTCATAAATTAAAGCTAAAAACTATCCTAGTCACGTCAGCTTTCAAACAAAAAGAAACCGAATCAAAATCGATCCATTCGTTTAGGTGCTACGATGCCACAGACAGACCTACAGATACACAGATACGCAGACAGACACGTTAAACTTATAACACCCCTCTTTTTCGTCGGACGTCGCAATCACGTAACCTTTAAACAAAAAAAAACCATCAAAATCAGTCCATTCGTTTGAAAGAAAGAAAGAAAGAAAAAATATTTTATTTAAATAGGCCACAAAGAAGCACTTTTAAATCGTCAAAAAAACACATTTTTACAACTATCACAAAAAAAATATTAACTAAGAACGTCATAGTCTCTGTCTGTCTGTCATGTCTGAATTTACACCGGTTCCAAAAGTTGAACTACCGAGAAGATTCCGGCAACAAACTCGTGTAGTCACTCTTTTCAAAATAAATATTCAAATACAATGTTTGTAGTTAAAAAAAAATATAACTTTTAGCAGTGCAGTGCCGCCCAGCGATAAAAATAATTAAAATTAGAAGAGAATATCATCGTACCGACAAAGTAGGTACCCAATGTCAAAAGTATTATCGTTATTTTCAAGCTATCTGACAATGCACAATCACAAAATAGGTATACAGAGGTTAATAGTCATAATGCTTACCCGTAAATAAACTTAAAAACATTTTGAAATTTTAATGTTTCCACGCATTCTTATCATCTAAATATTCTTGGACCTTATAGTAGCCTTTTTTGATTAAAGTTTGTTTGACATATAACTTAAGTTTGTGAAAAGGCAGTTCAGTTTAGGAGCTACGATGTCACAGATAGACACAGATACACAGACAGATACATTAAACTAATTAACAATGGCTATTGACTAATTTTGCTGATTTTTAGCATGAATACACACGTTCTTAATTTTTTATTTTAACATTATTATAAATGTTTGAAAAATTACTTAGTAATTAAAATATAAAACTAGAAAAATTAAGAACATTTGAATCGTAGGTATTTGTAAAAATACTCGTCGCCCAGATTGCGAAAGGTCGCGGGTTCGATTGCCGCCTCAGGACGTGAAATTTTTCTAGTTTTATATTTTAATTACTATGAATACACACTTTATTCACTAATTTTACTTTTAATACGACTAGGGCAAACTAGCTTTCGGACCGCCTGATGTTAAGGAGTTACCGTAGCCTATTTATTAGATGCACTACTCACACAAAGCCTATTCTGTATACATTCGTCGCGAAATTTTAACGTACTTCAAATGTTTAATTACCAGTGATCGGAATTGAGTGAGTATATTTACCTACAGTTTGTAGAACAGAGATAAAAATCGGAGACTTCCTCAAAATATTTTTTTTACCTTACCGCTAATTGACCGGAATTTTAACTACTTAAATTCAAACATCAAATTAATTAAATTGAAAGTACTCTTGCGTAAATATTCTTTCTTATAAAATTTTTCACTTGGCTCTTTTTGATAACTTCAAAAAAAAGGTTTTTATTCGACTATTTTTGGTCGTTTTTTTGTATGTTTGTTATGCGGTAAATATTAATAATAAGATGTTTAAATTCACGAAATTAAAGATCCGGTAAATTTACCGGTAAAAAAATATTGCTGGGAAGTCTCCAATTTTTATCTCTGTCCTACAAACTGTAGGTAAATATACTCACCCTATTCCGATCACTGTTAATTACATATACACAATATTAAGAATCAAACAAGCGCGATTTTATTACCTTTCGCGAACATTTCGAGAAACTTGAAAGCAACTCGCGTACAGCCAGCCTGAGTTTCAGATCGGTACTGAAACAGAAATCGCGGCGGCCGGAAAGCGTGGAAAACTTTTCCATCGCCCGAGTGTGCGCCGTGAGCTTTCGGCCTATGTAGGAAACTTTTTAAGCCGTATTGAGATAAGTATACTAAAGTTGAAAGCGCTGACTTGTAAATTATTTTGCACAACAATATGTTCGTAAATTGCAGGATACTACGAAGGGGAGAGTGGGGAGATTCCGAACACGGGATTTCTAAGTCATTTTTTGCTAATCAGGACATGTTTCTAAATATCTTTACACTGTACAATAAAGATGTATAAATAAATAAAAGTATTCAGTGACCGCAAGCCGTAAAGTTAAAGTACAGTCTCGTACAGCCGACAGCACATCAAGAGTTACGGTTTGACCTTGAGACCGTCCTTACGCCACTCGTAATAGAGGCGGGTTTCGTTGTGCACTGTTACACTTGATATGCTTTCGTCTGTACAATCATATTTTATAGGGGTGTAAGGGAACAATGCTCTGGACAACGAAGCCGGATGGCAATGCTAGTGATAGGGTCACTAGATACAACTTATTGAAAAAAAAAATCGCCAAAAAAAACAGCTGTTTCATACAATTTGTAATACCGGTACGATCTGTTTGTATGGAACAGCTGATTTTCTTTAGCCTTTTCAAAATTTTTCAACAAGTAGTCTTTAGGGTCACTAGCACGTGACCAGCACTGTTATCGCCCTTGTTTAGGCGAGCGTTCCGCTTACACCCGGTATACCTTCTCACTTTTGGCATTTTAGCATCCTTATTATCTATGCAAGAAGAGTCGAGAACGGACTTGAGTGGACGTATTATTGCTCGTAACTGTACACTATATAAACTGTACCACCACATCCTTTAAAAACAAGAAGTGCTTCAATAAATTTAAATGCCGGTGAATATTAAACAGATCCATTCTTGAAACCGTAATTACAGACAATTCTTTTAAAGCAAACAGTAGAACAATAAACAACAGCACCACGGTCTACTCTCACTACGGTCATAAACAAATAAACCTTAAAACTCTAGCACTTTAAGTGCTTGCAATAAGACCGTTTTTGCAACAAGATTGTCAAACTCGACTGTATCAAAGTCCAATTTACTGGCTGGTCCAGAATAAAATCAATCAGCCTGATTGGCCATTCACTCAGCTTTTGTCTATTCAAATGGGGATTTTTCATTCACTCACCGGTATTGCAGTAGCTAAATTAGAATCCTGGGAAAGTACTCTGCTCGATTGCCGGTTCCTTTATTATTATTTTAGGGTAACAGCTGTGGTAAAATAAAAACTGTTCGGTATCTGATTTTTCTTAAATTGAAAGATCATTGACCACCGATTATTTAAAATTAGTGAAAAGTGTGGGGACCGGTCAATTTGTTGGCTGGTCAGAAAACTCCAACTTGTGTTTCTGTAAATAACTATGAATTTTTGACTGACATCTGTTCGAGTGGTACACCTGTCTTCTAACTAGAAGTCCTGGGTTGGATTTAGATCCGAGATGGGTTTTTTTATTTAGTACCTGCTTACTATATTACCAACATATTTATTGTTACATACATATATTATTAGGTATCTACCTATATTTTTCCTCCATCCGTCATCTAGTATCTATAACATGAGCTCATAACGATATTCTTAATTCGTGCTAGATAATAAGTGTGAGTGTAATATTAGGTACTTAGTATTATTATTTAAGCTTGACTTAAAATTACAGTTAAATTAATCAGACAGATAATTTCTAAGGGCCGATTTATCAATCCTCAGATAACTTTTATCTAGAGAATAATTTTGACATTTTGACTTTGACATTTCTATAGATTTACTGTCAAATTTTCAAATTTATTCTCTGAATATACTTTATCTGGGGATTGAAAAATCAGCCAATAATATCTGCACGAAGTGTGCATTTGAAAGTCATAATGGTATAGGATATAGGTCATCTATATTATTGTAGTTACAAAAGTAGCTAGTGTTTGACATTTAGAGATGCATTACAGCGTTAATATATATTATGTCAGTATATTATACGTCCATAATTTAGAAGCACTTCATGTCGTGCACCCACTGATACCTATGCTAATACGAAGAAATATAATTTCCACAGTAAAGAAAAATGGGCCTGAAAATGAAACACTTCACCTACGAAGGGGACAAAAATGGGACCAAATAGTCGTTAGTTTTGAAGATTTTTCGTCGCCAAAGCGATTGAGGGACCCGTCACCGTGCCCCAAGTAGAGTAAGTGGTCGTTGGCTTTTGGAACTAATGCAAAAGTTCCATAAATTCACGACGTTTTATTTGGAAACTCGCTTTTGAGCTCCCAAACTTTATTAAAAATTGCCACTTCGCCTTCTTCACTTGTGGAACTATTTTCTATTGAGATGTAATGCGCTCAGAATACAAAAATGGAATGCTTTTTTTATTTTTATATCTTATTTCTTCTTCTTTTTTTATATCTTATTTTTTTTATCTTCTGTTTCTTTTCTTTTTTTTTCTTTTTTTGCTTTTTTATTTTGCTTTATTTTTATTTTTATCTGGCAGTCAATAGTTAGTATACCGGTTTACCTGCCCCATAATCGCTAACTCAAATGACAAGTGCCGATGTATAAAAAATAAATTAATATCTTATTTGCATGTATTCATATTTGTACACATTTCTTTGACTGAACCAGAACTGAACTTGTTTGGGATTTCTCTGGGTGTTGAATCTAGTATAAGCAAATTAGCGCTAAAACCCGCTCTGGCGCAATATTCAAAAAAAATGTTTCAAAACTGTATGGAGACCCGGCCAGGTCTATGTAGGTACACTATACTGAAAAAAATTAAATCCGACTCCAAAAACTGACTGAAAAGGATAAAATAATTAAACATTAGTAGGTACTCATCCCCTAGAAACATATTTTTGGAGTCGGTGCTTCACTATCTATTGTTTCTGGAAACAACTTAGCACTAACTCCAAAAATATGTTCCTAGGGGATGAGTACCTACTAAAATTTAATTATTTTATCCTTTTCAGTTTTTTGGAGTCGGTATTAATTTTTGTTTAAATATTTTTTTTCACAATTTTTAGTGATAACTTTTTAAAGTCAAAGCTAGATGGGTGACCGTGAGCTTATATTATTTTCTCCTATCGTATCATTTCTTTAAAAATTCATAGGAAAGCAAAAATCCACAATTTCGCATACGAAGTTGACTTAATTATCCAGATTTTTGGATTTAAAAACCAAACTACCTAATGGATTTTCAAAACATTTTTATGGGAGCAAATAAAAACTATTCCGCATTGGCCAAAAAAAGAATCATCAATATCGGTTTACCCAGTCGAAAGTTCTGGGGTAACAAACATAACAAAAAAACAAAAAAAAACATAGTCGAATCGATAACCTCCTTCTTTTTTGAAGTCGGTTAAATATAGGTAAAAATATGGAGAACAGTGATCGATTGTCCATTTTATTTTTAAACCCCGACGAAAAAAGAGGGGTGTTATAAGTTTGACGTGTCTGTCTGTGTATCTATGTGTCTATCTGTGGCATCGTAGCGCCTAAACGAATGGACCGATTTTAATTCGGTTTTTTTTGTTTGAAAGCTGATGTGTATACGATGGTTCTTAGCTATAATTTATGAAGATCAGTTCAGGCATTTGATGACCATCAGCTCATTTCCTACATAATAATAGGATTTTACTAACTTTTACAGATCCGTTTGATTTCATATTTGGAGTACTGTCACTTCGGTGACATTCCCATGACATATTAACCTTGAACTGATCCTATACCATCAAAAAGTCTACGAAATGCTTAATTCTTCAGTAACTTATAGCAGATATAGCGTGTTTTCGGCTCTTATGAATAGTCTCAATGAGATGACTTATGAGTTTTAATTTTGTAATTATTATTCATTTTGTTGCGTGGTACAAAACCAGAATCTTTATAAGAAAACCCCAACACAGCTCAATATTCATCAAATCCTTTCCAAATAACACCGTCACTTTGGTGTCGTTTAGTTGACTTCTTTGCCGCCCGCCATATTTCCATAGTGAAATCGGTGAAATCGACGAAAAATTTCAACTTTTGTACAAACAAACTATGCATGAAAACGAATTATGTATAAGTATTTTTCGGGGATTCAGGATTCAGGAGATTATTTCTAATTTTTTGACATACTGGGGCCTTACCACCATCTTTATAAAAGCGATTTATATTCCGCTCGGTTCAGTATTGGTTCCTAAACTGCATCGCTGTCATAGTCGTAGATAGCGTCGTAGTACGAATTAACGATTCTACTCAGTTTAGGTCCTAAACTGGATCGCGGTAAAAGATGGTGGTACGGGTACTGTACCTACTTATACTTGGCCGGATAAGAAACACCTGTTTTGCGACTTTTGTAAATACGCGGTATTGCAAACTGTTATTACGCGTTCTTGCACGCCCACCGACGCTATAATATTTTGATAATTCCTTTCCAAATAATTATATTGTTGTGATTGCAAAACGTAGATTTGTCAAATGATACCTAGATTCTGATATTGCTTGATTGTTTGTTTAGTGAATATTTGTTCATTTTTGTCAACGGGCAGCCCATGGCGTAAAGGGGTTGAATTCATCACAAAAATGATCTTAAAAGGAGCACTGTAAAGGCTACCACATTTTGTAGCCAATAAGACCGGGTTAAACGACGCTGCAAGGGCCATATTACCGGGTTAAATGGCTTACGTGCATATTGCAGACTCCATTCCGTAATTGGATTCTAAAAGCGGATGTTTCTTTTCATTTTGTTAGTTCGGAGTCATTAAAATGTCGAACATTAGCTGGGCTTTTTTAAATAAAGCTGCAAGTGTAACACTAAGATACTGAAGTCATTTTTGTTTTATACTTAACTTAAATAAATAAAATAAAATAGCCTGTATTTCTAGGTTAAGAGGACAATTTTTCAAAATAAACTTGTAACACACTATAAAAAAATCTCTTAACTTAGTGTGCCTTTCGGCATAGGCCTCCTCCAACTTCTTCAATTGTTAATCAAAATATAATAAAACTAGAAAAATTTCACGTCCTGAGGCAGGAATCGAACCCGCGACCTTTCGCAATCCGGGCGACTGCTCTGACCACTGAGCCACCCAGGACTTGGGATATCCCTGTGAAATTCCTCTAGTCTATCTGTATTTGCGTTTATGAGCTAACGTCCACCCTACAATGTCGAAATATTCTATTTCAACATCCGAAACGAGTATTTTAAACAATCCATTCCATCCATTCTTTCCATTGTTCCCTGTCTGCTGCTACTCTAGTCCGTTAACTTGATATCGTCCTCCCATCTTCTTATAGGACGTCCTCTGCTTCTAGTTCCGTCGCTCGAGTACCATAGAGTCACCTGTTTGCTCCACTTGTCTTTGTTGCAGCGCAGCATATGACCAGTCCACCTCCATTTCATTTGATCAATCCGAGTTAAAATATCTGTCAACTTTGTTCTATGTCAAATGTCGGCGTTCTTTATTTTATCCTTTAGTTTTAGCCCTAGCATGCTTCGTTCCATAGCCCTTTGGCATTTCGCGAGCTTGTCTCTTTGGTGCTTGGTTAGTGACCAAGTCTCGCAGCCGTATGTCATGCATGGGAGGATACAAGTTTCAAAGGTCTATTTATTTATTTTGTTACTAAATTCGCTGTTTTTCATAATCTCAGTTAAGTGACCAATACTTCTTCCATCCATTTGCTATTCTTTTTTCGACTTCCTTCATCATCTGGTCTTTTGGGGATATTATTTGTCCTAGGTACACATACTCGTCCATTTATTCTAATTTCTGCCCATTGATAGTTAGGTATATCCACAGCATCCATATTTGTCATAACCTTTGTTTTTGTTGAATTTATTTCCAATCCAACTTCGCCACTTATATTTGCCAAGTTTTCGATCATGTATTCTAGTAACTTAGGATCCTCTTCCAAAATGACCAGGTTGTCTGCGAACCTGAGGTGGTTGAGACGAGATCCGTTAATATTTAGGCCCAGATAATCCCACTCCATTTTTCGGAATATATGTTCCAATACGGCTGAGAATAACTTTGGAGAAAGTGGGTCGCCCTATCTGACGCCCCTTTTGATTGGAAAGGTTTTTTTTTATACAACTAGATGACAAACAAGCTGACGGCCCACCTGATGGTAAGCGGTTACCGCCGCCTATAGACACCTGCAATAACAAGGAAAAGTCACTTGATATTGCAGGTGCGTTGTCATCCTGGGGCCTAAGATGAAATGCCGTCCATGCCCAGTAATTGCACTGGCTACCTTTCCCTTCATTCCGAAACACAGCGGACTGTTTCACGGCTGAAATAAAAAAAGGCGGTGGTACCTACCCAGACGACCCTACATACGGGTCTACCACCTAGTTAATCTAGGTTAGGTATCTCCTAATGACTCCAGTTTGATGCTGGCTTTGCTTTTTTTGTAGATGTTTGTGATGGCATTGATGTATATTGTATTGATTCTTTGTTCCAACAGACTGAGCCAGATATGATCATGGTTAAGGCTATCAAATGCTTTAGAATAGTCTATAAAGGCTAGATAGAGGGTTTTGTTGCCTACTCTTTATATTTCTGCATGATCAGCTTGATGGTGTGAATGTGGTCAATTGTGCTATAATTTTTCCTAAATCCTGCTTGTTCCTTTGGTTGGTTCTCGTCGAGCTGTTTGGATATTATTTCCAGTATAACTTTTGCGAAGATCTTGTATATGTTTGAAATTAGCGATATGGGCCTGTAGTTTCCTATGTCATCTTTTGCGCCTTTCTTATGCAGCAATAGTATATGTAAGTTTCCCCACTGGCTGGGAAATTTACCAGTGTTCAGGATTTTGTTAAAGAGTCTGGTCAATATCGGACTGATTTGTTCAACCGTACCACGTAAAACCTCATTAGATATTGTGTCTGGGCCTGGAGCTTTCTCTAACTTTTGACTATTTATAGCCTTCACAACTTCTGCTACTAGTATATCTGGGACCGTTCCTTCTTCATATTCCGTATTTCTCTTTTGCTATTGCTGTCTTGTATTTGATATACTTGCGTTTTTTTGTTCCGAGTATGGTGAGTGATAGTAGTCCGTTGCCACCCCCCGAATATCCTTTTGATTTGTCAATATTGAATCCCTTTTTCTCGCATTTAGAATCCATTCCTTTTCTTTTTCACGAAGTTCTTTTAGTGCTTTCCTTGTCCCTCTTCTTTTTCTTATACTTAACTTACCAAATCTTATTATAGCTATCCTTCATTATACCTTTTACGGAGCTTTTATCGTAAAAATGGGTGTAGTGTCTGCTGATGTAATTAAGCCGCGTAAAACTATCCGGAGTCTAAAAAGATACTCAATATTCAATATATTTATTGCACTCCACAATGTATAGTAGGTGTTACATTATTATAATTAGATCAATCAATCAATCAATCATTTATTGCCAAACCATAATGTACATAGGATGTTACATAGAATGTTAGACCAGTATTATGGACCCTGACGGGCACGCAATGTAAGGACTAGGAGAGAGGAAACGTACTATGTAATTACACGAATCAATAAATTGTTCTATATTCAAACTATTTCATAATAAATTATCATTACAATTAATTAAATATAATCCAATTGAATTTATAGTAAATATCATCAATAAAAATATATATTTATAATAGCATTTACTAGTCATGAATTGTTATGAATGTCATAAAAGCATATTGTTATTATATTCATTCATTAGATTGTCAAGTAAAATCATATTTTATATCATGTCTTAGTATATATTATACTTAAAAAACAAAATTACTATTATATATACTTCATTGTAAATTTATTTTTATTGTCAGTATCCTATGTTTGTATTATCAATAAAGAATTCATTAATATCATAATATTATTTATTTGTCAAGAATTGTTTTAATTGTCTTATAAATATTTTGTCATTATTTTCAGCTTTTAAATTGTCGGGTTATTTATTATATATTTTTATAGAAAAGCTAAACGTACTTTTAGAGTTTAATTTCAATCGGGAAGTTGGTACTACTAATTTATTTTTATGCCGTATTGAGTATTTACTTGGTACGTCTTCACGTTTTGTATAAAACTGTTTATGTTTCCTAATGAATTTACATATCTCTAATACGTATAAACAAGGCAAGGTTAATATTCTATATTTACGAAAATATGGTCTACAACTGTCAGTCTGATCTATATTTGCTATGATTCGGATCAGCTTCTTTTGTAAGATGAAAAGAGAGGCTGCATCTGTACTATTGCCCCACAAAACGACCCCATAGCTCAACCAAGCGTGCGCGTATGCATAGTAGGTGGTAATTGCCGTTTCTATGTTCGTCGTCTTTTTTATTTCGCGCAGAACATAGGAGAAGCTTGATAGCTTGGAATGAACTCTACCAACGTGAGCTTTCCAATTTAAATGAGTGTCTATATCTATACCGAGTAATCTGAATTCTTTAACGGTTTCTATTATTCTACCAAAATAATTAAATTTTAAGTTTAAAGCTGTTTTTTGATGGGAGTAGAAAGCCATTAATTTTGTTTTAGAATAATTAATTTCGAGATTGTGATCATTTAACCAGTCTGTAGTTTTTGTGAGAAGCAAACTAAGTTTTTCATAAATATCGCTACCGTTTTTACTTGAGGTTAGCAGGGATATGTCGTCGGCAAATAAGACACAGGTTTCGTGTATGGCTTTAGGCAGATCATTAATATAAATTAAGAACAACAGACACCCGACAACACTTCCTTGAGGAATTGATCCGTGTATCACTTCACAATCAGAGCGCACCTTTGAGATATATTTAGTGGTGGTATCAAAATGTTCAATCTCAACGTATTGCTGTCTATCCTTTAAATACGAAGCAAACCATTTATGTGCAGAGCCGCGTATACCTAACGCATACAGTTTATTTAATAAAATGTTATGTTTAACTCTATCATATGCCTTCGTCATATCCAATAAGACGATAGATCATCATGGACCCTGTCGGACACGGCAACTTAGGCGAGAGGAACACACTTTTTATTATTATTATTATTTCAAAAATATTGTTATTAAATTGTTTATTATAATTGTTAGAATAATCATGTTATTTATTCAATTTTATTAATATGTCGGTACTAGTATATTTGAGTAAATATAGAAGAAATTTAAAAATTACAATGTAGCAGATTTATCATTTTAATTTATAGATTATTATGTAAATATTCATTTAAGTTATAGTAGTAATGCTTGCCAAGCAATAGTTGTTTTATTTGTTTCACAAAGTCGAGCTCCTTGTGGATATTTTTGATTGATTGTGGCAATTTATTATAAATTTTTATGGGCATAATTTGAGGGCCTGATGAATATAGCTTTAGGCGCGAGGTTGGAAACAATAGATTGGCGTTATGTCGTACTGTCTCTGGAATGTGTGGCTGACAGGTTGTATGAACATTATTATTAAATTATGGTAGCACACAATAAGTTCGCTCCCATAATATTCAACCCAGCAAAAGGTTACATTACTCTACAGGTGAAGTTGAAAATTGTTATTTAATTATGTCAAGCGGTCTGACAATGCACAATCATAATATAATATATGCCGTGTGTACATTATCTCTAAAAATCAGGAAAAATCCAGGAAAAATACTGAATTTGTTTTCATGCACAGTTTGTTTTAAATACTTAAACAAACACAGTATTCTGTCTCATATCATACAAGGTCACCACCTTGTATGATACAATACAGAATACCGTGTTTGTGTCAATACATTGTCAATGTCAATACAAGAATAAATTCAAACATTTGCTACACTACCCATATTGTTCATAGAATATCTAATATTTTCAAACATTTATTTAGTGTTACAAATTAGAATTAAGAATATTTAAAATTGTATTTAGCGGTACACAAAAGAATTGGTGTCCAGAGCCATTAAATTTATTTGTACATAATTATTAATAGGTGAAAAGGGCAGAGTAAATAAACAACATCAACTTCTAAAATATTTTTAGTTTTGAAACTAATATGGGGTGTTTGGTGGGCCCCTGCCCATGTTAACATAGTCATATCGGCTGCTTAAAATCAAAACATAGTAACTCGTTCCAACAAGAATGTTCAGGAGAGCCAAAAAACAGGTGGGCTACTTTAATTCGTTGGCCCGACGAAACCAGAAATAGTAGCGATTGGGGTGTTTGACGAAAAGTTTCACTATATTGTTGACTGTATTTTGTGATACTCGTAATCGTGTTAGAGGTTATGGATACACTTTAATCGCTCACACTCTATTTTTATTTGAAAATTTGCCTAAATATGACTATAAAAACAATATCAAAACTTAGCAAGTCGGTTTACTAGGTTCTCAATTTGATTATCTGAGGTAAGGTAAAGACTAAACAAACTCATATACAAAGACTTTCATCATCATCATCATCATTTCAGCCGAGAGAAGCCCACAGCTGGGCATAGGCCTCCCCCAGGGATCTCCAAACCGATCGGTCCTGCGCTGCCCGCGATGCTGATACGACATGGGAATTTGACATAATTTTCGTCTTATCCATGTTCATTTTAAGACCTACTTGTTGGGAGACTCTACAGAGTTCGTCGAGCATTGTGCCCAAGTCCTCCAGGGTATTAGCCATGATTACGATATCATCAGCAAAACGAAGGTTTATGTTGATGCCAAGTCCTCTCCAGTCCAAAAGCTTAAACACAATTCCTCCAACGCGACTGTAAACAGTTTCGGCGAAATGACATCGCCCTGTCTCACACCTCGCTGAAGTCGTATTGGTTTCGAGTCTTGATCCTGGAGGCGGACTGATATAGTGGCGTTTTCGTACAGTGACTGCAGCACTTTGATGTACCGATAGTCAATTTGGCACCTCTGGAGTGGCTGAAGCACGGCCCAAGTCTCAACAGAATCGAAGGCTTTCTCATAGTCCACAAACGCTAAGCATAATGGCAGGTTGTACTCTTCGGTCTTCTGTATAACCTGCCGCAGCGTATGTATATGGTCTATGGTACTAAAGCCTTTTCGGAATCCGGCTTGTTCGGGAGGCTGGAAGTCGTCAAACCTGCGTGCGACACGATTTGTCCCCTATATATAGAAGGTATAACCCTCGAAAACAACTTGTAAACATGACTCAGGAGCGTGATGGGTCTATAGTTCTTCAATTGGGTTCTGTCACCCTTTTTGAAGAAGAGTGACACCACGCCCCTGTGCCATGCTTTTGGCGTTTTACCCTCGAGCATGATGGAGCTAAATAGCCTCTGTAACTCCATCGTCACCCGGTGCCTTGTTGTATTTGAGCTGTTTGAGAGCTACACTAATCTCGTACAGGCTGGCGTCCGGGATATCTTCGGTGTAATGTCGGGTTAATTTGGCTCTTGGACCGGTGGCCCGAGTGACAGGTGTGCGTAATGTCGCGTAAAGCTGTCCGTAGAAGTTTTCAATCTCGTCCAAAAGCTCAGGTCGGACGTAAGAAGTCTGCCGTCCTCTGTCTTCAGCTTCGTCAGCAAACTCTGTCCAACTGACAGATCTCTGGCGAACACTTTGGAGCCTCTGTTTCGCTCGATTACCTCTTTAACACGGTCTGTATTAAATCGGCGTATGTCGCGAGTCAATAACTTCGAGATCTGTTTATTGAGCTGCCGACGAGCATCCTCAGAAGACTGCAGAACTATTTCAGGTCTTACTTCCATTAGCTTCAATGTTGGCTCAGAGATTTTCTTACTTCTTTCCCTACGGCTGGGTTTGAAGAACTTAGAACCCACCGTAAGGACAGCTTCCACGAACCTGTCGTTATATGTGTCCACATCTGTGCAGTCCTCCAGGCAATCGAAGCGATTATGCAGTTCGAGTATAATGAATAAGTTATTTCTTACCTGCAATGTTTTCGTTCTGCAAAGCACGCATTATACGCCTGGATCGATAAAATTGCATAAAACTCATTTTATATATTGATATCTTGGAGCGAAACACTCGTGCGACGGTGTTACTGGATTTACTAAATGAAATTTCATTGATTTTATAATCGGTGCCAAATTCAAAACATAGCAAGTCGGTTTTGCAAATTCATAACTTAGTAAGTCGGTTGAGTTGCTAGGGTTTTAAATTTGTATTCTGACATACTATGTTTAGAATTGGTACTTCATTGTTTTTTTTATAGTCATGCCAAATTGCTCTGACTTGCTAAATTATATTTTTAAAATTACGTAAGAAACTGGGTGTTTTAAGGTCCACATCATATTGATACTGCCTAGTAAGTCGAAAAATGCCAAAAACGGTTTTTTTTTGAAATCACTTGTTACTAGGTTTTGAATTTGGGCAGCCGATATGATGAATAATAAATTGTTATCAAAAATTCAAAATAAATTTCAATGTGATTTATGTTTTAGAGTATTTAAGTGCTATTTCATGTAAACTTATTTCATGATTTGGCCATCCACACAAACTTCATACAAGAAACATTATTCACGTAATGTTTTCTGTTTTGAGCCCCCGATGCAAAAAGAGGGATAAAGTTAGTTTGATGTGGCTATTTGTGTATTTGTGTCTCTGTCTGTGGCTTTGTAGCTCTTAAAGGAATGGACCGATTTTGATCGGGCTTTTTTGTTTGAAAGCTGATGTAATCAGGATGGTTATAAGCTATAATTTATGAAAATAGTTTAGTTAATTTGATGAATATTAGCTCATACCCTACATGAGAATAGGGTTTTACTTACATGATTTTACTATAATATACAGTACTTTTGAGAATTACTGACAATAAAAAAAAAATCACATTAGTATGAATGATGTTTCGACAAGATGAGTTTTAAATGTGGGGGACCGTTTTGACGCATCATACTTTCTTCACTATTAAGAAATAATGAAAAAACTTGTTTTATAAAATAATAACCTTCAAAATTAAACTCACCGGTTTCCATTTTATGGTCCGTCAATAGGATTTATATACTGCTAGCGGCGACCGATAATAACCAGCTCTCTACGTTCGCCGACTGCTAGTAAATTAAATTCAGACACTAAAACCAAACTCTTCGTTTGTTTACATTTGCTTGTTTTTGTTTCTCCAAAAAAATAAACATGTCAAGATGTCAACATGACATGGTTATTTGACACACAGATCAGATAATAGTAGCAAGCTACAGATGCGACAGTCACCGATAGTGACTTTTCGACTTAGTTCCAAGTGTTCCGTTTTGGCGCTGCAGTTGCCGGTTAGAGCACAGATTACAGTAGGTTGATGGAAATATATGTGTAGTTATATATCTATATAAGACTAGTGATGTTCCTTTCTATTAATTACTAGTGATGTTCTTTTTCTTATCGATAAATAGTATGGGGAGGTATTCATTAATGGAAAAGTATTTTATTTACAGGATTACAAATAATGAAACAAAAATTCAATGTTTTATTTACATAAACATTAATTCACATAATTCACATAATTTGAGACTTTATTTAGTAATATCATTATTTGGTCTTTAAAAATAAATCTTCCTGCCATGTTACTTTTCCTCATATTTTTTATGCAAATATGAGAAAAAGTAACATGCCAGGAAGATTTATTTTTTATTTAATTGTTTATTAAAGAAATATAATTTTTCAAGCAGTTTTCTTCTGTTATTTGCAAGAGTTTACATGCTTTTGTAAGGCTTATGAGGCTGAATCATCAGCACTTTTTGCTTCAATTTGTGTGGCATATTTGATAAAAGTCTGTTTCTTTGATCCCAACTTTTTCTTCCTTGTGAAATCTGTAAAGAAATAATATGTCTGGTACATTAAAAAAACAAAAAGAGGATTATTTTTCAAGTAACTACTGAATATGCAAAGATTCGTTACTTTTATCAAATAATATATTGGTCAAATACATGTGATGACCGGCTGCTTGAGTGGTCTTTACCCGTTACCATACAGGCTATTCATTTAGGGGTCCCGGCTTGGAATCTAGATAGGGGCAGATGTTTGTATGATGGGTATGAAGTATGAACATTAGTTCACAAGTCATGGATGTTTGTATGTTTATTTACTATATATTTCTGATACTTAATACATAATAATATTAATATTTCTCTGGTATCTAGGATCTCTTTATTCTTATTTTAGAGTAGATAATATGTGTAAGTGTATAAATATTATATATGTAGTTATATTTTATACATTTTAACAAAAAATAAAAATGAAAAAGTGTGATACTTTTTTTGTTACGTTTTCACACCTAAACCAATAAACTCATTTAGATGAAATCCGGTATGGAGATAATTGATATAGGATACTTTATGAAGTAATAACTAACAGATGTTAGTAATCGCTCCATAAAGATATATTATATTTGTATAAGATTATAAAAATATCACAAGTATACACATACCTCTTAGCTTCTGCATAACATTCTTCAAAAATTTGTATAATTTGTAATATCATTGGTCATCACATCAGACTTAGGACCAGATATGGAGCGTGATGGCTGATCTTATCTTAAATCTGAAAAAATAAAGAATAAAAACATGTCAAATTGTAAGTAAATACATAAGTGTTCTCTAGTCTCCGCAAAGCTGATGTCCAGCCGTATGAAAATAAACAATGAATAATGTATATAAATGAAATGAAGAATACCAATATTCTAATTATACTTATAATACATACCTTTGCTTTCTGTAACTGCTGATGCAATATTCGGAGAAGAAATAAGGGTTGTCCATGAAATCCTTCAATTGAGCATCTGAAAATTTGTGCATTTAAGTTTTATTTACACCAAAAGTATTTTATTTTTACTAAAGTACATAGTTTTTTTTTTCAATTTTACTTTAACATAGAAGCACAAGAATGATGACTGTACAATAATGACTCACCTGCTGTATTCTAAGAGGCACACCGTGAGTTATTTCTTCTTGTAGGTAAGTACAGCTTGGAGTGAAGTGACACAGGGTTCGAACTTAGTTTTGGTCAAACTATGTTTGACCAAAATATTTCTCATAAGTAGTTAGTTGTTCTTCGGTGAATCAAATGATGAGGGTAATTCGATGGTACTACGTATGACGTCCACAAATTTCTATGTTCACCGTTCTTGTGAAACTAAAAAAACGGTGGAACTCACTTGTTGCATTGCAATTGTGAATGTGACCGACCACCAACCACATTTTACTCATGAGAATAATACCGAATATCACATGTACAGTCAATATTGTCACAAACCAGAGAGGAGAAATTCACTGAAATGCGCGGAAATATCACATTATAAGGATTTGATGACCGAAATACACTTGAAAAAATAGAAATTTAAATTTTAAACTAGATTCGGAAGAATGACAAGAATTACAAAACAAACAAACATAGCAGCCATCAAAATGGCGTCTTAAGATGGCGGCCCCACTTAGCGACTGCAGCGCCAAAACGGTACACTTGGAACTAAAACTGTCAAAAGCTGTCACTAGCCAGATTTGACAATTTGACATTGACAATCAGATCCTCTTTTTTTAAAATTTATTGGCATTGGATACAAGTTCTTTACTTAATCTTTCAGTGCTGACCATGGCTGATAGTCAAAAGTAGCACAAGACAGTTCAAAAAGTAACATTTTTATGTGAAAAGTAGTTTTTGGAATTCTGTGCCAGCACAAGTGTTCCCTCCTTCCTATAACATAGATTGCTTCAAAAGGGGCTAAACTTAACTGCTGTCTTCACACATAGACTCTTCATATCAGGTGGCGTTAAGTCATTTGCCGTGCTTTGTATGAAAAAAGATGGACAGACAACCTGGGTCAGGGTGGCGCGGAGCCATTGGATGCAGGCTGCGTAGATGGGGGAGGCCTTTGTTCAGCTCTTTGTTTCTTTGTGCCGACATCATAGGCTGCCTTCACGTTGTAGTGGGCAGGTCACATTGTAAGGACGACTGATGGCCATTGGGGCGGAAAGGTCCACGAGTGGCGGCCGCGTACCGGGAAACGCAGCGTTGTTAGGCCTCCAAAAGGTGGACCGATGATCTGGTAAGGGTCGCGGGTAGCCGATGGATGAGTGCAGTGCAGGACCGGTCAGCTTGGAAATACTTGGGGGAGGCCTATGCCCAGCAGTGGGTGTCTCTCGGCTGATATGATGATACCACGATAAAAACAAATGTGACATAACACTGACCAGTGTCAATATTTGAGGTTATAAAAACAACTTTTGTCGTCCGTCTCACACCTTAGAGCAAGACAAAAAACAACTCAGAGTGTTTGGAGCATAGGCTCGGAAGTCGGACTCAATTCAATTCAATTTTTGTTTTATGGCCTCTGTCAGATTTGAAGTCGGACTCATTGAAACGCACCTCTAAAATTTCGAAAACGTCAGTCATAATGTCAATGTCAAACTTAAATTCTAAAAGTTTCTTAACCTGAATTGAATTGTTTACTTGTACTTTGACCAAAGACTTTGACTCTTAGTTATCGCGAAAGTATTACATATTAAATTACTATACAACTCACACCATAATTCTCCATAAGTATACATTCAGGTACCCACAAAGTTATCACTAGATATCAAATTGTTAAACATTTTATGACTGTACTTTAGCTATCAACAGTAAAAGTTTATCTTCTGATACCAGTTCTTAAACAAGCTCAAATTCTTTTTATTCGCTATCAGACATAGTTCTTGTTTTGTACTTTCGTTCCTTTTTCAAGTGACGCAAATATAAATTCTTAGAGATGGCAGCAAATAATAGCATAGGGGCAGACAAGCAACTCAAGGAATACTTCCCAGATCTGCCTTCAGGGCGTCTAGATGGATACAGAAAGAAAGCATCGTTTGATTGGCGTCGTATGAAGCTGGCCTATGACAACTTGAATACAATACAGCTTAAGGTAACTAACTTTATATTAAATAATATTTTGATGTTGTCTTGGTAGTCTTGTCTATATGGCCTTTTACTGTGTATTCTATAACTTAGCACGGAGGCTAGTATCTAGACTAGTTCTAAGTTGAAACTGCAAAGCTTTAGATTTTATTTGGACAGCACTGTATAATATGTAATGTTCATATTTCAGAATGAAATCTTCAACTTTATGTACAAACATCCACTGTTCAAACATTCAGAAGCAAGTCTTCCTTTGGATGAGCAGAGGCATACTACAATCAAACAAATGTATGCATTGAACAATGAAAAGTTTTTGGCCATGGAAAAGGTAATAGAAATCAAATAGATGCAGTAATAATATGTGGATTTTGTGAGAATTTCAGATCAATTTTGTTGTGTTTAGGTAGTAGAAGATCCAAGATTATTTCAAGCTGAATCGGAAGCCACATTCATGTTTGATAGTTCTTTGGCTGTGAAATTGTCACTGACATTTAGAATGTGTGCTAATGCCATCAGAGGAACTGGGCAACCTCATCACTATCAACTCCTTGAAGACCTGGAGAAGGCAAGAATTGGTGGTTGTTTTGCCTTAACAGAAGTGGCACATGGTTCTAATGCAAAAGGAATGAGAACCACCGCAACATATGTTCCAGGGAAGAAACAATTCGTATTTCATACACCTGATTTTGAAGCTGCCAAGTTCTGGGTTGGATGTTTAGGTATGCATATTGTGAAATTCTATTTTGTATGATAATAATACTCTTAGTTTGATATAATATTCCTGACTAAAAGGAACCTGAGCTGTCAGGTCAACTGACTTTTCTTATACTGTAGTGCTTCTCTCCACTATTGCTAATTAATATTGGGCCAAACCCCTGACACATATTTACTTATTTAATTTTTATTCCCCAAAATAATGGACATATTCTTAATTTTTGATTTTAGTAATTAAAATATAAAACTAGAAAAATTTCATGTCCTGAGGCGGGACAATTTCTAAAATATCTATTTTTTAATTTAGAAATTTTTCTAGTTTTATATTTTAATAACAATGGACATATTTAAACCCTAAAGCGTTCTGTTCTAGTCAACTTGTAAAAAGTGTTAGAGAAAATAAAGTAGCGATGTAAACAGAAATGTAATGAAATCTGACATACTCTAGTTTAAATATAATATAGTTACTCTGAGCATTAGAAACAAATAAATTTAAATTTATGTATACAACAATTTTCCATAGTTTTTTTTTATTCATATTCACTGCTAGTTTAGTTGTTTAATACTAAAGTGCCATATTAGACTTCTTAAGTTTGTACTCCCGACTGCCCTGAGCCCCCTTAACCTGACCTGTTTAATTATATTCATAATTTTTGATTTTAACATTATTATAAATGTTTGAAAAATTACTTCGTAATTAAAATATAAAACTAGAAAAATTTCACGTCCTGAGGCGGGAATCGAACCCGCGACCTTTCGCAATCCGGGCGACTGCTCTAACCAACTGAGTGCTGGTCGCTGGTCGCGGGTTCGATTCCCGCCTCAGGACGTGAAATTTTTCTAGTTTTATATTTTAATTATTTTATCTGCCATTCTTTAAAGTTTGGTTTATGGATAAATAGTCCTTATCATCATCATCATTCTAGCCTAGGACACTAGCCACGTCCACTGCTGAACAAAGGCCTCCCCCATCGATTTCAAAATGGAACAGTTGGTCTGTATCAATATTGGATGGCCTTTTGATCTTATCTAAGTGTCATGCCCAGTTTCATTCAAGACTTTTATCAGTTTTTGTATTATGTCTGCTACTTTTAACTCTAATAATACTGAATAATTACGGATGATATCTCTTTAGGGAGTAGTGGTAGCTTTTGAAGCGTGCTTGGTTAGACCCACATGAAGATATCCTATCTCTTATCAAATATTTATGTTTATTTGTAATTTTATTGTGCTTATCTAAAATGTCATATATAATATTAAAACATAAGATAAAAAGATGATATAATAAGCCTAATCATGCCAAAGTCCTTTGCAATGACTGATAAAAAATATTGAATCCTCAATATGTTATCTAGTTTGTTTACAATTACTTTTAGACTTTGCTTGGGTTAGTAACAACTGTGATAAACAATATTTCATCATATCACCCTACGATGTCCACTGCTGAACAAAGGCCTCCCCCATCGATTACCCAATGGAACGGTTCTGCGCGGCCTGCATCCAACGGCTCCCCGCGACCCTGACCAGGTCGTCTTTCCATCTAGTGGGAGGCCGTCCTACTTTGCGCTTTCCAATACGTGGTCGCCATTCTAGAACTTTAACGCCCCACCGGCCGTCTGCTCTGCGTGCTATGTGCCCTGCCCACTGCCACTTAAACTTACAAATCCTATTAGCTATATCAGTGACTTTGGTTCTCTTACGGATGTCCTCATTTCTGATTCTATCTCGCAGAGAAACACCTAACATAGCTCGTTCCATAGCTCGCTGTGTGACTGCGAACTTGCACAGAAGGCCCTTAGTAAGCGACCACGTTTCACAGCCGTATGACATCACTGGCAACACACACTGATCGAAGACTGTCGACATTAAGCACTGAGGAATTTTGGACGAGATCTTACGCAATTCCCCGAATGGGCAGCATTCGGGGAATTGCGTAAGATCTCGTCCAAAATTTGAATTCTTGAGAGAATTCTTGAATCCGAGTTGAATTCGTCGATTTACCTCTTTTCCGAAGTTGCCTCTATCTATAGCTGGACCATTTGTCCAAGGTAAACGTGGGTACTCGTCAACCACTTCGAGAACAGAACTCCCAACTGTAACTGCACCCGTACTTTCATCGCGATCCAGTTTAGGACCTAAACTGAGTAGAATCGTTAATTCGTACTACGACGCTATCTAGTCTATGACAGCGATTCAGTTTAGTGTTGAATTGCTGTCATTGCTGTCATTATAGTCCATTTTTTTTCGTTACTGCCCGAGATGTAAACAAATAATGACGACTATGACATTTATTACACCGCTAGAGATGGGAATACCCTGAGTTCAGAAATGTCTGAAATAATTACATTGTACTTATTTCAAAATAACAACGACTATAATATTTAAATAAGTATAATTCACATAAGTGTAACCATCTAGCAAAAATTTTGCCATTTGAACCCATTTGTGTGATACAAATAAAAAAATTAATAACGAAATTTCATTTGGTAGAAATTAGAATAAAATAGTGGGACCGTAGCCTAACCTGAGAACACATGTAAATAGCATTTTCAATGACATGTGTGGTGTAGACTTTTGATTGAAAGGAGAGGATCAAAAAATGTATGAAGCGTGGGCTTAAAATAATTTAATAATTTTATCCAACTCAGTCACAACAACATCATCAGATTGAAAGAACAAAAATAAAATGAATACGGCACGGTTGATCACGAATGAGTTCAAAAAATAAATAATAAACCCATATTTTACCACGTTTATATTATAATTTTTTACAAAATAATTTATATATAAAAAACTACGCACCAATCTCTTAATTAACGTAATAATTTACATATCGACACACAGCACTACGGTTCATTCAATCGGTGCAAACGCGAATCTATTCTAGTAAGATGATGGTACGAAAGAAAACGATGCAGTTTAGGAACCAATACTGAACCGAGCGGTATATGAATCGCTTTTATAAAGATGGTGGTAAGGCCCCTGGTATACCTAGGTTCGAATGGGTATTCGACATAAGTAATCTTTGTCTTGTCCATGTTCATTTTTAGACCCACCTGTCGGGAGGTTCTGGCTAGGTCGTCAAGCATTGTGTTTAATTCCTCCAAGGATTCTGGCATGACTACTATACCATCGGCAAATCGAAGATGAGTGATGTACTCGCCGTTGATGTTGATGCCGAGTCCTGTCCAGTCCAGAAGTTTGTAAACGTCTTCCAACGCAGCAGTAAACAGTTTCGGAGATATTACATCTGATAGGTTTCGTATACTGATTCTGTACACGGACCGACATAGTGGCGCTCGCATCTCATCACCTCGATATACCGATAGTCAATGTGGCACCTTTGAAGAGACTGAATCACGGCCCATGTTTCGATCGAATCGAAGGCCTTCTCGTAGTCCACAAACGCCAAGCAAAGTGCGGCCACTTTGTTATACTCCTCAGTCTTCTGTATTACCTGCCGCAGCAGATATATGTGGTCTACGGTACTAAAGCCTTTATGTCTTAAAGCAATAGGAAACAATATTTACTATTGCTTTAAGACGCCACTAGCATTAGTTAGCACTATCTTCTATTTTACCTTTGGATTAGAACTCCCATAACAAAAAAATACAAAATGAAGTGGTGATAAAGTATTTTGATTTCAATTGAAAGATGGTATTTGTAAAAATATTCTTTTAAAGTATGAATTTGACAGTTAATTAGTTGCGAATGTTTCAGTAGTATTTTTTTTATGTTCTTAATTTAACAAGGAAATTTTGTTTAATAACAACATAATTGTTATGGCTAGCAGCTGCTGGCATGTATCTCGGTTATCGTGCCAAACTGTAGCCAATGTCCTTTCTCAGGATGTAATCTATCTCTGCCAAATTTCATTTAAATCGGTTCAGCGGCTTAAGAATGAAAACGTAAAAGACAGATAAATAGAGTTACTTTTGCATCTATAATAATAGTATGGATTTCGTGTGCTTATATTTGACAAACTGTATATTACTGACAACATTATTTTTGGGACGAAGATATCCAATTAGAAATCAAGTCAAATAATACTTGATTTCCAATTTGACATTAACCTCTTTTAGTGGGGTCACAGAAATGTCTATTAATAGGTAGGTAGGTACAGCACTCTACATTTATGCTACTTTTCTTCAGTATGCATGACTATCGAAAATTTACACATTTCCTATGAATCAAAATAAGTTTAAATACTTTTCAAGTAGAAATGATTTTAATTGATCAGGTTTGCTTATTGGCTACTTACGGATATTTACTATTAAGAATAACAAATTTGTAAAAGTGTTTATCTTCTTTCACTCCAGATATTTTTTAGACAGAAAGATATTATATTTAAAAAGCTTAAATTAATTTTCACCTGTATAATAATAATTAGGTCTACATTTTTTTTACTACAGCTTCAAACTATCCTGGAAATATTCTCTTACTGAGTTATATTATTTTTATAGTTATCGATTAAATAATACTAAGATAATATGTTTTTATTCAACAAAAACTCACTAACATAGCTCATAGGGTCAGCCAGTTAAAGAAGCAGAGGACAGCACACAGAATAGTCGATGGGGCGTTAAAATTCAAACATGGCGACCACATCATATGGAAAACGAGAAGTAGGGCGGCCTTTCACAAGATGAACAAACAACCAGAGTTGGGCGACCACCTAACTCAAAGCCTTATCAATCAATAGTATTGCTTTGAAACCCATTTTGCTTTTTCAAAGGCGGAACTAAATGAGTTTAAGACGTCATAAACTTCAAAGTTATTTTTTTTTTTAAAAAGCGACATTGTCAGGGCACAATCTTTCAAATATCGTTAGAAGACACTTAAATCTAGGGAACAGTTATAAGATTCATACAGTGAAATCAATCAAGATTTCTTCTTCTTCTTCTTTTAATTTAATGACTTCTCGTTGAGACGAATTCTGCCAGTGTCGAGTTTATGACAGATACACGTTATAATAATAATTATCATGTACCATTGAAGTTTTCCCAAAGTCTGCAGTAGAAAGTACGTCACAAACATATACCATCACCTCATTATGAATATAGGAATCTACATACCTACAATCAATCAAGATTTTGTCTAAGTTAATTTAAAATGATGAATGTTCGTTAAAACCAATAAGAGCATTGTCCAAAATAAATTGCTTTCAGGTAAATGCGCAACTCACGCGGTCATTTATGCAATGCTCCACTCTAATGGCAAGAACCACGGCCTGCACTCGTTCGTGGTCCCCATCAGAGACCCGGTCACTTTGAAGGCGTACCCTGGCGTCACGGTGGGCGACATGGGCGAGAAGGTCGGACTGAATGGGATCGACAATGGGTAAGGAGGAGATATTGTAAATAGTACCTTACTAGCTATGTAATAAAATTTAATATAAACCGTACATTCATATTAATATGCGAGAATAACTGTTACGTTTTCACTTCTAAACTACGGAACCCATTTAGATGAAATTTGACATTAAGATAGATTACATTCTGGGAAAGGACACAGGCTACATTATGATGCCATATCCGACACTGGTGTATTTCGGAATATATACAAACACTCACACATATTGAAGTCTAAATTAAGCGTCATTATGAGCTTGTGTACTAGTGGCCACGCGCGGCTCTGCCTGTGTTGAAACAAGTCATATGGTTCTACTAAATCTTCGGTAGCTCACTGGTTAGAGCAGTCACCCGGATTGTGAAATGTGCGGGATCGCATTCCGCTCCAGCATATGTCTGTTTCCTAGTGTATATTTTTTTAAAAAATATCTTTCAAAACACTTAATTAAAATGTAATAATTATTAAGTTCCCAAATCAATTGTAATAATTATTAAGTTCCCAAAGGTACCGTTTCGAAGTATGAATAATCATGTTGATATCATCATCATCAGCCTATATACGTCCCACTGCTGGGCACAGGCCTACCTACATGGGAGAAACACATGAGGAGATAGGGCCATAACACCTCCACGCTGGCCCAATGCGGGTTGGTGGGTTAAAGCGGTTGCAGAAACAACCGAGACCAACGGCTTACCGTGCCTTCCGAAGCACGGAGGAGCTCGAGATTAGAAATTTGATTGACCCATCCCGGGACCGACCATGGCGAAAGCTGCTTTGTTTTCGTAATCGAAACCAGAGCGCTCAAACCACTACGCCACCGAGCTCCTCATGTTGATATATTACAGCATAACGCTCTTTTCTGCATCTTGCTCAGGTTTGTAATGTTCGACAACTACCACGTGACCAAAGAGGCGGCCCTGGACAAGCTGGGCGGGGTGGACGACCAGGGCAACTACAACACGCCCTTCAGGGACCCCAACAAGAGGTTTGGAGCCTCCATGGGAATATTATCAGGTAGAACACTTTTTAGAATTAGGTTGTTATCATGCTGAGTTATTCTAACTATATTAATTAAAAAAAATGACAAGATATATGACATTCTACAACCGCAAATTTTGATCTTGGTCCTATTTTTAAACACATTTCTTATGTTGCTTAATATGATTTGCTGGTGTACCAATCCAATCTGTAAGCCTACATGTGACTGAATGGAAATAAATACTTAAATAACTTCCAATTAGATTTTTTTTCTGTTCCGTGTAAAACTTTTTGCTTTGTGTTTCAACCAAGGGTTGAAGGCACTATGCCAGCGAACAAAAACGTGAAATTAGGCAAAAATAGGCAAAACTATTTCTATGTACAGGTGGCCGAGTCCACATCACCACTATATCGACGGCATACCTGCAGAAGGCCATCGTGATAGCGGTCCGGTACTCCGCGGTCAGAAAGCAGTTCGGCCCAGACGACAGCAGCGAGGAAATGCCTGTTCTGGAGTACCAGCAGCAGGTATATCATCATTATCATAAGCTTATATACTTCCCACTGCTGTCCACGGGCCTTACTACATGGCAGAAACACATGAGAACCAAGTAAACCAGAAGTGGTTGGTTTGGGTCATAAAATCTCCACGGCCCAATGCTCAAACCGGTTGCTGTAACAACCGGGGCTAGCGACTTAACGTGCCTTCCTAAGCACGGGGAAGCTCGAGATTATAAAGGAGAAGATAATGTTTTGTGCCAGCTCATGAGCATGAGCTTACCTATTTCGTCCGTAAAACAGTTCGCTGTGTTTCGAATACAAAGGAAAGCAAGCCGTGTATGGCATAGAAGGCATTTCATTTTAGGCCTTGGGATGACAACGCACCTGCAATGCTAAGTGTTTTCATTGGTATTGCATGTATCTTTGGCGATGGTAACCACTTAACACCAGGTGGACCGTCAGCTTGCTTGTCATCTAGTTGTGTACAAAATGTCTTGCAGGTGGCAACGCAACCTTATTGTACTCTCACATACAATGAATGATCATGAATAATTTTAAATAATTTTCTCAGCAAATCAGGCTGCTACCTTACTTGGCGGCGACGTACGCAATGAGGATATTCTGCAACTGGTTCAGCGAAGTCCACGTCAGGATGGTGATCAACGGGTTCATGGGTAACTTGTTACAATGTTACTTTCATTGAAATATATCGTCAAATCAATAAAAACTGATAATTGAAAGTGAATGATTTATACAGTGTTAATACATACAAAAAAATTACAAAAGTCAGAAATAAAATTTAAGGGGGTAGTTGTACCACAGTTACCTCTAAAATTTTGACACCATTCAGACTAATATTGTTTTTCCGATTAAATTAATAAAAACATTGACCTGCTCGTGATAACCCTAAAAAATGCGTACTATGACGTATCGTACGACACACTACAGTTATACCACACACACACACGCACACGCACGCACGCACGCACGCACACGCACGCACGCACTCGAAATTCCGTAACATCCGGTACAAGCCGTTTTCTGTTTTATAAGCAAACGGTCGAATATATTAAACTTAGACTATGCAAGCTGACATTATAACGGTTGTAAACTCATAATTCCATTGCAGGCATAGATGACAACTCAGCCAACCAGGGTATAGAGATGCACGCACTGTCATCAGCCGTGAAGCCTGTGTTTGGTTGGACAGCTCGCGACGGCATACAGAACTGCCGCGAGGCTTGTGGCGGACACGGATACTTGAAAGGTGATTATGACGTAATATGGTAGGTAAATAAGCTCTAACAGCCTGATGAGAAAATTGTTTCTATAACTTATAAACTAGAACTCGTAACCAAACATTTCTTTTTGTACTAAGTTTTTTTTATCTTTTCAGACACAACTTTTTTGGTCTACTGGTGGAGTATGCCTAGTGGCATTAATTCCACTAAATTGTTCCTTAATATGCGCAATAAAAGTAAAAATAAGTAATGGTTAAAAAAAATTAAATTTTATTAAATAGAGATGCCTTTCTACAGTACAAAAATATAATATCAATTTTCTTCATAGTTTTGCATTAATTGATCGCTATTGCTAATACAGATCATTGTGGCTTTTATTACGAAAGGTTGTAAACAGTGATACACAGAACTACAGTCACGTGTAAAAAGATTCACACAATCACACATTTTCATTTAGCTTCAAAATAGGTTTAAGGTGTTGTATTATGTCGCCGCCATCTGGTTGAATTCGCCGTTTAATCGGATGCCTAGCCTGTTGATTAAACGCCGGCCTAGTTAACAACAAGGCGTATTGAAAGGATCGTCTTGTACCGAAGAGTTTTGGTTTGATTGTGGTGGGTTCAAGGTATTTTTATGACCACTTATGACTGACATCGGTTTGGTTATTTGTGGTCATAAAAAACAGCCTTAAACCTACCAATCACTCAAACAGTCACACAAAAGCTCTTCGATTTAAACTGGCATGGCGTTCAGCCATCTGGTTAAACGTTGCGCTCAATGATTTGGCTAGCTATCCTTCAGCTGTGTTAACGGATACCGGCGTTCATTAAAAAGGCTAGGCTAGACTAATTCAACCAGATATACATATTTTTGTAAATGTGACTGTAAATTGCATCTTAACTACACTAATTCGCTATTGAAAAATATGACTGCACACAAGTTTCTATTGTAATCCATTGCGCTAATAAGTACAAGCTCATAATTATTGTGCTGGATAGTGTCACCATTAATTTTTTAAAGTTTATTTACTATGCATTTTATTCACTTCCAGCGGCTTTCCTTGGCGACCTCCGTAATGACAACGACGCGAACTGCACGTACGAGGGAGAGAACAGCCTCTTGCTGCAGCAGACCAGCAGATGGCTGCTGCAGGTGTGGACCAGGAGGACCAAGCTCACGGCGGAGGAGACGCCTCTTGGGACTCTGGACTTTTTGCAAAACGCAGACAGCTTGCTTAAGGAGAAAGCGACGCTGAAGACTGCTAAGGAGGCCGTGGACCCTGCTAGTAAGTTTGATTCACACTATTTTAATTTTGGACTAGTAATACCGTTGAGTTGTACCATTATTGGTACTAATAATTGCTACTGCCATTTATGGTATGTACTAGCGGTACTAAGCAGTATCATAAGTGTTATTAACGATATGTACTAGTGGTACTAAGTAGTATTACGTGCCATTAATTAATGGTACTGGTGGGGAAAAGTTGACAACTTTTTTTATTTTGTAAAAAAGAAGTATATAACTCATAAAGAAATATTGCAAAAGAAATAGTATGTCTAAGATCAATAGTTTCACAGATATAGTGGTGTGTTTGATGTGTTGCGGTGCATCGTCCAATAACGCTACATATAGAAAATCTACGGAACAGGTGACAGGTGACACACGTTCCTATGCTACTAAGAAATGAATGGGAATACGACAAATTTAATTTAACCATCATCATCATCATCATCATTTCAGCCGAGAGACGCCCACTGCTGGGCATAGGCCTCCCCCAAAGATCTCCACACCGATCGGTTCTGCGCTGTCCGCATCCATCGGCTTCCCGCGGCCCTCACCAGATCGTCGGTCCACCTTGTAGGAGGCCTACCAACGCTGCGTCTCCCGGTACGCGTCCGCCACTCGAGGACTTTTCCGCCCCAACGGCCGTCAGTCCTCCTTGCAATGTGGCCTGCCCACTGCCACTTGAGGCTCGCAATTCTTCGGGCTATGTCGGCGACCTTAGTTCTCCTGCGGATCTCATCATTTCTGATTCGATCACGCAGAGAAACCCCGAGCATAGCCCTCTCCATTGCCCTTTGGGTGACATTGAGCCTTCTTACTAGGCCCATTGTAAGCGGCCACGTCTCAGTTCCGTAAGTCATCACTGGCAACACACACGAATTAAAGACTTTCGTCTTGAGACACTGCGGGAGTTGGGCCGAGAATATGCTGCGAAGCTTCCCGAACGCTGCCCAGCCGAGTTGGATCCGTCGATTGACCTCTTTCTGGAAGTTGGACTTACCAAGTTGGACTATTTGTCCCAGGTAAACATATTCGTCAACAACTTCCAGTGTAGAGCTTCCAACCTTTACAGGAGTGGGTTCGACATGGGAATTCGACATTATTTTCGTATTATCCATGTTCATTTTAAGACCCACTTGTTGGGAGACTCTACAGAGGTCGTCGAGCATTGTGCCCAAGTCTTCCAGGTTTTTAGCCATGACTACGATATCATCCGCAAAACGAAGGTGAGTCATGTACTCGCCGTTTATGTTGATGCCAAGTCCTCTCCAGTCCAAAAGCTTAAACACATCCTCCAACGCGGCAGTGAACAGTTTCGGCGATATAACATCGCCCTGTCTCACACCTCGCTGAAGACGTATTGGTTCCGAGTTTTGGTCCTGAAGGCGGACTGACATAGTGGCGTTTTCGTACAGTGACTGCAGCACTTGGATGTACCGATAGTCTATTTGGCATCTCTGGAGTGACTGAAGCACGGCCCAGGTCTCGACAGAATCGAAGGCTTTCTCATAGTCCACGAACGCTAAGCATAATGGCAGGTTGTACTCTTCGGTCTTCTGTATAACCTGCCGCAGCGTATGTATGTGGTCTATGGTACTGAAGCCTTTTCGGAATCCGGCTTGTTCGGGAGGCTGGAAGTCGTCAAACCTGCGTGCGAGACGATTCGTTATAACTCTCGAAAACAGCTTGTAAACATGACTCAGGAGCGTGATGGGTCTATAATTCTTCAATTGGGTTCTGTCACCCTTTTTGAAGAAGAGTGCCACCACGCCCCTGTGCCATGCTTTCGGCGTTTTGCCCTCGAGGATAATGGAGTTAAATAGCCTCCGAAGAGCTTTTAGGACCACGCGTCCACCTGCTTTCAGAAGCTCTGCTGTAACTCCATCGTCGCCCGGTGCCTTGTTGTTCTTGAGCTGTTTGAGAGCTACACTAATCTCGTACAGGCTGACGTCCGGGATATCTTCGGTGTAATGTCGGGTTAATTTGGCTCTTGGATCGCTGGCCTGAGTGACAGGTGCGCGTGATGTCGCGTAAAGCTGTCCGTAGAAGTTTTGAATCTCGGCCAAAAGCTCAGGTCGTGACGTAAGGATTCTGCCGTCCTCTGTCTTCAACTTCGTCAGCAAACTTTGTCCAAGCGACAGATCTCTGGCGAACACTTTGGAGCCTCTGTTTCGCTCGATTGCCTCTTTAACACGTTCTGTATTAAATCGGCGTATGTCGCGAGTCAATGACTTCGAGATCTGTTTATTGATCTGCCGACGAGCATCCTCAGAAGACTGCAGAACCATTTCACGTCTTTCCTGCATTAGCTTCAATGTTGGCTCAGAGATTTTCTTACTTCTTTCGTTACGGTTAATTTAACCATAGTTAAATTAAAATTTGTTGCCTTTGTTGCCTATATGTGCTTTCTTAGGATAGACTGTTAAGCGACTTACAAATGAAAACTTAACAGACAGAAGAGTTATTTTCGCATTTATAATATTAGTATAGATTACATTAAGTAACAAGTCATCGCCATTCCCTTCAGATCTGGTGCAGGCGTACAAATGGCTGACAGCTTTTGTTCTTAAGACAACATATGAGAAGTACAACCGTCTGAAGGGCGCCGGCAAGGACAACTTCCATGCTAGGAACGACTCGCAGTCTTACAACGCTGTCACGCTTTCTGTTGTCTATGGAGAGGTAAGAAACGAAACAGCTTGACTGGAATTCTTTGGGGGCACTTGTGTTGCCCCCTTGCTATAACATGGGCAAAAAAGAGACTTCAAAAAAGGCGTGTAAAGACCTTGGGGTCTGCAAGGTGCACATCCTCGGCAGCATAATCCTAGCAGCACTCCCTGGGCAGCATGCTCCTAGCAGCACTACCTCGGCCGCATGCTTCTAGCAGCACTCCCTGGGCAGCATGCTTCAGCAGCACTACCTCGGCCGCATGCTTCTAGCAGCACTCCCTGGGCAGCATGCTTCAGCAGCACTACCTCGGCCGCATGCTTCTAGCAGCACTTCCTCGGCAGCATGCACATAATAGCACACCCACGGCAGCATGCTCCTAGCAGCACTCCATTGGAAGCATGCTCATAGCAGCACAACCTCGGCAGCATGCTCCTAGCAGCACGCCCACGGCAGCATTCTCCTAACAGCACATCCTCGGCAGCATGCTCCTAGCAGCACTCCCTCGCCAGCATGCTCATAGCAGCACAACCTCGGCAGCATGCTCCTAGCAGCACGCCCACGGCAGCATTCTCCTAACAGCACATCCTCGGCAGCATGCTCCTAGCAGCACTCCCTCGCCAGCATGCTCATAGCAGCACAACCTCGGCAGCATGCTCCTAGCAGCACGCCCACGGCAGCATTCTCCTAACAGCACATCCTCGGCAGCATGCTCCTAGCAGCACTCCCTCGCCAGCATGCTCATAGCAGCACAACCTCGGCAGCATGCTCCTGGCAGCACTCCCTCGGCAGCATGCTAGTCTTTTTATAAAAGCTACTAAGTTTGAATTTAACTTTTTCTACATAGGCTTTTCAATTTATATGTTTATCTAATATATATCTATGCCAAGTAACGTGAACCTAGCAGCACGCTTTCGGCAGCACACATCCAGCAGCACGCTCCGCAACACGACCCTTCCTTTATTAATGATAAATTACGCCTTTAAATTAAAATGAAAAATGTTTATGTAGTGCACAGATATGACAAAATACGAAACAACAAAACAGCAATGAGACAAGCATAATACATCTGCTACTAAAATGGTAACCGCTCAGCTTTGTCACTGCACGAATGATGAGACATTTCGCTGGTTTTCAATGGCACCATAATGGGGGTGGATAAAAAGCACCACCATTCCACGAGATTTCATATTTTGTTCATAATTTTAAATTAAATACAAAAACATATTATGCTAGTTCCAGTCTACACAAAATACTTAATACAAAACTACTTGGTGGTAGGCCCGTATGTAGGGTCGCCTGGGTAGGTACCACCGCCTTTCTTATTTCGGCCGTGAAGCAGTTCGCTGTGTTTCGGTTGAAGTGAAAAGAAACCAGTGTAATTACTGGGCATGGATGGCATTTCATCTAAGGCCTAAGGATGACAACGCGCCTGCAATACCAAGTGATTTCCCTTTTTATTGCAGGTGTCTATAGGCGGCGGTAACCGCTTACCATCAGGTGGGCCGTCAGGTTGTCTGTCATCTAGATGTTTAAAAAAAACTACATGTCATACTTAAAGACCTCATATATGGCATTATAGCAATCAATTTAAATTTCAGTACAATTAGTATAAACTATCAAATTTCATATTTTAGAAACGCGTTACGAGCATTAGGATCACCTTTCCTTTGTTAAATATTTAAGTGATGCTACAAGCAACAAACTACTCTATCATTGTAGCATTAGCATTGCTTTTCAGAAACAGCGCAGGTATTTTTTGTCATTGAGCTCAGATTGCTATTCTGAACTGACTGTATTGTATTCATAACTGGAACATCTTCAACTTCTGCTTCCCTTTCTTCTTCAATGTGAAAAATTCTTTTTTATATTCACAGAACTACATTTTAAGTCACTTCTACAAGTCGGCCATGGCGTTCGAGGACGCTGGATGCCGAAACGTACTCTTGAAGTTGGTCTCATTGTACGGAGCGTTCATTTTAGAGAAACATCTCGCTACGCTATACATAGTAAGTAACTTTTCCATGTAATTCTAGTAATGAGCACTTTGTAAAACAATTTTAATTGTGTCGTATTCGGGTTCCATTGGCAACAAGGAACCCTTATGGTTACGCTTTTATAAAGGTCAATTTACACGATGCAAGTTTCTTGCCTGTAGCATACAAAAATATCTAAACTAGAAAAATTTCACGTCCTGAGGCGGGGATCGAACTCGCGAATTTTTCACAATCCGGGCGACTACTCTAACCATCTGAGCTACCCAGGACTGTGAAATTCGTCTAGTCTATCTGTATTTGCGTTAAAAGATAACGTCTACCCTACAATGTCGAAATGTTCTATTTCAACAACCGAAACGAGTATTTTTACAAATACCTAAGATTCGGTTAAGTTGGGGCATTGCTTTTAAATATTCTTAATTTTTATTTTAACATTATTGTAAATGTTTGAAAATTTTTTTACTTTATAAAAATATCTAAAGTAGAAAAATTTCACGTCCTTTTTCTAGTTTAGATATTTTTATAAAGTAAAAAATTTTTCAAACATTTATAATAATGTTAAAATGAAAATTAAGAATGTAGCATGTAATTAAATTTAAGGAAGAAATTACGTGCATGGTCTAATGTGTTGTTTAGAGACTATACAAGTCATTTCTTGAAACTTACATCGTGTAAATGGGCCTTAATACTGCCTAGGTATTGCATGAGTATAGATAAAGTAGTGTATGAAAATGAACTTAGATAGTTATTAAAAAACTCGTGAACTCACACTCGAGTTTTAACACCCCTTGTTATGCAACAGTTTCATAAAGTAGTTTTTTTGACATATCGTCAGGGATAGTGCAAATCCGCGTAACTAGCATTGGATAATTCCGCGTATCTGACAAATGTAGCCCATTTTGGCTGCTACTTTAAGGGATTTATATTTTCCTGACAAGAGATAGAACACATCAATAATTACTCCCAGCGTAAAAATGAGCTTAAAATTCTTTGAAATAAAAAAGTTTTTAAGTATTCACCGCTCCCTGTAAAATTGGATCTATTGCAGATACGCGGCCTTTACGTATGGTAGATTCCCCATTGACATAGCTACTGTATTCAATAATCATTTCATCGACGTATTAATTAATCATTCTACTGTTAAGAGACAAAACAAAAATAACAAGAATATCGTAATGCCAAACTCAATATTCCTAGCACCGATGTCACATGATAATGTCATTGAAGAACACCAAATCAGTAGGTTACGATGGAGTTGACACAAAAGTAATCAAATCCAGCATAAATAAGCTAACAGATATCTTGACACATCTGGTGAATATGTCTTTTGAAACAGGAACTTTCCCTGATGCATTAAAACTGACGGTAATAAAACCACTTCACAAAAAAGGCCTTAAACAAGCGGCCTTTACGTATGGTACATTCGCGGATTTGCGTTATCCCGACGATATGAATACTTATCTTTCCAGGGCGGGTTTTTCGCCGGAGAGCAAGGCGTGCTCCTCCGCGAGGGTATCCTGGAGCTGTGTGCTCAAGTTTGTCCCGAGTCAGTAGCGTTGGCTGACACGCTGGCCCCGCCTGACTGGTGCATCCGGTCTGTGTTGGGACAATCTGATGGAGAGGTAAGCATTGGATTTACTAGGTAGTAGGCCCGTGTGCAGAGCCCAGGCTACCCCCGCGAAGGGCAGTGGAGTTACCGGGGAGTTTTAGTGGGTATTTCCAGTGCTACTATCGGATGACCCCCACACACGCCCGTCGCTTAGCCAGCGGCGGGTAGGTCTGTAAACGGATTTCTCCCCGTAAAAAATAAAAAAATAAAATAAAAAGGTAGTAGGCCAGTATGTAGGTACCACCGCCTTTCTTATTTCAGCCGTGAAACAGTTCGCTGTATTTCGGATCGAAGGGAAAGTAGCCAGTGTAATTACTGGGCATGGAAGGCATTTCATCTTAGGCCTCAGGATGACAACGCACCTGCAATATCTAGTGTTTTCCCCTTGTTATTGCAGGTGTCTATAGGCGGCGGTAACCGCTTACCACCAGGTGGGCCGACAGCTTGTTTTTCATTTAGTTGTATAAAAAAAATTGGTCTTTAAGCAAGGAACTCTTATAGTTTCGTATGCCGCTCCGTGGTTTCCCCGGCACAGCTCAGAAAATCAGTACGAGAAAGTTGTAATTTGGTGTATGGTTAATTCAGCCCAGATAAAAAAGCATAATACTTTGCCTTCACTTTTATAGATAGAACTGAACGTAAAATAATATTATTTAGGGTGTATTTAAAAAGAATACAAAATTTTAAGTTCTCCATGTGTAGAAAATGTCCCAGTCCCTGTGTGTGCAAAGGAATCAAGCCCGTACAGGCATATGATGACAGTCTCAATGATGCTACTATAAGGAGGTGGATAACCACGATAAAATTCTTTCACGTCAATTTTACTTAAATGATCTTCCATTGCACGTGAAGGCAAACACTTGCTTCACAAAACAACTCCGATTTTCTAACACGACGTCCGTTCAGACACAAATTTGTAATTATTGCAGTAAAATCCTCAACTGACTCCATCAAATCGCGCCTAAAACTCGGTGTATGTTTTTCTTGAGGTCTCCCTATGAAAGGGGAGGCAAAGGGGAAAGCCCATTCAGCCAATTGAAATATACATATTTAATTTTACCTAATATTTAATAACTTTAATGATACACTTATTTTTTTACAGGCCTACAAACATATCCAAAACAGTGTGCTGACCTACCCTGGCAGCTTGACTCGCCCCGCTTGGTGGAGAGACGTCGTCCACTGGCAGAACTACGTACCTTCCAAACTGTAAACGAATAATGCAACAAATGTCACAATAGACTGCCTTAAGACATGCTAATAAGTACCATATTTGAAAGTAAGTTTTATCTTTATTTTTATATTGACTGCAAAATATGAATTCCAGAATTTTCTTATTATTTAGTAGTGTGTGTATACTCATTATCTACTTTAATCTTGTTAAGGCATAGGTGGCTAAAGTGAGTTTAGTGTCATTTATTATCTTTAATTACGATCCAGCTAGACGTAAGTACGGACGGAATTATTTAAATTTTAGACTGCTAACTAAAGTTTCGATGTCACCTTAACTAAAACTAGTTTAACCGTAAGTTACTAAAAGTTTAATCGGAAAACAACATTAGTTTTGTTATCTGTCTGTCAATAAATAATGGTGCTAAGCGTAGTATTTTGATTTGGCGTAACACATATTATCATACTGCAGAATAGAAAGAGATCTAATTCAACATGTGAATCTGGAAATATTGAAACTACTTACAAAAACTTACATATGCCTATTAAATCTATTTACGTTAAAACAATGTTTTACCATAAAATACTGCGGGTTCGGTTTCCACCCCTGCCCCCTTATTCTCAACTGTCAGTTCACGGATTCGATCCGAAAAGTCACACCCCGTCTCACTTTGACGCACCGCGATAAAAAGTGACAGGTATAGAGTTTCCGATATCCGAATCCATTCCGACAGTTGAGAATAAGGGGGCAGGTCATTTTTTGTCTAGTCTAGATGGATGTTGCACCATTTCTGGTATTCTAGGTAGTTCAACTTTTGGAACCGGTGTCAATTCAGACATGACAGACGGATAGACAACAGGAGATTGTGAGACCAATTTTTTAATAGATAATACATTTTTTGTGATTTTTTAAAGAACTTCTTAGAAGCCTACTTGAATACACTTTTTTTCATTTTGATTTTCCTATAATGCCGTGAAACGTAGCTTTAGCTCAAATTAGTATCTGAATATACTCATTTATTTTTACATTCTTATTATTTTTATATATGTACTTACTTTCCAGTAAATTATTTACAACACATGACTGTTATACAGACACGTTTTGAGTTGTTTTTTTAAACTTTAAAATAATTGTTAAAAATATGTTTAGACAAATGTGTAGCTTAGAAAAATCATGTTATTACAAAATTTTGTTTGTGGAAAAATCGACCTTATTAAGATAAAGATCAGGACGGTTTTTCAATGAACTACACTTTGGTGTAAGATGCATTTAATCCGGCAAGCATTAGATTCCAGACACTATTGATTTTTTATTGTCATAGCCTTCCGGAGGGATGACGCCGCCTGACAGATTACGAATGTTATATGCGCTCTTGTAAGGCGCTCTTTATGATAGCATTATAAACGGGGAAGGGTTTATTTATGATATGTTAATCATTTGATTTTGTTTGCATGTTATTATTTTTATACTGAATTCTTATTTACATTACGCGGGTCGTATAAAATAGTTTCCATAAATTTATATTATAGATCGTTATCGTATAACATTAAGCTGTTTACAGTAATATAAACTTATAGTCCACAGCATATTTCTATACAATAACCGTCTCTCTTACCACTGTATAGTGTATAAATTCTGTTAAAAATAACTTGTTACACTGGTGTGTGTTGATTATACTCGATTATGTTAGTGGAAATGTAATATAAATCTGATTATTTCAATACTATGTTAAATATTTAAAAAGATTTATTTTTTTATTATTTAAATAATAAATATTTTTGATAGTAATATTGGTATTAAGTGTAAATGAATTTTGTATTGATGTGTTGATGTGCAATATGTATACAGGGATTTGTGTAATAAACATTTTTGTAGAAACTATGTTCCTTTTATTCAGGCATTCCTATATTAATATCAATAGGAACGTGATAACAAATACACCGACAGCATTTATATGAAAACCAAGGATTTCAGCTATATTATCTCGTTAGTGGTAAACCACTATTAAAGCAATAATCTCATACTTATTGCTAAACCAGTTACGAAATAATGTAGCTTCCAGCAACAACCCAGAAAATTATGACGTCCACGACTGGACACAGACCTCCCAAGGAGCATTTCTATAATCGAGCTATCTCTATGGATTTATAGCAATTGACATAGTTCTATATCACCTCTCGCATAATGTTTGAAAGTGTTACAAAAAGGTGTAGTCATATTCTATCGGCTTACTCTACCCATCGATAGAAATAGCTTTTACTATGAGGACAGCTACGAAACCGCGAAAAATAAATAGTAGGTATTGAACCTTACTATGGAACAGCTGATTTGTTTGTCGCGATTTCGTAATTATCCTCATAAAAGTAAAAGTTATTTGTATCGATGGGTAGAGTGACTACCTTTTTGTTACACCTTGTATACATGGTGAAAAATTAATACAAAACTTAAAGAGTTGTAAAATATTAACAGTCACCCGACTTACAACGGGTTTTGTTCGTTTGTCACATAATAATGAGTTCTTTAAAATATAAAATAATGAGTTCTTTAAAATGCATGTCGCTATATTTTTTTAATATGTAAAAGGTGTTATCACAAGATTATTTATGGTTAAAGAAATTAATAATAAAAAAACAATTACACTTACTTACCTGAGAACATCATACAGGGTGATGCCGTCAATACGAAAATAAATTAAAACATTATGGGCTCTAATAGTTCGTAGATATGGTTTGCCAGTTTCAAAATCATCGTAGTTATTCATTTGATAATCCAGCTAATGTTATGTTATTTTATACAAATATCATGAAATTATCGGATGAATAAAATGTGTTTGAAAGTGGCAAACCATTTCTATGAACAAATATAGCCTATGTTATAATTTATTATCGTACTGAAGGCACCACCCTGTATAACTTGTAAAATTACTAATATGTCGTTCGAAAATTTGTTTTAGTAGTTACAGGACTCAACTAGAACATCCCTTATTACTTAGTTACTTTCTACAGTGTATTGTGCAAGTTGAATTTTGAATATGTACACTAAATGAGTTAACATTTTTTATATGAGTAGGTGCTGCCACACTGCTGTTAAAAAATGTTTACTAACATTTTCTAACACAAAAACATTTACTAACAAATGTTAGGAATTGTTACATTGTGTTAGGAATTGTTAAATGTTTTAAGTGCTCCTACACTGATGGAAAATGTTAACAAACATTTATAACATTTTAAAAATCGCGTGCTGCCACACTGCTGTTTAAAATGTTTACTAACATTTTCTAACACAATAACATTTACTAACAAATGTTAGGAATTGTTAAATGTTTTAAGTGCTCCTAGTTCAGAAATTCTTAAGTTTTGATTTTAACGTTATTATAAATGTTTGAAAAATTACTTAGTAATTAAAATATAAAACTAGAAAAATTTCACGTCGTGGGCGGGAATCAAACCCGCGACCTCTCGCAATCCGGGCGACTGCTCTAACTAACTGAGCCCCCAGGACTTGGGATATCCCTGTGAAATTCTTCTAGTCTATCTGTATTTACAAACTAAATATAACATATGTTTTATTTTGTTACAATTTGTTAACTTGTTCAGAAATGTTAACTAACATTATCTAACATGAAAACACTTTCTAACATTGTGATCTTATGTTTTATAAAAAAATGTTTACTAACGTTAGTAAACATTTTTTAACAGCAGTGTGGCAGCACCTTGAGGGTATTTTGTTATTATACAGTTGCGCTACTTAAAAAGTGATATTTTTTTGCCGTAATCGGTTCTTACTCTGAGTAGAACGAGAAAACTATCACGGCGAGTGTAGTGAGGTTTTAGCAGCTGTTGAGGTTTTGCTATTATGGAAAGAGCTGTTTAAAAATTTTCTTATTAGTATGCAAATTTTGTAAGTATATAATTGCTAAATGCTATAATTATTTGTTGTCCATTGAATAATGTCTATGTTTCTATTTGTTTTTGTATTTTCTGTATCTATTTTTTTTTTAGCACTGAATAAACTTCATTTCTTTCTTCTTTCTAAATGTTCATTAATTTAGTATGTGTATATTTTTAACGTTGGTGTTAAGTACCTAGTGATATTTAAAAAGTATCTTTATAATATTTTTTTTGTATAGCTTGAAGACGAGCCAAATTCGTTTCCCAGACTCATCATTAGACCTTGCTATGATTGCAAATAGGTAGGCAGACGATTTGAATCCAATTATTTTGGTCAATAAACATAGGTAACTAGTTGATTAGAAATTAAATATTTATGGTTTTAATTCGTTTTCTGGGATAAAATGGTTTGCCTAATTGAGTGTGCATTTTGTATGAGCACGTCACTCACTCGCAAAGGTGAAATAGTACCTAGAAACCTGTGCATTTTAAACAAGCGGTTAGTTTAGTTTTCGTCAGTCTCCTTGCACAACATCTAAGCTAATTTATGTCGACTTTGTTGGTACTTCTGCGACGTGCCGAGCCGTGCAAAGATTATCTGAAGGGTAACATGTTCCAAGCAGTGTTGCTTGCAGCACTTATCGTAAAGTAAGTTAAATAGCGTGATAGGCTGGTGATGATAATGAGGATGATGTTAAATATCGACGGTCGGCTGGTCAATTGGCCTCTAAACCTGTCTTTTAAATCAGGGGTCCCGGGTTCGAGTCCCGGTATGGCATATATGTGTTTGTAATCGTATGATGACTATGAATATTTTTTCACGAGTCATGGAAGTTTGTATGTGTATTTAGGTAAGTAATATTTCTTATATTTATTTTAGTGTTTATCTAGTATCCATAACATAGATATAAACTCGTAGAAAAACTATTAATTCATTAAATGGTAATATTAAATTAATTGATGATCTGGTGAGGGTCGCGGTTTGGAGATCCTGGGGGAGGTCTATGCTCAGCAGTGGGCGTCTTTTGGCGGATATGATTATAATTAAATTAATTTGAAGACCAGATCTGGTGGCTGGTCAATGATCCAACTTTTTGTTTGTATTTGGTACGTACGGTGGACAACAAAAATATATACTTTAAGTTTCATGTTGTAGAGATCTACGAAATTAATTAGGTAATGTTCATCGTAGATAATGTATCTATAGGCAAAAACATGGGCAATGTTATTTCATAGAAATGGTTTGCAACTTTCAAAAACATCAAATTTATTTGATAATTTCATGACATTTCTATGAAATAATGCAACCAATTTTATATTATTTCATACAAATGTCATAAATTATAAATTAAATGTTTCTGAAAGTTACAAACCATTTTTATAAACTAATATAGCCCATGTTTTAATTTATTGTCGTATTGACGGCACCGTGACAGATCCACCATACCCCTAGCCCTACCCCTGGGGGTAGGGTGGGACTGAAGCATACCACCGTTAGTAGTGCTGGGTGCTGGGATTTAACGGAAAAATAGAAAAAAAAATAGATACTAGAAGTTGTCAATATTGTCATTATATTTAGAAGTGAGAATAACTCAATCGAAATATCGTATGTATGTAGCTGGATCATCCCCTGAAGTACCAGGCTACCATATCTATGTAGGAGATGTTTAGCATACTGTTAATTTTATTTATATAATAATCGTAGGGGTACAATAAATAACCTCTGATATACTTATGGTAGCCTGCTCCTTTAGATTGTTTTTTTTTATACTACTAGATGACAAACAAGCTGACGGCCCACCTGATGGTAAGCAGTTACCGCCGCCTATGGACACCTGCAATAACAAGGAAAAATCACTTGCAGGTGCGTTGTCATCCTGAGGCCTAAGATGAAATGCCGTCCATGCCCAGTAATTACACTGGCTACCTTTCCCTTCAATCCGAAACACAGCGAACTGTTTCACGGCTGAAATAAGAAGGGCGGTGGTACCTACCCAGACGACCCTACATACGGGCCTACCACCTAGTAGTAGTAAATATACTTTTATTAGGTTTCAACGGATCAAATGAATCAACGGACTGAATTACATTCTCTTTGTCGCATTGTCGGTTTAGTTTATTTAATTAGAAACAATTATTATATTTGGAAAAGCAAAACCTGTAAACATATAGTGCACAGCACTACGGTGGTATGGTTCAGTCCCACCCTACCCCCAGGGGTATGGCTAGGGGTATGGTGGGTCTGTCATGGACGGCACCACCCTGTATAGCTTAAAAGCAAAAAAAAAGTATACAATAAACGTGAATTTTTACAAAATTAAATTGATCCGCTTTTGATATGATATCAAATTATGAGCTTTTATCAAAATACCATATTTCATAAGCTAGTATGTATATTATACTATAATCTGTCTATATTATTTGATGAAAGTTTACAACAAATATTATAAAAAAGTTGTCTGTTATTCCCAGCGTCGCCTCCGCTTCACCTCTGATTCTCAATGGCGTGCAAGCTCGAAAGGACCTGCAGTATATCATGATAGACCTGCTGAACGGGCTAGTGCAGCATCAGGACGTCACCTGCGTGGCCATCGTTTGTGACACCGTGTACCTGAATGTTTTTGATGGCCATTTCTTCAGAAAAACATATGCCGTGCCAGTTGTAATGGTGAGATTTTGAGAGACTGGAATTTTTTACACAGTTTATTGTTCCATGAGTTATCTATCTGTGCTATAAACAGGCACTGAAAGCAATTGACTTTGTCACGTGAATTTGCAGTCTACTTGAACGTTGGAAGAATCTTGTGGGCGTGTTTTTTCATTAAATCATAGCAATTATGCCTGCTTTATAAAACTCAGGTCCGGTTTTGCGTGGAATATTGCTCGCACTTGTGGGATGGCTCCGCCAAGTACCTCCATGCCCAGGACAGATTGCAGCGTCGTGCTGTCCGTATCATTGGCGATGTAGAGGTCATGAACAACCTTGAGCCTCTGCAATTGCGTCGCTTAGCGCCTTCTGTCGGCTATATCACGGAGAGTGCTCTGAAGAGCTAATTGACCTTATCCCACCTTCCCCCTTCCTACTCAGGAGCACGGGTGCCGGTTTTCGGACTTATCAATTCACTGTCTCCACCTCAACATCACGTACAAAGAAATTTAGTAGCTCTTTTCTTTGTCGAACTTCCAGAACTTGGAATTCTTTACCAGCACATGTGTTCCCTCCTTCCTATGACATGGGTATCAAAAGAGGCGTGAAAAAGCACCTTTCGGGTCGGCAAGATGGAGGCGGCTAGAGCAGTGTCTGAACTGCACTAGCTGTCTTCGCATATGGACTCTTCTTACCGCTTCACATCAGGTGGTGTTGAGTCATTTGTCGTGCTTTGTATATAAAAAAAAAGCAACGATGTCCGTATCACGGTATGACATGGTGTATTGGGCACACACCTTTAGATTTTTAGAATGACCACTTTATGTATCCGAAAAATATGTAGTTAGGTACAATGTGTTTGGGGTTCTCGCCGCTCTGTTAAGAAAATATGGAAAGTATTTCATAAAAAAATAGTAATTTTTCTTTATTATTATTTTATCGTAATAGGTAATTAATTACTTTAGACAAAATAATAATATTAAGTCACCAGCAAGTACCATAGGATTTCGGTGGCTTAATGGTTGAGCTTTCTGGTTTTGAAGACGAAAATAAAGCAACTTTCGCCATGGTCGATCCCGGGGTGGGTCAATCATAATTTGTTATCTCATGCACCTCCGTGCTTCGAAAAACGTTGGTCCCGGTTGTTACTGCAACCGCTTTAACCTTCTTTCTATGAACTGAGGCTCAACCAACCCACCAAACCGCATTAGGCCAGTGTGCCCTATTTATTAGCAAATAAAAAATATTTGTATTTGTGGTGGTGTTATGGCCCAAACTGCTCATGTTCGTCCCATGTAGGAAGGCCTGTGCCCAGCAGTGGGACGTATAGGCTGGTGATGATGATGATGATATATTATATGTATTTATTGGTGAAAATATTGTTGTCATCACTCGTTAGGTAGGTATTAGACAAAACTAATTTGGTTTTATGCCGTATATACCTACCTACTGTAATGGATATTTTAACAAAAATCTTACCAAATCGTCTATCAAACTTAAAAAGTAATCAATCATAAGATTATTCCAAGTCCTCGATAGTTTAATGATCCAAGAAGTTAGGTACCCGGATTTTGAAAAGTTGCGGGTTCGATTCCCGTTTCGCGACATGATTTTTTTTAGTCATGTTACCATTTACCATAATATTTTCGTAATCGAAATAATGGGTACCTATCATAAGCCCGAAAAATGTTTTACAGAATTTCATTTGACGGAAAACTTCGATTATTTTCTTTACGATTTTTTTTACTTCGTCGCAATCACGTTTGCCACTGTATCGTTTTACCGTTTTACCTATTATTGATTTGTTTTTTTCGTTACTCCGACGTTTTATTTGGTGGAAAAACATTTTACCGAAACTTGTTCGACCAAAGTAACGTTTGTTCGAAGTATTAAGGTCCCGAACATTCATTACACCGCTGTTTTATTTGTCAAATCTTCATTTCACTTTTACATAATTTACATGCAAGCATGCATGCGGCAAACATGCATGCAGCAAGCAAGCAAGCATGCATGCAGCAAGCAAGCATGCATGCAGCAAGTAAGCATACATGCAGCAAGCAAGCATGCATGCAGAAAGCAAGCAAGCATGCAGCATGCATGGCTTCTGTTACTGCTCCGGCGCTGCGGGGCTCCGGCGATCCCACGCTACCTTATCGTCGCAGATGGTTTTTGCCCACCACCGCAGCTTCGGCTGGCTGGCCGGCTGCGCCGGCCAGCCTCAGCCGCGGCGGTGGTCGTCAGAACCACCTGCTCCTCAGCTCGCGGGCCGCCTCGCCCCTCCGCGCCTTCGCGGGCTTAAATTACACTCTAGGGGTAGGGCAGACAAGACTACGTGGAGTCGTTTTGCAGCGAATCGTTTCTGTCACTGACACTGTATACCAACAGATGTCAGATTATGTACAGATTATTATGTCAATTGATTGAATTGTTATACCAAGTGAGGATTATATCAATCAATCATTATTTGAAATGTAATTATCTTAAATAATAGTTATATAAAATGACGCGTATATCAAATAAAATTATATGAAATGAACGATTCATTAAATGTGTTTTATTTTAAATGGCATTAATCGTTATGAACGTTATACTAAATGGTATTATATAAAATTAAGATTATGTAAAGTAAACGTTATGATAAATAAAATTATATTAAGTGTTGGTATAACAAATGGTTATTACGTAAAATGAACGTTAATAAAGTTAAATTAAATCAAATGTTGGTATATCAACTAAGACGCTCCCTGTTTAGTAGTAGTTAAATTACGAAGGTACCTACCTACATATATCATAGTTTTAGCCAAATAATATTCAGAAAAATGGTGTGTTGGTAAAGTGAAAATGCCAAATAAGTTATCTGGCAAATGAAAAAAGTTCGAAAGATACTTCGGTCAATACAAAATAGGTAGATACTTGTAAAAATCTGTGAAACTTAGTTTGGTGAAGTGATACTTATGTCAAATACTATTTCGATAATTCAAAAATATGGCAAACAATACTTATGGCAAAAGAGAAGTTGGTCAACCGTTTTAGGGGAAATGAAAATCGAACAAGTAAATTTCGGGAAAGTAATCGGTTCCCCGAAATAATAGCACTCGAACCACTCTGTCAGCTCCTCTAAGATATAGTATTTTATTTTTACCCTTATTGCAGATTGTAGTAGAAGACTATGAAGATTTGCTATCTCCGAACTTCGACACGCTAGAGTCCCTTCGGGAAGCCAGGAAGGAGGGTTGTAATGTCTATACTATTCTCCTAGCAAATGGTTATCAAACTGCCAGACTTTTGAGGTTTGGAGACAGGTAAGACCGGACCTCCAAGGTACGCCTGATGAGATGGACCGTATTGCTTATTGCGGCTTGTTCTCACTAGTTTGATTGTTGAATAGTAAGATTTTTTTTCTTGTTTGTTTGACCGTCGAATTGGAGAGATTTAGGTCTCACTGGTTCTACAGTATTTAAATGTTTTACAACTTTCGGAAGTAAAAGAAATGTCTCCGACAAACAGAAAGTCCATTCTACAAATACTTAGGTACCTACCTACCAAAGACTATATAACCAACTACCTACCACTTGAAATAAATTGAATGGAAATAATGGCATTTACTGGATGGATGCAGGCTGCGCAAAACCATTCCATTTAGAAATCGATGGGGGAGGTCTTCGTTCAGCAGTGGACGTCATTGGCTGATATGATGATGATGATGATGAATGGAATTACTGGTATAGGTACTAGTAATGACCTGGTAACCTGAACCTAGGGGTTCAGGTTATTTTTTAAGACAAAGTGGAGTCTAATATTTTGTGTGATTTAAATGGAGTAGAAAAAGGAAACTTTTAATTCTCTCTAGCAACGATCGAAATTATGCGAAGAGCACAAAGGCTTATAACCAACCTTGATGTATCAAAATAAACACATTGTTCACAGGTATCGCATATTAGACACGAGAGCCAAATATATCATACTACACGACTACCGACTGTTTCACAGCGACCTACACTACATATGGAAACGTATTATAAATGTGATATTCCTTCGATTTCATAACAAAATCTCTGGCGTGTTAAAAAGCAAGGAGTGGTTCGACCTCTCCACTGTTCCCTACCCAAATCCAATCAAGAACGTATTTATTTCCAGACGTGTAGATATCTGGAAAAACGGAAGGTTTCACTATAACCGAACGCTGTTTTTTGATAAAACTGCTAATTTAAACAATGAAATATTGAATATAGTTTATTTAGATCACGTACCTTCTGTTGTAGTAACAAATGCTAATGATTCCAACAAAGTTGGTGGAGTTGAAATTGAGGTGAGAGCCAAATACCTACACGCAATCCGGCTCGAAGGACCGACTATTAATACGGAAATTTATAATGAAAGGTACTTATTTTTTCAGATTCTCTATACTTTGGCGCAGAAAATGAACTTTAAACCAAGATTATATGAACCAATCAACGCTGAATTACATAAATGGGGGCAGAAGCAGGCGAACGGTTCCTTTTCGGGTCTCCTTGGGGAGATGGTAAACGGACAAGCCGATATCGCTCTGGGTAACCTTCAGTATAACCCATACCACCTTGAATTGATGGATCTGAGTATTCCATACACATCGCAATGCTTCACATTTCTCACTCCAGAAGCTTTAACTGATAATTCTTGGAAAACATTAATTTTGCCCTTTAAGTATGACTTTTATCCTACATAGGTGTATTGGAGACGTCGTAATTGGAACATAATTACTATTATTGCTATTATGTTCCTTTTTTTAGATTACAAATGTGGATTGCAGTATTACTTGTGTTGTTGACCACAGGCACAATATTTTACGGTTTAGCAAGGTACCATATGAATTTGCAAAAATATAAAATTAAAAACATGTTCAATAATAATTTAAAGTCTAAAGAAAAACTGGAAATACTAGACGGTGAATATAATTAGCATAAGTATTTTTTAAATCACCACTTTTTCGTCCGTTAAATTTAAGCACCTACGAATTCGTCAAATGTTCGATCAAGAGGTATTTATGGCTATTCCTTCACAAGTAACAGAAAGAAGTGGCATTGAACTGAGAAAATATCACCTCACAACAAACTAAATAGTACCTATTTACTTTACAGACTCCTCAAGACCCGTGGGCTTGTTTTTGTTTGGGGAAATAATAAACAGCATTCTTTACACATACGGAATGCTGCTTTTGATAGCTCTGCCTAAACTACCCACTGGTTGGTCTTTACGGCTACTGACTGGGTGGTATTGGATATACTGCCTCCTCCTGGTCGTTTCATATAGGGCTAGCATGACAGCTATCCTAGCAAACCCAGCTCCCAGAGTCACAATAGACACCTTGAAAGAACTAGTGGACAGTAAAATCACCTGCAGTGGATGGGGAGATGAAACTCAAAGGTTCTTTCAAGAATCTTCTGATGAAATACAGACTATTGGACAACGGTTTAAAGTTATCAATAACCCCTTTGAAGCTGCAAATAAAGTTGCCAAAGGGGATTATGCTTATTATGACAATCAAGATTTCTTAAAGTATGTTACAGTGAAAAGGAAGACAGTCCATATTGAATCAGATAGTAACAATAATACAAATTCTTCAGATACAACAGCATATATTGGTGGAGAAAGAAACCTACACATAATGTCAGATTGTGTAGTGAATGCACCGATTTCTATTGGTTTTCATAAAAATTCTCCATTAAAACCACTTGCAGATACATACTCACGGCGTATTGTAGAAGTTGGATTAGTTGGAAAATGGTTGAATGATGCTATGCATCCTATAAGGTCACAAGAGACAAAAGATGATGAAATAAAAGCTTTGATGAATTTAAAAAAGTTGTATGGAGCATTCATAGCATTAGCTATTGGTTACTTTTTGAGTATTTCCTGTTTAGTTGGAGAAATTATACATTGGAATTTTCTAGTCAAAAAGGATCCCAAATTTGATAAATATGCTCTGGACATCTACTACTTGCATAAAAATAAGAAACTATAATTTTACTTAAAAAAAATATTTAATTTGTTTAACATGATTCATTCAAAGATACTGGAATAAATATTTTTCTGTTCAGTCGTTATTTAAGTCTAAACCAATGCCGCTCTTACACCCCCTAAAGACCTAGAATCGTTACAAATTATTAAGAACAACTAAAATGTCATGTTTTAATACATTAAACAATTCAGATATAGTAAAAATGATAGTAAATTCCTTTTATGTTTGGTATACAAAACCAAATGGACCTGAAGTTTTAAATAATAATACATAATTAAAATCTTAAAATCTTAGCTAAATAAAATATTTATTAATTATCATTATTTCTGTTCAGGAACATGAGCAGGAGGCTTTGAACCCTCTGGAGCATTCTCAATAATCCAAGGATGCTGTAATACATTTGTTAAGGGAAGCCTTTGTTCTGGATTCATGACTAATAATCTCCCCATTAAGTCTTTAGCCTTATCAGAAATATATTCAGGATACTTGATTATGACATAGCGTATCTTTCTGTATGTCTGGTGTGAATCTTTAGCATCAAATGGCGGTAAGCCTACAAGTAGTTCGTAACATAGAACTCCTAGACTCCATACATCAACAGCATAGCTATGAGGCTTGCCTTCAATCATCTCTGGCGACAGATAATCTAGTGTCCCGCACAAAGTCATTCGTCTAGATGAGGGTGAGTGAACAGACCACCCAAAATCAGCAATCTTCAATTCCCAGTTGTGTCCGATAAGTAAATTCTCTGGTTTAATATCACGATGTATTACCTTTTTCGAATGACAGTATATCAAAGCTTTTGTCAAATCTCTGATATATATAGCAGCGGTTTTCTCATCGAACCGCTCACGTTCCTTTAGCAGCTTATAGAGAGCACCATATTTTGCATACTCCAGAATTAAATATATCCGCTTCTCATCATGAAAGTAACCATACATACGTATAATGTTAGGATGTCGTAGACGGCATTGTATCTCTACTTCACGTCGCACTTGATGTTCGATCTCTGAATCGACGATTTGGCTTTTAAAAAGAACTTTTAATGCAACGACGTATTGAGACTCTTTTTCACGAGCTAAATAAACATTCCCGAATTTGCCTTTACCAAGTGGGCGCCCTAAATCGAAGTCGGACAGGGTCCAAGATTTCTTTTTGTCTTCCCTATTGTTTATGTCGACTTTGCCTGATGACGCCTGTTCTTTATTCTCCTGAAGATTTACCTTTGTACTACTATGTAGTGGTCTGGTAATGGGTACGGCTGGTATTTTGAAACTGTCTGCAGGCATTTTATGTAAGTTATTCAAGCAACTGCAACCAGCGTTTTGCGGACGATTCTCCTTACATCCACATTTAGGGACGTTCATCGTGACGGGGCCGCAGTTTTTTTATAACACCATAGGAATACAATAATTACAATACAATAAAGCTGTATGTAATGTAGTTTTATCAAAACATAGAACACCTGGAGACTGGAGATTTGAACATGAAGATTTTCTGAATTTTAACGTCGGTTTATGTCAATGATAGGGATGATCGATATTCATCGATGTTTAATAAACATCGATGTTTAACTGGAAAACATCGATGTTTTTACATCGATGGGTTGTCTTCGATATTATCGACACATCGATGTTTTAAGAATAAAATATCAAAACGTCAACTAGGTACTAGCTTCAACTAAATGTTGGATAGTCATTATCAGATGACTATCAAGTTCAACTATTGTCCACTAGATGACACTGAAAAAACCTATCAAAGTTAATTTTTTTACAAAGTGTGCCTAAAAAAAACTGTCATTAATATACTAAATATAATTTACTTAATTTTTTTCGTAAACTTTTGTGATTGCAATAATAATAATAAACACATTTCATAAATATAATAGACAGTTTGGTTTGTTATGGAAAAACATCGATGTTTTAGAAGTATCGATGTATTTCAATTGATATTTATCGTACATCGATACTTTTGATTCGATGTTAACATCGATGTCAACATCGATGTTTTTCTAATATCGATCATCCCTATGTCAATGTCAAAAAATTGATTTTTTTTTTGTTTGTACATTCTTCCTACATTGGGCAGGCAACGGAAACTAATGTCCATATTTCAATGCATCTTGGGAGTATTTGACGCGAAATATATGATGACAGTGATATATGATGTGATGACTTATGTGTTACTTGATGAGGTGGATAACCACAAAAAAGTTCTCATCGTATTTCACACCTTAATCACTTTTATTCTAATAACCTTTTAGTTACATCAACACAAACTTTGTATATAAAACAACACCACTTTTATAACACTAAGTTTGCTCCGACACAGTTTTTAATTATTCAAATAAAAATCTTGATCGACGCCATTAAAACCCGCCAAACACTCCTTTTTTTTTAATTCTCCCTATAAAAGGAAGGCAAAGGGAACTAATGCCCATACATCTTTTATTGCCTAGAATGCTGACGTAACACATTTCAATGCATCTTGGGAGTATTTGACGCGAAATATATGATGACAGTGATATATGATGACCGTCTCCTTATGTGCCACTTGATGAGGTGGATATCCACAAAAAAGTTCGCATCGTCTTTCACACCATAATTACTTTTATTCTAATAATATTTTAGTTTACATCAAGACACATTTGTATATTAAAACTACACCACTTTTATAACAATGTTCGCTCCAACAAATTTTTAATTATTGTAATAAAAATTTTCACTGACAGCACAAAAACCCGCCAAACACTCTTTTTTCTGTTGAATTCTCTCTATAAAGGGAAGGCAAAGGGTATTAATGCCCATACAGCCAAGTCTTCAGTATTTCTTTTTTCTTCTTTCATTGCATTGAAATGCTGGCGTAACACATTTTATTGCACCTTGGGAGTATTTGACGCGAAATATATGATGACAGTCTTCATATGATGCTACTTGATAAGGTGGATAACCACAAAAAAAATCCCATCTTATTTCACACCATAATTACTTTTATTCTAATAATCTTTTATAGTTGGGCCGAATCCTAAACTTCCGTATGACAGTTCAACAATAGATCGCCACAACTTTGTCACTGCGTCATCATTTCAAATCGAAATTCATTTATAGTTTATCTCCGCAATCAATAATAAACGAAACAAATAGCTAATCGTAAACATAGAACAAAAAATTGTATTCCCAGTATTAAAATTGTTTCACATGCAAGAAAACATTTTATTACGATTTCTGTAATACGCTCTTGCAAGGTTATGGTGTTCGGATATATATTATATTATCTTTATTGCAAGTGACGTTACCTCAGATATCACATGGCCATGGCCATCAAACATGGAAAATAATATGTAATTGCGATTTTTTGATTCAAGCGCTTAATGAACAAAGTGGTTTTTGAAGAAGAAAAAAAACGATCCAAACTCATCGGCGCGCACAGGCGAGGGGCGGTGCTGGTGCCGTCGCAATTTTGTTTTTTCGCAGTCGTTAGCAAGTTACAACGTTAGCTTGTTTTTTTGAAACTGACAGTCATTAACTGACACCACGAAACTCCGTCAAAAACCCTCTTTGATTTGGATTTGACTGAAAATTCTAAATAGCCTGATTTCACAATCTGGCACGGGCCGTAGACATAACCCTCTATGAACGTCAAAATGACGGGATCACTTTTCGTTTTAAACTTAATCACTTATGTCCACTCATTACACCTACATAAACGAAGAGAGAGACGTACTTTTGTCCACTCTCCAGGGAGTTTACCATGTATGGAATATAATTATGGTAGGGCTAGGGGGCCAAGCTCAGCTGTGTTTTGTTCCTTCCTCATCACTGTTTTTTGCTTAGAGCAATATATTGTTCTGAGGTTTTCTGTTTTTTGGGATGGTCAATGGCCCTAATTCTGGTGAACACATGCTAAGTCTAAATAAAGTTCAGTGCATTTCTTTCTATCAAAAGGAATGCGAAAAGGATGGCTAATAGGATAATTTGCTAATAATTAAATAGCTAGGATAATTTGACATTTAGAAACGTGCGTTCAATTTTCGACCTTATTGAACGTGATAAAATGCAATGTTTAGGACGCACCTCCGTACATGCCGTCTAAAATTGCTTAGGGTTTCTTAGAAATCTATCTAAATTTAAGTGACAGCAGCCAGAATTAGGCCCATTGTCACAGATTAATAGCGATCGCACTTGTACTAAATTCGTGATCTGTGCTGTGATTGTATTGATTGCAGCGTTGCCAATCTGTGGGGAATTCCCCAAACTGCGGGGATTTTCAGTTCGATTGGGTAATTTGAGGGGAGAGCGTTTATGTGGGGAAAATGCGGGGAATTAAGACATTTACGCTAGAACTGAACTTAGAAGTACTAAAGTAGTATAAGAAGTAAGTATAATTTATAAATTATGTAAGAATATTTAATTACATTGATTATTTAAGCACCTTTTGGGCCGGCAAGGTGGAGGCGGATAGTGCAATGGGTAAATTGCCGTGCTTTGTATATAAAAAAATCAAGTTTAAAGCAATTTCACCGGCAGGAAGGTTTTACAGTCTATTTTATGGCGACATTTATGTCCATCAAACTTAGACAGAGTATCGCAGAGAACTTTCTCAAACGCATCTCTCGTAAGAAAATTTTGCGTTTTCAAATTCAAAATATTCATATTCAAATTTTTTTATACGCCATAAAACACAATCGCCTGCACAATGAAGAAAGGAGAAAGAAGAAAGGATTAAAATTTGATCCTTCGAATGATATGTTGACAAAAAAAAGGCATAATAAAGAGCTGCAATAAATACCTTGATGAAAATCGTTAAATACTTAATAAGTATATGTAATAAATATATTTGATTTATAGAAACTACTTTTATTTCTTTCCTGAAAATATGTGGGGAAAATGTGGGGAATATTGATTTTTTTCTCCCAAAATTGGGGATTTTCAGTTAGGTTTTTGGGTAATTGAGACCGTGGAAGTTGGCAACGCTGATTGATTGATTGAACCTGTGGAATGTGGATTGAACAGCTTGACAACTGACATATCAAAAAGCACATATTTTCTATTTCATTTAGATATTGTTATTTAATGCTCATTACAGAACATTTCTAGTGAAATTACGGCTTACCTATTGCTCAAAATTCGCAGTCACGTTAAACAGAAATAGTAAGTAAATATAGGCTGATAATTTAGTTCAAATTATCACTTTCTCTGTTACTTTTTAACTATACCATTAAATTATAATTCTTAACATAAAATACCCTTACTTCACTAATAATTAAATTTTCAATACATTTGTTCGTTGCAATCTGAGTCCTAAAGTTATGTTTGTGACCCACTATCGTCCAGTGACTTCTGTGAAAAAGGTACCCGCATACCAGACACAATAGATTTTCTATTGTGTTAGTGTGTGCTCCGGAGGTCTGGTAAGGAATGACGGCGTAAACTATACTATCAAAGTAAAAGAGGTACAATATTGTGTAGCCCAAATATCCACGTGATAATATAACTATACTTCTCTTTGTAATATAACTATACTTCTGCATTATAGTCTTTAAACCTTTATTGTTTTAATAAGATGGTTCTCTGAAGTAATTTCATGTTAGCAGGATTTTTTAAACTATTTGAGATTCAGCCAAATTGTTGTACAATAATAGATTCACCTTTGAGGTTTAAAGAGTCTAAATGTTAATTTAATATGTTATTACCATGTAGATATATCAGATACAATAAATTTAATTTTCTAGAATTTCAGCACTGGTAGGTATTTTTTTATTGAATAAGGGTGGCCTATGGCACCCCTGATAGCTTGCAGTTACTGTAGCCTATAGCTCATAATTCCACAAGTACTACTCTCACATTGCCTGCCCTCTGAAAATCTATAGCAAAAAATTATGTTGACATTAAGTCCACTTTTTCCCAACAAAGCTTCCTCAAACTCTTGTCTGAAAACCTTAAAGTTCTGTCATCTTTTCTCATCATAAAACACAACACTACAAGTGTGTTATGAGACTGTGATTGTCTGTAAAGTAGTGGTAGTAATTCATGTGAAAATAGCAATAGTCTACCTCTTTTAAGGTTTGGGACCAAAGGTTAAGTGGAACTAAATTTGTATGTGCACCCTTTTAACTTTCAAAGTTATACAGTTAAATCCTATATTGTAAGAAAATATTACAGATTTCAGATAACTTAAGTTCAATACAATGTCTGACGATGCAGAACAACAGGTGGAAGAAATAGAAGTCTTGAAATCTATTTATGAGGGAGATGAGAATTTCAAACAACTAGATGATAAAACTTATCAATATAAGGTATAGATAGATATATAAATAAACTGTTTATTTTGCTCTAACCCACATAATACTACAGTTACAAAACAAATACAATGGCCCTAATTCTGGAGAACACATGCTAAGTCTGAATTTAAGTTCAGTGCATCTCTCAAAATGAACACCAAAAGGATGGCTGTCATATAATGTGACATTAAGAAACGTGTGTTCAATTTCTGATCATATTGAATGTGATAAAATGCAGTGTTTAGGAAGCACCTCAGTACATGCCTTCTAAATTGTCTATGGTTTCTTTGAAATCTATCTAAATTTAAATGACAGCTCTAAACAGATTCTTGTTATCTTTTTCCTATGATTTATTGCGAAAAAGATATATACTGTACTTAAATTTAGAATTAAAGTGTGTTCCCAAAATTAGGCCCAATACCTATTATTAGTGTCACTCCCATGACTGCCTTGACATCGGCAGAATTCAATAAAACGAGAAGCCCTAATATTAAAGAAGAATTATTCTTGCTTACAAGTGGAACTAAAGTTGTTTTATGATAGGATTTTGTTTGAGTGAAATATGTGTAGGTATACATAGATGGGAGTGAGACAGGGTGACCCATTACCAGCAAAACTTTTCATAGCTGTGCTTGAATGTATATTTTAAAAACTCAATTGGCACGACGAAGGCATTAGGCTAGATAGTAGATACCTAAGCCACTTAAGATTTGCAGATGATATAGTGATATTATCCGAAACGTCAAAAGACTTAGAAACAATGATAACATTACTTGACCATGAAAGCTCTAAAATTGGCCTGGAACTAAATGAAAGTAAGACAAAAATCATGACAAACAGTCACAAAAAACCTATAACTGTTAGAGGAAATAACATAGAATATGTCCAAAGCTATATTTACTTGGGAAAACAGGTGACATTTGACAGATCCAACAATGACCAAGAAATAACAAGACAATCAAATATCACATGGAGAAAATTCTGGTCACTAAAAGAAATTCTGAAAGGTGACTACAGTCTAAAAATAAAGAAAGTAATAATGGACACCTGTCTTCTGCCTTGTTTGTTGTATGGTTGTCAAACTTGCGTCTTCACAAAAAAAGCACAAAGTAAAATTATCAGAACCCAGAGAGTGATGGAAAGAAGTATGCTTAAAATGTATAAAATCAAGAGCGCTAAGTTCAGGATGAAGACAAAAATTGCAGATGCCATGGAACATGCTTTAAGAACAAAGTGGAGATGGGCCAGTCACATAGCAAGACTGACAGACAAAAGATGGACATCTATTAGCACAAAGTGGAAAGGTCCATCCGTAAAAAGAAGTATCGGCAGACCAATAAAAAAATGGGCTGATGACTTAGTACAGATTGCTGGCAAAAACTGGCACAACTTGGGGAGAGACAGAAAGTCGTGGAAGAGTCTGGAGGAGGCCTTTACCCGAAAAGGGATCCATATCTCCAAATTATAATAATAATTCAACTAACAATTAGCTTAAGTAAATATACTAACACATATTTTTTTTAAGTAATGCAATATTTGTAAAAAGGGAGGTATGGAATAAATGGCTTATTATCATTATTATTATTAATATTATTATTATACATAGATGGGAGACACAACACATTTTGAGGAGTTTTAATCTGTCAAGCAGCTTTATCACTCCGGAGGGCTATGGAAATTGAAAAATCAATTGCGTCTGGAAGCTGATGCTTGACTTTGATTTTAAAATTGCCCCAGAACAAAGTAAATTAACCCAACAAGCATAGATTCCAATTGATTTTCCAACTGTGATAGCCCTCCAGTGCACGGAGGGACACGCTCCATACAAGGGCGGTCATAAATAGTTAAAGTCCTGTTACTATCAATACATTGTATTATTTTAGTGACTTATAGTTGTAAAAGTGTTTTAGGAACATTAAAATGAAAGAAGTACATGTATTTACGGAATAAAAAACGTTTACTTCAGTAAAAAACAAATATAAACAATAACATACTTTTACCTAAATTTATCATGAACAAACACTTAAAAATTGGAATGTAAAACATATATTTTAAATAAAATAAGAGTCAAAACATTGATAACATTATTTAATTATAATAAAATAATAGAAATAAATAAATTAAAATTAATTAAATACAAAAAAAACAAAACAACTAACAAAATACAAATAAATTATTCTTATTCTAACAATATTAAACATGTAACAATTCTATTACACTTTGTGACAGAGTATTTTTCTTTTTAGGGGGAAGTTTCCGAAGACTTGTAATATAAGGATCTGAATGTAATAATAGTCGTTGTATTAAATCTTGATTGGTAACTTCACGTGACATTTTTCGAGTGTGACTTCGTCTATAAATTTTGATATACTTATTTGTCGCTTCAGCAGCTTCTTCGGAAAGTTCTCCTATAGATAACAATGCATAACTTATAATATCTGATCCATGTACGAGCACCTTGTGGACAGAAGCAGGAAGACTATACCACGGATATTCCTCGACCAGGCTGTATGCTGTTTGTAATGCATAGTCTTTAAACTTGCATTCATTAATTTTATGTCCAGAAGATAACGTTTGTAATATTACACAACAACGATCTATGAGATCCTTATTCAAACCTGTAATTTCAGCAGATACAGCTGATTCCAAAAAAAACTTCCTGGCCGTGTTTCCGTCGTTAGACGTCCCGCTTCCACCACTACGCGGCTTGTCAACTATTAAACCTAATCGTTCCCTAAACTGGGACTGTACATATTGTTTTTTATTTGATAACAATTGTTTATCACTATCTAGCCTAACTTGCCATTTTTTTATGTCTAATCTATATGAAAGATGAATAAAATATTCGAAGAAACGTATCCAAGAATGTAGTGGTGATAATCCAAATTGGTATCTACTCTCTATTACAGGTTTTTGTAAACATTCGTCTATTTTATTCATCTCTTTAGGGGTAGCATTACATATATAACATCTACTTGTAGATGTTTCACTTAAAGCACTACAAATTTTACCATCTACCATTGAAAGCTGCAACTTATGAGAAACGACCAATTCACGATTGTCGATCTGAATAAAAGTAGGTTGCAAACTTTCAATTTTATCCTTAAAATAAGCTTCCTCTTGCAAAGACACTGCTGTGCTTTCTTTCAAAAATTGAAATCGAATAGGACGGCAGTACCTAGTGGAAGAGGGTCGAGGATTTTTCCATAAAATTTTACAATTATCTTCAGCTAATTTTACAATAATTTGAAGGGGTACATAAGATGTTACAAACAAACTACTATCTTCTAAAGTTGAATCTGAAAAAAATTGTTTGTATTCACTATGTCCAGTGCTGCCATCGAATCCCCATTTCCCAAGTAAAGAGATATTAGACAAACAATCATCAGGAATCTGATCTAAGACCTCTTTTTGAGATTCAAGGATTCGAGAAGCTGTGTGATCAAAAAGACTTTGTAATTCAACTTCAGCTGAAGACTCGGAAACAGTTATATTAGAAGGGTAACATCTCTGTTTCGCTTTAGTAATTTGTTGGTAACATGGTAATACATTAGGAGAAATCTTACTATTAACAAAGTTTTTAATTAATAAATACTGATGTTTTGTCAACTGAGCATCAGTCACAAGTGACAAGACATCATCAGTGCTAACTCTAGATATACACGAATCGAATGAACAGTCTGAAACATCAAGCAATGCACTCACAGTAGAATCATCAGACTTTGACAAATCAGCTACTCTCCGACGTTTAGTCCTTTTACTACATTGCGTAAAAGGTTTTCGAGGACGACCACGTGAATGACACGGCGACGTTTCAGACGGAGTACATTGCTTATTATTTTTCACAAGTTGAATTTTTTCAATAACATTAAACCAATCGGAATTCTTATATAAAAGCTTGGTTTTATCCCTATTACATTTTTTCCAGAATCGAGCAATAGCTTTACATAAATTATTAACAATTTTCTCTAAATAATGAATATCAATGTTCTCAGCATCGTTCAGAGTAGTCAACAAACTTTGTAGGACTTGACGACACTTTTCCGAGTCATTATCGGTATTGACAGTTAGCCATATTTCAAGAATATGCATTCTTGAAAACGAGCATATATATAAATTACCTAAAACAAAAAAAAAACGGTTAAAATTCAGTCACAAAACCTACACAAAGCACTAAGACTAAATAAACTAATTTCGTAGCAAATGCTACGAGATAATCTGGCAACCGTAGCACCCTTGTCATCGCCAAAAGGGCAGATAAGGGCAGCCAAGTTTTAATTTTCCTAAGATAAGAAAGTCTAAAGATTATGGTGCAATATACCTCCATAGTCGGAGCGAGTGGGAACATATTTAAAAGTTTATTCAAACTTTGAATATTAAAATATAATACTCCAAGAAAAGTCGCCTCGTAGCAATGACATACTAAAGAAAATATATACTAAGATACAATTAAAATAAAAATATTAATTATTACATACCCTGTTCTTGGATATCCATTTCAGAAAAAACTCACACAGCACTCACAGGTCCCGCAATGACAACAAATGACGTCACGCTTTTTAATGACTCACTGATAACAGTATTTACGATTGGCGATGCGCTCTCTTTGAATGCACAATAGATAATGAAGGCGCACTCTAATTACTGACCTATTTATAGTTTCAGAAGGTACCGCAACTATCCAATGTAACGACAAGGAATAAAATGTAAAACAAGAAAGCAGGTTTTTAAGATTTATGACCTATGGATGTCCCACTGTGCAGTGGGGTAACTACACTTCAGGGATTAAATAAGATGGTTATATGATTCTATTTTAATCATCGAACCACCCTCGTATATCTGATTTCAGACTTTTGGAACACTCTGTTTACACTAATGTGTAAAGTCCGTAAATTAAAAATTTATTTTTACTTTTTATTCAATTTGTTTTATAAATATAATTTTCAATTTTCAGTACACAGAAGGTAATAAATCATTTATATTGGAAATCTCCTGGGGCCCAACTTATCCAACTGACAAGCCCAAACTGAACATGGAAATATTTTATAATCAAGGATTGTAAGTACAAAAATTAAATAATAGGTACCTATTGCTTAAAAATATCTGCACTAGAATAACAATAATGTCCTAGAGTGGGAGGATGGGTTTCGACCCATAAGCAATAACAATTCTGGAAAATGCTCTAACCGCTGAGCTATTGAGGATTTGAGAACTGTGAATTCTTTAAGTCTTTCTGGATTCATATAATATGGTAATGTCTTCCTTCAAAGATGAAAATTGTTATGTTTCAATGACTATGCATGGTAGAGCAAACCGCTTCACAACAAGGGAAATGTGGGAATTGGGAAAGGCAATAGGACAGTCGGCAACAGAAGACGACTGCTTTGACCTTTTCACAATAACATGGGAATTCTCTTAAGAGTTTTTTTACACTACAAGTTGACATGCAAGCTGACGGCCCACTTATAGATATGGGACCTGCTAATTTGTATCATGAACACTGAATGACGGACTGTGATGTGGTACTAAAATGTTATTCAACTGTTGACCGTACCACTCAGCCTGCAATGCACCACCTAGTAAATCAAATCAAAATTTAATTTACTTATAAACTTATTTCCAAGTTGTTTTTCTTCTCATCTTATACGTAAACTTTACATGCTGACTAGACTAAATCCAATTATTAGTTTTTATAATAGAAGTCCTAAAAAACAGTATTTTATTGTAATATTACGGAATTTAAATAATATTTAATAAACAAAATGCAATTAAATCAATCTAAGGTCACATACCACCAATCTCAGTGTATGACATCAGTTGTTGTTAGCATCAGATGCTGTCAAAAGGAAAACCATCTATGTCATCATAGCAATCTAACAGTGCTAGGTAATAGATGATGTCACAGTGGTCAAGTGTCGTGTATTGGTGTTTTGGAGCGAAACATAAAAAGAATTTAAGATACTTGATTTTCATAACATTATTTGTATTTAAATAATTTTGATAAGCAAAGTACCTATTACTTTTTTAACATCCCTATTGTTATTGTCGATACCTCTTCCAGATTACCATCAATCAAAGCTAAGATCTTGTCCATAGTGGATGCAGAAGCGGAACAGTGGGTTGGCTGTGCAATGACATACACCCTTTTTGAATGTCTCAAGGATAAAGTTGCAGAGATTTTATCTGATCAAACGGAGGAAGAAATAGTCTCATCAAGAGTAGAAAAAATTTGTATTGACGACCAGGTAATTTCTTTGTAATTTTGGACTCTTGTAGAACCAACAGAATTTTCGCAGCAATATAGTTCTGGTGTGTCTGGTTTGTGGGTACTTCCCAGATCATCATCAATAACCTATATGTCCCACTACTGGGCTGGGCACAGGCCTTCTTACATGGGAGGAACACTTAGGAAATTTGGGCGGTAACACTACCACACTGGCCCAATGCGGGTTGGTGGGTTAAAGCAGTTGCAGTAACAACCTGGACCAACGGTTTAACGTGCCTTCCGAAGCATGGGAGAGCTCCAGATTACAAATATTTTATTGACCCTTCGGGAATCAACCATGGAGAAAGTTGCACTGTTTTCGAAATCGAAACCAAAGCGAAATTCGAAATCGAAAAAAAATTGCCAACACATGAGTAGTGCACAAAGTGTTACTGAGTGTCTATGAGCTACAGTAACCACTAACCATTTACCAATAGGCGATACGACCGCTTCTGCCGCCCTTGTAAAGTCGACCACAGAAGTCGCTTCACACTTTAGTACCATGTCGCACCGACTATAGCGCTCGTACTTAATAGTGCTACCGTACGAATATTGATGCCGTAGTTATTGTGACATGGTACTAAAGTGTTCAGCTACTTCTGTGGTCGACCGTACCTTTGTCATAAACCCAAATGTAATAGACGTGATGTTTTTATATAAAATTTGAAATTTTATATTAGACTGATGTAATTAAAATAGAAAACTAGAAAAATTTCACGTCCTGAGGCGGGAATCGAAACCGCGACCTTTCGCAATCCGGGCGACTGCTCTAACCAACTGAGCCACCCAGGACTTAGGATATCCCTGTGAAATTCTTCTAGTCTATCTGTATTTGCGTTTATGAGCTCACGTCAACCCTACAATGTCGAAATGCTCTATTTCAACATCCGAAACGAGTATTTTTACAAATACCTACCATTCGGTTAAGTTGGGGCAGTGCACTTCCCCAACTTAACCGAATCGAAAGGTCGCGGGTTCGATTCCCGCCTCAGGACGTGAAATTTTTCTAGTTTTATATTTTAATTACTAAGTAATTTTTCAAACATTTATAATAATGTTAAAATAAAAAATTGAGAATATTAGAATGATGTGATAAATTTAAAAGTAAAGTCCACAAAATGGTGACGTCAATTCATGCTAATATTATTCCTCCAGCAGGTGGAAAGCACAAAGAAAGAGAAAAAGGAACAATTAACGAAAGCACAGAAACGTCGAGCATGGGACAAAGCAGAGGTGGGGCGGGGCGGGGAGAAGCCCCGGGGGTGGGACTGGGTGGACATAGTCAAACATTTGTCCCAAGTGCCGCACCAGTCTTCCTCATGACCCTTATAAGAGAACAGAGACTTTAACATGACCTGATCGCACGACGTTTTTCAGCGAGCGGGTTTTTGATTCGCGCATAGTTAGGTAGGAAAGTTATAAGTAACTTAACTCTATAAGCTCTATGGCCCTTGAGTGTTTTTTTTTGTAAATTATATACTCAGTTACATTTTTAGTGTTTTTGGTGCAATTACAAATAAAGAAAGATAGATGAAAAAATATTGTCACAATAAAGTAGGCGTTTAATCGCATCAAAAACATTAAAAAAGTGATTAAAATAGCTTTCCCACCTTAACTGGAAGTATTAAAAATATTTGTAAATATATTCTTTCGGATCATTAGAGGTGTTAACTTCAATGAGTGGTGAGTAAAACGTTGCTATAAGAACGTTGGAAAAAGGAAAGAAAGCGGTGAAGAAATTCGTAAGTTGTACCTACAGCTCCGGTGGCGTAGTGGTAATCGCGTCTGGACGGTAATCAGGGGACGCGGGTTCAAATCCCGCCGGGAGCATATATTTTTTCATCATTTTCTTTATTTGTAATTGTTACAATATACTAAGTTGTCATATATCTTTACTTTACCTATGCAGGTCTTTCTTCACCATAATGTAAAATTTTTCAAATTATACCATATAATAATAATAATAATAATAATATTTATACACTCACACCTATTATCTAGCCCAAAGTAAGCATCATTAAGAGCTTGTATTATGGATACTAGATAACGGAGAAATAATGATAATAATATGTATATAAATATTAGAAATATACTAAATAAACATATAAACATCCATGACTCGTAAACAAATGTTCGTACTCATCATACAAACATTTGTTCCTACCGGGATTCGAATCCGGGACCTCTTGACCGAGTAGCCTGGGGTACAGACCACTCGGCCAGCCGGTCGTCGATATATCAATTCAAAGTTAATTTGTCGGACCATAATTGTTATAAAGTAACGATATACCTCAGTCACATTTAACAGTTGGACCAAAAGTTCATGTTCGATCAATAGGACAAAGCAGCCAGCCCAAGTGTTCACAAGGGGATGTCACTGCTGGGGACCCTTGACTTACTGGAAAAATAAAATTTAAATCTCAAAAAAAAAAACAGCAGTTTCATGCTAAATTGTAATTTTTTTTATTTTTTATTTATTTCATTTTCACAATATAGCCATTACACATAATGATTAAAAAATACAAATCAATTCAATAACTATATTGTGAGAGACTGGTATCCGTACTAGGAGAACCTGTGTTACAGATTACCAGGCTCTCACCACCTCATCATCACCAGCCTATATACGTCCCACTGCTGGGCACAGGCCTTCCTACATGGGAGAAACACCGAGCTCTTAGATAATTCAGAGATATTTTCACAAAACGAGGTACCTCCTCGACCTGTTTGTATGGAACATTTGTTTTTTTTTCAAGATTTCAACTTTACTCTAACAAGACTTGTATAGGGTCACCTGCTGTATTATTGTAAAAAGGCTCGAGTTCTCCAGTCATATTGTGACGACTCATCGAATCTTGTCACTGACAAAAAGCTTTATCTCTCATTTACGATTCCAGTCTCCAAAAAGACTAGAGTCCTGTCGAACAGTAGTCATAACGCGCGTCGTCTGCTTGCTTGAAAAGCGTCGTATGATTTGGCTCTAAACTTTAATAAAATTGGTTTACATATATTGTATAACGTCTATTATAACCAATTGACAATTGTATTTATTTGATATGAAAATATACGAAACGTAGAAAATTTCTTGTGATTTTTCTTTGTTATATTTTAATAACAAGTAGCCCGCGTTGGCCCGCGGTTCTGCCTGCGTGGATGTGATTAGGTACTCAAACGCTTCAAAAATCATAATCATCACCAGCCGATACAGAGTGGCAAACCATTTAACCATTTAATAATCATACTCTCACACCTATTATCTAGCCTAAAGTAAGGATCATTAAGAGCTTGTGTTATAGATACTAGATAACGGAGAAATAATTATGGTGGTTTATCTGGGGACTACATATTTGAGCCATTTGGGGTTGAGACTATAGGACCTTGGGTACCTTGGGGTACAGGAGTTTTCAGACTTTTTAGGGACATTGCAGGCCGTCTTTGTGAAACTTTAGGCGACAATAAGGCTGGTATATATTTCGGACAAAGATTAAGCCTCCTAATTTAGCGAGGTAATGCGACCAGCCTTATTGGTACACTTCCTGTTTCTCAAGATTTAGGTGCTGCTTATTATTTGTAAGTCTTTTTTTAATGTCATGTTTTAAGATTTGTAAATATTAGGTTAGTGTTATAAAGAAAAGTTTTTTTTATACTTAATGTTGCTTAAGTTAATTTATTTCCTAATAAATGACAATTTCATAATATGTAAATATTAGAAATATACTTGATAAACCTATAAACATCCATGACTCGTAAACAAATGCTCGTATTTATCATACAAACATTTGCTCTTACCCGGGACCTTTTGATCGAGTAGCCTGTATAGCAAGGGTTACACAACTCGACCGACGACCGGCTGGCCAGAATTTCATGACATTTGTATGAAATAATATGACATTGGCTGCATTATTTCATAGAAATGTCATGATATTATCAAATGAATAAGATGTTTTTGAAAGTGCCAAATCATTTCTATGAACTAATATAGCCCATGTTTTAATTTATTGTCGTATTGACGGAACCACCTTGTATACCTACGTCCCACTGCTGGGCTCAGGCCTTCCTACAAGGGAGAAATACGAGGAGTTTTGGCCATAAGAGGCCGTATCGTGATGCGGCAGCGTAAACATTGCCTCCGTAGTAATTATTTGAAAACTACTCAATAAGTGCAAGATTATCTATAATACCGTGATAAATATAGACCTTTTGCTTGGACTCAGCAGTGTTAATATTTGTGAAGTATATAAATAAATATAAATAATAAAAATGATAAATATGCAATAATGTGATAGAAAGTAAATAATAAGTGTGTAATAAGAATACGAAAAAACATGTTAAGTCCGGTGTTACTCAACAAATAAGAAATGTATCTAAAATAAAACAAAGAAAAGTGAAAAGGAATTACAACATTAAATAATACGAAGCAAAATAAATTTGTGAGGGTGTTTCGAAAATTAAATGGTCATGCCAGTTATGCTTGATATTGAACCATAACAACAATGAAGTTACATTGATTCCATTATTACGACACTAATGAATATGTTGCTTGGTCTAGTGGTCGAACGTGACGCCTTGAGAGATTAATTGGTAGTCACCAAGATCGATCCCAGTTAGTCATCGGCGGAGAATTTTTTTATTTTTATTTGTGTATTTATTTTTTAATTATTTTTTTTTGCTTATTATAATTTTCTTATTTAATAATTAGTATATATTAATTTTTCACTTTTATTAAATGAGATTGAAATTTTAAAATCAACAAGATGGACCTGATTTGTAAGACTTGTACTAAAAGTATAGGGGACAGACAATTCCTGATATGCTTCACGTGTGAGCATGTATACCATTTGAAATGCACAAATATTTCGGAGAAACGATACTGTTTGGGCTTGGGCCAATGAATGAAAAATGCAATATTGCTTGCAAACTGGTTTTATCAAAATTAATTACAATATTTTAGATTGATTTATTGAGAGAGACGTCCGACCCGTGGCTCGGTATAGAAAAGAGAGGGGGCGTAGGGATGGGACGCGCTGCCTTGAACCATCGAGCTAGTGATGCGCTCGAACAGATGCTATTTGATGGATAAAGCGAGAAAAGCTGCTTGGCATTGTAAGTCATGTAAAGCGACAAAACATGATTTGTCAGAAGAAAGTAATGACGATGCGTTTTCGGCCTCACCTCATGATAATATTACTTTCCGCAACCATCATAGAATTAACATTCATACGGAAAACTCATTTGAGTCATTGTCGGTTGATGAAGAGGTTGAAGAGAACTTGTCAATAATGTCAATACACCCAAAACTAAGAAGAAGCTACCCAGACCTACGATATGAAAACTATGAACAACAAGAAGAAATGAAAGAGAAAATAATTGAACTAACGGAGAAATTAGAAATAGCTGAAAATGAAATTGTAAATCTTTTGTCAGAAAATACCATGCTGAAAAAGAAAGTGTCCCATTGTAACCTACAAGTAAATCATTTAAAAGATTTATGTAAATCAACCCCAATGAAAACTATAGACAGGGAAAAAAGAAAAAGTTTCAACAAAACTCGATTGGATTTTACCCAGGAAGGCAATGATCCAGACGCTTCACTGTGTCATGAAGATAAAGTTGGAGATATTAGACTTGGCAAACCGAGAAGTGATTTCCTCCGAAACAAGATATCAACTAACACATTAGAGCAATCACTAACGGAAGCTGTCCCTGAATCACCATCAGAAATCACATCAAACAAGAATGTACCATTGAAAATAGAATTCAATAAAACAAAAATTGACGAAGTTGAACACTATAAATTCTTAGGAATCAATATGGACACGCACCTAAACTGGAAGGAACACATTAATACAATGTGCACAAAGCTAGAACGTTTTTCCTTTGCACTGCGAAGATTGCGGCAAACAGTATCTACAGAGGCTGCTCTTACAGCGTACCATGGATATGTATCTTCAATACTTAATTACGGGGTGGTGCTCTGGGGCAACTCTGTGGATGTAGATAAAGCATTCAAAATGCAGAAAAGATGTATTCGAGCTTTATGTAACGCTTGGTTTTTGGACAGTTGCGTACCATTGTTTAAAAAATTGAAAATACTTCCGTTGCCATGCATTTATATAAAGAAAATTTGATTATTTTTAAAGAATAATTTTGGCTATTACAAAAAGAGAAACCACAACACTTTGAGGCATACTAGATCGCAATACCTAAACCTACTATATCAGCCGACCTGCCAGAAGTATCTGTATAAGCAAAATTCATACAACATGAGCATAGTTCTGTATAATAAGCTACCAAATGAAATCAAATGTTTACAAGGAACTTTATTTAAAACGAAATTGACAAATTGGCTATTAGACAAATGTTTTTACAGTGTTAAGGAATATTAAAATTTTAAGAAATTGTAAATGAATTAAAATCCTTTATTATATTTTTAAATCAATTTATGTGAGTAGTGAGTGACTTGATAAAAAATTTTGCACGTCTGCACGCAGACTGAATACACGTACTGTAACATAAACTTAAGATCTTTTAACCGTTGTGTTCATGCAAATAAACCTTTTGACTTTGACTTTGACTAACATCATCACCCTGGCCCAATGCGGGTTGTATACACTAGGCTGTGGACAAAATGTGTTTTATCTTTTTCTATAGGTCAGAGTGAGAGACAAACTTTTGTCCACTCTCCAGGAAGTTTGCCATCTTACGGGGGCAGGTCAACCTCTGACCTCCCACTATTGCTACAGACTACTTAGTAAGTACTAGAACTAGCCAGAGGGACAGTATGACCTGCCCCTGATTAAACTACAAGGGCAATCTGGTTCATCTGACGGTTATTGCTTATGAATTTCTGCTTTTAAGTATTTCCTTAATTGCTATCTTTGATAATCTTTTTACAACAGTTTGTATTAAAAAGTCATGTGCTCTGTAGTAATAACTGATTACATTCTCTTTGGTTCCTTTGCCTGCCAAAAAGGGCGAATTTAAACCGAGTTCTCTACGTCAAGTCAATGGTATAAAACATTAAAAAAATCGGAAAAATCTATGGTGCTTAAACAAGACTTGCCGTCAAAAGTTAAAAACATACTTACACCATATTTATTAAGAATGATTTACACAAAACAAGAGTGGTTCACTCCTGCTGAAGTGGCCGTCCATAACCAACCCACTGACTGCTGGGTTTCCCTCAACGGGAAGGTCTATAACCTGACGTCATGGCTCGAGAGTCAGTTCAAGCTGTGCACGTGCACTAAGACCTGTTCCTGTAGGGTAAAGAGCTGGTTTTGTGGTGACACATGTATCGAATACTGCAAATGCTTCCAGAGGGGGTACGCCTATTGCGATGGGAAGAGGGTAAGTATAAGATCTTCATGAACTTCAGTTCATGATCTTAACGTGTGGGTAGTCACCAGTGGTCAGTCAGACATTATAGATATTCTATTGTTAAAGGCGACGCCGCCGGCGGGCTGGTAAGGGACAAGAGATTTTAAGAGACAAAAGAAGAACCAAAAACAGTTTTTTGTGCTCTTTTAAGTTTTATGATCTGAGGTAGGTATCTACCTATATACAGGATGGTGCCGTCAATGAGACAATAAATTTAAACATGGCCTATATTAGTCCATAAAAATGGTTTGGCACTTTCAAAAATATCGTATTCATTTGATAATTTCATGACATTTGTATGGAATAGTGTAACGTTGGCAGCATTATTTTATACAAAGGTCATGAAATTATTGATTGAATACGAAATTTTTGAAAGTGGCAAACCATTTCTATGGACTAATATAGCCCATGTTTAAATTTATTGTCGCATTGACGGCACCATCGTGTATATAGGTAGGTACCTACCTCAGATCATAGAAAAAAGCTTACCTACATTGCACATATTAGAAAAAAAATATAGAAAGCAAGTTAAGGACACTATTTCAACGTTAAAAATGAATAGCGAGCCCGTCATTGTGATGCTCAGTCAGGTATTCAAATGGTCAGGGTTTCCAAACTCTGCGCACTTGCCTGTCTACTTTGATGATGACAAAGCAGGCATACTTAGTCGAAACAGATATTTGTAATCTTAAGGTAGATATACCCCTGACTTAGTAGATGGATTTGACAGTATCTATGATCATGAAGAGTTATTTTCAAAAATATAGACCTCAGCGTTCATTACGGCGGCACAAATCATAATCTCGCGCTCTCGTGATTGCGGTTTTTATATCATATTATCTGAAAAGCTCAATATTATATCTCAAGCCGCAGATTAATAATAATCTTATTACAAGTTCGAATAATGTAAATTTCCCAGCTCGCAATGACTATGGTCGCTTACGCCGGCAAGGATGTGAGTCATTGGTTCAAAGATGACTATTGGGTCACCTACATGCACCCCGTGACGTTACTCCCCACTACATACCAGATACATGGCCACGGCCTCCGGCAGCCTGTGGTGCCTTCGACCAAATGGAGACCAGTGGAGAACGCTTGGTGGATGAACGATGACTACGTGATCGGGAAGGCCACTGCGAAAACTAGGCCGATCCGTATTACTAATACACTAACTGGTAAGGCAAGATACAAAAGTGATTATTAAAAAATATAAAATTAAAAATTTTAAGTAACCCCCGTCCTCATTAATCATCTATCTAACACCATCACATTGAGACTTTTCATAAGAGCCCAAACACGCTATATCTGCTGTAAGTTTCTGAAGAATTAAGCATGCCGCGCACTTTTTGATGGTATGGGATCAGCTCAAGGTTAGTATGTCATGGGAATGTCACCGATGTGACAGTACACCAAATTTCAAATGAAACATGTCATCAAACGCCTGAACTGATCTTAAATTATATGTAGCTAAGAACCTTCGTTTAGGAGCTACGATGCTACAGACAGACACACAGTTACACAGGCAGACACGTGAAACTTATAACACCCCTCTTTTTTCGTCGGGGGTCAATGAATCAAATTAGTGCATATTGTATTCAGATTTGCTTTATTCTCAGATTTGCGTTTCTATTCGATTCGGATAAAACTACTGCTAGATTAGATATCGTCATTGCAAATTTGCAATTTTAGGTTCCACCGTTACTCTGGAAGTATGTTCCGAAGAAACCTTATACCAGGTCATGATGCGATACCTCCCCCACAACTCGCACATGCTGTCATATGCGTGGCGCTACCTCGGCAAAGCTCTATGCTTCAACAAGACTCTAGAAGAGAACGGTATTCCAGACGAAAGAGACAGATTTAACGATGTGGCGCTACCGGATAACATGCATATACCCACCATATTGGTTTACTATAATGACGATTTAACTGAAGGTAAGAGACAAGGTAAAACTGGGTCGGTTGATAGTCCTAGTAGTATTGAGTAATTTGCCGTGCTTTGTATAGTGTTATCGCAAAGATGATGAGGATGCAAATAGTCAAATGTGAGCATATATTATTTCTCGTAACGGTTCTGTTAAGTGACACATGTTTCAAAACGACACAACTCTTTACTAGGTGGTAGGCCCGTATGTAGGGTCGTCTGGGTAGGTACCACCGCCTTTCTTATTTCAGCCGTAAAGCAGTTCGCTGTGTTTCGGATTGAAGGGAAAGGTAGCCAGTGTAATTACTGGGCATGGACGGCATTTCATCTTAAGCCTCAGGATGATAACGCACCTGCAATATCAAGTGATTTTTCCTTGTTATTGTAGGTGTCTATAGGCGGCGGTTACCGCTTACCATCAGGTGGGCCCTCTGCTTGTTTGTCATCTAATTGTATAAAAAAAACTCTAGTGGATCCTCGCTCCTAGTTCCGTGGGGCTTGGTGCGCCGCCACACCATCTCGTAATTTAAGAGGTAGGACACCCAGTTTTTGATTTTTAACATTATTATAAATGTTTGAAAAATTACTTAGTAAAAAAAAATCAAAAATTAAGAATATTTGAAAGCACTGCCCCAACTTAACCGAATCGTCGGTATTTGTAAAAATACTCGTTTCGGATGTTGAAATAGAATATTTCGTCGTTTCGGGTGGACGTTAGCTCATAAACGCAAATACAGATAGACTAGAAGAATTTCACAGGGATATCCCAAGTCCTGGGTGGCTCAGTGGTCAGAGCAGTCGCCCGGATTGCGAAAGGTCGCTGGTTCGATTCCTGCCTCAGGACGTGAAATTTTTCTAGTTTTATTACATTTTAATTACTTAGTAATTTTTCAAACATTTATAATAATGTTAAAAATCAAAAACTAAAAACATTTTTTTTTAAATACAAAGCGCGGCAATTGACCCAACACTACCGATGTGAAGCGGTAAGGAGAGTCCATATGCGATGACAGTTAGTGCAGAATAGACATTGTACGAGCCGCCTCCAAAAGGCCCAAAAGGTGCTTTTTCACGCCTCTCTAGAAGGACCCCATGCCATAGGAAGGCTGTCATGTTATACTTGACGGCATTTTTTGTAATTTTATACAACAAATAGAATTTTTTATAGTCTCCTCATCAAAAGAGAAAAATATAGGAGATAAAACAGGTTCTCGAATTGCAGGGTTGCGCGGGGTCGATATCATAGTACGTGCGCGGGTTTTGTGTGTGTGGTATTATAACTGTAGTGTGTCGTACGACATGCGCTAGTACGCATTTTTAGGGTTTTCACGAGCTTTTAGAGTTACCTTACTGTTGACAAAGAACACAATTACCCCTTTCAATTTTATTTCGGACTTTTGTAACACACGGTATAAGCCCTTTTTTCTTCTAGATCCTCACAAAGACGACTGCTTCTGCTACAACCGAGGCTGCATGATAAACCAGTCTGCAAAATGTAAAATGAGAGATTACATCAACTAACGCATCGGCGTAATTTTCATCACTTTTATTTAATTAGCTTGTTTATTTTCGAACACAAAAATAAAGTATTTCTGAAAATGTGTTTAGAATTTTGCTACTTTTATTTTTCTAGACACCGTCAGACCATCCAATTAGGTGTTTTGCAAACCCACCAAAGCGCTCGTATATTTTTAGCAGTATCCTTCGTCTTGGTTGGTCTACTCGACTACAAGAAAACAGACACGCGACTCACTCGACAAAGATAAGAAAAACATTTTTCTAATTCCCTACACGTAAGTTACTCAAGACTCTCTTGCGTAAAAACACTTCTTTTAGCTTTATGCTTCGTCTTGGTTGGCCTGCTCCTGACTATAAGAAAATAGACACGCGACAAAGACGAATAAATAGTTTGTCCATATAGGTAACTTACTCAAAGGTCAATAATGTTTCTTTGAACTTGGTGATTTAAAACAGATAAAAAAGCGTTCCACTCATTAACCTAAAAAATGACTTTACTCGGCTCGTGTCTGAATTAGCATGCTTTGAACTTTACACTATTGTTCACTTGCGAGTTTTATAGGGTCAATTAACTCGTCTCTGATTGTATTTTTCTAATGAACAATTGCATTCGATTTGCAAATCCATAAGAAACCTTTTTAATACATTTCCTTGTTCGTTGATTCTACACAATTTATTCCAGATTTTTGTTTTGGGCAGTACCTACTTGTTGCTTATAGACTGCTAAACATAAAAATGGTGAAGCTGTAATGGTTCGAGTAACCCAGCTTTTTTTTATGCAAAGCACGACAAATGACACAACACCACTTGATGTGAAGCGGTAAGAAGAGTCCTGCGAAGAGAGCTAGTGCAGTCTAAACACTGCTCTAGCCGCCTCCACCTTGCCGGCCCAAAATGTGATTTTTCATGCCTCTTTTGAAGGAACCCATGTTGAAGGAAGGAGGGAACTCATGTAACCTTCAAAGAATTTGTATGTTCTGGAAGTACGAAAAAGAAACGCGGTACTAAATTACTTTGTGCGTAATGATTAGGTGGAGACAGTGAATTGATGACTCCGAAAACCGGCTCGTGTGTACCTGACTAGGAAGGAGGAAGGTTTAAGGTCAAAAGCTCTTTAGCGCACTCTCTGTGATAGAGCCATAATAATTTAATCCACCAACCCGCATTGGGCAAGCGTGGTGGTGTTATGGCCCAAACTCCTCATGTGTATCTCCTATGTTAGGAAGGCCTGTGCCCAGCGGTGGGACGTATAGGCTGGTGATGATGAGTCATCAGTAGTGGGAGTTGCAGGTATGGTCTTTCTTCCAAAAGAAGAAAGGTCGCTAAATCTCTACATTTTGTAGGTTAGCGTCTCCGTATAAATATTGAGCTTTTTTACCTTAGTATTAGAAAATATATTACGTTGGGGAAAAAGTCTTTTCGCATTATAGTATGTATAAACTAGTAATAAAATCTCTTTGGCTGTACTATTTGTATCTGGCTGGTTTTGGTATCATTAAAAGTTTAGATTTTAAAAAAGATAATTCCAAATTAAAATTGGGAAAATGTGTGTTTTTCATTTGTTTTTCGTACTGTCAAGGTGAGTGAATCTAATAAAGTAATTCGATACATTTTAAAATTTTACTACAAAAAAGGTAAAATGCAACGCAAGCCGCGAAAAAAATTTGCGATGTTTATGGACCTAGTGCAGTGTCTGTGAGAGTAGCACAAATTTGGTTTAAGCGTTTTCAATCCGAAAATTTTGATGTCAAAAATGCACGTCGCTCTGGTCGCCTTATTACGGATAAAATTGATACCATTTTTGAAAAACTGGAGCAAGATCGGCATATCAGTAGTTACGACGTAGCTGAAGAACTGGGAATTGACCACAAAACAGTTTTGGCGCATTTAAAAAAAATGGGTACACAAAAAAGCTCGATATTTGGGTACCCCACGAGCTCACTGAAAGAATCCTAATGCACCGTGTACTCATTTGTGATTCTTTATTACGACGAAATGAAACCGAACCATTTTTGAAGAAGCTGATAACTGGTGATGAAAAGTGGATCACGTACGATAAGAACGTGCGAAAAAGGTCGTGGTCAGGCCGGTCAGGCTTCACAGACTGTGGCGAACGAAACCCCGGGTTAACTTGCAACAAGGTGATGCTGTGTGTGTGGTGGGATTGGAAGGGCATTATTCATTATGAGCTGTTACCACCAGGCAGGACAATCGATTCTGTACTCTACTGCGAACAACTGATGAGATTAAAGCAAGAAGTTGAGAGATAGGGGACGGAATTAATCAACAGAAGGGGTGTGGTTTTTCATCATGATAACGCTAGACCTCACACATCTTTAGCCACTCAGCAAAAATTAAGAGAGTTTGGCTGGGAGGTGTTAATGCATCCGCCGTATAGTCCTGACCTTGCACCTTCAGATTTCCACCTGTTTCGCTCTCTTAAGAATTCTCTAGGCAGTGTCAGGTTAACATCACGAGAGGACTGCCAAAACCACTTGTCGCGATAAGCCCCAAAATTTCTATAGCAATGGGATCATGTCCCTACCTACAAGATGGCAAAAAGTTATCGAACAAAATGGTACCTACATACTTTAGTTAAATGTAAATAAACTATATTAAAAAATATTTTGAATTTTCTTAAAAAATGCGAAGAAACTTTTTCCCCAACCTATTATGAATTCTAACTTCAGAAGTGTAGACAACCGGATATCTCTATAGAGAAAACTGTTAATTATTGACTTTATGTTTTTATACTCATCGTTACTTACACTAAAACTCTCTGAGGCAACCTAATTGAGTTTCGGATGTTATCTCTACACAGCCTGCTCTAAGTTATTAAAGCACACGTGCCATAATGTCTTTGAACACCGTATCAGCCAAAAACATTCATCATGGTGGTGTCCAGATTTGATAGAACTGAAAGGATATTTCATGGAACAACTAAAAATTAAACTGTACTTTGGCAGCGTAGGTAGGTGGTAGGTACCTAATGTTTTCTAAAATACATTCGAGTTCACCTAGGTATGGATCCAGTATTTAAGAACAGTCTGAATACAGGAAGGTTATAAAATGAAAATAAAATTTGCTCCGCATACTCCGCAATAACTGTCGAGCTTCTAGACCACACCACCCGACATTAAGGGCTAAGAAGAGGTTATAAATATGGCTGCTCAAGACAGGGTACTATCCTTTCCAGGTTCTTTTTCATGCTTCTTAATAAATGAACTCGAATGAAAATATGGAACTGTCACGTGCGCAGACAAAATTTCCTTTTTCGTAATTCACACATGGAAATTATGAAGCGATCCCGGATGATGACTCTGAAGAGGAGATCCTTGTCCAATATACAGGACTTTGAGGAACACATCTAAAGTGAACTATAATCGTCCTGTCCTAAGCCAGCCATTTGGTTACACTGTACGGACCCCATGGTCGGGTCGTGCTCGGCCAAGCGCGATTCCTGGCCTGACCCGCAAGATATAATACGATATAAAAACCTCGCTGACGGTCTTCGCGGCTGATAAGTGCATTAACTTCATAAATTCCATGATAGTATATTTCTGTAGGAGTACTCGTTGGCGGAGGTTTAATTAGAAAATATTTTTTTATAAATCATGTTGCACCGTTCAGATGGAAATAGAAATGGATGAACTTTAACAAGTATTAGATGTTACTTTCTGAAGGGACATAAAGAGATCACCAAAAGCAGCTAAATGCTGATCAATTATAACGATCTGCAAAAATTTTATAAACATTTGGAGGGCATTCTTGGACAATTCTCGATCAGACTCTGGTTGGTTATTGTTATATTACAAACAATTAGTTCTTGGTTGAAGTTTTATTATTATTTGAATTACTATAAACTAAACTTTTCTTGTGATATTCCATAGCTTTAGAGTATTTAACCTGTCAAGCCGCACATGCCAGGCACAATTGGTTTTTATTAGTCACTATATTTTGTTCACGGGAGTCTTCCGCGGCTTATCTAATTAAATGTATAAGTTGGAATGAGAGCATTAAACTTATTAATATATAAAAATAAGTTATCATTGAAATGTGTCTATAGTATTTATAAAAAAGTCAAATGAATAAACTCTGAGAACTGTTACCACTAATTTGCGTTTCAAAGCTTTCTATGTGCTTACCTATTGTGCCTATGTAAGCGTGATTTTCACTACCTACTAAGTACTACTTACCCCACGTCGCGAAATCGTATTTCTAAACTTCCAACAGTTGCTTATTTGTGTACTTACTCGGCGCGACCACCACGCATGCGCGGATCGGATAATTCACCCACTTGTTGCCCCAAATTATAGCAAACAACCCCATGCTAAGTTTCACAAAAATAGCTCGCCGAGCAGCCATTTTTGTCCACAGATAAAAGAATACGCGCGCTTGTGTGACGTATCGTGGCGCGGGAAATAATTTGTTATGATGTTTTGAAGTTTTATTTAAAATTTATAGCCGTTTACTTGGATTTAGATAAAAAAAACTAAAGTTAGGAAAGTGCAAAGGAAATTATAATGTGAAACAGTTTATATTGGGGCAAGTGACAAGCTCAAAGGGCTTTTATTCAGCGCTATTCAAAATGTAAGTATTTTTTTATTTTATTTTTTATTTATTTACCAGCTGCACTCGGCAATCGGCATACTTTGCAATACTCGTAACAAGAACTCTTTTTTTTATACAACTAGATGACAAACAAGCTGACGGCCCACCTGGTGGTAAGCGGTCACCGCCGCCTATAGACACCTGCAATAACAAGGAAAAGCACTTGATATTGCAGGAACTGAAACCGAAACTGACACTGTTAGGTTTTTGTGTCATTTCGGATTCATTTCATTTTAAATGTGTCAAGTTTTAAATTAAAATGTGAGTTTGATCGTCAAAAAGTCATTAATAGTCTTTTAGTTATTTAATGCTCTACAAATATAAAAAAGTAATACCTACATAATACTATCTAGATATAGCATTTTAGGCTTTACTACACATAGTGTGGCAAAGAAGAGAATTTAATATGAAAACTGATAAACATTTATAGACCACGATTGTATACATTGGTACCTACCAATAAACTCTTGTTAAACAATGGGTCGCGTTGTAGAACATAGTTGTAGGTACTACAACGCGACCCATTGTCATTTATTGACAATCATAATTATTTATTTGGTATGCATTTTATTATTTTGAACGAAAGTAGATAAACTTTTTTCTGTTACTGTAAATAAATGTTGACAAAAATACTTTTGATGTGATGTGATTGTTTCACATAAACATTCCTTGATTAACTACCTATACTTAGGTAACTAAATTGAAGCGAAAAAAAATTAAAACAAAGAAACAAATAAGTAGAACAAACTCAATATGACAAAAAGGCGGCGATCTCTACCAGGCAACCATTTGTATGCTCATTGAATCTAACGTCAACATCTATATTTACCATGAAAAGGATTATGATTAATTAACATTATAGTGTAGTATAATTATGAGTAAACAGGGATTCTCCTAATCTCATATGAGTCATCTAATAGATAAAAAAATAGGTATCCAGCATAGAAAGATATACCTATGTTTTAAACAATAGATGGATGATTATACTTCATTCCTAAACCTATTTTATTTATTGCTCTACGTTGTTTGTTGACGAGCTTGATCAGATTTCAATCATTCATTTATTATTCATCTTCAGATACCTATTTAGAATAAACAAAATAATTAAAATAAAATCGTTTCATTCAGACAGTAACGTAACAGTAACAGTTTGACCTTGAGCCCGCGTTCGTAATAAAGGCGGCTTTCGTAGTGCTACTGTCATTAGACTTGATGTGCTGTCGTGTGTACGTAGGTATAACAAATTATCAGATAGGGTCACAAACTTGGAATACCTTCTTACCTATCCTGATATCAAAAGGAAACATATATTATTCTTGTTGTACTTAAATAAACTCTTTTATACATTTTATGAGAATTTGTGTCGGATGTTTATAGTATTTGTATTTTTTTGAGATGATAAATACTATCTTATGGTTGTCTAGTAGAGATCACTTTAAGCTGGATCCCCGTAGGTCTAACGCGGCTTGTCAAATTAAGAAAATTTTCTAAGTAAAGAATTTGTATCTATCTATATCGTTTACCAAGGTGCGGGTCTACGGCAGCATAATTTGTTTGCAGATTGGAAAGCTTTTAGTGTTCCCTCGCTTTCGTCAATAGTATTGATCCCATTAACCTAACTTGCACCCTCAGCTAACCAATATCGCCCCTAGTGAAGGTCACCACTCTTAATTGTCAGGGCGCGCCAGCTTTCGCGATTGCTAAAGGGAGGAATATAATATCGCCAGGGATCTATTTACAAAGGCAGTTTTATAAATTGATGTTTGATTAGAAATGTTTATTTGTAGTTGGCTTAGCTGTCGTCATCATCACTAGCCTATATACCTACATACCAATGCCGGACACAGGCCTTATCTTCATGGGAACACACACATGAGGAGGAGCCATAAAAGAACTGGTGTTCTGTTCGATATTATAACTTGATCCATCTGGGCTCGACCATGACGTTTGATTTGTTTCCTTAATCGAAACTATCTCGACACTGATCTTCTCGATTAATACGTGTAATATACAACCTTTCTCTGTTCCCGACTGCACTCTGTTGTCTAAATTAAAACATAATAAAAAAAAAGCAACTTGACGTTAATTGTTAAAAAACACACCACCGAAGTCGTAAAAAGTCGTTAGCTATTGTGTTATCTGAATCGGAACAATAGATAGGGCGCTTATCGAATTGCTCTATTGTCTATGCCGCGACCACCGGCCATAGACACCGTATCCGGGCACTAAAATGGCTCCGAAAATAAAAAAATGTATAATGATGACATCACAGGGTTTTTTTATTGCTAAATGAAGTGGTTATTGAGACTAATAATTATGTTCTGTAATGTGTCGCAGATGAATACCAAGTCATATCTAGGAGTAACTCAACGCTGTATTAAACCCAATAAATCAATCAAAATAATATTGAAAGGGCAGTGTTGATCGATCTGGCTAAATCTCCGACTAATTTAAGAGATTGAATTCTATCTCGTACAGTTTTTTTAAATCTCAGTTCACTTATACATATATTTCATTAACAAAAGTAGTCTACCTTAAAATAGGGGTGGCTGGCTATGAACACCGGGTCACTCCAAACGAGGGTCGTTTGGATCACGATGGAAAAGTTTAAAGATTCATGCTCAGTGCCTGTGGCATTGAGCATCTGAAGAGCTTTTTGACTTTATCCTATAATATGCTCAGGAGCAAGCGTGCTACTCTTCAAAGTCATCAATTACTGTCTTCACCTCAATATCACGCACAAAGAAAATTAGTAACTATTTCTATGACGTACTTCCAAAACTTGGAATTCGTGTTCCCTCCTTTCTTATAGCATGGATGAGTTTCTTCAAAAGAGGCGTAAAAAGGTCGGCAAGGCGGAGGCGGCTAGAGTAGTGTGTTCCAGCCACTACGAGTCTTCGCGTGGACTGCTGTTTCTGTTGATTCCATTGCCGTGCCTTAAATAAAATAAAATAACCTCAGCCAACAGAAAGAGATTATCAACTATATTTTCCTATCACGACCTACAAGGCTTCATAAGATTTGAAAATTTCGCGTTATATTATAATGAATAACCAATGATTTTAATGGGTTTTTACGAGACAAAGGTATTTAATTGTCGCGCTAAAATCAGTGCTACTCAGTACAAAGCCTCGTTCGGAATCACGTCCTCTGCACTAGTATGAAAGTTGGGTGTTGTATTCTAATATTAAGTGTTATTTTCTTTCAGACGGACACACCATGGCTACTCTTCCAATATTCGTGTCCCTCAGCAGGTACGTTTAGTATTTTCAATATATTCTCTTAATTTATTTGAATTTCTGTTCGACTCCCGAGGAAAAGTTATGATACTTAGCACTTTTGATGGCTTGCTTCTCATCGTTGAAGTGTCAAATGTGACTTATGTGACGGTGGTATAAGTAGATTGATAAAAAATATTTATTTTGCACATGTACATTCACCGAGATAAAAGAAACAAAGATATCAAAAAAGGCGGTCTCATCGCTAGAAGCAATTTCTACCAGACAACCTTAGTAGGGAGTTTACTGAAATTAATAATAGTGAAAGGTGCGAAAAGTTTTGTCAAATTATTTAATAATTCTATACTTAGAGAAACATAAAATAAAATAAGTCTTAGTTACTAGGTTTCACTAGGTGGTAGGCCTGCCGGGTCGTCTGGGTAGGTACAACCAAAGAGTACATATACCACCGCCTTTCTTATTTCAACCGTGAAACCGTTCGCTGTGATTCGGATTGAAGGAAAAAGTGTAATTACTGGGCATGGACGACATTTCATCTTAGGCCTCAGGATGACAACGCACCTGCAATATCAACTGATTTTCCCTTGTTATTGCAGGTGTCTATAGGCGGCGGTAACCGCTTACCATCAGGTGGGCCAACAGCTTGTTTGTCATCTAGTTGTTTAAAAAAATGTCATTTGAAGGAAAGTTATACGCGGACGACTACCATGTTCTCCGTTGCGTCGATATGCAGCAGGTTGGAAACGTTGACGTTTTTAATGAGTATGCCAGTCGGAGAGACTCACATAACTCAGTTGTGGCTCAGGATAGCTATAAAAGCATTTGCATCAAAAAAAGATGTAAAAAAAGTGATTGGAGGTAATTAGGGAGGAAAAGGATCACAGAGTGAAGCAGTGTTCATACACCAGATGTTTAAAAGAAGTCATAGTTTGAGCACGTTTGATGTGAAGAGGGAAACTGTTCCAAAGCCTAATAGCGTGTACAGTGAAGGATTCGTTATAAGCCTGAGAGAAATGAGAAGTGAACACATGGAGAAGGGCGTTGACGGAACAAGCATTTTAGTTGACGGTAATCATTTTCTTCCTTACTTTCCTATCAGCCCACGGGCGAACATAGAAAATCTATTGTTTCTACTATGTTGGTACAGATTAAACAACGAGTTGTAATTATGAATGCAAGGGTAATCCCAATTGGTGGGTGTTAATGTCCGCATATGACGATAGCAACCATAAACTATAATACTCATTAACACACAACCCCATTATACTCCTATGCCTCACGCTCTATTTTACACTTTACGACATTTTAACGACAGCTTTTCGGTACCGATTCTGGTACCAATTGCAGTCCAATAGAACACTCCCTCAGGACTCCGGAAGCGTCACGAACACGTGTCTCGTTTGTTAAAAACGCCGTTAATTATAAGATTTTACGACTATTTTATGGACGCTAGACATCTCTTTAAAGTTAAAAAGTTTGGAGATCAGTAGTAAAAGATAGATAAAAATAGTCTTTGCATTTTTAATGTAAACAAACTATGTAGGAGGTCGTGTCGCTGAAATTAATTCTAATGGTCGCTCCATTACTGTATCACATCACAATCACGCACCGACGAAACCCACGAAATTTCGTAAAACGTGGTGAATTCTCAGTTATGAAAAATGTTTTTTACAAGAACGAATTAAATTAAAACATAAACATATTCTTTGCATTTTTACTATTATTTATTATACCATCCGTTGGGGGAAATTAAGAGAAAACAAACAGAGAGCCATATGGTAATAATATAAGTTACGCCGATTATATAATAATAATGGTGCTGTTGAGACCTACGATCGGCGCTTTCAGGAAACTTGTAGGCTTTCAGGATTCTGATGGGGCTGCCACGGTCCTGTAGCGCGTCTGGTATTTCTGGTCTGAGGCCTTACCACCATCTTTATAAAAGCGATTCATATTCCGCTCGGTTCAGTATTGGTTCCTAAACTGCGTCGCTGTCATAGTCGTAGATAGCGTCGTAGTACGAATTAAACGATTCTACTCAGTTTAGGACCTAAATTGGATCGCGATAAAAGATGGTGATACGGGTGCTGGACTTTTAATTTTTCGCAATCTTTCGCAGTCGAACCGCATGCGACAACAGTTACCTGAAACATACAACGGTCAGGCTTGATGTAGACTGTGCTTTTTGTGCTTTTATCGATACACTGGACAAAAGTGCACATTGTGCACTTAGGAATTTATAAAGGTAAGATAGGATGGAAGAAGATGATAGAAGTAGGTTATTACTTTGGTGAGAATTAATCATAAATTAGGTCAATTTTTTGACAGTATTGAGAAGGTGGATTGCTGGGGTTTGGAGATTCGTCTACTGGGGGTTTAAATAGAGAATAAAAGTTCTTAATTGATGTTAGTTCTAGAGATGTCGAAGGGAAGTGAATAATAATAATTGGCAGTGGAGGGCCGTCAGCTTGTTAGACATCTAGTTGTATAAAAAAATGTGTTCTCACACTTACCATTCCTCTGCAGCAGAAGGACAGTTAGTCAAAATCCCAGAGTAGCAGATGCCAAACAATATTTAATCTAAATTAAGAGCGTGTGTTATGGATACTAGATAACTGAGAAATATTGATAAATTATTTTAATTAATTCCATAGTAGGTAGCACACTTATTGATCGGCCCTCTCATTCGGCAAAAAAAGAGATGAAGATAATTTAATTTTCAATTCAATCATTTATTGCTTTCATGCAGTTTACAATATTATTTATTGATGAAGAAAAGTTATATTAATAGCTAAAGCTTTTCTTTCCTGCCGGGTGGTCCTATATAGAGGATATCGAACACAAGTAAAGGCTATAAGTATTGATATACAATCAATGTATTATTATAACTGTAAATCTGATGTTAAAATTGCGGGGAGCAGCGTCCATATCCGTCAGGGCTTCCTGCCGCCCGATTAGGAAGTAAAACCCAAGACGTGCAAACGCGCAGGGCTGTCACAACGAAGTTTATAGATCTTTATCGATATTGTATAAATTTTATTGGCTCATAATACAGTGCTGTAATGAAAAAATACCAAAGGTTTCTACTATTTAATTAACTGACATTTAGATCTCTGAAGCATCCTGTTTTTATTGTGTGATATAAAGGCGGCAAGCGAGCCATCTTCAACGGGCAGACTATCGAACGATATACCTAGGAATCATTTAAAGACACAATCGGACTTTGAAATTTCGAAGACTCCAATAATACTAACTACTATAGCGACCTTCTCTCCACACTTCCACACCGAGATATATGTACAGGTACCTATAGTCAAATGCTTTAGAATAGAATAGAATTTTGACTTGAACGCACTGTTTAATTCTCTATATTTTTAAATTAAAAGTAAAGCATTTATTTTATCAATATCATTTACTAATAATGTTTGGACTCAAAAATAAATAACAACCTCATTTTGGTAAAATTATTATCGCCAACCCTAATGTCAATTGTGTTCACTTTGATAATGTTTATACATTCCGCACTGGCAATATCGCCATCGTATATTTGGTTACTTCTCACATACTGATTGCTGTAGAACGCGACAAAAATAATGGTTTTGGATTCTGTTGCAAGAATGGCAAGAACCCTTATTGTTTCGCTTTGTTCTTTTCATTGTGTCGTGTTTTTCCGTCCGTCTGAATGCCCCAGCTTATTTTCTACGTTACCTTTACAGAGTGTAGAATAGTGTAGATGATAAAGTCGTGGCATAAAAGATTCCGATTCTGTATCATTGTACGCATAAACAAATATTTAGGTAAGCGATGAAACATATCCCATATACGTTTAAAGGTACTTACTATGTTTTGTTTTGTTTTGGAAGGCTGGTACTGCAATCGTACTGACACACCAACATTTGCTATCGTGCTGGGTGTTGGTGATTGTGGCCAAAACTCCACATATTCTCTTAGTGGTTTTATCTCTTTTATATTTTGTTTTCTACTGTATAAGTAAGGCAGGTGCCCAGCAGTGGGATTAATATGTGCGGCTGATTTTTGTAAACTGCAAGGGTAGCAATCAGCAAGCCTTATAACGTGGGTGACCATGCGAAAATTGAGAATGGACTCTTATTTTTCGTCGCTATCAATTGGTACCTTTGTTAGAAATACAGTGATAAGGCTACATTGTTATACTTATTGTAATAAGTATTTTTTTTAATTAATTTTTTTTGGTAGGTATTCTACACGACACGTAGCTGAAAATTAGTATTTTGCTCCTGGACTGAAAATCAGTATTTTCCATTGACAAAAATCAGTAGATATATTACTAAGTATACTGATTTGTGTCCATGCGGTAAAATTATCTGGATGCTCATTGTTGTTATTGGAGTGTTATGTTTGAATGGTTGCTCTGTGATTTTGTGTTTGAATGTGTCTATTTTTTATAAGTTAGCGTGTCTGTTTTAATTCTTGTATAGGTACACAATACACAATATTCTATAAGTCATTAAAATGAGCTGATTGTTCCATCAGTTAGGCTAAATCTGTGTTCAATATGTCCATCAAGATCTTTTTTTTTATACAACTAAGTAGATGACAAACAAGCTGACGGCCCACCTGATGGTAAGCGGTTATCGCCGCCTATAGACACCTGCAATAACAAGGAAAAGCACTTGATATTGCAGGTGCGTTGTCATCCTGAGGCCTAAGATGAAATGCCGTCCATGCCCAGTAATTACAGTAATTTATCTATAACAAACTACAAAGTAATTTAAGTGCTTCAAAGAAATTTTATTACATAAATGCCATTATAATCTCCAAGAGTACTTAAACGACAAAATTAATTAAATAATAACAATATAATAAGAGTATCTATTTAATCTAGTAATCTTTTGATTGATAAACACAAATTCTTTAAATGCAAGAATTTGTAATTAATAAATGAGTAAGACGTCGTCCTCTCCTCTACCTATTTCGATGTCCAACAGGCTGTATGATAATATGTACAGACGACAGCACATCAAATGTAGCAGTTGCACTACGAAAGCCGCCTCTATTACGAACGCAGTAAGGGCGGTCTCAAGGTCAAACTGTTACGGTTGATGTGCTGTAGACTGTACTACATTATAGATGCAATAAATGATTGAGCATTGGCACAGAGGAACTGGCTATCTTACATCCAACTGCCGGAACACAACAATGCTGCTAATATTATTGTTATGGCGGCAGACTTAGGTAATAGGGGTGGCTAGCCAGGCGAATTTAGAAAAGCCCTACCAACAACGAAACCGAGCAGAAAATTTCTGCCTCCACAGAAATTGAACCCCGGACCTCGAGATCTGAGGTAGGTGATCTCAACCACTAGACCACTGAGGCGGCTTCTGATACAAATAAACTTATAACTTATCTATCTTTCATAATATTGACAAAGTCCTGAATTTTCTCGGTCGTGGTAAATTCACAGTACGAAGGTTCCATTCTTTCGCCATCTTTTGTAACGCATCTTTATATATAGTCAACAAGACAGATGCTGTTGGATACACTGTTAGATAAGCTGACACGCTAGATTCTTCCCACGGATGGCTATAATTCACCAACACAATGTCTAGGAATGTCGTAAAACAACATTACTGTTTTAGCAGACATTTCTCTCTCACTGATTACTTACTTTTGGATTGAAGATTAATTTGATATGACAGTTTACTACGAGAGCAATGTCTTACGCTATTTTAATTACTAGGCATGCCGTAAGATACATTAACTAAAGCGGTGAGCTTAAACATAAATTGCCTATTGTGTAGAGGTATCTACTATAAAGAATTAAGTTGGATTTGGTAACAATTTAATCTCTTCTTAATTTTTGTAACAATAATAAATGTTTGAAAAATGTTTACAAAACATTTACACTAGAAAAATTGTTATAGTTGGGCGGGAACCAAACCCGCGACCTTTCACCATCCAGCTGAGTGAACTGACCACTGAGTTACCGAGGACTTGGGAAAATCATATGAATTTCTTTTAGTCTATTTTTATGTGTTTGTCTAATTTGTGGTATCATAACTTTTCAAGCTAAAAACAATGTCGAAATTTATAACGTCATTATTGTTTATTTCGTTTTGGAATACTATCTTCTGGAGGTATTTTTGCGGATAAGATTTTGTAATAATGAAAAAAAATCCACAAACCGACTCTTAACTGCACCCTGGTTCACACACAATAGAAAAAATCTATTGTGCCTGATGTAAGTACTTGATAAATTATTAACTTCAATAAATTGCACTTTTAGAACCTATAAATAAAGCAATTTCACTAGGTGGTAGACCCATATGTAGGGTCGCCTGGGTAGGTACCACCGCCTTTCTTATTTCAGCCGTGAAACAGTTTGCTGTGTTTCGGATTGAAGGGAAATGTAGCCAGTGTAATTACTGGGCATGGACGGCATTTCATCTTAGGCCTCAGGATGACAACGCACCTGCAGTATCAAGTGAGTTTTCCTTGTTATTGCAGGTGTCTATAGGCGGCGGTAACCGCTTACCACCAGGTGGTCAATCAGCTTGTTTGTCATCTAGTAGTATAAAAAAAATAATTTGAAAATTTTGAAGCATTCCTGAAAATCTTTTGCGATAAGTTGAAATGGTGGTCTTTTAACTTTATCTTTATGGAGTCGAATACCTACCTATTTGTTATACAAAGTTTTAACGATAAAAAACTTCTAAGTATTTTTCTTTCTTTATAACATTTTATTTCTGGAATGCGGCTGCACATTCTCATTTGAATATAAATTTTCTGTCATAATTTTTCAATTGAAAGTCCGAAAAGGGTGACTGGAAGGTAAGGGTAAAGGTACTGAATACCAATAAAAAGTAGAATATTACACCTAGAAAATACAAATTATATTATCTCCAACGTTTCTCCAAGCTTCGTTGTTGTCAATGTATTTTTGTCAGGTTATTGTCAATCAATCATCACGCTCCGCTGAGCTGTCTTCTACAGCCCTTTCAAGTTTTACTATATTGTGAGCTATAAAACATAAATAAAAAGACCATAAAAAGAATATGAATGTCCAACTTTATTTTAACTTCATGCCTTTTATAATATTTCTTGCAGAACAACTCGTATGCGTGTTTAGAATAGTTTATTAATCTTCATTAAGCCTCTCAAATTAGATTTCTGGCTGTAATTAAACCCTTGTTTTGGAGTCAAACCAAGCATTACTTGTAGATACAAGATAAGCTAGTAGAATAATGCGCACGCGGCACGTTGATGGCGCAAATGAAGTGTTAAATTGAAGTCTCCTTTTACACTGAGTTGTAATTATTGGAGTACTATGGAGTTTTTGTGGTCATTTCTCATCCAGTCTTATGGGCCGAGGGGGTAATTATTACAGATTACTAAGTAGTCTTATGATGTTGGGAGTAAACCTTTCACAGCATACTGATGCTCTAAAATCTAAATCTATTTGTGCTCATGATGAAAGGATCAGAGAGGTAGACTCATACTTTCCAACACATCTTCAATCTTTAAGGTTTCCAACCCAAAATGAGGCCTGCTACCTAACAAGATATGATGTAAACAGATTCTGTGCCACATATAGAAATCCGTAAATTATTTTAATTCCAAATCGTATTAAAAATGGTGGCAAATAAATATAATCCGTAAATTATTTTACGGATTTCTATTTGTTTTTTAAAGGTTATCCTAAGGACCCAAACGGCACAAACCGTATGGCAGCGCGGGGAATCTCTTCCAGCCTATCCCCCAACTCCCAGGGAGGAGTGAACAGTAATTTAAGTATAATAAATAGCTTGAAGAGCCTTAGGGACTAGGTTTTCTTATGTAATCAAAAAGCTTCTTAACGTATTATAAAGTAAGTTCGTTCTGTAGATGGGCCCGTAAGTTTATTTGCCACCATTTTTTTAAATAACAATTGCAATAAAAGTAAGCCGTTACCGTAGATTATTGATGCCCATAGCGCCTTGGAAAACTAGCGTGAAACAGTTCGCTGTGTTTCGGATTGAAGGGAAAGATAGCCAGTGTAATGACTGCTCTGAGGAGTGGATAAAAGTTTGCCTCTTGCTTCGTCTGAGAGAAACACATTATGGTCTCCCAATAAAAGGACATAACCGGTGAAGAGAGATTTTGTCCACGGCCCGTGCAGATGAATCAGGCAGAAATGATGGGCCAGTAACAAAAGCATATACTTATGCGTTTGCGCATATCTCACTGTCCTGCCCGATCACATGTGATCCACGCCACTTGCACACCACATGCCGGCAGCCTGTTCTACTCAGCGTAAATTTAGACAAAACGTGCTACTGTAGTTAATTGAGTATTTTACGCGCATTCGTTGACTAAATTATAGTATGCGTTTTAGGAGGTATTATTTTTGGACCATTCACAAGATCTCGCAGGTGGCGTAAAAGAATTTAGGGATAAAAATAAGATCAATTTAAGTGTATCCTCTCATTTTCATGAGAATAGAAAATTATTTCGTTTTAATTTTACTTAAAATACGTTTGTTTTCTACCTGTATAACTACTAACTACTCGTACCGTACATATGTACTATTATTATTCGTGTATTAAGGCTATACACCTACGCGTAGGTTCCTACTGAACAAAGAAAACCAAATCAACTGTGTAATAAAAACCCTGCTTTGAATATTAGGCTATCGATCACGCACGTGCTCCTGAATGCCGTATTTGTAAGAAGTTTATAGTTTTACTATCAAGCGTGTTCATGAGTATAGCGTTGTTATTAAATAAGCTTGTATGAATTTGGACATCAATAGTTTGTAGTTGTGTAAACATCAGATAAAAGAAATGAATAATGTAAAGTGTGCCACGAAAAAGATTAAAATTAAACCTGATTTTGTTGATCTATTGTAACATTTTCAGCAGTTGACTTTACGTAATAAGTAAAATGGTTTTCATATTGACGGCAAACCACTGTCAAAAAATAAAATATATTAATAAAATAAAATAAAATTAGCTGTAAGGTAATTATTTATTTATTCAATTATAATTTTTCAAGTTTTATTTGTTTTAATTTTTTTATTCTGTAATATGTATGGTTAATATCTTTTACATTGGTAAGGTGCTATAATGGGATACCTTCATAATTAGCAAAATTTTCCGAAGAATTTTTTTAAATTTTATTTCATTCTTTTACGTCTTACGCATTGTAATTAACTGTGCACAGTTGGTGCGGGCCCGGAGTCGAACCGGCGCGGGCGCACGTCCGGCCAGAGCGTGTTATTATCTAGTTCCGGCGGCGACTGGTCCCCGACCCTGGACCCTTTGAAGGTCTGAGCCGTACTTGACAAGTTTTTGTTCGGATTACTTAAGTTAAACTTAGTTGACTTGTCCTCGCACTTAAGTGTGTAGAAGGCTTTCTTGGATAGCTGTAGGCATTAAGTATAATAATGATGTTTACTATGATCCACTTCTCTTTCAGAACTAATTTTAAAGCGCAGCAATTTATTTTGTATAGTACACACGAAAGCACATCAAGTGTAACATTTTTACTACGAAAGTCGCCTCTATTACGTAAGGGCGTCCTCAATGTCAAACTGTTTAGCTTGATATGCTGTCGACTGTACCAAGAAGAAAAAGACAGCATCTTTCTTTTGTACAGGTAAGCTAAGCTAGTTTGTATAATGTTAGTCGGTAAGAAAGAGGAGTGGAGCAGTCCATATGCGAAGTCAGCCAGGGCATTATCATACAGCTCCATGGCCTTTACCTTGCTGGCCCAGATGGTGCCCTTCAGTTTCACTTTAAAGGATTATCCTTGTTATCCATCCATTTATTAGGAAGACAATACTCATGTACTTATTTTTGGACAAGACAAGAAACCAGGTACCTACTAAATTACTTCAATGAAATTTTCTGTATTTTCATACAAAAAGTAACAATGTCCTTTGTCAGGATATCAATTTTTTTCTAAATCGGGTAGTTCAGCGGCTTAAGGGTAAACGGATGGTATGGATAGTATGAATTAAAAAAAAATGTTAGAGTACATAAACGTCAACAGAAATAGATAATTAATTAGAAGGAACGATATATAAAAACATTAAATTTTGTTTTTTTCACTTAACTAAGTATGTGTCAAATAAAAAATATTTACTTACTAAGTTTAATCTTTTCTTGCGTTTCTAGGACCTCCGGAAGCATTTATTTGATAAGCTGAATTATAATTCAAACTAACATTAAAATTGTAGCTATTGCAACAAAAGGAAGAGGGAGTATGGAATTCCATATTCAAGGGTAACCAATCCAAATTTTTTGTCAATTGACATTTTAGTTACTAAAGATTTATAGTAACTAAAACGTAGGGAGCTTTTTTTTACATGCTTATATAACAAGCTCTGCCTCACACAATAGAATGATACAGAATATGATACATAGTCTTACATTTCAGCTAATTGATATGCTTGTTGGAATAGTGTCTATTATACTTGCAAGTAGGTACCTATTGCGTCGATTTTTTTGTTCACTCATGTATTTGAGCTTTTTACTCAGCACCTCCTCCTCCGTGCTTCGGAAGGCAGCTAAGCTGTTGTTGTTGCGTGATGGTGGTGTTATGGCCCAAATTTATGTTTTCCTCCCATGTAGCGAGCCCTGTGCCCAGATTTGGGCCGTATATAGGCTTGTGATGACTCAGCAGAAGAATATTTGTCTTGAAATCCAAATCCAGAGCATTGGTTAGCACGATTTGATTAGGTTTTCTTATCCATATTGTCCTGTTGCACAGGTTTCTTTGATTTATTTGGGTAAACAAACAGCAGCATATCATTGTATAGTATAATTAAATAATAGTTTTAAATTATTAACTATGTCACCACCACCGTTCACCACGAGTTACGATATGTCATTATTACAAGAAGTTATTTTTTTAAGAAGACATTATTTTAACACCGTCCGCGCTAAATTACAACGTATTTACCAAAGCAGAAAAAAAATGAAATTTTTTTATGGCGCTTTTTGACAGCATTAAGATCCAAAGACGTTACTATGGCTTTCATTATTTATAGGAACGTGTTTTCCGCTGTCCAACAAACATTTTTGACCTTTTTTTAAAAAGTTTTTAACGCAACAGAAGTTGCTAGGCACCAATTCGTCAGACAGCGGTAAATACATTACTATAGATGGTTGCCATAGTAACGTCTTTGTATCTAAAAGCTGTCAAAATCTCTCGATATATTAAACAATTTGGAAAGTTTGTATTCTATTAATCTATGTAATTTAAACTTAATAAATATGTAATTTAATTATAATCAAAGATATCAACGTATGCCCCAAAAAAAATGCTAATTGGTGGCCGTTTAATTGTTTCGCAAAACACAAATTGTAAGCAACGAAACGTATTGGTTTTGCTTTGGTAAATTAGCGCGATTACCGCAATGTCAATGGAATCAAAGTTTGTATTTTAAGAATGCACTAGACGGTACAGTGGAAAACGGTTGCACACAAAGTTTCAATTGAGCTATCATTCAATTGAATTCTTTGATTTATTATTCCTTCAATTTTAATGGATAAATTGCAGGTCAAATTGTTCCTTCATCAGTCGATCAATTAAGTCTCGAGACAATTATCGCAGTTCTTTATGGGGCGGAGGAAGTCAACGCACTTGCCGCCCACGCTGTCGCAAACATTGTCAGGTCGGTAGTAGGAAATATTTGTGATTACATCGAGTTCAGAAAAGTAATCAAAGTTGTGTGAGGACTTATTTTTTTCAGAATTTTAAAAAATATCAAACAATGTATAAACCTACAGTATCGGGATGATGATCAAGTTGAAACCAAGAGCATGCTAAGATATTTTGAAATCATCAGATATTAATTACCCAGAACAATACTTTAGTTATTGTTCTGAGATTAATTATGCCTCCCATGACATGTAGATGACACTTCCTTTCACATAGAAATGCAGCAAACTCCTTCACGGGCGAAATAGGAAAGGAGAAGTAGAAAGAAGAAGCAGAACCACCTTGTAGTCTGACTTACTAGCAACCTACCATTTTTAGGGACAAAACCCTTGCTGGACTTGTGTATCGACCCCAGCCTTCTTAAAGCAGTTTGATTATTTTCTAATTATCCAGTAAATTGGAGGTATTCCTCGAAGCGCACTAAATTTTAAACGCACCAAATGTAGCGCACCAAAACTATTCCTCGAAACGCACTAATATGGTACGCTAACAAAATCAATGAAAAAATATTATAATTTTATCCATCGAAACGCACAAATCCTGAAACAGAGGAACGTGATATAATTATGTTCAACGATATCCATAGGAGTCTTTAAATTAAACTATGGTACCTAATCGCCTCTTAAACTACCAGGAGAACAGAAATGAGAACAAGATAGGCACCCTTGCAAACGTTCGAAAATTGCATTCGTTGTTATTCCGGCCCTTCAAGGGAAGCCGTACTTATGCTTAAAAAAAATACAAAAATAAATTCTTTAAGTAAATCCCGGCGACATTAATCATCTATCTAACACCATCTCATTGAGACTATTTATAAGAGGACAAACACGCTATATCTGCTATATGTAAGTTTCTGAAGAGTTAACAATTTCGCAGACTTTTTGATGTTATAGGATCAGCTAAAAGTTAGTATGTCATGGGAATGTCACCGAAGTGACAGTCCACCAAATTTGAAATCAATCGGATCTGAAAAAGTTAGTAAAATCCTATTAACATGTAGAAAATGAGCTGATAGTCATCAAACGCCTGAACTGATCTTCATAAATTATAGCTAAGAACCATCGTAGTCAATCAGCTTTCAAATAAAAAAAACCGAATCAAAATCGGTCCTTTCGTTTAGGCGCTACGATGCCACAGCCAGACACACAGATACACAGACAGACACGTCAAACTTATAACACCCCTCTTTTTTCGTCGGGGGTTCATAAGGGATAATCATATTTTCAACGGCCCAAGCTCCTCATGTGTTTCTCCAATGTAGGAAGGCCAGTGCCCAGCAGCGGGACGTATATAGGCTGATGATGATGATGATAATGATGATGAACTGCTTTAAGTTTGAATGTAGGAGAAAATAATGGGGTCTGATGAATTGACCGATTTCTTATGTTATAAAGTAAACGCCATTAAAAAATAGTTTATTCCATTTTCATGTCCTACATCGCTATATCTGTCGATGACCCATGGATGAATCCGGTAAATAATCAACCTAACAGTGTGATTGGTAGGTTCAGAGTTTTTTTTATATAACCACTATATCCAAAATGATTTTGAAAGTGTTTAGAAAAAAAAACTGTTCAAAGTTTTTTACTTTACTACCAATCATACAAAAACTCTTCAGTACTAAGCCATTTGCATTTGGGTTCAACCATAACCCTGGCCTTCAACATATTCTTCAACATAAAAGAACACCAGAAATTCATGTAGACACGTCCTCACTTCAGGAATGATAGATCTCAAAGTAAACGTCACTGCCCGCTCTAATAATCCGCAGTACAGAAAACATGCGCACACGCAGATCCAGATATAAAACTGTTTGTTTTTGCGTGATTTGCATTTATCGGCTCTGGCTGCTTTGACAGCCGATTAGTAATTAGTCACGTAATGTGTGCTGTGTTTGTTATTAGAGATCAATGGCAGTGTTCGATATCAAAAGCACGAGAAAATATAAATACTTTGATGTTCTTTATTAGCTTTAGCTTATTTCAAATGGTTAGGTTTTCCTCAGGTCATTTACCTTTAGGTATACAACATCATTAACTGAATATAGTGTTAATCTGTTTTGCACACGTTTATAGCTTTATTTCCTCTATTTGTAATTATCTCTAGCAATTCTAGACAAGTGTCTAGTATTGCTGTCTGCATTAGAGGGTGGAAAGCACTGACAGCTATACCAAGGTTCACACCTCAGATCATCAATGATCTGTGTTCTGAGATTCACACTATATTAGCAACGACAACCTCTCTTATAACTGCACTACTTGTGTAATAAAGTAGTTGACATTTGCTGTAGTAGAGTCAGTTTGTGAAATTAAAGTAATATATTAATTCTTAAAATTATTTTTAAAGAATTTAAATTAAGAAGATGAAGAATTTCAAGAGATGACGAATTTTTATGTTTAATTCTTAATTATATTAGTACTTATGTGTTAATATTACTTAGTAATAGCTGGGAACAATAACTATCTTAAATTGCACTAAGTAGGTTCTTTACTACGAAATTCTTGTAGTAAGCCTTACTTACTAAGAACGCAGCTAATAGATAGTATATCATAGTAAACTATGTGGAAGACTCGTATGAAAGGACGTCTGGGTAGGGTATTACCACCTTTCTTATTTCAGCCATGAAACATTTGGCTACGCTACCCATTGAAGGGTAAGGTTGCCATTTGTAACTACTGGGCTTGTAAGGCAATTGATCTAAGGCCTCAGGATGACAACGCACCTGCAATACCAAGTGACTTTTTCCTTGTTATTGCAAGTGTCTATAGGCGGTGGTAACCACTTGCCACCAGGTGGGACGTCAGCTTGTTTCTCCTACTACCTATATAAAAAATACCTAAAAAACGCAAATAAACTAAAAAAGAAAATCCTTCTGTAAAATGTACGGAACTCCTTAGTCCATTCTGTACTAGACTGCTTAATTTTTTATATCGTCAATAACGCTATGGTGGTTAAACTTACTCATTTGTGAAATATAGGTTGAAATCGTCATAATCTCTCGTACGTCTTCATCATTCCAATGAGAGTTAACGTTGGTGCTGTAATTAGATTGTGGTAAGTAAGAGCATGTAATTGTGGTTTTAAATAATTAGATTAATAGATAGGCTTATATTAATTACAAGCTTTATAATTTGCACAATCGTTGAAAATGTATAGCTAAATCAAAATGCTAACTTATCTAATAATCAAGTAATAAATACTTCATAATATACTCACACGTCTGTTCTGTTCACATAATAATTTTATCATTAATTTTGTTAATCTTAATATTCAATTTAAATAATATTTTGCGATATTGTGAAATACTTCACTATCGCCTTTCTTAGTAATGAATAATGATATTAGTAAGTGTGTGGAATAAATAAATAAACAAATAAAACTTACGATTGCAAACAGCATTGCATAGTGTTGGTTCGCGTTAGCAGGGCTTTGATGGAAAACTTAAACCAAAGATTAGACAATGGCTTAAACTGAACTCCTATTTGCGTCAAAAGGCATATCCTGTAGCTATCCAAAGATAATTGTTGTTAAAACTAACAATTTCAGAAAGGAGTATTAAAAGGCTGTACAGATAATTTGGCCAAAAAGCGTAGGCCAGCATCAAAAGTAACAGCATCATAAACGACTTTTATTCCTATCGCACTGACATAAGAGACATAATACATACATTATTTTGATACGTGGTGTCTGATACGTTCTGTCTGACAGTAAACAGAATATGTAAATAGGTGTTACTCGCACGTCACTCATGCCAGAAAATCAATCCAAAAATTATTCTTTAACATTTCTTTAAGCATCATCATTATCAACAGTCTTTACACGTCCCACTGCTGGGCACAGGCCTTCCTACATGGGACCAACGCATGAGGAGTTTGGGCCGTAACAAACCACGCTGACCCAATGCGGGTTGGTGGGCAGTTACAACCGGGACCAACGGATTAACGTGCTTGCCGAAGCTCGGAGCATCTCGAGATGAAAACTTTTTGATAGACCTATCCGGAGTCAACCAAAGCAGAAATCGTTTTGTTTTTCTAATCGAGCGACATCAAAGCGCTCAAACCTTTCGCCAGCGAGCTCCCCATACAAAACTATGTAAAAGTTCTGAACGAACTTATTATTATTTAACCATTGATTGCACATGGAGTATTAATTATAATTTATCATTTTTAGTATTTGACAGTATCTTATCAAGTATAAATTTGATTTTTGATTAGCCACTTTCGACTTGCATGAATGAACAATATTTGTACGGCATTATAATGGCAAAACATATCGGACTATTTAACTCTCTAACAACTGCACTCGTATACTTATTCATGTTTTATTTATTTATTTCAAAGATATAATATAACAATACACACATTTCAGCTTGCATCGTTGCTTTGTCCCTATACCACATCCAATTTTTCACTTCCTGACGAATGAATGCAGAGTCCTTCCAGTATCCAAATCCTGCGCCCACGCACTATATCGACGGGTTATCGATAAACGCATTTAACATCTAACCTTATATAGAATCTTGTACTGTTATACTGCAAATCGGTTTTTCTTTGGTGTTTCGGGGCATTCCAAAATGCTTAATCATTACTTTGTTAAATAAAGAGCCTAGCAACGTAAAGGCTCACCGGAAGGTAAAGGCATTAGTGTATATATTCTTTGGTAAGGGTCTACAGATGCTAAGACACCAAGAGATTTTTTTAGAGGTAACTAGCAATTTTATACGTAGAACTAGTCTCCGTGCTTGTAAGACTCTGCTTCCTTTGAAAGAGCAAGACAAAACACTGAATAGCTAATCCGAGGATGTTTCCAGGAGTATATAAATGTCCAGCTATTTCTTTTTGGCAAATTATTTGACCAAACTCTAAGCACTTCATAGACGAAAGAAGGACTGCCACTTATTCAACCAGTTTGTAAGCCAATACGGCATTTTATTTTACGATTCGCACATAAATAAGGCTCAAGCCAAGTTCTTTGTCCGCAAAAGGATCTACCGTGTTTGGTTAGGCACATTAAATTTTTATTAATACATTATGCTGATAAGTTTATATTTCATCTTGGGTTTATTTCCATTTACGCTATATTTGGTTTGGTTCTAATGTAAGTGTTTTTCAATATAATGCTATTTATTTAATTATGAAATAGCTAATAGCTCCCACGTGATAAGATTGAGTACCTACAGCTACCCCCATAACAATAATATCATCAGCATTGCTTTGTGTTCTGGCAGTTGGAGTTAAGATAGCCAGTTCCTCTGTGGTTCAGGAATCCGGGTGAGCTCGCTTCCGTCATCGGCTCTATCACGCCTTACCATAAAGAAGAATGAAGAATAAGAAAAATGAAGGCCAAGACCTACCCCATTAAGAATTAAAAAGAAAACAGTAGTTTAGTCTATTTAGGTAAATAATCTAGTTTTGATTCGAACTCATATATGGGATATCATTGAATAGGTATATCTTTAAAATAATAACTATGAATGTGTGTTAAGGTAACTTATATGTCAAAGTAGCTGTTGATCGCTTGGTTTTGTTATTGATGTCACTGAAAATGTTCAGTTAATCTACATATTACAGTTAGGCAATACATAAACCTACACTACAGTGATGATACTAAATGGGAATTCCTTAAGAATTCCTCCCAGACACTCCCATCTAAATGGGTAACTATTTGCAGCAGTCCGCACCCCACTATCATAGGGGTAATTTACCGCTTCGCTGCCGGTCGAATGCGCGAAGAAATTTTAATCTACTTTCATCACCAATTTGTAAACCTAATTTATTACATTTATTGATGTTCCGATTACTTGTTTAGGATGTTGATTTATTAAATAAGTAACTATATAAAATGAAAAATTCTTTTTGTGTGGAAATAGGCGTTAACAAAACCGTTTTCCAACATAAGGCAGTATACATAAATAGAGTGCGTTAGGTTTCAATTTAAGCTCATAGTGATTATGATGCTTACTCGCGGACCGAACCTAATAGCGCGCTGCAACTTCAATAATGTATTTTTAGTTCTATTTTACTAGCGCTAGTAATTTTGAGGTACTTAATGTCCTGGGCCTGCTCACAAATCGGTCCGAAACGTTAAATATCACGTTAAGTACTATTAGCTCTCCCAAATTTCAGAATGAGTGGAGTGAATTCATAGGCAATATCAATTTCATATGAGATTTATGTTAATAAGTAAGTGCTTATAATTGACGTCAACCGGTACTTGGAGTACTTGGAGTACTTGGATAAGTCTACGTTGATAAGATGATTAAAAAGAATCTACAAAATTTGAAGAATGATTTCATAAAATACACTGTGATTTATCATGTTTCATCCTCTCACTAAAACAGCACGTTTACTCAGCAATCTGATGCTATACCATTATCAAGTTTTTGTGCTACAGTTCCCACACAATCATCATTGAACTAGGATAGTTCAATGGCTGATTCACATGTGTTTTCTAGTCCATTGTCAACGGTTCCAATTACAACAAGTGCTTTCTATTGCTAAGCTACAATCTTTTCCTTCAGTGAAATTCCATTGATAATTTTACTTTTTGCTGGCCTTAGTCTTCTCCATAGTTTTATGCGGTAAATTACGCCAGCAACAACAAAATAAGCAAGCAAAATGTAACCAAGTGCCCCTCAAAAATGTATCAAGAAGTTTAGAATTTTTCGCCCCTGCTTTTGCTCTTTGAGTATATAAAATATAGGGGCTTTAGTAAAACTCTAAATACATAAATAATCTGTAGCATTCTTGCTTTCTAACCTCGGAGTCTTTCTGACCAGGGATAGCCACAAGCTAGCCACATAATCTTTCTATCCAGGGTTGCTGTCATTTATTCTTTCTTGCCAATTACCACACGCTTGATAAGGATGTACTGGGGACAGTTACATTTTGTGTAGCATCTGGTTAAAATGTACTGCTAGCGCTTCTGAGCCTGTTTCCTACCGTTTGCAGATTATTATGTATTTATTTACTAATTCATTCTTCCTTTGATTTGGAGTATTTGATCTCTGTTTTTTTTGTTATTTCACCTTGTGTGTTACTATTTAACCGACTTCAAAAACGAGGAGGTTCTCAATTCGGCCGGTATGTTTTTTTTTTTTTTTTTCTATGTATGTACACCGATTACGCCGAGATTACTGATCCGATTTACGTGATTCTTTTTTTGTTCGATGCGGAATAGCCGCCATTTGGTCCCATAAAAATTTTTTCAAAAACAGTTGGGTACTTTGGTTTTAAATTTAAAAAAACTTAAATTATGAAGTCGTCTACATATGCGAAATTGCGAAGTTTTGCTTTTCAAATGACTTTTTCGTGAAACGATACGATAGTAGGAAACAATATAAGTTTACGATCACCCATTTAGCTTCGACCGTAGAAAGTTACCACTAAAAATTATGGAAAAAAAAATTTAAACAAAAATTAAAACAGACTTCAAAAAACTGAAAAGGATAAAATAATTAAATTTAAGTAGGTATTCATCCCCTAGAAACATATTTTTGGAGTTGGTGCTAAGTGGTTTCCAAAAACAATAGAAAGTGAAGCACCGACTCCAAAAATATGTTTCTAGGGGATGAATACCTACTTAAATTTAATTATTTTATCCTTTTCAGTTTTTTGAAGTCTGTTTTAATTTTTGTTTAAAATTTTTTCGGAGTTTTTTTTTATCGAAATATGAAAAAAAACCAGTTGCTCTGGAAGTACAATATTCGGTATTTTCCGGCACGAATAATTGGATCTATTTTCTGCATTAAAATAATAAAACCTCCATTCGTCATACAACCTCCAAGGAATATACATTTAATCCACGTTAATTAATCTTAGCCAGTCTCATATAAAAACTTTGTGTCGTGTGTTTTGTGCACCAAATAATAAGCGGTGTAATGTTGATTCTTTAAAAACATTTAAAAACTTAATTAATTCACTTTCTACACGTGCTTGCGTCTAAGTAGCTTTATGTTTATGAAATAGAGAACATTCCTAAGTTAAATAGGGGCGTGCGAGTAATTACCATACAAATAATGATAAACAGGTACAGGTTCTACTAATATAAATATCTATCTTTGCTGTGCGCACTTTATTTTTTTTGTGCGCATTTTGACTATCTGCTGACAAGCGTACAAAGCTGACATCGAAAAATTTTAAAACACGTAATCCTTTCACCATACTATGCAGACCACGAAATAGCTGTTCTGTGGTTAGTGATTGTTTGACATGGGTTTCTTCAAAAGAGTTCTGGAAAGGCAGCTTCGGGGAGCCTGCATTGAACTACAACAAGCTGATATAAATGGATGAAAGAATATTAAAGCATCGGAAAACTAGCTAATATAATAACTATTACGTGCAAGTAAACCCAACAGTTTAAAATAAATTTCAACGAAGTTAAGTCAGTGCAAAAAGTAACTAGGGAAACAGATAGATAGGTACAAATCCTTTGAAGTAACTCAAGTTTAAATTAAGTATTACTTTAAAGCTACTTAGTTGCTATGAGCAATTTATTTACGTCCGCAGTCACATCGGTCGCCGGGCGATGCTTTATGTGCACGTTCGTCTAATTGCTGCCTTGCTGTTGGCAGGATGGTACCTTTCCTTTAGCCCTCTCTGAATTGGAAAAGTATTAAATTCTCTTTATTTTTAAGTTTAATTTGTGGAGCCGCGTTGTATATCCAGGAGCCTCTGACAATTAAAAACCAATTGTGTCTAGAAAGTTCGGCTTGGCAGTTTAAAAGTTAATTCCAAACATTTTTGCACCCTATGGGAAATTCATTTTTATCATAAATGTTTAAATATTTATAACAAATAAATATTCTCTTATACACACTAGAGCCAGAAAGTAATCAATACAAAGCTACAAATACAAAGGCAGTAGAAATAAGCGGTCTAGCGACCTTGGGTGTAACAAACATTCCTTGTTTTTCTTTTCTAATATTTTAGGTATGTTTTGTTGTAAAATAATATGTGTGGTTTGTACTTTGTAGTATTGAGTTTTAGTCACCAGAGCTCGTCAAGAAGACATAGTATAGGCTGGAAAAAGTGGGACTTGTTTTACTGCTGAGAGAATTTTGAGATATATCTCTTACTGTTTTTATTATTAGAACAAAATAATACGCTACAAAATCAAAATCAAAACCACGATCTCTATAAAGCAATCGAAACGTTCCGCTCGGGTATACAGGGTGGTGCCGACAGTAATTTCATGACATTTGTTGCATTATTTCATAGAAATGTTATGAAATTATCAATCGAATAAGATGTTTTGAAAGTTGCAAACCATTTCTATGAACTAATATAATCCTTGTTTTATTTTATTGTCGTATTGCCGGCACCACTCTGTATAATAATGTAACATTTAATTAAACGCGAGTTAAATCCGGTAAAGTGGTTTTCTGTCGGCTCTTGACGGCCGGCTGGGCTGGTCGAGAAGTCTGTACCCCTTACTATACAGGCTACTCGGTCAAGAGGTCCCGGGTTCAAATCCCGGTAGGAGCAAATGTTTGTATGATGAATACGAGCATTTGTTTACGAGTCATGGATGTTTATATACGTATTATTATAATTAATTATCCGTTATCTAGTAGGTATCTATAACACAAGCTCTTAATGATGCTTTCTTTGGGCTAGATAATAGGTGTGAATGTATAAAAAAAGATATATCTCTTTCGTCTTATAGGTACTTAAGTAAAAAAATCTAGTGTCAAATTATATTAACAAAACTTCCAAATATAATTTGGTACAGCGGGAACAAACCTTCAGGATACTACGCAGAATGTCCAAGAGCTTGGGAAACCTGCGTTAATTGTCATGTGAATCTGTTATGCTTGGCGTAATTCACCTGTTGTATTAAAGCAGGCGGATGGACAATTATGAAGGCTTAGACGAACAAAGGATTTATTCTAGGCATTATAGGGCAGTTTGATAAACACATGAGTACTCAGATTTACAACCGTGACATTAATAATAATAATATTATCAAATAGACATGCCTCCACTTTTAACCGACTTCAAAAACGAGGAGGTTCTCAATTCGGCCGGTATGTTTTTTTTTTCTATGTATGTACACCGATTACGCCGAGATTACTGATCCGATTTACGTGATTCTTTTTTTGTTCGATGCGGAATAGCTGCCATTTGGTCCCATAAAAAATTTTTCAAAAACAGTTGGGTACTTTGCTTTTAAATTAAAAAAAAACTGAAATTATGAAATCGTCTACATAAGCGAAATTGTGAATTTTTGCTTTTCCAATGACTTTTTAGTGAAACGATACGATAGTAGGAAACAATATAAGTTGACGGTCACCCATCTAGCTTCGACCGTAGAAAGTTATCACTAAAAATTGTGAAAAAAAAAATTTTAAACAAAAATTAAAACCGACTTCAAAAAACTGAAAAGGATGAAATAATTAAATTTAAGTAGGTATTCATCCCCTAGAAACATATTTTTGGAGTTGGTGCTAGATGGTTTCCAAAAACAATAGAAAGTAAAGCACCAACTCCAAAAATATGTTTCTAGGGGATGAATACCTACTTAAATTTAATTATTTCATCCTTTTCAGTTTTTTGAAGTCGGTTTTAATTTTTGTTTAAAATTTTGTTTCTGAAGAATTGTTTTACATTATGCCCACGGTTTCCTTCTACAATTGCTCCGCTCGCGACAAAGTGGGAACAGTGGTCGCGTATTTTAGAAAAAGGTTATTCTCCCGCGTGTCGAATCATCATCATTATCACCAGCCTATATATGTCCCAATCCCACTGCTGGGTACAGGACATGGGAGAATCACATCATGAGGAGCTTGGGCCATTACACCACCTCGCTGCCGCTGGCCCAATGCGGGTTGGTAGGTTAAAGAAGTTGCAGTAACAACCGGGACCAACGGCTTAACGTGCCTTCTGAAGCACGGAGGAGCTCGAGATTGTAAATTTGATTGACCCATCCCGGGACCGACCATGGCGAAAGTTACTTTGTCTTCTTTGTTGTTATGTACTTTCCCTCTATCTCCCATGATCATGACAGATGGCTATAATAGCCGAATCATGGGAGATGTGCGTGGACCCTAACGGCTTGGCCACGCACGACATCACCGCACGCGCGTCTTGCGTCCTGCGTCTCGGCAACCACTGCGCGCTGTCTCGATGTCGGCCTCGCAGCGCGTCGTCGTGACCGCGCAGTGGTTGCCGAGATGCCGCCGCCCGTTCCCGTGGCCAGGCCGTAAAGCTGCACAGATCTGCGATAATCGTTTGAATACCTACAAACTTTTTCATCATCGGTGGCACACGTTTAAATACTCGTAATCCATCTAAAACCTCAATCTCTTCGTTCTTCATCTTAATTTATGGAAATAAGGACGCTTACGTGAAATAATCTCTTTGAAACTTCGGAAACTAACGAAATAGTGAAGTACGAAACTAGAACCTACATGAAATTGGATCCAATTTTGGACCTTTAATTTGCACTAAAACTTAGAAAAGATTCGTGATGTAATCGAAGGAATAGGGTTTCACATTGAACGTTGGTAATGTATGTCACGCTCATTTTCGCCCGCAACTCTCGAAAACGTTTGATAGTAGGCTTGCAGACCTTGGTCTGGTGAATTTGCTTAGCAGACCCCAGATCACCAGTTATCCAGGAGTTTCAGCGGGTGTTCTCAGGGATTATGGACCCTGGACAGCCCCCGCACACGCCTGCTGCTTCGCCAGCGCCTGGTCGGTCCGTCAGTGGATTTTTTCTGGCTAACAAAAATGCATACAGACCTGCCCCCTTATTCTCAACTTTCGGATCACGGATTCGATTCGAAAAGTCACATGCCGTCTCGCTTTGACGCAGCGCGATAAAAAGTGACAGGTATAGAGTTTCCGAAATTCGAATTCTTTCCGACAGTTGAGTATAAGGGGGCTGTACTGGTTTTCGATTAGAGATCACCATACCGAGGACAGGGTTTCCTACGGTATCAAGCAAGTGCTGGCTTGCTACTTGAATTCTCGATGCTATTCTATTGTAACCATAAGGGGTCTACATTAGACAAACTGGCGTAGCCTCGTCTAATAGTAAGCCTTTAGACGATACTATGCCAGTCTGATTATGTTTGTTACTGAAAAAGAAATATCTAAAAAAGAATGCCATTAGGTATTATCCACTTAATGCATTTTTCAATATGATTATATATTTTCCGCTTCAATAAACGTCACTATTAGCTTCAGACGAGGTTACAGTCCATTTTAGACACGAAGTAACTCCGTTAGCAAGAAATCTCGAAGGCGTGTGAACAAAAACTTGGAATGTGCAAACATTGTCAATAACCGCAGGTGTAAAACACTTTACGGCGACTGTCAATTGAGATAATGACTAACGGGTGGTAAAAGCTTAGATTTATGTGCCCATATTCCCACAAATTAGCGTTTTCATATGGTCACATCATCAGTTAAGCGTCACGTATTCGTGAAATCATAATTATGTAACAAAGTAATTGAACGTTTAAATGAGTCAATCTCATAAGTTTATTAGAAAATAACTGGGGATAATATCTTACCGTACAGTCGAAATCAAGCGTAACAGTTTGACCTTGAGACCGCCCTTGCTGCGTTCGTAATAGAGGCGACTTTCGTAATGCAACTGTTGCACTTCATGTGCTGTCGCCTGTACATAGATTAAAAACTATCGTAGCTTATAGAACGATTGTGTTTTGCAGGAACTCAACATTTTCATTTTTTTTACTACCGCCACACTGTGCGTCGCTCCGACCGTATCTCCATGCTAAATTATATCTGAATCGGTTCCCAGTGAGTTAGGGGTGGGAATGTAACAGAAAGAGATGGTACATAGCTATATAACAAACGGATATCGATCGTCGTGGAAATCATTATGGGAGGCCTTTGTCTAGCAGTGAACATCTTTCGGCTGAAATGATGATGGTGATGATGATGATGATAAACATTCTTAATTTTATTTTACCATTGTTATGAATGTGTGAAAAATATTTACATAGAAAAATATGTAAACTATAAAAACTTCACATAATGTCACCTATAGGTGAAATTTTTCTAATTTAGAAATATTTTTCAATATTGATAAAAATTGTCAAGAAACTTGATTAATTTTGGTCCGAGGTATCATTATCATCATACCAGCCTATGATGTCCACTGCTGAACAAAGGCCTCCCCATCGATCTCCAAATAGAACGGTTCTGCGCAGCCTGCATCCAGCGGCTCCCCGCGACCCTGACCAGGTCGTCTGTCCATCTAGTGGGAGGCCGTCCTACTTTGCGCTTTCCGGTACGCGGTCGCGACTCCAGAACCTTAACGCCCCACCGGCCGTCCGTTCTGCGTGCTATGTGCCCTGCCCACTGCCACTTCACTTGTCCGAGGTATGACGATTTTTTAAAATTTTCTATTAGAACCATCACGTAACTATGTTTGCTTTATGTATTTCTTAATGAAACGCGGCAAGAGATAACAAATCAAATCTGCAAAACCGTTTCATACCGTCTCCTCCTTGTAGATTGAACGTGAGAATGCATTTACAATTACAATGTTTGGTATTGCGTTGCGTGTTCCAATTCAGATGGTACCGTAAGAGGTGTTGATAACACTCATGATATATCTGCTTTCAGATTACATCTTAGAATATGGCAATAAAATGAAGTATCTTACGGCCGATTACTTAAGTTAAACGTCACTTGCCAGCGTCGTGTCGTGAGAGCTCCTGTCGCGACATTAGGCTTTTTGGTGCATTTGTTTTAGTATAGATTTTAAGTTTTGTTTTATTGTATTTTTGTGCAAAATAAACTTTATTTCTATTTAAATGTTATGGAGTGCTTATTTTGACGATTGCTACAACTTGGCTTTGACAATACTTAAAATATACAGGGATATATAACATAGGATAACAAGCTGACACCTAGCCAAGTTAACATAGAAAGCCATATAAATAGGTACTAAGGTGTTAAAAAGTTCAAAATTTAAATTAAGTTTTAAAATTTCTCGATTCATGCATACGAAGCTAACGGTGTCAGTTTGTCGGACAGTGTGAGGACGGGATTGGGACTTTATTATTCGCTGATCTGATGATCCCAAGCTGCCCCCCAATTCTGCTATTGTATTTTGATCTGAAACGAATCCGAAACGCTTAAGTTACAACGTTTTTGTATTCTGCTAACTCAACGCAATCGAAACGTAACCAAAACGCATCAGTTTGGTATTCTATTAAGAAACACGTAACGCGAACCGTTCGGTTCAATCATTGTTTCGTATTCTGCTAAATATTTAACATTTGTGGCAGCCGAAACGCATCGATAGTTCTTTGTTCGAACTGTCCAAAATTAACAACTGTGTAGTCACTAAGCCAAAATATAATTGTTTCTTGCAATATCGCTAACAATTATCGAGCCGAAGTTGAACCAACCGAGAGCGTTTCGTTAGCGTTCCGGCTTTATAAGCAATGTTAGTGGAATACCTTTTTGTATTACAATCGCATTGGTAACGATACCGAACCGCAGCCGATCCGTTTAGGAAAATAAATAGCAGAATTGACCCACTGATGTAATTGATTAGGTCTGTTAAGAGCGTGTTCACAATTTTGATTGACTTACCTCGGGATCGAGACGAAAGTTGCTTTGTTTTCGTATAATCGAAACTAGGGCTAACAAATCACTACCCCTCGAGCTCCTCACAGTGCGCTCGGCATGCTACAAATCATTTAATATTTTCCAACAGCTGGCCATTTTGAAGTTCTTGACTATTGTAGTTTTAATCAAAATGAACGGTTCATTTTAACCACACCGTTCCAGGAACAAGGAAGGCCGTTAAACCTTAGGCCCGCTTTACACCATGCAAGTTTAAAGGCTGGTCTAATTCAACTCGACTGGAGTATATTGAAATCCAAACTAATATTATAGATGCAAAAGTACTTAACTCTGTCTATGTCTGTCTTTTTCACTCTTATGCCGCTGAACCGGCGTAGACAAAACGAGGCATGTTAATAGATTATATCCTGAGAAGGACATAGGGTACCTTAGCATCTTCTTTGGAGGCTGAGCGGTCTTAGTCACTCATTTTGACAGTTAGGGTGATCATCACAGAGCTGCAGGTGCACTGCTGCTTAAATCAGGTGGATCATCTTGTTCTTTTTTGACATGAAAAACTTAAAACCGCTTATCTTGACTTCCGGAGAGCGGATGTGCTCCAAATATTTTCTTACTGACCCATACAGGATTAAGCCATAGCCAAAGTTGCTTTGTTTTTATAATCAAAAGCGAGCTGCTACGTGTACATGGGCCTACGATTGTATACTTCTTCTAAGCATAGTGTAAACGTTATTTAGCGCACCTTTGTTGTCGGTTCGATTCCTGTTTGCATTCCGTCGCCGCAAACCGTGAACAATACTGAAGGATTGATTCTCGGGTTACAGAGGCCACAAGGAAATTTACTAGGTCGTGTGCGAAACAATAATTATGATTCTAGGTAAGCTAATCACTTAAGAAAAGCTAGGACATGGTAGTATTTGAGGAGTTCGGTGGCGCAGTGGTTTGGACGCTCTGGTTTCGATTACGGGAACAAAGCAACTAACTTTTTTTGTGATTTCCTACAATATGGGTGTAAAATTCACTTAGAAACCTGTCCAGAAATAACCAAAAAGTAAAAAATAAATAAAAGTTAAAAACTTTTTAAAAAAACAAGCTTTTACTTAAAAGCGCTGAAAAGAATAAAATAAACTTTCCCTTCAAAACTTTTATTATCATATAAGTAACGTCATTACACAATTTGTATGATATAAAAGTTTGTCGCTAGATTCACCTGTGTAGACAAACAAGTAAATTGAATAACTTGACCTGATCAATTTTAATTTGACCTGATCAATTTTATTTATTTAATTTTTTCCCGCATTAATTATGTAGTCACATCACCAATCTAGCTTAGTACTCCACTTTAGAAGATCGAAGCAATTTGTCGCCTAATTCGTAGCATTGTGTGAAGTTCTTGCGAAGGGTTAGCAAGAACTTCACAGGGTAACTGAAAGTGTTAATTAACCTTTGCTCACATTATTGTATGGTACTCGTTTTATAATCAAATACCTTTTGAAAATATCTTACATAATTTTGTATATCTTCTGCTTTGTTAAATTCGCTGTAATTTAAATTCCTTTGGCATAAACAGTTTATTTGAATTTTTTTTTTGTGATTTACTAGGTAACTATTTCAGTTTTCTATTACATCGTCAATTCTCTATCCGTTTTTTATCGAGAATCCAGGCAATTGCTTACGACGGATCGCCAGGAGGATTGAACGCTTGTTTGCTAACCTTGTTACATTAAAAGCGTACTATCAAAACCAGGTAGCTACCTATAAATAGATTGTACGATCTACAACTTTTACGTAGGCGATGTTATTAATCACAGGCCACATTTATCGCCTATAGCCGGATCTAGGGCTTGGGTACCTAACGCGGCTAAACGATATGTCCTCCGCGTTGCGACCTTGCGCGTGCGCAGGAACGTTGCGCAAGCGCAGGTTATGCACTCCGAGTGCATTTACCCGAACTGCAGAATGCGGATGTGTTGTTTACTAAAACAACTTCATTTTGAACGTATTACATAGTCGAAGTCTGTGGTTTTGCTTGTGTGGCCGAGCAGAGATGAGTCCGGAAGCGACATATTATTTAAAACTGTGGAAAGCTATTGCTGAAATTTTGTTGCAGTTGTAGAAATAATTATGCTGTTTGTTGTTCTTATACGTTTGAGAAGTTATTTTGTAATTAAATCAAGTATCTATTCGTAATGCAATTTCTGTACCTATTTACTTATATCATCTTTGCTATTATTCAATTTATTTAACACTTAATAATTAAAACATACTTATAATGTTGCTGCTGAGCAGTTTCATAACGCCTTCCAGCATGCACGTAATAAGAAAAAAGTTGAGACAGGCAGACTAATTAAAAAATAAATAAGTTAGTAAGAATAACATTACTAGGTGGTAGGCCCGTATGTAGAGTCGTCTGAGTAGGTACCACCGACTTTCTTATTTCAACCGTGAAACAGTTCGCTGTGTTCGGGTTGAAGGGCTATATTTAGCTAGTAAAGTTACTGTGCATGGAAAGCATTTCATCTTAGGCCATAGGATGACAAAGCACCTGCAATACTTACCCAGTGATTTTTTCCTTGTTATTTATTGCAGGTGTCTACATGCGGCGGTTATCACTTACCACCAGGTGGGCCGTTAGTTTGTTTGTCATCTAGTTGTATAAAAAACATAATGAAATAAGATTTCTTCTGAAGCTTCAATTTCACTAGGGCAAGTGTAGAAAGTGGCATTTGCATAACACTAACCTTATGACGTCGGGTTTATATTAGATAGCCTAATTATTTAAACCCCAATTGTTATATCAACTAACTACATGCACAATTTTCACTTATTCTAAGTGTTTGGACTAGTTTTATTTCCCTAAGTTGTTTAAGCATTGTAACTTCCCAATCATGCCAGCTAAGTAGTACCTATGCGAGCAATTGACACTCCAATTGCTTTGTTTGCTCCAGTTTCTAGATCTAAACCTTTTCTTGGGGTAGCCTCTACCGGCCAAATGCCTTACTCCCACACAGGGTCTAGGGGTGTGCGTGGGCTGTCACCCACATGCCATCTGCTCCGATATTTAAACGACAAACACTGCTTTAGGCATACCCGACCTTTCACCTAATAGGGGCCCGATACCCACTAAAACTGTCGCTTCTCCCGTCAGGAGGCTGCGAACGGGGTTCGGATACGGGGAACCTATCGCAAACAGCGCCATCCGACCCCGCAGCTCGTACGCTTACTGCCTCAGCAGCTCCCCGGAGGGATGTTGTACTAGCCCGGAGGCCGGAGGTCTATCTCCCGACTGCCGAAGACGTGACTACGCGGCAAGGGGCTAACCTCGCTGAGGCTGGACACTAATTGTAACCAAAGAGGTTGAATCAAATAAGTATCGATAATTTTATTCAAGTCAAAGGACATCCTGTGACGTCATTTGCAATTTTGGACGACCTTAGCCTCAATCCATTAGAAAAGGTAATTAAAAATATTTTAATTACAACACTTGGTATGGTAGTAGGTAGGTATACATGCAATCAACCTATCCACAATTCATGGAACTCAATATTTAGCATAGATATCAAATTGTAATCTATAGCCGCCTACTGACGCTCATAATTTATAGGTCTAGTAATAGTCTAATATCCCACGTGTACTAACAATACTATATAAAACGCAGCATTTGTCAATTAAATATGGCTTTTAGTATATTGAAAAATAGGTTCATCTACTGATAACTTGATAGAATACTTAGAATTAACATAATATAGAAATTTTTAGACTTTTAGAGTTAAGTATATATTGTGACTCTTTAAGTTACGTCATTTAGGATAAGTTTTGTTTCTTACTTAAAACATTTCGCAGAAAGAAAGTATAATGACCACATAGATCTAAGTTTTAATTATTGAAATCAAATGAAATTATAAAAAAAGATTTTTTTATGCATTATCTTCGAGGCTGTCGAGGCTGATTCAAGAATTAGCGATGGAAGTCTGACCCCTTATATAGGCGACAGCTTTTGTGTGAGGAAATGACGCAACGTTAATAAGTATATGTTTTATAATAAAACCCATCATCATTGTCATATCAACTGAGAGACGCCCACTGATCTCTAAATTGATCGGTCCTGCGTTGTCCTGATCCATCAGCTTCCCGCGACCCTCACCAAATCGTTGGTCCAGCTTGTGGGGGCCTACCAACGCTACGTCTCTCGGTACGCAGCCGCTACTTGAGGACTTTATCTGCCCCAATGGAAATGTGGCCTGCCCACTGCCACTTCGCGAATTAAGGCTCGCAATTCTTTGGTCTGCGACCTTAGTTCTCCCGCGGATCTCATTATTTCTGATTTGATCACGCAGAGAAACGCCAAGCATAGCCCTCTCCATTGCCCTTTGGGTGACATTGAGCCTTCTTATGAGGCCCATTGTAAAACCCATGCGGTGACAACAGCGGTGGTAAGAGTCAAAAAGGCTGTTGATTCCGACGAACTTTAAAAATCTTAAAACAGATATATTTTCTACAAACTATCAGATTATTTGATATATTATATTATGAGAAGCTACTCAAAAGTTTAATGTTGACGAAATTGAATGAAGCTTTCAGAAACATATTATTTGTAACGGCAAATTACACCATAAATTTCAATAATACAGCCTACAATATATCGGCAAGGAAATATGTGACATGACAACATAAGGGTGATATGTCAAAACAAAATTAAATCCAGCTTTTGTTTAACAAGCAATTGACTTTATTACCCTTGTTTCAAGGTTTATATTATATGAATTCGTCTGCTTTTTATAACTACATCCTGTGGCTTTGCACGGATGCGGTTTACGTATTAAAAACTATATAGATAGGAAGGCGTTTTTTTAAAGTTATCGATCTGTTCATAATTTTATCGATAAAAGGGTCGATTAAGACACACTTTGTGTCTTATAAAACAAAATTCAGAGAGGTGTCTTCATGCGCCTTGAAAGAGAAAATAATGTTAAATAATAAGTAAATATTTGGAATACATATTGTTGTTGTAAATTGTAATATTTTGACGATGAGTTTAATGCCTATTCCTGTTGTAATATTATATCTGTACGTTTATAGTCGAATTAATTAATAAACAAAATAGAAGTAATTTTTAGATTTTAAATGCTAGAAAAGCTGATGGTCAGAGTCAATTTATTATGCACCTTCGACATGGCGCGCAGCGCGGGGGATCACGGGGAAGTGCAACGAAGCGTGAGGGAGTGCGAGGAAGCGCGAGGGAGCGTAAGGGAGTGCGAGGGAGCACGAGGGAGCGTGGGGGGGGGGGGGGGGGGGAGCGCAAGAGGGCCCGGGGCATAGGATTTCGTTGCTAGCAATATTGATTATTCACTCTCTATTGACTTCTGTTTGTCTCCTAATCAGGTCTTTTTAAACACGATTTCAGCTCTATTCAATCAAACCATACTACTCTCATCGCATGAGATTACCTGTACCCCTAGCACGAACACTTTCAAATTTATAATGACTATCGTCTGGCTAGCTTTTGTCTATCTGAACGATACGATTACGATTCGAAATTTACCAAAAAAAAGTTCGTGCTAGGTTTTTTTTTGTACTGTATACATAGTTTAGTTTTACGGAGCACTTTATTCTCATTGCTTTTTTGGGATATTTTTAGTTTGTTTGTTCAATTTAGAGTGAGAGAGAGCGCTTATATTATTGTGTTTGTAAAAAAGTAGGCTACGCGGGCGAAGCCCTGGCATATCTAAAATATGCTGATTAAACATAAAACTTTTTGACGTTTTAAAGTCTATTATACAAGTGTCAATCATACAGGTTCCCCTAATTGCACCCAAAAGTTTACATACAGACGACAGCACATCAAGTGTAAAAGTTTCACTACGAAAGTCGCCTCTATTACGAGCGTCGCTAGGACGGTCTCAAGGTCAAACTGTTACACTTGATGTGCTGTCAACTGTACAAAAATTTTGACGTAAAAAACTTGTAAAATTCACACGCTGAAGTTGCAGACTTAATTGCGGTGCGGGTCACTTGGACCTAACGTATGTAATAATTATGTTTTGAGGTATATAAAAAATGTTCTTCATTCGACTTTGGTAAGAACAAAGAAAAACTAATGCACTAACTGCGGTCACTGTAAATGAGATTCGACGCACGCTAGTATTGGTCAGTTCTGTAAAAAAATATATAACATAAGTGACAATACGTAAAAGTGACCTAAATATGAAAGTAAAATAAGCGGTTCACGATTATTTCTTGAAAGACCAAACTATTATTTCGAACTAGTGTGCGTCGAACTTTCATGCGTCGAGCCTTAAGGTGGTTTCCACCAGAGGGGCGAGACGAGACGAGGCGAGACGAGATTTAAAATTTGTATGGCAAATTTTCAATCCTCGCCTCGCGCATCTTTGGTGGAAATAGTCAGGATGGACGAGGATGTGCGAGACGCAAATTGAAATATTTGTTTGTGTAAAAATGAACCATATTGCTTCCGATATAGAGTATAAATTTTAATGTGAAATTTGATATGATTTCAAAGCCTAGGCGATTTTCCACCAAAGGGGCGAGACAAGACGACGCGAGACGATAATTGAAATTTGTTGCAGAGTTAATTTATGCGGAAGCAATACGGTTCATTTTTACACAAACTAATATTTCAATCCTCGCCTCGCGCATCTTTATTTACATATTAACATAACATTGTACTTGAGCCAAATTCGATAAAGAAAATACGTAAGAAAAATAAATGTCATTTTGTTTAAGTTTGTTCCTGTCAATATTCGTTTGTAATATTAATAATTATAAAATACAAGGGTTAATATTTTAAGATTTAGATTTTTTCATTTTTATTCTTTGAACCTTTGATTTGAGCTAATATTTATAAGCTACTTTCTATCAACCATCAACATGGATTAGGTGTACGTACAAAAAAAGTAATTTTGAATACGTGCAAAAGAAAAAGCATAAAAAACAACAATGAAAATTAACAATAAAAGGTGCATTACTTTTTGAATTTTGTGCAAATTGCCCGTTCACGAAGGTCATGCTTTACCACTTAGCCGAGTCAAATGTGTCCTGAACAAAGTTGCAGTAGTCATAGCACCAGGTCTTCATTGTGCTGAGGGCTCCCACCTGTTGCCAGTTTGCCACCAATAAACAAAACCTGTATAATTATTCTTCAAACCGTCCCATTGTTTGTGACACCGCAGAACCGACTCGGCCGCCGGCACAGACACGCGCCTCGCAATCGATCACTCGCCACTCGATTCACGCATCGACATAATCTTTGCCGTTTATAGTTCGACAAACGACGTTCTAATTTGAATTTAGAACTATTCACCCGGCCCGAATTCACCGCGAATTTCGAATTCGGAACTTTGGTGTGTTGGAAACAAGTGACATTCGCTAGTGACGTTCCGAATTCTAGTTGCTTGCAGTGGGATTGTTGCACAACTGAAATGACCCCTGTCGGACTGTTATTTAAAGTAAACAGGTGAGTTATAAGTAATTAAATAAAAGTTTTTATACAATTAATATCATTAATATCGACGACCGGCTGGCCGAGTGGTCTGTACCCCAGGCTATTCGGTCAAGAGGTCCCGGGTTCGAGTCCCGGTAGGAACAAATGTTTGTATGATGAGTACGAACATTTGTTTACGAGTCATGGATGTTTATATGTTTATTTAGTATATTTCTTATATTTATATACATATTGTTATCATTATTTCTCCGTTATCTAGTATCCATAACACAAGCTCTTAATGATGCTTACTTTGGGCTAGATAATAGGTGTGAGTGTATAAATATATAAAAAAAAAAAAAAAAATATATATAAGACAAAATATACTAACTGAATTGAGAACCTCCTCGGTAAAAATGGGTCCATGATGAGTTAGCATGCGATTGTTAAGTATTGACAATGCGTTCCCCGACCATGTTTGAATCCCTTTAAATATTGAACATGGGATGCGCTAACACATACAACTCGTGATGTTTCTACGCCATTAATATTCTATGCCCGTGTCTCGGTCCTAATTTTAATATACCGAGATGGAATCTTAGAGCAAGTTACTATTTAAGGCCGTCATATAGAAACTTAAAAAAAATAAACAGCAAAGAAATACAGAAGACAACAGCCAAATAACAATGTTTTATGCTTTGTAGTATTGTGTTGTTGCGAGGAGTAAGGTCGCTAGAGCTTTAATAAGCTCTGGCGACTGCATCAGTCAGCAAAACAAGTCTAAGTCGATTAACACTTTAGTACCTTGTCACATTATCATATTGGCATACTATAGACTCCGAGGAGTGGTGTGATCCCGGAATGAGTCAATCGAAATTTATTATCTCGAGCTCCTCTGCGCTTTGGAAGGCACCTTAAGCCTACCAATGCGCATTGGGCCAGCGTGGTGGTGCTATGGCCCAAGCTCCTCATGTGTTTCTCCCATATAATAGGAGGGCCTGTGCCCAGCAGTGGGAAGATATGGGCTGGTGATGATACTATAAACAATTTGTATGAACACTGTGAATGAAATAGTGCGTCATGACTTCTGTCGCTGACCGTCCGTTTAATATTATTAACTAATATTTTATCACCTCATGATCATGACACAATTTAGTATTAATTCTCCGATATAATGACTTTAGTGTTATTAAAAGACCACTCAACCTACCGCTAACAGTTTTATGACTCATGCATGAGTTATTTATTTTTCTATTTAGATAGGTAAGTTTAATGTCAATAAATCAATAAAAGATTCACCTAACCTCGTCTTCAGGTTTGTATATTTTTTTTTAGTTACATCAAAATCAGTTACTACATTATTTTTTATTTAGGCACAAGGCGACTCCCATCGACTCGACACGCCCGTAGATCCGTAAGCGGTTTCTTCCCTGAAAAAGGGGGTACTTTTAATCTTTCTAAGGACTATTCTTTTTTGTTTTTACTAGCTGAGCTATCATTGCGTAAATCCCAGGACCTTATCATGTCATGACACAATAATTATGTTTTTGCTATCCGTCATCTGTGTAGTCACCGCAGCTAGTCGTAGACGTCACTTGAGTTTACCATTTAGTTTTTTATATTAATCTTAGCAGCTTACGAGACAGATGCGCGACTTTTTACTGATCGAACTGCCTAATTTACAATATCATACATAATGATATTGTAACTCTTTTTTTTTGAGAGTACGACAGGTTTTTCTACACAAACTAGAAACAGAAGCGTCTCTATTTAAAATACCGCCTCTGTGGTCTAGTGGTTGAGACCACCTGCCTCAGATCTAGAGGCCCGGGGTTCGATTTCCGTGGGGGCAGAAATTTTCTGCTCGGTTTGGTTGGTGGTAGGGCTTTTCTAAGTCCGCCTGGCTAGCTACCACTATCTTACCTAAGTCTGCCGCCATAGCAATAATGTTAACGGCATTGTTGTGTTCCGGCAGTTAGAGGTAAGATAGCCAGTTCCTCTGTGGTTGAGGAATCCGGGTGTAGTTCGCTTCCATCGTCGGCCTTATCTTCACTTACCATCAGGAGGGTTGAAGGTCAAGAGTTAGATGAAGGTCAAGAGTTACCCCGTTAAGATAAAAAAAAATTACACAAGATTATAGCTTAATAATTAAAAGCAGACTACTTAAAAATGCTGACTGAAAGGTTTTTTCGTGTGCGTTAATATCGCCAACAAACACTTATTGGAGATTTGCGCCTTATATGGACACATTTTAGATATTTGTGAAGGCATTATCCACATAAAGCTTGTGATTGAAGCGAGGGTATGCTCCTGTACTTCTTGTTCTACGTCATCTTGGCTACGTATGCCTTTTGCTATCAGGCCAGCTTTAACACAAAACGCATATCGTACAAGCTATAGAAGAACATGAAGATACAGTTAAACTGATTCTAAGCAAGATGTCGCTTTACATAGTCAAAGCCGAAGCCGAAGCCGGCCGTTCTACGAACGACAGGTTTGTGAGGAAGATCCAATTACCAGTGAACTAACGGGGCATCGCCGCTACTTAAGATATGAGGGTTGCCACTCGGAAGTTCCTCCCAATTTTTACATAATTATTCTTCTTCTTGCCCTTCTAGGTCAATTTACTTTGTCACAGTTATTTTCTCATATTTACGAGTGCACATTCTCAGTGATTGCACAGAAACGTCACCATTCGTCTAATACCTATGTCTTATCTGTCGCTAGTACTTGGTTATATTCTGGGTTAAGTACAATTGATTTCCCATCCATATTAACATTTTAATGCGAAAGTAAAAAAAGTAGTAACTCTGTCTCACTGTATGTTACGTTGCGGCAGTACACAATCACTGAACCGATTTAGATAAAATTTGGCATTGAGATAGATTACATCCTCAAAAAGAACATAGTCTACCTTCTGGCGCGATAACCGACACTTACCTGGGTGAAGCTGCGGGTAGCTACAGTAGATATAAAATAAATGTGTAGGTTAATACACCTTTTAACCTTATGTGGATAGACATATGGAGTCCTTGTTATCTGCTTATTATAATCAATTACAAACTATTTTTTTAAATTGAGTACGATGTCTTCGATATTCTGTAAGTTGAGCGTAATGTAAAGCTGCTCCGAATTCGCGTGGAAACATTTAAACTCTGCCTCATAAGTCATAACTAAACATTGTATTGTAACGATAAAAGATTATTGCGTGATTCTTCTAAATAGTGACAACCCTAATCAAGTATAATAAAGCGGCAGGCGCTCGCAGAAATAAGACAAATTGATAACCGTCTGGATCTCACTTAGATAATTATTTAATAGACCTAATCTTAATGATCCTAGACAAAGTTTGCTAGATTTAATTATAGATTTCTCAAGAGAACGGTTAATTAAACGGTTAAATAATCTTAATAATCTTGGACATCGCTAATGTTCTTGTTACTTGATTATTTAATTTGGGTAATAGTTTACGATTACCTAGATTTTTTCGATGTTATACTGGAGTAAGAAAATGAAATGAATATTGCCTAGGTAGGTACTCATGTTAAGCTTCACGAAAATTTAATTTTGATTAGTTATTTCCAGACGTCTATAATCAAGGAATTAAACTGTTATAATAATAATAACAACAAATCTTAATTTTAATTTTGGTTTTGGTCGTATTATATTTTTAAACCTATTATTACAAGATTAAGATAATTAAGATGTATAAACCTTACACAAATTGGAACCAAAGTGGTCGCGTAGGTACTGTACGGTTTACGGTTTCAACTCCCTGCAGAGGTTTTCTCGAATGAGTACAGCATGGGGTTCTTCAAAACAGGCGTGAAAAGGTTTTTAAAGGGTCTGCAAAGTAATACTCCCGGTGTTGCAAGCGTCCATAGGCTACGGTAACTGCTTACCATCAGGCGGGTCATATGCTTGATTGCCACCTTAGTGATATAAAAAAATCTCATACATTTTCTATTTATATAGGGGGGCAAGCATACTTTTCGCTGTCCTTTTTCCATATGAAAAGCAATATCAGGATATGGATGACCAAAAAAATTGTTGTCGAACTCTTCCGTACTTTGGAATTTATTTTAAACAATTTTTACTTTGCACATGACAAACAACGAAACAGTTTTGCGCCTGGATCTCACGGCTCCCCGCGACCCAGATCGTCTGTCCATTCTAGTGGGAGGCTGCCCCACTTTGCTTCTACTGTAAGTGTTGCCATGATTCCGCGTTCAAATCCATATTAATTAAATTCCATTTTTTGATGACCGGCTGGTCGAGCGGTCTGTACCCCTTGCTATGCAGGCTACTCGATCAAGAGTTCCAGGGTTAAAATCCCGGTAGGAGCAAATGTTTGTATGATGAGTACGAGCATTTGTTTACTAGTCATGGATGTTTATATGTATATTTAGTATATTTCTAATATTTGTTGACATATTATTATCAATATTTATCCGTTATCTAGTATCCATAACACAAGTTCTTAATGATGCTTACTTTGGGCTAGATAATAGGTGTGAGTGTATGATTATTATTATTATTATTAAATAAGCAGTTTTCAATACTTCAGAAGACAGGCGCAGCTGCCATTTTCATACGATTTGATGCAAAAGGCAGCCGCGATCGCAGCGCCTCGACTCGATGGAAACTTGCACTAGTTGTGCTGCCCACTGCCACTTTAACCACTTTAACCTGCTAATTACCTACCTATTACCTATGTCAGTGTACATCATGATGGAAAAGGATAGTTAATAATCTGTAGAACACACGCAGAATCTAAATTTAAGTTCTATGCATCTTGTTCTCTCAATATGAATACAAAGAGGATGGCTGGCATATAATTTGACAGTGTGTTCAATTTTCGACCGTATTGAATGTGATAAAGTGCAGTGTTTAGAAAGCCTTACATGCCGTCTAAAATTGTCTACGGTTTCTTTAAAAGCTATCTAAAAGTTTTCAGATATAAACTATCAAAGCTACTAGTAGCGACTATTACTGTCGCTGATTTTGACTACCGCCATTTAAGACTGTTAACGTTAATTTTAATTATATTTCGTTGCTTCATTCTTCAGATATATATAACCAGGTAGTCCTCCTCACCTGCAAGGCAACGTCGCTGTATATTTAAGAGTTACTAAACGTATTTTTTCTTGATTTAGTTAACGGAAATAGGAAAAAAAAGACTTTTGACAATGTCTTTCCAGCGTGGCAACGATCGCACAAATAATGTCAACAATTACGTTTCATAGCATCGCTTGCTTATCTAAGTTGCAGTTGCGGGCGTGTTAGGCCTCGGCTATTTTTAGAAATGTCCGGCGATTGCACTTTATGAGTGACTTATGATAAGAATATTACGCATTACAATTATAATTATTTGCGATTTGTTGTCAAGTGTGTAGGGTAGAGTGGGGTAGTTGAAAATTATATTACTAAAGAAGAAATTACTTCATACACACAACACACAAAAAATACACAAATCAAAATGAATACATATTATACTTAATTTAAGTGCCTTGTGCAGAAGGGTTGAAGATTGTGTAAGAGGAGTGTATTTGGTGTGTTTTTTGCAGAGTGTAGGTATGTGTGATAGCGATTATCGAAGGCATCTTGTTTAGAGGGGCTGGTGGTACGAGGTTACCGTAGCCGTGAAGGCTTACAATACCAGGGTAATTAACGTATCTCTGACAGTCATTTCGCCGTTTGACCCTTCGCCGACAAAACGTTTCGTCATCGGGCAGTTCACCGACGGAATCTTTCACCTAAGAACGATTCGCCGACAGACACATACCCCTCGGGCATTAAACGAGATCAGAGCTGTCCGCGGAAGCCCGACACGGCCGTGGTAGGTTAGAAATGTAACGCCTTACATTTCGTGGTTATTTTGTTTTTCTTTTTTACACGTACGTCTGTCGGCGAATCGTTCTTAGGTGAAAGATTCTGTTGGTAAACTGCCCGAAGGCGAAACATTCTGTCGGCGAATTGTTATTCGGTGTTAGATCTGTCTTTTTTTAGCCAGCTGATGTTATGGCGGTTCCCCAATCAAAACTTCTAAATATCTAGTTTCTTTTTTTGTTTTATAGTCATTAATACAAAATAAAAAAAAACAATTGCACCTGACACCACAAATACCTGCCAACCATATTAAATCCCCGCTTGACACTAATTGACAGACAATTAAATAACCGTTAGTTAAAAATCTATAGATCACTTTTCGATTTTACTAGACAATTATTCATAAAATCGATAGTTTTTCTTATTCTGAGCCAGAGCGGAGCGCCGAATCTGTATGGAAGGCCTTTAGCTGGAATTACCGCCTCAATTAATTCCAGCAAATGACCTTCTATGGATTGGTTGTTTGTACTAGTTACTGCAACCGGTTTAACCCTATCAAGAGTTATTTTTTTCGTGATTAGTTTAGTTTAACATACCTACTTATTGTTTATAAAACAAGAGCAATTAGCTGGAGGTGGGCTGGTGAAATTGCTTCGGCAGAGCCTAGGCTACGCCTGCGAAGGTCAGTGGAGTTACCGGGGAGTTTTAGTGGGTATTCCCAGTGTCTATATCACTGGGCGACCCCCACACACGCCCGTCGCCTAGCCAGCGGTGGGTAGGTTTGTAATCAGATTTCTCCCCGACAAAAAAATAGGTTATGGCTGAAAATCAGTGTTGCCCGTGCTTGGCTCTTGCACTGAGCTATATCCTATTTCGAATTGCAGCACACACTTATTCCTAATTATTTTATACACTTTAGTCTAGTTTCCGTATGTTTTAGTTTAAGATTTTTGTTAAATAATATTGTTTTTTCTTGTTTCTATTTTTTGTGTGTGTTATGTTTGATATAAAGGTAGTAGGAAACAATATGATAAAATCCTTATTAAAAATGCTGCATATTCGCAAGAATCGCCTTAACATGAAATGTCAATGCAGTCACTTGACCTGTTTGGAATTTAATCTTTTCAGTGTTGCTTGCATCAGGAAGTGTTCGTAGTACTGCGATAAGCTATTTAACCACATAATAATTGTTGTGTAAATACTATTGGAATGCTAACTTCTCCAAGTATGCGATAACAGGCTAATTTATTTATTACGCGTTTTGTGCTATTCATGTCACGCTATTTATGTTTATAATTAATAGTGTGAATATATATATATATATCTACTATCAAACAGCTTGTTGCTTGTTGCTAGTTGCTTGACAAACAAGCTGACGGCCCCACCTGATGGTAAGCGGTTACCGCTGCCTATAGACACCTGCAATAACAAGGGAAAATCACTTGATATTGCAGGTCCGTTGTCATCCTAAGGCCTAAGATGAAATGCCGTCCATGCTCAGATAACACTGGCTACCTTTCACTTCAATCTCAAACTTATCGAACTGTTTCACGAATATTATTTCAATTTTCTGTTTTTTTTTTTCTGGGAATATAACTTAAGAACCAAAACTCAACCTCAAGCTACATATAGCCATAAGGGCTAATAATAGATAATAATAAAACTTAAGAAATAATAATTAAAGTTAATCAAGCACAGTAAAAATAAAATAAAAGATAAATAAATAAAATCAAAGGTTTAAAATTTTAGGTTGGCAATAATGTGTAATTAACTTAAACAATACTTGTTACTTAGAATTCATTGAATATCCGTAAAAACTGTCTGTTTGTGTGTCGCAATCCAGCAGTCGGATACATAATGCAAACTGCATCTCATTGACACACATGCGCCTGCACATGGGCTGTTAAAGCCCTACCACACTGTATAAAACTGAGATAGAATTTCCGTTTAATGTTACGGATCATTTCAGTAATGGCTTTACAAAGGGTGTGTGAATAACAATTGAAATTATAGCTCTATGATAAGATGTGTGTGCGTCATCAAAAAGTAAATAAGAACTTGTTGTTGGAGCATGCCGAAAAGATGACAATAGCGCTCGCTGTATGCTTACAGCGAGCGCTATTGTCATCTTTTAAAAGACAGAAATTATTTTATTGAAAAAGTATATTTCATTTTCTTATTTTTAAGGTCTTCTCGAAAAGAAAATGTATTGAGACAGAATATTTTTATCTTTCTATTCTTGTCTTGTCGTCTCTATTAATCGTCATCACCAGCCTATATACGTCCCACTGCTGGGCACAGGCCTTCCTACATGGAAGAAACATGAGGAGTTTGGGTCATAACACCACCACGCGGGCCCAATGCGGGTTGGTGCGTTAAAGCGGTTGCAGTAACAACCGGGACTAACGGCTTAACGTGCCTTCCGAAGCACAGAGGAGCTCGAGATAACAAACTTTGATTGACCCATCCCAGGATCAACCATGGCGAAAGTTGCCCTGCTTCTCGCATCGAAACCAGAGCGCTGAAACCAATACGCCACCGAGCTCCTCAAATTAATGTTGTTGTCTCTAGTAATAATTATGAAGAAATGTAATATCTGACGTCCAGATCCGTAAGATATTGCAGAGACCTACTTATGTCATTACATTTTCAGAGTCGTTTTTTTTCGGAGTAGCGCTTTTAGCATGTACGTATACTATTGCTTACATTTTGCTTCTCTATTAAAATTAACCAGAGTTGTTGCGTGGAAAAGGTGGATCAAGTGGTATCCAAGGTGAAAGGACATCCCGACCAGAGGGTGGCTTGTTTTCAGTTTGCCCCTCACGCCGCTTGAGTCGTGGGCGCTCTACTTATAAAATGATATCAATTGCACGCGCTTTCGATTGTTTTCAAGTATCAAGTGTGTCTGGCTTTTAAGACTGCTAGAATAAGCACAGATTTTCAGGTCAGGGGCTTTGGATACAGAGTAGACACTAATAGTAGTATTACTAGAAGAAAGGGTGTACTTATTTGATAATAATATAACAGCTAATAATAAACTCTTATATACCTAAGTCTTTAATAATTAAAAAATGTACTAAGAATATGACAATTCTGTATTCTAAAAAAGTAAAAATTTTGTGTTTAAGCTGCCACATAATAAATCTACTCATTGGAATATAGACAAATAATTTAAGATACCTACTCTCCATAATAGTTCCAATATAACTACCATAAATAATTATTGTGACTAAACGTAGTCTTATATTCTCTATGATTGTGACTTTGAAAGTGTAGAGACTCCTAACTTAACTTGTCTAATGCTCCGTCTTGAGCTGCAGTCATCCGATCTCCAGGCACTAAAGCGCATGTCCACGGCTCAAAATAAACGAACGCTAGCAACGGACCGGGTGTAAGGCACACCGATGGGAAACCGCGGCGCCTGCGCACCCGACTAGATTTAATTTCAGGGCTGACATTCAACAGATAGGCAATACCAGGTAAAGAATTTAGAGGCAGAGCGTACATGGTAGAGCGTAGAGATAATAATCCGGTTAAAATTTGCCCCTGACTCAAAAACAAATACCTTACAGAAGACGTTAGCCAGGGTTTAAGTATCCGTGAACTTTTGTCCTCCCGTGACCAAAGCACCTTAATGATTATTATTTTACGAATTAATAGGCAAACATTTGACCACAATCATACCTGATGTTAGGTTATGACATGGCCTACGATGGTACATGTTTACCTAGAAGATCCCTATTCACTCTAGGCTTAAAGACGTCCAAATTGTAGGGAAGAAAGGACTTGGTGAAATGTTTTGTGTGGATAGTTGGAATATCCACAACATAAGGGTGAAAAGCCATTCTACCTCTGGCCCCTCGATGGTAAACGGGAGCTGGTGGAATTAATTCGTGTAATTCCCTAGCTCACTCACCGAAATGTATTCGATAGAAAACCGACAAACGCGCAACTCTCGGCGATGCTCGAGATCTTAAATTTGGGCAAGGTAGAGGCTAGAAACTGTTCTAGCCTCATACCTTGAACACACTGGTGTTCATGCTGCCCTAGCTGTCTTCGCTTATACACTCTTCTTACCGCTTCTCATCAGGTGGTGTTGGGTACTGAACAAATAGTAATATATTTATCATCGATTTTAAAGAGGTCTGTAACAATGTTTCAAAAAATAAAACATAAATAGTTCAGTGACGGCCCTACTGATGTTCGCAAAATATCCCATTACTTTAGGTTGTACAACATTAATTTGATTGTGAGGAAGGGGAAACCTTAAGGTGCTACAGACAAAACGTTCGCATCCGACAACAAAATAGTTTTGTTTCTTTTTAATGGAAGTAGGTGTACGAGTACCTCGTTTACCTGCAAAAAGTAAGTATCATGTAATGTTAGTCCTTCCCCTTTTATATCCCTGTCATTGCTTTTTAGTCCTACTGGACATCCTTAGGGCTGAGCCAATAACTTCTTTATTTATTTATTTTTTAAGATACACTCAACAGACCATTGACAAAATCCAGTCCAACACAAGCGCATAAAACCAATATAAGTATATAAATTACACTAAGAAAATTATTTTCCATTTTCTTAGTATAAATTATAGTTACACTTGATGTGCTGTCGTTTGTACCTTAGTCGTTTTAATTTTGCTAGCTATTTTATATTTCTCATTTATCGTCATCTACTTAGTATACTGCTGATTTTTGTTTCTTGTATGTGCTATTTTTATTGCATTCTACTTTTAAGTTTTCTTTTGAACTGTTTAATAAATTTTACTGGACGCAAAAAAAAACATAATTTTAATCAACTACGCACCAGATTGTACCACTCTATTATCATATTAAAGACACGGTACCCACTTTTGCTCCCTTGCTCTACCATAATGGGTTGTGCGCTTGTGCGAGCATGCGTAAATAACCGGTCGTCACAAATGTAAATTCAGAATTAAAGAAGGTCATAATTCAATAATACAATAAGGTATGTACTCTGATGATTCGTTAGACCGTAGCCCTAAATAATTACGAAACACTAATATTGTAGTTTGATTATATAACAGACGTTACTGCAAGCAAGCAGAATTACATAAATTGCATCGATGTTTTGAAAAATAAATCAGTTAAATAACGTGTGAAAACGTTATTACCCGTAACATGACGTTAACGGGCAGTAGACACGACATTATAATAAATAATGATGGATAAACAGATTGACAGGGCCTTTTTCTTAGCCTTTTTTACTTGGTTCTGTATTGTGTAATGCGCTTGCCGTATGGAAATCATGAGACAATTCGTGTTTGTCTAGATTTCTATTATTGCATGCTAATGCATTACTAATGATTATAAATCCATTGAATAGAGCCATTGCACGAGAAGGGAGTGATGATTTTTTAATTATTGCTGTATTTTTAAATTTTGCAAAATTGAAAATAATGGAGCACTGCCATTGAAATTACCATCTTCTGTGCCTACAAAATCCTCTACAAAACCGCCTACAAAATCTTTCCTTCAAATATATTTAGTGAGTAGTGTTACAGTCCTTGTAATATTTGTAATAATAATTACAAACAATCTAAATTATTTTAATACTCGTATTTATTACGAGCAATCACAAATTAACAAAATTTTTTTTTGAAAAAAAGAATATTATCTAATAGCTACAGTCGGTTTAAGATTAAAAGATACATGAAAAAATTAAAATATGCTTTTAAAAGTAAAGTTTAATAATGGCAATTTACAGAAGTCACTACATAATATATTATTAACTCCTCAAGCATCAGATTTCAGACACAATTGATTTTCAAAGTGTCATAGACCTGCTGAGAGGTATATTATAACGAAGCTTGTCAAATTAATTATGAACTTTTATCTTTGTTGAGTTTGACCACGTGTAGAAAAAACATTTTCATTTTCATTAACCATGTAAGTATATCAGTTGAAAACAAGAACGAAATATTTGTACTTTTATAAATTTAGGCGTTGAAAAATCGATTTACGTAACGTGTCTACTTAATACGTAGCAAATAGCAATTCTTCTACACGACATCCAATAAATCTTCTCAATCACGATTCATTGGATCGATTATATCGATTATTAAGTAAAACGCTCATCCGGAAACATCGAGATCAACGCGCGAAAACGTCACGCGTCTGCGCATCACACACTGCGCATATTTTCCCGAACAACATTGTCTGATTGCTAAAACTGTTATTGAAAAAGTATTTAGCTCACGCTACTGCAAAGCGAAAATTAGATTATGAATCTTAGGTACAAAATATAAGGTTTAAATTTGTTTGTGAAAGTAACGGTACAATCGATAACAAAAGGCGTCAATATAATTGTTTGTAATCATGTATGCTAATTTGTAATCTAGATGTTAACGTCTTGTTGGGCTTAGCACATTAATCATAACTCTGTGTCTGTTGTGAAAAAATAAAGAATCGAGTTGCGAGTGAAATCGAATTAGCTTTCTACGTGATTTCTGACTTTATCTTAACAGGAACAAATGGATTGCGTGATGCATTTGTTTTTTAAGATAATTAATTTCGTATACATATAGGTATACAATGACATGGACCAAATTGTGGTATCTTATTAAAAAAACTGAAGATAATGCCTTAAGTAAGCACTCAAGCTCATATTACACGTCAAAACTTTATAGGTACAGAATTTTTGATTGCGAGAAAACGTAATAATATTTATTAAATTTGATTTCATCAAAATATTAAAAAATCTTAAGTAAGACTAGAAAAAATAACCCTCTTCTGTAATTTTCTATCGAAATGAAACAAAAACGTTCGTCCTCCTGTCGTGACAAGTGTCAAATTGTATGAAAACGGCAGCAGTGCCTCAGGATTTGAGAGGTGAGCATGACGAAGATCGTTTTCAATTCGTTTCGATTGAAACTTACACTAGAGGTAAGAGCACCTATAGCCGCTGTCAGCTCTGCGGATACGAGGGTACGCGGCAGGGGTTTTAGTGAGTAGCCATGGTTGACAGTGAGAGGGTATGGGAGGCTGTCGCCTCCTTCTGCGAGAGTATTCTCTCGCAAAAGGAGGAATCGGAGAGGGAACGGGAGAAGGATCCTCTAGCCGCCCCTCTCCGGCGTAGACGGGTGGGCGCGAGACGGCGGGCGGCGATCGCCCATCTGCCTGTGCCCTATAGATGCCACGCGCGCTATACAAAGGCCGCCACGTCTGAAATTGCTCATGGTAACTCTGAGCAATCTCCATCGGCGCAAAACCGGACCGAAAGGTCTGGTCGCCTGGGGGTGGTCTGGTGAATTTGCTTCGCAGACTCCAGACCACTTCCACAAAAGGCACGAAAGTTATCCAGGAGTTTTAGCGGGTATTGCCAGGGTCAATTTAGACGCTGGGTGAGTCCCGCACACGCCCGGTGGCGGGTAGGCCCGTCAATGGATTTCTCCTGGTAAAAAAGGGGCTTTAGTGGGTGCGAGAGAGAGCTACACTACCCCGTCTCCCTTCCCCAGGAAGACGGGGTAGCGTGTACAGGCGTTTCCCCTGCCAAAAAAAGGGGGAAGTGGGGCAGTATGCGAATACGCGACGATCCGGTTGAGTGTTCTAACCACTGTCGCAGAGTAGATTGAACGTAACAGTTATATGCAGATATAGCAGCATCTTTGAACACAATTTAGCTGATACGACTATGCAAATACAAATTTTATAGTTTTGACCAAATTACATATATGTTGACTGAAGTCAAACATTGTGTTGGTGTGGTGTTTTATTTGATGAGGGAGTTTACATGGGGATTTACATGGATAATACATGGGAGTCTTACATGGTCTTAAATAATATAACTAGTGATTGTATCCAAATTGCTAGCAGACGTGCAAATTTTTATATTAAAATACTTCAAGTAAACTTAATTAATTTTGCAAATCATCATCAAAAATTATCAACAATTATGAAATTATTGATTCAATTATGAAATATTAAAATCCTTAAATTATAAAAATTAACTTTAAAGTCGAAAATATTGCAAACGAACAAACCGAATCGAATAAGACTTTACATGCATAAGCAAGTGGCTAGTCTAATTAGCTGTTAGAGGATTTTTTGAAAAGATAATAGGGTAAGAGCAATTTTTAGCTATTCATACTAGTTTTGTTCTTTTCCAATTAAACTGCCTTAAGTTTTTACGCATAGCTGTCATCTAAAATGACTCCTAAGAATCCTTTGGACATTGAACCAGAATACAGTGTTAAATTAAACTAGTAATTTCAATATAAAAGAAACCTACACCAAATTTATAATAAGTGAAAACTTATACATGCTTCACCAATACAAAAGATTTCAACGACCGCTTCTACAACTAAGTTCAATCTTCATTTTAATTTACTTAGAATTAGGAACAGAATCAAATGTGTATTATAAAACGAATCATATCACCGCTGCATAGTACGTAATTCCATTTTTTAGAATCGACTATTTATCATAAATAGACAAAAACAACGATTAATTATCTCGAAATTTTATGGGACGATGAATAGATAGATATCTATCGCAATAGAACACAGTACTCTCATTGAATGTGAACAAGATGCCACACACGAGCCATGAGAAAATAGTATTTCAATACAATAGTCGGACATGAGCAGATTTTTATTAAATTGACAAAAACGTAGTATTCAAATGCATCACGCATACACAGGACCGTTCTGTTTGGGATCAACAGGGGAGGCCTTAACTAAGCAGTGACGTCATACGCTAAAATGATGATGACTAAGGTTGCTCAAGTCTCTAACCTATACCTACTCTTAAGTTGTAAACGAAGTCAACTTAAAAATGTTTGCTAGGTTCTTATTGGGCGTGTATTAATCGGGACGTTCCATTCTAGTGCCATCGGCTTTCAGAAGGGTTGCAATTTGCATCCTTATTTCTATGATCTGACGTTGCATCCATAAATTCTGACATGTGTTTTTTGTCTTTAGAATGATAATGTTTTTGGCCTACAAGTAGGTATGCCGCAGTTTAGGGGCGAAGAGATACTTACTGTTTTTTGAATAAAATGTTAAGAAAAACTCTCAAAAAACGAAGCACGCAATAAAACTAATCCTTCTTAACTTACGTCTTATTTCTAAATTGACACAATAAGAAATGTGCATAAAATTGAAGATAAAGGTATAATTTTTTTAAGTAAATACCGAGTCCACATCACAAAATAAAACAAATTGTATGAAGTAAAATGCATACCTTAGCGCCATTTTGCTGGTAAGTTGACAGCACTCTATAGCAATGATTCAGCTAAATAAGCATAAGTGTATTATGTGTCGGTATTACCGTCTTCTCAAATTGAGGAGCAGTCATCTAAAATATTCAAGTTACGCTCAAAGCCGGACGAGCGTCTGCGCTGCTTCGTTCGTGCGTTCCGGTGCATGTCCAACGTAATTACTGTCTAGTATTCGACTGTTGGAGTACAGTCGAGACGTAAAGTGGCAACTAGTGCACTAGTATTGGAGTATTTTGTTTCATGCAGTTTTAAAAGCAGCTGCACATTTTGACCCCTGGATTCATTTATTTTCATTTAATTTTATAGTAAGAACGTACAAGGATGGGTACTTGGGTACTACTTATTGGCTCTTATGTACGAGTACCTATATCATGACTCTACCTATGTATTTATCTGAGGTTGTAATATTGTATTATCTTATTTTTTTTAAATACTTCAGCATGCTAGCGTTTTAGGCTAAAATCGAGGTTATAGTATATCTATGCAAGAAATGTATGTATATATAGATTTAGGTATATACCCCAACTTCTTATAATTATAATGACTGCGACTATAATTATAATGTCTCAAACTACCTTCATACCAAATTTTATCTAAGTAGTTTCAGCGGCTTAAGGGTAAAAAGGTAACAGATAGACAATCCATCGCATTTATAATATACTCGTATATTAGCATACATTAATGCTACTTTAATGTTACAATATGAAACGTAAAAATAGGAACATTTTGGTATTTTGGACTAGAAATTTAATTTATTAGAAAGACGAGTTTCAAAGCTCAAATACTAAAGAAATGGCTCATAAATTGTGATATTTGTCATCATGTCTGCTGAATGACACATCGCATAGAATCTGTACGTGAAGTGGCAACCTAAAACCAAGTTTTTTCTTATATCTCGATCAGGAACCTAGTTCTGAAACTAGTTCTACACATGTCATGCAGAACGCAGACTAAGTTTCTACACGTCAGGATTATTCTGCACTTGTCCAAGTTTTGGGCGGATTTAGAAACTTTCGGGATGTTAAAGTGTTTTACGAAAAACTGAAAGAAAAGATAAGCGCTACGCATACCAATGTCAATCGCAAGAACAAAACACTATCTATATAAGTATTTTAAACATTAAATATTTCATTTGTAATTTGTGCGCAACAGGGATGTTGCCTAAGTTTGAATCTGGCGCTACTTTCACAAATTTGGATAATATCGGTACTGTTACCCATAAAAATAATTCAAACATTAAACTTATGGAATATTGCTGAGTTGTACGTTTTAAAAAATATGGTATTTTTTTTCCAAAGTTTAAAAAAATTATAGTGATATTTTAGATTGCTTACATCAATTAAATCAGCTATTATTATGACAACTATGAATAAAAACAGGCAAATTACACAGTTATTAATAATTTTGTCAATATGCCCATACTTTTTTTTGTAATATTTATAGTAACATGTGAGGTCATCTGTTACGCAGATTTAATATGGAGCGTTTTTAGACGATGCGCTGCAACACATCAAACACTGCCACACATCAAACACTGCTGTGTCTGTAAAACTATTGATTTAAAATATACTATTTGTTTTGCAGTATATTCTTTATAAGTTTTGATCTACTTATTTATGAAATAAAAAAAGTTGTCAACTACCCTATTCTATAAAACTTATAGAATAGGGTAGTTGACAACGTAAATGATGTAAGATGTAAAAACATCTAGTTACCCAAAGTAGTAGTAATTTCATTGAATCATTTTTCGAACATAACTGTACCTGCATCACGTGTCGTATTAATAAGCCAGGGATCAGCGCTAAAACACGATAATAATCGGCCGATAAATTATTAATTATGAAAGCATTGAGATGTTATATATAATTTTAACATCATCTATTTGTTAGTACGTGACGTGTTTGTTTTATGTTGTGAGAATAGGCGTAAAATATGTGGTTTACTATCTGTTATGATGGATGGGGCAGGTGGAATTTGTACCGAGGAATTAAGTTTACACTAATACTTATTACATCCAATAATCGGAACGAAATATAGAGTGGTTAAAAACGCATTTTAATTAATTTTACTAGGTGGTAGGCCCGTATGTAGGGTCGTCTGGGTAGGAACCATCGCCTTTCTTATTTCAGCCGTAAAACAGTTCGCTGTGTTTCGGATTGAAGGGAAAGGTAGCCAGTGTAATTACTGGGCATGGACGGCATTTCATCTTAGGCCTCAGGATGACAACGCACCTGTAATATCAAGTGATTTTTCCTTGTTATTGCAGGTGTCTATGATAGTTTCTGTTCGTTGTCATGGTGATTGTGTTGTTTTATGGTTTGATGAATTACAACAGTGAATTTTAAAGATTTTATTTTATTTATTTCATTCATTAACAGTCCCAATGCCACGCAATAAAAGGTGATTAATGAAAAATGTCTAATTTTAATTTTTATTCCAAATGACAATTCAATTCAATTTAATTTATTTAATCATTATCATAGGTAGGTATACAAGCTATGATTGTTTAGGATTTATGAGATCTCCATGATAGGCCTTTAAGGCATACGATATATTTGATATTTTCTCTTTTTATGCAAATTTAAAGTGTATTATATAAATCAACACACACACACACACACACTCATCGACATTTAAATTACTTTGCATAAAATGTACTAAAATTATATGAAAATTTTGCCAATTACGAGTATCTAATAAATTTGGAACATTTTACTTTGTAAGATTTTTCCGGTGTCCTTTGTTATTTTATTATATTTGAATTTTGTAAGACCATTGTACAGTCGACAGCACATCAATCGTAACAGTTTGACCTTGAGACCGTCCTTACTGCGTTCGTAATAGAGGCGGCTTTGGTAGTGCAATTGTCACACTTTATGTGCTGTCGTCTCTTGTAATAAAAAAAGCAAAATAAAGAAATATGAAAATGAAATCCTCAGATCATAGAAACGACAACGATTCCTAGAAAGCAAACCCTAGAAAAGAGAAGGGAAAGCTTTCAACTTACGACAGCCGAGAATCACTTCTTACATTACAAGACACTCGAATTAAATAAGATAGTAACTAAATAGTTATGCTTGACTGGCATAAGTTGGAAGTTCCCTCAGTTGGGTTATAGTATGCCTTACCCAAGACGTTCCATATTAGTCTATACTCTGTAGGTATATGTACTTCTTATATGTATGTTAAGCTAGTCCTTTCATAATTGTAGCTCTAAAATATGTGTATTACTATAATCTAGCGTTTTTTTTGTTGCAGTGAGGGGTTATTTACGTGTCCAGTAAATGCTTCACCTGTGGACTACGCTAAGGTAATTTTTTACTTTCGATCTAATATAGTGTGACTGACTGTGGTCGGTGACAAGGGGACTCGGAGCCGGGATAGCTGGTCAGGTAGACCCTATGAGCAGATTTTGTGTATGATAGCCACGAAAATTTGCATACGAATCTTCGTGGAATTGTGGTATCCACGGAGCTGAAACGTGGAGCTTGACAGTGAAACCGACCCACCGATTTCATGATGCTCAGCGAGATATGGAGAGGTCAATGCTGGGAATTTTATTAAGGGATACTTACCATTCGTAGCAAAGCCAATCGGATGACCAAAGTGATCCAGAAAAAGACATCATCCAGATGTGTAGCTAACTGAAGTGTCAGTGGGCCGGTCACATCTGTCGCAGAACCAATTATCGGGGGAGTAAGAAGGTTCTAGAATTGAGACCACGTCTCGGCAAATGTAGGGCGTCAGCATAGATAAGGAAAGCGGGAGATTGTGTGGCGCAGCAGTAGACTGCAATAGGCTGTTACATATGTATTCAAATTGTAAAATAAATTCTTATTAATAGTTTCATTTGCGATATTAGGCATAATTCGCAAATGAAACTATTAATGTGCAGTATTTGAATAAGCACTCCTACAATCTTTTAATTAGAACAACAAAGCTTTCATTTGATGGAATAGATACAAAACCATTTTTTGTCACTCATTAGCTTTGCTTCGTTGATCATTTGCTTTATTGCGCAGACGCACACGCGTGTGGTCCAATAACAATAAAGTTCGAGCAGTTGCCGCTAGATGGCGCTGCTCGGAATTATTGAGTTTGTGGTGGCAAACAGAAGTTTGACGGGCCTTTCGTGTTTATAGTACCATAAAACTGTTTTTACTTTGAAATGTTTAGTGTACCATAGTATTTTGAGTACCCATCAATCTAGTTTTATAGCTTTTGAAATAAATGCTGCTCAATGAGAATTGTTCTCATACGTGAAAACGTTGAATGCGTCGTGCTATTCTTAATGTAATATTTTCTCTGTTATTTCAAGTTGGGTACTGATACTTTTTATTATAATTCTAATTCATTTTATAATAAGATCATAATTATGGAAAATATGACGAATATATGTTTTTACTTGCAGGAAAATTTCTCTTAAAAATCTTAAAAATTTCTCTTAAATCCCTGGGACGCAATTCTCGTTACCCTCGAAATAAATCTTGAATTAAAGTTTCCTCTTCGATACCTTTCTCTTGAAGTTGTTTTTCTAAACTCCTATTCTCACCACTAATCAAATTATACTTCGAGTTTTAGTGTGAAATATGTTTCCTTAGAGAACATACCTACTCACTCTGCGATGTGTTTCGTTCTACCCATTCCATCTAGTTTTAAAATAGTTGCAGCTATAACTCTTACAAAATAAAATGATTAGAAGATTGTAAAATAACCTATTACCTAAATGATTTTTAAATAATTAAAGAAGCATATCATAGCAAAGCATATGTGCGACTGTGTCATACTACCTATAAAGGGTTAAACTATTATCTAAATGAGCTATGCTATATGCAAGGATACAAGTAATAGGTAAACTTTACTATTTACTTATCTTCGCCTTTACATCTAGATGAGTCCCACTTTTATTTGAACTACTCAATAAGCCAATGAAATAAATCAATATTGGCGATACATATTGGTCTTAGTTTTTTAATTCAGCATCGGTTTTAATAAGCACACTTTGCATTAAATCTGGAACTATCTCGCTCTCTCCCAATTTAAAGTTAATCAAATGCTTAAAAAAAGGAATACTGATAATTATAACCCAACAAACAATAAACCAAAGTTACAACAAAATACTCTGCGTAGGTACTGCGGCCATTTGACGTTTATGATGGTTCTAATTCGTAATCTATGTCTCTACTGCTTCCGTCCAGTCGAAGCAATTCGAGTAGCTTTCCCTGGAGAAAAGTTGAATCCAACGTTTTCAGAATAGATGAACTTGATTAGAAGTTAGAATACGAATTTTATCTCGGATTCGAGACTGTTATGAAAGCGCGAGAATTGCTGCCCTGATCTCTATTAATTTAGGCGAGGGCGTATAAAATGACTCGCCAAGAATGTAATCAAAGAACTTCAAGAAAAATTTTCACAGCTACGACCAAATATTTGCAAACTATTGTTTTTATAATAAATAATGTTTTTTTCTTGACGGTGAAATGTGCACTTTAAAGGAATATTCCATCATATTACGGATGCCATCGCTACCGCCTATACGCCGCGAACACAATTTATGTAATTGAATTTGAAATTGACCGCGTGTTATCTGCGCGCAGGCACCGTGCGAATGTGCGAACGCATCTGTTCTATAAAAGTTCTATTCTAATGATAATTACGGAAAAATGTTGGTAATAAAATTTTTTCGTAATAATAATAAAAGTAACGACAGAAATATATCTGTTTGCTATTTATTGATGATGTCACTGATAAGATATGGTATTGCTGATAAAGCAGACTGTAAACTTATTTTTTCAAAGCGTGGTACCCGTTGTGGTAAGAATCTGTAGCAAGGATGATAGATTTAGTCCATGTCTGTAGTAATTACTTTTACCAACAGTTACAATTATGAGTAAGCCAAAGCACCAAGGTATGCCCAGCGTTGTTACGGCACTTTCCTTGGGTAGGTATTTCACCTATCCAATAAAACTCTCCCTTGCGGGGGTAGCTTCGGCTCTACCGAAGTGATTTTACCAGCCCACCCCCAGGCAATCCAGCCTTACAGACAGGTTTCATGCCGTTGGAGATTACCTAGAGTCTCTCGGGCAATCTCAGACGTGGCTCTGGCGGTCTGTGCAAGCAAGCACACGTACGCGGCCGGTCGCAGGAAGAGGGGCGATCAGCGCCCGCCTCCTCACGTCAATCCACCTACGCCGGATAGGGGCGGCCAGATGGTCCTCTTCCCGTTCCCTCTCCGCCGCCTTCTTCTGCGTGAGCACAGTCTCGCAGAAGGAGGCGACTGCCTCCCATACCCTCTCGCTACCATCTTACTTTGGTTGGCAGCGTAAGGTGACCGCCACCGAGCGCCGTACGAATTTTGAAGCCATGTCGTCAGGCCGGGCACTCCACAAGGGTGTGCTGGGTCGTATTGTCGGGGGAGTCACAGTGCTGACACCGCGGCATCGCTGTCGGTCGAAGCACCAAGGCACCTGGTAGCGCCCATAAAAATCAAGAGGTGTTGTGTTGGCAGAAATGAGCCATGTCGTGCTCCCAAGACAACACTTCGTGAACTAGGTCCATTGATTTTATTCTTCACCCGTAGGACCGTAACAAAATATAAGAGTAAAGTTTATTGGTTCTTTGAACGGTTGTTCCAGTGCTTACAAATTTTAGAAGAAATATCTCCCGTAAGTTATCATAAAATATAACGAAACGTAAAACGTGTATCGACCTTTTAAGGCGAATGCGAATCAAACTCTATCTTAAATTAACAAATTCTCCACAGCTACAACAAAAATATTGCACGCTTTTTATATTTCATCCCACCGCCGGCCGAGCAACAACAATTACTTGTTAATTCGACAGTTAAAAAATCAATAGTCTCCATCTCCATCTATGTAACAGGGACATGGGCATTTGGCACGCGAAGTGCGCAAACGCATTGTCGCTATACAATGTTACTTTTTACATGCGGCAGGACAAAAATGAACTTAGTGTCCAGAGAATAGCGGTTGTAATCAAAGCACAAAAGTTGGCCGAACGGTGTCACTAACCCCGCTGAACGACCTTGCAATGCTAACCGGTCACGCGACGATACATCTTTCCTTTTTCTTCACGTAGACACGAAGCGTGCTAATTTATCTTTTGTTTCAGCTACATCACAATACTTGTATTGCTGTTTCATGCATATTTTACGAATGAGAAAATATTGTAGTACCAGTCCACTAGATGGCGCCAGTTGACAAGTATATTCGAATAGTTTCATCGCTATCATTGCTTTTTTAAATTTTAATATGAAAATGAAATCTACATTAATAACTGCTGCTGCCAGTTGAATGCGAACAATTGTAAGACACCGCTTCCCTCCAATATATTTACAAGTTTAAAGCTTTAAATTGTTTTTAATAAGGATTTCTAAAGTAAGTAAATAATACAAAATTTAGATAACTTTTACTTACTTAAGTAATCAAAAATACTTATGTATGGAAGATATACATATGTAAAAACCTACAGTGCGTGTCTTTATTTAAAGATTTAACACTATAATAAAATAATTAAAACAAACTGGAGATCTAAAGGCTGCGCAGGCGCAGGTCGTGAGAAACTGCGCGGGAGTGGAGTGATAAAATAGAGAACTTCAGAAGGATGTTTTAAACCTGCCTTATTGGTTCTTACTTATTAGTATTTGGCCGCTATTTTAATATGCTGGGTGTAATGTACTCGATGCATCTTGAAAATTTTATGATATTTTAAATCGTTGACATACTATAATTTGTGTAAGGTAGGTAACCTAAATTTTCATTGCATTTAGAAAGACGTAATAAATACCGACTTGCCAGTAAGTAGGTTATTTAAAACAGGTGCGGTGCGCATAGTGGTCACGTCACGTGTTGGAGCATCGGTTTTGTGCAGAAATTACGTAGGAATGTTGTTGGGCTGTAGGTATACAAAAATTAAAGTATCTTTAAATACTGTCATGCAAGACCGTCATGGATCAATTATACAATTATGGCCTTCTGTTCCTAAATGTTTTGTATCATAAACGAGTTGATGTCGCGGCCTACAGCTTTTATTATTTACAAGTTGTAGTTGCACGGTGCACCCACCAATGATGGGCTGGGTAAGATTGGCTAATCACAATTACACAATTTTAAAATCTAGTTAGTCTTACTAGATTTAGCAGGATTGGGAAATTAACTTGGATTTAGCAGGATTTACAAAACTTTGTTCATCTATGTCAGGTAGGTGGCAACCAGTAGACATGTGGCGTGTCATATAAATTACCAAAGGCTACCACAATGGCCAACTTAAAAATGGAAGAGAAAGAACGAAATATGTCAAAATAAATGTTTCCAAATTTTTGGAAGACTGTCCTTCCAAAGTGCTTGGGTAAGGTTGGCTAATCACCTAATTGAAAATACTAATCTGTGTGACCAGATTTAGCAGAAATTTTGTAGGATTTAAAAAACATGTTCCAACTGGTCTACCTAAGTGGTAGTGGCGTATCAAATAAATTACCACAGTCTACCACACTGGCCACCTTTAGAATGCATTCGAACGATTAAACGAAATATTATTATGGCACTATATATGAGGCCTGATCAAAAAATCCTGTGAAAGAATTTTCAGTGCCGTCACTGATGATGCTACATTCATTTCGTGTTTGATGTCTGATAGCTTGATCCGCTGAGATAGACTGTGTCAAGTGTGAACGCTTTAGGACTTAGTTGATCGTGCTCCAGTCTAGAGCCACTAGTCCGTCGCGCGTCGTGGATTTGACACAGCGTATAGTTTCGATTTAAGTTACAAAAAAGTGCTTAAAAAAAGCTCAAAAATATTACAATCGTTGTATGGATATAATGTTGTAACACTGACGACTGTTTACAAAACGAATGAAGTATTTAAAAACGGGAATGAGACGGTTGAAGACGAGCAACAAAATCAACCTCAAAAACAAACAAAAAAGTGCAAAAATTCTTAATTTTACAAAAAAATATGTGAAGAAAGAGACCAGAAAAATGGGGTAACGGCTTTCTCCCTTATCACGACAATTTCGCTCCTGATTCTCAAGTTTTTGGCTGAGAAAATCCTCCTGTGTGTCCACATCCATTCTACTCACCAGAATATTTAGCACCATGCGATTTCTGTCTCTCCCTGAAAACAAACACCGTTCTAAAAGGAAAATGTTTTGAACCCTGACATTGTGATAGTTGCGAAAGAGCAACGAAACGTCCTTCCGAAAGAAGCCTTACAAAAATGTTTTCAGTCATGAATTCAATGTGTGGAAATGTGCATCTCTAGCCAAGGACAGTACTTTGAAGGAGTTATATTCCATTTCCATAAGAACTTATTACTTTGTTTCTAATAAAATAATTCACCGTATTTTTTGATCAGACCTCGTACTTTCATGGTTATCAAAATTATTTTCGGTATTTTACCATGTGATTTGTTTGCAATGAGTTCCCGATACTCAACAACGCAACGCGACGTTCGGGGTCTCGTTGCAAACAAATCCTGTCTATTTTTATGTGTGATAGAAAACTATATTCATCTATTTTCAATGAATTATTGTGTAAAGATATAACGAAACGAATACTACTTAGTTTCAATGACAAACAAGTTGAAAAACTACACGCTCGCTGTTCAAAGAGTTAACGCTAATGGTATTATTTAAACAACAAAATTAAATGTGTGTTGCAAATGTTCCTGCATCACGTGAACAATTGTTGCAGGGCGTGCGCAGGCGCAGCACATGTCGTGCAGACGCATGTGTCAGTATTATTGTTTGTCGACATCTTTGTCCACGGAATGGCGTAGTAATAATTACTTTATGACATTATTGTTTCATCATAAAAGATAGAAGACAAATACGTAACACTTACTTCACCCGACTTTAGAATAGATATTTTAAAATTTACTGTTTTTTTATTTCTATGTAAGTTTTTGTAGTCGACAGTAAACGACTGACCTGATTCGGAAAAATGAGTTAACATTAGAATATTTATCATCTTGTAAGTAGAAGGATCAAGTTTCTTGCCTGGAGCATACAATTAAATTCAAGCAAGAAATGACTTACATAGTCTTATATAGACTAATTCCGTGAGCTAACGCAGTCAGGATACTCATCATCACCAGCCTATACAGGGTGGCCGTCAATATGACAATAAATTGAATGGGCTGACTATATTAGTTCATATAAATGGTTTGCCACTTTCAAAAACATCTTATTCATTTAATTTCTTTACATTTGTATGAAATAATATATCATTGGCTGCATTATTTCTAGAATCAAATGATATGTTTTTGAAAGTGGAAAACCATTTTTATGAATATAGCCCATGTTGTAATTTAGTGTTGTAATGACGGCACCACCCTGTATATGTCCCACTGCTGGGCGCAGGCTTTCCTACATAGTAAATATACATGAGGAGCTTGGGCGCACTTTATACCGCGCTGACCCAGTGCGGGTTGGCGGGTTAATGCGGTTGTAGTTACAACCGGGACCAACGGCTTAGTGTGGCTTTCGAAGTACGGGAGGAGCTCGAGTTTGTAAATATTAATTGATCCATCCCGAGGATGGCCATGGCGAAAGTTGATTTGTTTTCATAATCGAAACCAGAGCGCTCAAACCAATACGCCACCGAGCTCTTCTATAATCTCTCTCAGAATAGTCTGACCCACGAGTAACCTAGAGCAATATAACAATAGGGAATATTCAAATGCAAATTACTTGTTAGGCTATTAAAATTAATACAAGATAGTAAAAATTTAGGAAACTGAAAGAGTTTTGGAAAAATATTTCTGAATAGGTACCCGACTTAGAACCACTTAAAGTTGCGTGCTAGAGAAAAGGAGAGTTATATAAACACAGAAGCTATAAAAGCCACAGAACTCACCCGCCATACATTTGTTTCAAAAAGAGATAGCTAAAACTTACTGCAATTTTAAAATCTAATATCTCGTTTATTTTTTGGCTAAAATCAATTCGTTTTGACTATTACCAGTATAATTTTATGTATTTTTTTATTAACGTATTAAACAAGTATAGTTTCTTGCATATTTCCTATAAATGCTGTAAAATCGTTTATCTATAAGTTTGTCTTACTTTCATCGTATGTAAATATTTGCTATATACAATAATATGATTGTAATTTAATATTCCAAAACTACTACGATAATCCGATCCCTTGTCATGTACGATTTGAATCTGAAAGGCATGCGTATAGTCAAATCAAATACGCTAGGTATGAAATCGTTTTACGTGTCATGTTACCCCTGATAGCTATGTGGGAAACTCGATACTAGATATGTTTGTTTATAATAGCATTTTCTATAAAAACAAATAATCAAACGGTATTTAACCAATCGGCCATTTAAAATTCGAGTGATTATGATACCATTGTGCTCAAATTCTGAAAGTTTTGGAAACACGACAATTGAAACGATCGTTAGATAATAAATTTCTTTGTGCGTGATGTTGAGGTGGAGACAGTAAATGGCCGAAGACTAGCAGTAATAAGGGGATGAAGGGATAAGGTCGCGAAGCTCTTAAGAGCACACCCCATAACACAACCGAAGGCGCAAATTGAAGCAATGTCCCATAATGCAATATATTTTTTTTAATGAATTTGATAGTGTTGGTATGTTTTCTATGACCAAATAAATTATCAGAGACGACATTGTTGTAAAGCTTGCGCCACACTTTAAGCTCGCTCTGAACACGAGTCAATTCACTGCGCACTATCAAAATAATGTAACGGTGGAACAACGCAGTATGGACGGTAGCTGCGGGCAGCTTCACAATACAGCGCGATGCAACTTTAGAGCGAACTAAATGTTTGGCGCGATCTCTATCTGCCTTCTATTAAAACCAAGTAAAGTTCTGCCGCTAGCATGACGTTTCCTCTTGAGACTTCCAGGGCGGACCATAAATTCTAGTTGACCACCCTTATAAATAAAAAAAGATCGTTCTACAAATGATGAGACGTGTGACAGGACGTCTAAAATAAATTGTTTTCAACAATAAAATATTATCACAATGCATGCATCTCTATGCACTAGAAACCAGATCGATCTCACGGACATTAAAACCGAACAATAAATAATAGACGACGCTGTATAATAAAGAAACTTGATCCTGTATAAAGGAACTAGATGAAAGGGAAATCCAAAAAACACTTAACATCCACCCTTTTAGGGTTGAAGAGGCGTAATGAGGTTGTCCTACTACGGCAGGGTTGCTACGGTTTCGAAAAAGGAAATGTTTTATATCCGTCTAGGTATAAGTATAGTCAGGGAAAATCTCTTGAATCTATGAAAAATACAAATAATTCGTAATTTTTGATTTTAACATTGTTATAAATGTTTGAAAAATTACTTAGTAATTCTAAAAATGAAAAAAAAGAAAAAAATGAGAATGAAATGAAATGAAACCAATGAAATCAATGATGATGATGATGAATGAATGATGATAAAATGAGTGAAATTTTTCTAGTTTTATTATATTTTAATTACAAATAATTCGTTTTCAAATTCAAAATGATTCGTCCATTTGACCGTTATTCAATATGGCAATATGGCGGGCGTCACCAAAGTGACTTAAGCGCCATGATGAATATTTGGGTGTGTTGCAGTTTTTTCAATAAAAAATCTTGTTTTGTACCACGAAACAAAACATATAGAAAGAAAATAGACAATTAAAAACTGGTCTGCATGCTTTTGCCTAATTTTAGTATAATGTAGGTCTCCATACTTTTTTGGGACCGCTACTTTAATCTAAAAAATAATACTTGCGTAATTCATATGATCGTAACACAATCTACATCACATCATGACACTTTTCAGAAGATCGCAGTTAAATAATACTAATAATGCTAAAAGCATTATTTTGCTGCGGTGAGTAAGGTCACAAGCTCATTGAGAAAGCATTTATGTTGGCAACAAGTGACTGATTTTTACAGGGTAGACAACGTGGATACAACTGCTTACCATGCTTACCGCCCTTGATACATAAAAAGAAAAGAAAATGGTCTTTCGCTCTACATACCTTATTCAAAATAGTTTTGCGACAGCCCTGAACGAACTCCATCCCTTATCTGTCAACGATCCGTGAAAATGAAATAATAGGCTTATGAATATCAATAAAAAATGTATTATTGTTGGTAGTCAACTGCTGGCAGGACAACCCACGTCAGCAGTTGGAACTCCTAGATTGAAATTTAATATTCAAGTTTTCTTAGAGAAAACAGTTGCTAAAAAAACATGCTTGTGGTGGGAATTTGTGGGGTGTCAGATGAATGTCGTAAAATTAGTCTGTAGCTAAGTATTAGTTTGAAAAAATATTTTTACAATCAAACATAAATATATTGCAAAGCATAACACTAAAAAGTCCGAACGTTGTTTAATTATTACACCTGATTGAAAACGTTATTTTGGGTGAATTATATGTAATGATAGAAATATGTTATTATTGCCATTACTATGACAATTCTTTATATAAACTTTGAAGTTTCGATAACACCATAGTATTTGTTTATCCCGTCAGATCACAGAGCCTTGTATAATATAAAACGATTATTTCGAGGTACCTCAAGCAAGTTTTGGAGAGTCGTAATGATGATGTGCAATTGTTACGGATGTTAACCGATTAGAACAAAGCTTTGGAGAGTTATTAAAAAAATACTCGTAAAATAATCTGTTGAAATGACCTGAGAGGCTAAAATATATCGCCGACGGAACTAATCAAATAAAATAATTTGGCGAGTCGTCCATAAAAACGCTGGAGCGCTAGCCAGTGTGGAACCCAATCGGGATAAAATAACAGCCATTTTATAGAATATTATAAATCTTCATAGTGGAACAAGGAAAAATAAGCAATGAGAAAGAAAAATGGTTAAAACAAAATTACCAAACAAATATTATATTAACGTCTAGATCGTGAAATGATTGCTTTACTTCAGCGATTACGTCATAGTAAAATCGATTTTCTCTAGAAATTTTCACGTATTTTTGTAATTAGATAGACAGTCAGATATAATCGTTATCTACAGCTTTGAACACAATTATTATTAATCAATAGAAATATAGAAATCAATAGATATATACGATATTTTGATATTAGAAATCTCTAATATCAAAATCTGAACTTTAAATATTACAAATAATAATTATCTTCATATAAAATGAAGATTTCTTTGTCAATTATTTATTTATAGTAAAGTAAGCTGACCTCTTTACAATCGAAGGCTTTCTGACAAGCATCTCAGTAACAAATGACTATAAATGAGCTAGTTAAATCTTACTCATTCGACGGTTTATTACCCACCGTGATAAAACGTCGGACAAACTGTAGTACACAATGAGTCCTCGGTTATTATAACTGTTATAATGAGGGGCATTCAATCTCCGTAGATTTTCCTATGACAATGTGAGGTAATAACTATATTAAAATCATTCTCTATGGCCATCATTCTATGAAATAATGAATGTAGATTGAAATGATAAATTACATATTCGATTCAAGGGATAAAAGATTTTAAAATGTTCTTTATAAAGTTTAATAGTCTAGTGAATAATCAAATAATGGAATCAAATAATGTGGGTTTATTTGTTGCTTTTTGTTTAAACTTGGCGTTTATTATATTTAAATATACTAAACGCCAAGTTTACATAAAACTAGGAATTGTAAACTACAAAACAAAAAACAACTAATAAGCCCACATTATTTGCTTCCATTATTTGATTATGCTGTCAACAGAATTGGGGGTTACGGGAAATATAAGGCTTACAACAAAATAAAATAAAATACAATTTATTGCTGTGTGTACTGTAATCGGCGAACGATGTTATTATCGGTCGCCGACTGTAATATACCATGTGTTATAGACAATAATTTGCATTTTCATTAGTCACATTTTTATACATAACTAGCTGTACCCTGCCACGCTTCGCAGTGGCGCATCGTTAAAAAAACTGTTTTCTCGCGGTCGCAGATATGTGACTGATGCAAAAAATAGATAAAAACAATCCTTGATGCGGATTTTATATCATGTTAAAATTTCGACTCAATCGGTGCAGAACTTTTTGAGTTTTTCAAGCGTACACAAACCAACATAACATATATATATATATATATATATATATATATATATATATATATATAGATATATAATTTTGACAAAAGTAATAATGACAAATAGTTTGATCAAATCTGATCATAGATTGAAAAATGAAAATGAAAATGAAAATGAAAATATCTTTATTCAATTAGGCCCCCAAGAAGCACTTTTGAATCGTCAACAAAAAAACCCTTAAGTCTATCACATAAAAATAATATTAACTAACTAACAATTTCATAATGTTTGTCTCTCTGTCTTATCTGCATCTACGTAAGCTAAGAATGTTATGTCAGTCTGTCTATCGGTCTGTCTGTCGGTCCGTCTGTCTGTCAGTCTGTCTGAATTTACACCGGTTCCAAAAGTTGAACTACCGAGAAGATTCCGGCAACAAACTCGTGTAGTCACTCTTTTCAATCATTAAGTTACAATGTTTAATTACACAGTAATAGTATTTAGCAGCGCAGTGTCGCACAGAGTATAAAAAAGGTATATTAAAGTACCAATAAGTACCTAATAATAAGAATATTTACTGTATTTAAAGGCTGTCCGACAATGCACCTTCACAATATAGGTATTACAATACACAAAGGTCAACAATTAATATACAAAGACCTAATAAAGCTAAACATCTTTCATTAATTTTAAACACTTGTCTGAGCACGTCATTACAATAATAATTGTATTGTTTTATATATAATATCCTATAATGCCATATACCTCAAAAATCCCTCAAAAATGATACTATTGATGGATATGTAGGTAAATTATTACAAAATCAAGGAAGCTTAGAGATGACCATTTCCACTAGTGGCACCTGTTCACAAGTATGACGCATGTGCCAGCCATCGCTCCGCTCAACCATATCATAGGGAACGGAGCGACCCGGCACACGACGCCACCACCGCAGAAACTTATAGAGAGCATGACATCTTCCAGCAACCACAAAATCAATGAAATGCTATTGGTGGAAATAACTATATGACATTATAAGTTACAACCAAGCATTTTTGTCATTTATATAATCGTTAATAGTATAGTAACCTTTGGACATTAGAATTTTCTTAATGTGAATTTTAAATTTGTCAAATGGCAAGTCTAGTACGTTATTAGGAATCTTGTTATAGTAAAGTATGCTTTGACCCATAAAAGTATTAAAAACTTTATGCAGTCTTAGAGACGGTAAGATCAACTTATTTTTATTTCTTGTATTTAATGCATGTACATCGCTGTGTCTTAAGTAGGAATTTAAATTTTGACGTACAAAAATTATGCAAGCATAAATATATTGAGAAGCCACTGTTAGTATATCTATTTCTTTAAATAAGTCTCTAAGAGATGTTCGAGCAGCAAGGCAGTAGATTGCTCTAATTGCACGTTTTTGCAAGATAAATACTGTTTCAATGTCTGCTGCTTTACCCCACAGAAGAATACCATACGACATAATACTATGGAAGTAACTAAAGTAAACCAAGCGCGCCGTGGCAATATCAGTATATTGCCTTATTTTTCTAATAGCATAAGCCGCGGAGCTAAGTCTACTACAAAGTGTTGTGATGTGAGGGTTCCACTGGAGTTTCGCATCGATTGTAATGCCTAAAAACGTGGTGGATTGAATTAAATTTAGCGACTGATTATTTAATTTAATGTTTGTATCCACTTCCCTAACATTAGGTTAGGTTAGGTTAGGTTGTAAATTGTTCACAGTAAACCAATTCATTACTTGAGATAGCGCATTGTTTACGTCGTCAAAGTTAACTTTATTTCTATCACATTTAAAAATTAAAGAAGTATCATCTGCAAACAACACAATCTCACAAAATTCCTTAGCAAAGAAAGGCAAGTCGTTTACGTATATTAAAAATAAAAAAGGCCCTAGAATTGAACCCTGTGGAACTCCCATTTTGACATAAGACCCTGAAGATTTTGTTCCATTGATGTCAACTATTTGAGTTCTAGAACTTAAGTAAGATGTGATTAACTTCAGAGCTGAATTTGTAACCCCATAGTGTTGTAATTTTAAAATTAGCGTCTGATGGTCAACGCAGTCAAATGCCTTTGATAAGTCACAGAATATACCAATAGCATTTTGTGAACTCTCCCATGCATCAAATATGTGCCTTAACAGCGCTACACCAGCATCAGTAGTAGAACGACCCTTTGTAAATCCATATTGCGCACTATGGAAAAGATTATTTAAATTAAAATGCTTAATCAATTGTTCCAAAATAATTTTTTCAAATATTTTACTAAGTGCTGGTAAAATAGAAATTGGACGAAAATTACTAGGATCCTCTCTATCACCTGATTTAAATAGCGGAATAATCTTACTGTATTTCATTAAATTAGGAAAAATACTTTCATCTATACAGTTATTAAAAATTTGCGCGAGATAAGGGGCAATAATATCAATGATATTCTTAACTAGATTATAATTTGTAAGTCTGAACTTTATTTTTAAATTGTATAGATGTTACACTATTGTACTGGGATTTCTTGTGATGGATGATAGTTGTTGTTGAGAAAGAAATTTAAATCCAATTCTTTAAACTAGATTTTTTGTAAGGTAATAAAAAAAAACAAAAAAAAGATAACAAAAGATACGATAAACTCAATGACAATTGAAATGATTTTAAAGTGGTAATTACAAAATAAACTTGAAACTTTCAGAACGTAGCTGGTTAGTTTACTCTTACATTGATAGATCAGGTAAATTATAACAATAAAATAATAATTAGGTAGAGTCCTTTAAAGTGTTTACAACACATTTGCAATTTGAACGAAACCAAACCTTTTTATAAAAGATAACAATACTATTCGATATAATTACTCTTTATTGCACACAAATAAATACATTAATCTACAGAGCCTGAAAACGTAAGATCATAAAAGACAAAAGGCGCCCTCATTGCTAACATATGTATCTTTGCTTAGAAAGTTAGAAGTAATACATTTCTAGGCGAAGAGATTGTTTGTTGGGTGGTGGAGATTGTAAGTAATACATGAAAAGACAACAGAATGGATGTAAGAATACGGAGGAATAGATACGTACAGTGGACAGCACATGAGACCACCCTTACTCCTTTCGTAATAAATACCGCTTCCCTTGATGTGCTGTCGTCTGTAGATATAATATAATACAAATAATTAGATATAATAAATAAAAATGTATTTAAAAATCGAGCTCAGAACGTAAGAAGCGATCCCGTTACCTCAGTTTTAAAGGAATTCAAAATTCAAACTATGCGTGCTCCTTACACATTCAAGCAAGGATTTCCTCAGCCTGACAGCGTGTGCGCAAAAGGAATATGATAGGGAGAATATTTTTTATATACAAAGCACGGCAAATGACCCAACACGAACTCTAGCACGAACACTTTTAAATTACGAATCGCCATCGAATCGAGTATTTACGCTAGCTTTGTCTGGCTTTTGTTTGAAATTTAAAGCGTGCGTGAACGATACAATCACGATTCGAAATTAAAAAAAACTGAAAAGGATAAAATAATTAAATTTAAGTAGGTATTCATCCCCTAGAAACATATTTTTGGAGTCGGTGCTTCACTTTCTATTGTTTTTGGAAACCACTTAGCACCAACTCCAAAAATATGTTTCTAGGAGAGGAATACCTACTTAAATTTAATTATTTTATCCTATTCAGTTTTTTGAAGTCGGTTTTAATTTTTGTTTACAATTTTTTTTTCACAATTCTTAGTGGTAACTTTCTACGGTCGAAGCTAGATGGGTGACCGTAAACTTATATTGTTACCTACTATCGTATCGTTTCACTAAAAAGTCACTTGAAAAGCAAAAATTCGCAATTTCGCATATGTAGACGACTTAATAATTTAAGTTTTTTTAAATTTAAAACCAAAGTACCCAACTGTTTTTGAAAAAAAATTTTATGGGACCAAATGGCAGCTATTCCGCATCGAACAAAAAAAGAATCACGTAAATCGTATCAGTAATCTCGGCGTAATCGGTGTACATACATAAAAAAAAAACATACCGGTCGAATTGAGAACCTCCTCGTTTTTGAAGTCGGTTAAAAATGAGGGGTACTGATTTAAAGCGGTAAGATGTGAAGACAATTAGTGTAATTTTACATTTAGCGATAAAAGTCGAAAACTATTTTATATAGGCTCGTTTATGGCTACTCTTGTAGGCATTACTAAGCATCATTTAACCAAACTGATAAATTAACACTAAACAGGCAAAGTCTTAAATTTTATTTAACGATACCATAAATGCCCGGGCGGCTGCGCTGACTACCGATCTGCCGAAGACTCTGTAGAATCCAATTACTTCTACACTTTTCTTTTTTGCGTTATGATTATGAGTTAACTTCTACCTTTACTATGTTATAATCATTATACAGGGTGTAAGGGGATCGTTCTCGAAAACAAAACAACGACTTGTTGAAATAAAAAATAAAAAATTGCGAAAAAACCATCTGTTTCATACTAAATTGGGATTTTGCCTAAGTTTGAATATGGCGCTTTTTTATACAACTAGATGACAAACAAGCTGACGGCCCACCTGGTGGCCAAAAATCACATGATATTTCAGGTGCGTTGTAATCTTGGGGTCTAAGATGAAATGCCGTCCATGCCCAGTAATTACACTGGCTACCTTCCCTTCAATACTAAAAAACCGGTATATGTTGTAGCAAATTGTACAAAATGTAGATAGAGTCCTGCCTTGTAGAAAACGTACGACAAGATATTCACTTATTTACAATTTACTAACAAATTACTTGTATTCTGTTTTAAATCACGTGATATACTAAAGCAGATGCAGTCAAATATATTTACCGAAGCACCTCGTTTGAGGAGCCAGTTAAAATGTGCCGTATCTCTAAATCCACTCATTTTTAGTTACTGAATATTGTCCTAAAACTCAAATACACATACTACAAAATGATACAGAATTTCATATTGATTAAACGTTTGTTTCCTTGGAAAAATGTACGCGTCGAAATTGGTCTGAGGAGCCGCATATAATATATTGTAGCTTTTTTGGTATCAGCCCTACAGAGCTCAGATTTTGTGTACTAATTATTCTCATAGTACAAAATCATACCAAATATTGAAAAATATTCATCCATAATATTCCTAGTTCTTAGGTGGCTCATCCATCAATCTTAACGTTTAGATTGAGGAGATACTTTTATATTCATTTACTTTTGAAGTATTGCACTACAATTTTTTTAAACAAAAATAAAACCAAAAATTTCAGTACTTTTTTTTGGAGTTGGTGCTTCACTTTTTAGTGTCTCTGGAAACAGCTTAGCACTAACTCCAAAAAATACATTTCAGAAGGTAAATAGGTACATAGGTACTGAAATTTAATAATTTTTTCCTTTTTAGTGTTTTGAAGTCGGTTATATTTTTGTTAAAAAATTTGTTTTTCACATTTTTAAGTGATTTCCTAAGGTCATAGCAAGATGGGTGACCGTCAGCACTATCGACTTGTCTGTCTCTCAGTCCTTGGTTGAAATACACAGTGAAAGAATTATCTTCTAATTCCTAACCGTTAAGGAGTTGTACCTTCCATCATCAGCTAATCAACATGAGATAAGTAGTGACTCACATTTTGGAAAAAAATAAAACATGTCACACGTGCCTTTAAAAATTTTGGTTTGCCCTCGATATCCCTTGGATTCCATCATCAGATCCTGACTTGGTGACAATGGGACCACCTATGGAGTATACTCTATCGAATGAAAAAAGAATTTTGAAAATCGGTTCACAATTGACAGAGAAATCGGTGCACATACATACAAAAAAAAAACACAGTGGAACATTTAACCTCCTTCTTTTTTGAAGTCGGTTAAATATTTTTTTAAGCTACTACTGAATAACTGTGTAAAGCCGTTTATGTTGCAAAAAGTGGCTCCTCAATCAAAACATACATTGATTCGATATCTATCATTAATTGACAAAGTCCGTTAGTGATTAACGATTAGTCGTATATTATTATTCAGTTATCTGCACTAATCATAAACTGATTAGAAATTATTGAAAACACGACCGAATGCTCAAGAAAACACTTTTCGTATTTAGGCCCTCTTCAAACTTTTAAGTATTGTCAAAGTTAAAAACAATAAATTATTGCTCACTCCTTTCAGTTTTTAGTTTCTTGTAGAGAATGATTGTGCATATTACACAGTAGATTTATCAATTTATATACAAAACAATATATTCCAAGCATAATTTTAATTATTCCAAGATTATCTCCACAATAGAGGCGGCCACAAAGGACAGATGCTATCTCACACGTTGCCCGAATTCTTTTCAATATGACGGTATATAAATTTAAGATTAATCTATCTATGACGCAGACCAGTGACCTCTTTCAAAGGATCCAATTTGGGTACATTCAGGCGGGTATAATGCCTGTTTTAATATTGAGAGGGTATTTTGATGTAAAACAGTTGTAAACAATCGCTGTAGGGACGTGAGGGAACGCGGTCACAGGGGCCAAGCGACGGAGGATGAGCGTGTAGCGTATGCTAATGAAATAAACATGTAATTATTCTAAGTATAATATAATACGCCTGATTATTCAAAGATCTCGTTCTTTAAATATGTACTTGTATCTTTAATAAGCAAGTGAACTGTAATGTAACGTAAATGGCTTTTCTGTGCAATACACGAAAGTTAAAGCATATTATACCAGTCGAATTTTCAGTGTCCGACTGGGGTAATGCTATAGAATATCGCCAAGATTCCTGTCTTGTAATGGAGAAAATAGGCAAAGAACTCAGTGAAGAACACTTTAACTGCCAAAATTAGTTAGCGAATATGCTAGCTGGTAACTTAAATTCTTTTAAACCTTTATTCCATCGCCAGAAAATCCACTTTTAAAGTTTAACATGTCTATTATTAAGAAACATCACATTAAGACCAATCAACCTCATTCATTACATGCAGTCATAATTTTAAAACTTTTCACAGAAGTCAACAATAAAGTTTATCGTGGTACACAACTTTAACGGTCATTTAGCCTTATCTGTGCTCTCTCACGTTAGGAATTTTATTTGTCATGCGCGTACGCATGTAGGGTGAAAGTCACTATTGTACGATGACCGTTGACACAGATTATGTAATTTGATGTAGATAGGGTAACGGAATTCTATGAAAATCAACAAAGGATAACCTAATATGGCTGTCATCGTAAATATTTAAGCATTCCCTACTCTATTTACACGAAAGCAAAGGTAAAAATTATTTGACTAAAATATTCCATTTTTTTTAGTTTTGAAATTTAAATGTCTTTTAAAATTGTAAATATAAAAATAAATGCTGACTTGTTGTGGACTTTTGCCTGATTTGCTGTATCTTATTTAGTGGACATAGAAAATATATGTAAAAATACTAATAGTTATTATGGTCTTTATTTGCTTGTGTGTTAAACTATTAACCCGTCAAGCACCAGATATGTACCAGACACAATTGATTTTTCAACTGTCGTAGCCTTCCGGAGGGAATTGGTTGAATGGCTAATCGAAATTATCCCAAGTTTCCTGTATATATTATAACAGCAAAAGCTACGTGGGATTCATTTGAAAAGCAAACATCAGTTACATATAATATATCAAGCGGCATTAAAGTAGTGTTTTAAAAACACTAGTGGCCGCCTGCTGTTTCGACCGCGTGAATGTTGGTCATTGTGTCAAAATGTAGTCTATTATGTCCTTCACGAGGTCTCAAATGATCTCCATATCTAAGTTTATCTAAATCGGTTCAGCGGCTTATGAGTGAAAGAGTAACAGACAGACAGACATACAGAGCTATTTTTGCTTTTGACGTATAAGTATGGATTGTTTAATGGTTCCTAGAGGACTGTGTTTCAAACAACAAATGATAATAAATGAAATGAACTAAACTAATACTTAGGTACGTCACGCGTCGTAAGAGACTTGGTCGGGCGAGGCAGCGCTACGCAGCAGCAGCCAGGTTAGTCAGGGGTGTGGAGTAGTGGAGGGGCTCTGCTACTCATCCAAACACACCCTGCAGTCGGAAGAAAAATGGCAGGTACCCACGGCACTTTTCACCCAAGTCGGATTCCGAAAGGAAGACCACAGTGCCGACAGACGACCTGAGTGGTATGCGATGAGCTTCCTCGGTCGCGCCGCGCATTATGTGGCATGAGGGGTACCGTCTGTTTTTAGTAGGTATGCCGGCCTTCAGCCGGAGACTCTCACATAACCCAGCGGGCAAGCCCCCAAGTTCTCTCTGGGTACCCACAAAGGGTTTTCTGACGAAAAAAAAGGTAGGTCACGCGTTGCCTACCCTTTAAACATCAACCGGAATCGTTATGTTGACAGCACAGGAGACGAGTACCCCTGCTCCATGAGCTCTGGCGAAGGTCACCAGAGCTCATAGAGCAGGGGTACTCAACAGGAATACAACACTTCAATACAAAGTAAGTATTATTTTAGCTGATCTGATCTTCTGTAAGTTGCATGGCCGAGCTGCTACCCGAGAAGGCCACGACTTTAATCTCTAGAGAGACGTGTGCTTGTCTATCACTCATAATAATAATAATAATAATAATATTTATACACTCACACCTATTATCTAGCCCAAAGTAAGCATCATTAAGAGCTTGTGTTATGGATACTAGATAACGGAGAAATAATGATAATAATATGTATATAAATATTAGAAATATACTAAATAAACATATAAACATCCATGACTCGTAAACAAATGTTCGTACTCATCATACAAACATTTGTTCCTACCGGGATTCGAACCCGGGACCTCTTGACCGAGTAGCCTGGGGTACAGACCACTCGGCCAGGCAGCCGTCCTATAAAACAACAATGTTACCTATAAAACACTATCTTGTCCAAATTTTCCCTTTAGTTTATGCTCTATGAAAGGAGCAAAGCTTTCTTGTCAGCTTAGTACGGACGGGCGGACATATCGACGGTAAATCATTGTAACAGTCAGAGGACACACACTTCTTTATGTATAAAGAAAATGGATGGGTCATTCTACTATAGTACACGAAATATTTTCAATAGTTTCTGCTATTTTGTCATTTATGGCCACGAGAACTCTGCCGACAAACTGTACGTCAGTTTGGCAGACTACTAAATTTAGTTTTTTTTGTAGGTTTTTATGAATTTCTTCAAAAGAGGCGTGAAAAGGCACCTTATGGGCTAGCAAGGTGGAGGCCGGCAGTGGGTTGAGTCATTTTTTGCATAAAAAACTAATCCGATTTCATTAATTAGTATAATATAAAGCTCATATTTCTGTAATGCATACTTAGGGGAGAGTGGGATTAATCCAAACGCAAGATATGTTTTCCACGAGGCCGTGTTAAAAAATTATAAGATAGTTGCTAATCTATTTCTGCCGACAGAGAGATTGTTTCGTTATACTTTATCGGCTCGGTATCCTTTTCTGTTTTGATATAAACAACCTCATTTGGAGTTACCCCGCGTTCGTTATTGCCCTTCCACCCTATGTGTTCTCAATAAAAAAAGCTATTAATTAAACCAAATCCCAGCCCACGAATAACCCTAATCATATCGTCAGCGGTGCTCGTTCAAAAACGCTTACAATTATGACACTTGCTCATTTTTATCACATTACGAGCACCAATGTCTCACCGGTAACGTCACTTGATTGATCGCAGCGTGCCTTGGACTAGTGATGTGACGTGTTGGATAATTAAAAATAATGCTGCTACTAAAACATCGTAACATGAGAGCAAATTCTCCTTTGAATTTTACTAACGTAAAACACTTATTAAATACTATGTTTCACAACCTTTATATATATTAGCTTTTGCTCGCAGCTCCGCTCGCATGGACTAGTTTTAAAATATCTACCCTGAGGGTCCATTCTGAATATTGTTGAATGAAAGAATGGTTAAAATAGTTTAATAATAGTTTCGGATATTACCTCCAAACAAACTTAGTATTTTTACCTCTTCTTAATATCTAATTATGAAGATAACTTTTTGTTATAATTGAAGATCCTATTTCAGTTCCAAGCTAATGACAACTTGACAAGTACTGTAGGTATTATTTGAACGGACAATTTAGTAGTACCAAACACTTACTAAATTAAGTGTAGGTGTAAGTTGCCATATGATGTGTCTTTTTATTTATCAACTATTTTGTGATGAAACTTAATTGCTATGGATATGCTGTTTGGCTATGTTTGTTTTATACAAATAAAAAACCCAAGCATTATTATTATTATTAATAACACAGATTCAAAATAATATTATGTCTCTCAGAAAGTCTCCTCATTGCCATGAAATCCAATTTTTTACAAGACGATAACACTGCAAACATCCATTACTCATGAACAAAAGTTCGTACTCATTATACCTAATATTCTGCTGGGATTTAAACCCGGGACCTCTGGTTTATTAAAGGACACTGACCTCTCAAACATAAGGCTATCAAATACAGATAGTGCTGTTTCTCTCGTCTACATCGAAATCTTAAATTCACGGCCCCCATTTTCACGAGTACAACACTACCTCATTCCTCGGCCATTATGTGACAATTTGATAGATCCCTTTAATATTTCGAACGGCATTGTTTGCTTTTGATTGATATCACTATAACTCTTAAGGATTTATCTCGAGATGTGCCCGTATTGACCCGAGAGCAGGCGAGATCTTTTTCAATATTAATCTCTTTTGTAGTTATTTGTATTGACTTGAATTTATTTATACCCGTTTTATATTATGTTTTATTTTAACGTCTTACAGAAAATGTAGAGAACATCTAGCTGGTGAACAAAAGGCGTGATGCCAATAGTGTTTAATTTGTTTTCCAAACCTACAATACATAGGTGTCCGCTGTATTAGTCTGGCAAGGGCTGTTTCGGGGTGGGAAACATCTGTAGATCCTCATCATCATCATCATCAGCAACAGAGATATCTGACATATCCACAACAAAAAACATACTAGACTTGGAATATCATCTGGGGATGGGCTGGAGAAATCGCTTCGGCAGAGCCTAGGCTACCCCCGCAAAGGGCGGTGAAGTTTCCAGGGAACTTTAGTTATTCCCTGTGCCGTTATGACCAGGCGCTGGGCGACCGCCACACACGCCTGTCGCTTAGTCAGCCGCGGGTAGGTCTGTAATAGGATTCCTCCCCGAAAACAAAAAGGTTTTGAAGATCAGGGATCGACTCTTTACCTATGTTTATAAACAAAGTTCAACAACTTTAAAGCTGTTAAAACAACGATAAATTTAATTGTCACATGTCCTCTTTAAACTAATTATGAGCTTGGTGGCGTAGCGGATTGAGCGCGCTGGTTTCGATTACGAAAACAAAGCAACTTTCGCCATGGTTGATCCCAGGATGGGTCAATCAAAATTTGTTATCCTGAGCTTCTCTGTGCTTCGGAAGGCACGTTAAGCCATTGGTATCAGTTGTAACTGCAACCGCCTTAACCCACCCACCCGCATTGGGCCAGCATGGTGAGATTATGGACCAAACTCCTCATGTGTTTCTTCAATGTAGGAAGGCCTGTGCCCAGCAGTGCGACGTATATAGGCTGGTAATGTAGATAATGAAATCAATTACGAGCCCGGCGCTCATACACCACATAAAGTACGGACTTGTCTCCTGCTGTCAATTTCTCTTGATTGTGACGGGGTAGACCACGTTTGAGTAGTCCTCAAATTACTACGAGCGTCTACAGGCAACGCCTTGCCATCAGCCAGGCCTTATGCTCCTTTGGCGTCATTGTCGTGTATAAAAAAAGCAATAGGAAAGTATTTCAGTCACCATCTAATTTCCACACATTAGAACGAAGCGTTCCGTGCGTGTGCCTTTCAGTGATTACGGTTGTCACACTGATAACAATAATAATGATTAATTTGTGTTCTTTTAATTACTTAAAACTAAGTAATTCATTTAAATGAATGAAAGAAATTCAGACTTTTTATAATTGAAAAAGATAATGACGACAGTTCATGATATAGCAACGAATAGGGAAAATGATGACGTAACGTTTTTATAAATTTATATTAATTATTATTCATATTCTTTTTATACTACTGCGGTAATTTAGCAATGCAATATTTTACTCTACTTTCGTACTACACGAATGCAGTAAAAAGGTTGAATTTGAATTCAAACATAAATTAGGTTAATTACTGGGAAGGAATTTCATCTTAGGCCTCAGGATGACAACGCACCTGCAATACCCAGTGATTTTTCTAGTTATTGCAGGTGTTTAAAGGCGGCGGTTACCACTTACCACATTGTGGGCCGTCAGCTTGTTTGTCATCTATACTCGTAAGCTACGGTAACTTGTTGTAGAAAAACAAAACACATACAAACAAATAGATATTTTAGTTGGTACACAGCAGAATCAGAGCATTCTATTAGACTACCATTTACAAAAAACAGTTTATCTTAGTAGATCTGAGGAATGATACTACTTCGACCTGCGCTGACCTCAGCACGTAACCACGTATAGCATTTATACTAAACAAAAGTGCTTATACACAGACCGATTGCGTCCATAATGAATAATTCAGATGAATTTTGAGTCGGGACATTAACAAAATGTCTGCTTATGTTGTCTGGACTTTTTTAGTGATAAAACAGATTCCAGTAGGATATCTTTATAAAAGAGGAAAAGATAGTTTTCTTTTCATTTAGGTATTTATGGTCTTATGATAATTATACTATTATACATAATTAATAGCTGCTAGAGCTCAGCTCGGAGGAGCTCACTGGCGATTGGCTGGGTTTGAGCGATTTATTTCGATTACGAAAACAAAGCGACTTTCGCCAAAGTTGATCTCAAATGGGTCAATAGAGCTCCTCCGTGCTTGAGCAGACACGGTGAGACGTTGTTATTGGTTATTACTGCAACCTCTTTAACCCACATACCCGCATTGGACCAGCGTGGTGGTCGTATGGCCCAAGCTCTGTGCTTCTCCCATGTAGGAAAGCCTGTGCCCAGCCTGTTGGACGCATATAGGCTGGTGATGATGATGATGATGATGACTTATTAACTATCCTATTGTTCTTCGTGAAATGCTCTTATCGCTATACTGTTACCTAAACCACACTAAACTGTTAATTTGATCATTTTTATTGCTATAAACTACGTCGAGAAAAACACGATAAAAAAGTTGCCAACTTTTATTTTTAGAAACATTAACCTACTGGAACTGCATGCGTTGTAGTTTTGGAAGTTCAGTGAGATATATTAGTGACTCGCTTGAATTATTATGATGCGAGGTCAGGAGTTGTGAGATTTAACGCTTCTGATTTCAGGAGGGGAAATAAGGTTAATAACTTTTACCAAACCATACACAAAGGTTTGGTCGCATATCATTTGTCTACGAGAGTATGTTAAAACTTAAACACCTAGCTATCATGAATACAATAACAGTATTTTAAGTTGGAGCCACATTGTTCTGGAGCGAAATTTAGCCTTTTACAGTACCACGCTTAACTCAAATTATTAATTGTAATACATTTAAATTGACTCAAAATGGCATAAATACTTTGTAAATGTCATTAAAAACAAAAGCTGGAGGAGATTCTTACACCGCTTTTTTCCACAACTATGAAGATTGTCTCTTATTTTTTTAGACCACAAAGGTGGCAATCAAGCATACGGTAAGCGGTTACCGTAGCATATGGACCCAACATAGAAACTTTTTTTATACAACTAGAAGACAAACAAGCTGACGGGCCACCTGGTAGTAAGCGGTTACCGCCGCCTATAGACACCTGCAATAACAAGGAAAAGCACTTGATATTGCAGGTGCGTTGTCATCCTGAGGCCTAAGATGAAATGCCGTCGATGCCCAGTAATTGCACTGGCTACCTTTCCCTTCAATCCGAAACACTGCAAACAATTCTACGGCTGAAATGAGAAAGGCGGTGGTACCTACCCAGACGACCCTACATACGGGCCTACCACCTAGCAACTTACAAGCTTTAGGTACCTCTTTTATTATAGATAAAAGCTTCCTCTAAAAAAAACATTTAATTATAACCTGATTTTATGTCGTTTATGAATTATTAGAGTTTCATAATTCATCATTATAATAAGCACTTTCTCTTTTCCAGGTGAGTACCGGTAATCGGGATTTACACGTACTACTTTCTAGTAAATTGTGGTAAGTATCCCTTAACAAATATAATGAGTTAGAGCGGAAACAGCGCGCAGGTACTGTTGCGAGGATTTTGAATAATGTTGCCTGGAGAGAAAAAAAAGGCTTTTTGTTTCTTGATTCTCACTTCAAATTCCAAACTGGAGTTGGCGTAGAATGGCGGTGGCGGGTAGAATGTTGACCGGGGTGTGGCAGTGGGCCTAGACCCCTGTTGCTGCCGACATCCGGCGCCGTTTCGCTGCTTTTTGCACTCTTCTGCCAGGTAGAGAGGTCATGGAGTGCGGCAGTGATGAACACCTAGTGAGTGCAGCAGTCCTTCGGGACGTGGTATGGTGACCTGCTAGGTCGCGGCTTCGTTGGTCTGGTTTCGCGGGGCATGCTGTCTCCTCGAGGCTCTTGTATGTCCGGATGTGCGTCTTGCGTCCCGTGGCCCTTGTTGACCTGTCCGTACTGGTACAGGCAGTGGGCTTTTTCGGTTTTGGGGCATACCGCATGGTTGGTGCCCAGAGGGGTGACCGCCGCTAGCCCTTCTGGGGGCTCTGCCTGAACCTATAAGTTGTCCCCTTCTACCAAATGTCTATGTAAGTCCTGGCCCAGACGGATAGGCGATTATTATTGACCATTGCCGGGGTCCTTTATGGACGGGGTATGGGGGATAAATCAGTCCGCGGCACTTCGACACGCAGCAGGGGCGCTAGGGGTGGAGGCAATACTTACTTAAGCACTCTCAAGCTTCTTCTCCTGCGGTGTCTGAGGTGCAGACAGAGGTCCCCACCTTGTGTTGGGCTAGGGTTTGGTGGGTCTACAAGGAGACGTATACGCAACGTTGTTCGAGTGGGTGAGCCCCGGGATGGGCATCTCCGTATGCAGCGCAGCATGGTCCGTACAGCGGAGTGAAATGGCTCTAAACCCTTCGGACCTAAGCCCCATCCCCGCTAAGCTTTGACCCACATCCTCGGTTTGCTTTATACAGATCTTACGGGCTCGGATTATTACGGGCACTTTCGGCGCATACGTGCCAGGTGGTCTCTGGGATCTTTATGGTTAACTTATGTACTTGAATAATTTGGGTTCAGTTGTGTCAAGTTTGAAATAATGTACGATGAAATAAACACCAAGTTAATTCCAAAGACAGATTCATTATTCTGTACACTTAACCCTAAGACAGTATTATTACAATTTTCTGGGTTAAGGTAAAAAAATCAAATCAGTCATCTCGTGCATTTTAATGGGATGCTTTCCAATTGCCAAGGTGCAGGCAGATGAGATTGCCGAAGTCATGGCGCGGGCCCGATGACAGATGCGCACGCGCATCTGCGCAAGGTGCGAGCGCACGTGTGCTCGCCAGCCTTTGTTTTATTACGCCACTATCCGTGGGATTGCTTCCTTGTCATAAGATGCGGTCAGTTGAGATAATGTTATGAGGACTAAGTTTATCTTTTGCGTTATGGTGTATTTTAGATTGCTGTTATGAAGACTCTTTTATGTATGCGTTTAACATAAACTTTGTAGGTAGTATTAATTAACATTAATATCCATTCCCGATACTTTTTTGACTGAATGTATATAAAGGTGCAGATTTATCTGATTGTTCATTTTAACAGAATAATGGATACCTACCTATTTTCAGAACTTATATTTTATTTTAAAGTTCCTTGAACTGATCAACAAAGTCAAAGAAAATTTCTTTCATAGCTATTTCTAATGAAATCTTTTTTTTTATGATTTTTACTGTTGGTCTTAACAGCGTCGTCAGCATTTTTAAGTGCCGAGCCTTGGCAGGTTTTAGCAATACAATCCAAAAACATAATCTAGAGTATTCCTAATCTCTCTGCAGAGGAATTTTAGCGAATGTTGACTATAACTCTTACGAAAAATACCTCAGAATGTGACATCTATTCAATTTACAGAAAATCTATTGTTAATAAAGTTCCGCGCGGCAACAAAGCTGACAAAATTACAAACTTGCCTAAAATAACAAAACCTTGGTCACGTCAGTAATTAATTTATATGCTTCGTATTGAGTGTCCTATCCTATTCGCTGACTAGCTTTCCTCCCGAGTAGCCTGTATAGTAAGGGGTAGACCTAGACCACTCGACCAGCCGGTTGTCTAAATGTCTATTCTAGGTTAGAAAATATAATCTTCTGATAGCTCAGTGGCTAGAGGAGCACGAGGGTTATGAAAGATCGCGGGTTCGTATCCCGAAAATGACAAAATAAAATTTTATAGAAATATTATATCTTATCACATTATAATGTTTTTGATGCGTTTAAACGCCTACTTTATTGTAACAATTATGAAAAAAAAATGCTCCAGGCGGGAATTGAACCCGCGTCTCCTGATTTCCGGCCTGACGCCATTACCACTATGCCACCGGAAAGAAAGAAAGAAAAAATAATTTATTTAAAAAGGCCAGAAAGAAGCACTTTTAAATCGTCAAAAAACACATTTTGATAACTATCACAAAAATATATTAACTAACAACGTCAGTCTCTGTCTGTCTGTCATGTCTGAATTCACACCGGTTCCAAAAGTTGACCTACCGAGAAGATTCCGGCAACAAACTCGTGTAGTCAATCTTTTCAAGCAGCACTAGGTATAACCTGCTAATTTCCTCACCGCTTATTCTTTCCTTTTCTAACGTTGTTATAGTTGTATTGTCTTACATTTTCGCGAGCACTACACATTTGAAATAAAACCAATTTACCGGATTTAACTCGCGTTTAATTAGATGTTACATTATTATTATTCACCCGACGTTTCGATTACTTTACAGCGATCGTGGTCACGGGAAGACTGAAGATGTCAGTTGTCTTTGATAAGTTTTAAGTTAACTACCGTCACTTTGTGTTATATTTTGAGCGGTCCGAATTACGCATACGGAGCTCACGGTGTCAGTTTTTTGGGCAGTGTGAGGACGGGCTTGGGACTTTATTATTCGAATGATGGGATCCCAAGCTGGTGGTACACTCCAACCATCTTCTCTATTGAAATTAGGATGTTTTTTGATTTCAATAGCCTCACGTAACATTCTAGGAATGAAACGGTGTTCTTTGGCGAGGATCTGGGGCTTATCAAATCTGATATAGTGATTGGGTCCGTCAAGAGCTGTTATAGTTCTTAATTCTTTATTTTAACATTATTATAAATGTTTGAAAAATTACTTAATAATTAAAATATAATAAAACTAGTTGTAGTTGTTGTAGTTACTAGTACTAGTTGTTATAGTTTTTCTTTTTATCGTTGTCTTTCTTTATTTGCAATTGTTACAATATTATTTCCACTTCAACATGTTTCAAAGAATTTTGCTATTTCATTGTTTAAAACACTTTACCGGATTTAACTGGTGTTAAATTATATGTTACATTATTATTTCATACCTGTGCCCCTACTGTAAGTTTCCATCGAATTGAAACGAAAACGTTCGTCGTCGTGACTACTATCAAATTGTATGAAAAGGCACCAGCGCCTCTGGTGTGAATTGGAAACCACTGGAGGCTGAAGATGTCAGTTACCCATATAAAAATAAACTCTACGATATCAGTTGTATTTGTTAAGTTTATAAGATAACTACCGCCACCTTGTGTTGTACCTTTAAAATCAAAAAAAATATATTTATTCAAGTAGGCTCTTATGAAGCTCTTTCGAATCGATTTAGATTCTCTCAACAACCTCGTTATACTTGCAACACTATCCTGATAAAAGGATGCATGCAACTGGCATTTAGGAAATATAGGGTTCAATTGCAAGATTCTCCAATGTAGCGCATTGTGAATCAGTCTTGCTGGTGGGAAAGTCTTTATTTTGCAACTTTATTTAGTCATATCTCAATCTGTATTGTTTTTTAATAGATATAGTAGAACAAACAAATTAGGTAAGTACAGACGGCAGCACATCAGGTGTAACATTTGCATTACCAAAGACGCCTCTATTAAGGGTGGTTTCAAGGTCTAACTGTTACGCTTGATGTGCTGTCGACTGTCATCATCACCAGCCTATATATGTCCCACTGCTGGGCTCAGGCCTTCCCACAAGAGAGAAACACATAAGGAGTTTGGGCCATAACACCACCACGTGTATTTCGAAAAATTGAAATTGATGCTTATACAATTAAATTTTTGGAGACGTGTACGAAAATTATTAAGAACTGTAGATACCATTCACAAGTGTTTAAGACTTTTTTTTAATTCATTCGAACATACTCTTTTAAATTAACATTGTATTTAAATAAGCTAGAAATTCGTTTAAATTTGTCATACCCGACAGGCTTCGGTATCTACAAAATGTCACGTCTAAATTCTACCTAAAATTGACACTAAATTATTGAGAAGGTATTACCTGTACTTAGGATATGACACGTTCACTAATGATTTTTATATTAGAACCCACTCGCATATTGGTAGGTAACCTATCGTTTTACTGATTGGACATTTCAAAACGCATCGGCATAATAACTTACAGACAGCACAAATCGTCTTAATATCAATTAATCCGTCAGAAATCGATTAGCGATATCTGAGTTCTTTGACCGGTCCGATTCCTCGCTAGGTCGACGCAAGGTCGTGCTCGCATCCTGCGCACTTCGCTCCGTCGCGACTTGTCGTGACATGTTGAGGCTTTGCACCGTTACTGGGGCGAATCAGGTTAGTTGTGGGACTAGAATGGTGTGGAACAATACCACAATGAAACTGATAAAGAAAGGAATCGGGCTCTGTAGTAACGTGCTAACGAATAGTTTCTTATAAGTTTTAGAACCATCAATAACATGTTAAAAGTTGTAAGTTTCGCGAAGTTCTTATACTAAAACAGTTTTGAGATGTCATGTTAGCAAGGCGGTTGTTTTAGTCAGTACTTACCAGGTGGTATCCATAGAATTCGATTTCCACCGACTTGTCTATTTCATAAATGACCGTATCAACATTAGATAGGTACCTATTTTTTTGAATTTTTATAGAGCCAGTTCTAAAAACTTTCAGTGTCGCCCTCGTAGGTATAAAAAATCCGATGAAAGTTTCTACGAAGCGTCTACAGAATTATATCTACTGCAGATTATTTCGCCGGTATCGTTCAGCATATCTTAAACTTTTTGCCTCCCTCATAGCGTAGCGTTCATGCAAGCCGTTTTTTGCGGTGTCATCCAACCAGTCTATCTAGAACTCTTAAAAATTAAGCTTTCCTTAAAGCATTGCAAGTCTCTAAGTTAGTTACGGATCTTCAAGTGGTTGGGCCAAGGCAATCGAGCGGCCTTGCCGTGCGGCTATAATCGGAAATAACGTTAACTTGTTGTAATTAAAACCAGTACAGAGTTGGCAAAGCTTTGTAATTTTTTTAAAAGTAAAGGTATAATAAATAATAGCAGGACAGGAGACAGTTCATTCTGCACCCAAATACCGTTGGCGCAAGCTTAGAACGTAAGAAGTGACTTCTGTAAGCATAACTAGCCACTAACTTATCACAAATTTTCATAAACCTGGTCAATATATGGGGGTTCCCGTTGAATTCGGGAACAAGGCGAAGTGCCTTAATAATCGTATCTGGGTCATGTGCCATATTATAAACTTTTATGTCTAGTTTTCTATTACTATCTAATACACGTTCCCGTCCGGACTGTCTATGGGAAACAGCCTTCTGGGGTCCTAAGCTTCTAGGATGGAAAATTTTTGAAACTATCAAAAGGACTTATAGGGAAGCACCACTAGATAATTCAGCGTGTACTTACATAAACACCTATTTTAATTAACTTAACCCAGTCCATATTGAGAATTTAAGAAGTCCTGGATCAAGGCTATTCTTCAATATTTCTGTACCATCTTGTTGCTTCTGACACAATTCTTCCTCTATGAGTTCTCACGACGTTACTTCAGGCCAATAACACTACGAAATTCTGTCTTAAAATTTAGGTAATAGGTAATTATTTCAAATTTCAATCTTTCTACTGCAGACGTAACTTGCGTGCGATTACAAACAAAGAAAATACTTGAGCAAATCAGGACACGTAACTAAAATAATGAAACAACAAATAAAAACTTTAAGTACAATAACAGCCCTTCAGAACAAGAAAGACCAATTCAGGTAAACAATAAGCGACAGTTACCTACTAAGGGTAGACTGTTAGGGTAAGTTACACAATGCTTGACTCCTGTGCAGCGTTAAGCCGTAAAAATCCGTAACAAAACTAGACTAAGGGTTATTTATTGCAATGGTACCTTGAAATTAAGCGTTTCTGTTTGTTTTGGAAGACTGGATGACAGTAACAGTAAAGACGATAGTGATGGGGTAGAAAAGTATCGATTAACTGTTTTAATACGTAAAGCCGCGTAAGACTCCCGGGAGCATATGACTATTAAAAACCTGTTGTGTCTAGAATGCGTTGAGATGCATTAGATGATAGATAAAGGAGTCATCTGATAGTTAGTGGTCACCATAGCCAAAATAAATAAAAGCACCCTTATGATTAGTGGTTACCATACCCGATAAAAGCCTCCCTTAAAAATCAATAGGAAAAAATAACTGTAGTGATATGTGTGTTAAAGCAAAATAAATGGTATAACAAACATCTTAAGTTAGAAACTTGACAGCGCATAGGACAAAAAATAAAATCACCATTTCTGCCAAAAGATGTCCACTGCTGGACAAAGGCCTCCCCAAATGATTTCCACGACGGTTGGTCCTGCGCTGCACACATCCTGCGACCTTCACCAGATCGTCGGTCCACCAAGTTAGAGATGACTGCTGCACACATCCTGCGACCTTCACCAGATCGTCGGTCCACCAAGTTAGAGACCGCCTGAAGTCTTCCGGTTAGTGGTTGCCACTGCAGAACCTTTCTGCTAAAACGGCTCACGGTTGTGTGAGCGATGTGTGCCATCCACTGCCACTTAACGGCCTGGCCAAGACATCACCGCACTCGCGTCCTGCGTCTCGCGTACGGCAACCACTGCGCGCTGTCTCGGTGTCGGCCTCGCAGCGCGTCGTCGTGACCGCGCAGTGGTTGCCGAGACGCCGCCGGCCGTTCCCGTGGCCAGGCCGTAAGACAAAAATACTGTGTAATTGATATTGGATAGTGAATTGTCTTTAATTTTACAACAATTATTCGTTCGATTCGTACACGCGAAACGCACATTCTATCGAAACTTTCTTTCACTTTCGCCGGATTTAAAATCGATAACTTACTTTAAATCGATACTACAACCGTCTTCACTAATAGTGTGACTAATTTGATTTGAGAGCAGTACGGTGTTGTATTTCAATTCTATTGTCAATGGGTTTTATAAATTTTCTGGCTTCACGGATGTCTCAATTCTCGTTACGGTACTACCAAAGTATGCAATTGTTCACCAACACTTGGTAGAAAATCATGAATCGGAATTACAACTGACTAATGGTACAATGGAGTTGTTTTAAAAAGTGACAAAGTTTTTGAGACTGGATGAGTGTTGAATAATATAAAAATGGTTTTAATATTAGATATCTTTTAATTCTATAATAATTAAAAAAATAATTGTGTTATAGATGAGTGGTTTGCCGGGTTCCTACAGTAATCTTGCAAGAAGTTGCTTTAGAGTTGCAAGTTCGACAACGAAAAAATTTTGAGTCCTCTCTTTAGCTTTCTCTGTCTTAATTTTGAGTATCAAAATAATTTTCTTAGGGTCATCATCAGCCTATATACGTCCCACTGCTGGGCACAGGCCTTCCTACATGATAGAAACACATGAGGAGTTTGGGCCATAACACCACCACGCTGGCCCAATGCGGGTTGGTGGGTTAAAGCGGTTGCAGTAACAACCGGGACCAACGGCTTAACGTGCCTTCCGAAGCACGGAGGAGCTCGAGATTAGAAATTTTGGTTGACCCATCCCGGGACCGACCATGGCGAAAATTGCTTTGTTTTCGTAAACGAAACCAGAGCGCTCAAACCACTACGCCACCGAGCTCCTCCTTCTTAGGGTAATATTGTCTTTGTATTACTAAAGCCTTTTTCTATATTTCACGCTATTTTAAAAAGCTGAAATAGTAAAACTGTTAATTGACTACTCCATCTACAGTGTGCCCTTTTCAAAGCAATAAATGAATATTCTATTCTATTCTTTGACGTTTCATGTTATTTTTACTAACATAAGTTTGGAATTACGAAAGCGTCGTCATAAAAAGAATGTAGCTAAATTATACTCCCCATATTATTACAATACACATAAAGGTGATATTCAAAGAGAGTAATTCAGCTACTGTCTGGTCGAAGTCCAACCACAGACGATGCTGTAAAACTAAACAATAAACCACAACAAAGGAATATGCTTTTAGTAATGAAATTGTAATATTCCAGAAGTCACCTTCAGGTGAGATGTGGCTACTTGAAATAAAATATTGTAAGAAATCGTAAAGTTTTTTAAGACTCACACAATAATATACTTACACTTTATTAATATTTTATAATAAATAAAGTCTTCCGTGCTTCGGAATGCAGAGATGTTGGTTCTGGTTGTAACTGCAAACTTTTTCATCAGCTTTGGTGATGCTGGGATTGTGACCAAGCTGCTCAAGTGTATCTCCTTTTTAAGGTCTCTGCCCTGTACCCAGCAGCAAGATGTATATAGGCTTTCGGAATAAAACCAAATTTACCGGATTTAACTCGCGTTTAATTAGATGTTACATTATTATCCCGTCCGGCCGTGACCACGATCGCTGTAAACGTCGGGTGTATAATAATAATGTAACATCTAATTAAACGTGAGTTAAATCCGGTAAATTTGGTTTTATTTCAAATGTGTAGTGCGCGCAAAAAATGTAAGACAATACTGTGTATTTAAGCTGCTAATTGATAAAGTACCTATAATAATAATTCCTGTTATCTAGCCCAAACTAAGCCTCGCGAACAACTATTTTCCCTTTCATTCCAGATTTTGAACCCGGGAGCTCTAGTTTAAGTAAACAGGGAACTGACCACTTAATAAGTGAGTGGGAAAATGTTTCATATAACCTGTCAAAAAAAAAATTATGAGTAAAATGATGAGATCATGGCCGTCTCTCGGCTGATACGATGAAAAATTGCTTGAAAAATTGGAATCTACTTACATTTGTTTTGTAGAGAAATTAAATTCTATTATTAAAAGGAGTATTTTATAGTGGTAATGATGCCAGTCTTTGATTTGACTCTTTGCAATGATTGGGAAATCCTGTCTTGAAATACAATTAGGTATGTATGTAGAGACCTGGGTATATTTATTTAGTAAAAATACGAATTTGATCGAGAATTAGCAACCACATTATGAAGACTGTCCATCATACTTTTGACTTTATGGAATTTCGTAATCAAAACAATTTTGCATGTCATTACTTCAGCATGAGATGAGTAATCAAGTTCCAGAACATTCCGTGATTTTACAAAGAAATATCCTTACTTTGAATATTTGATCCTTTCGTCGTAACATCTCTTAGAAAACTACCATCAAAATAAGGGGCGGTGACTTTAAACCTCCAAATATTGCGTTTCTAAGCCAAAATTGTTTTTAATCATTGCCGTGAACTGTCAATATTTTCATTACTTAGAACTTCGGACCTCCCATCGGTACCGGCACATAAAAAGATACTTTGTCTAAACGGATTTAGTGGAAGTGACTCAATCGCACCGCCGACACCCGCTGATACCCGCCGTGAAGATACAACAAACGGCAGGAAGGTATAAATTAAAAACACCATAAGCGATAAACAAATAAGGACTTTCCACCTAGCACCTTAAACCTCATTTTCCGGAAATCTCTATCGTATAGCTCAACCCGAATATTGAAAGTAAGTTTTATGTCTTATCTCACAAAAAATACGTCCTAAGTTGTCTTGGCAGCTTTTGGTGTTTCGGTAACAAGGTGTCAAGCTGGGACACATAGGTTAATAAAGGTGCCACCGACGTAGATTTTGACAGAGTCTCAAATGCATTCAGTCATGACCTTATTACAATAGCAATAGAGTTGATTATAGCTAAGTCGTATCATTTGCAAATTGATGGTCAAGCGGCTCGAGTGGCTAAAACCAAAAAAAGATTGCTGACAATTATAAAATAAATAAATATATCAACAAGAATTCAAAGAGGCCGATAGACCTTTGATAAATTCAGTCGTAGCTGTAACAATATATTGGTCCTATAACATTTTGTCAAAGAAGAAGATATAGTGAACGGAAAATCAAACCTAGGTACTTGTAATAAAAAAAGCAGTAACTGATGTGGTAAGCCTGTCGTCCCTTACCAGCCCGCCGAATGTTTGATTTTAATTTGATAAAAGATGGATACTTGAATACTATTCTTATCAAGGTTAAAAGTTCTTACTATGACAAGTTCTATTTGTTTTTAGTTTTTTAATGCATAGATTATCTATTTTTCTCGAGTATAAGATATAAATTTGACTACCTACCTACCTATAGTCTTTAGTTCGACAGACCAACCTTACAGTGTGGCATGAACTTTATTAATTACTTTAGCCTATAACTGTGAACAACTGTTTGTCGTCCATTTTATTTTTCAGGTCACAGTTTAAACCTAACCTAATCAATTTTAGACCTAACTGCTAATAACCCCCGTCACATATCTTTTATTAGTCGAAATAACGTCTTTCGAAGTAGAGCTTGTCGAAGTTGTCTCACGGCCATTTTTCTCACGATATTAATCATATTTACCTACATTATTTAAAACAAATACACCAAAAAGTGATCGCATTATTACCACCCATAATGATTCTCTTTAAAACGCCAACAAAACTTTCTTTAAATGTTTATTCAACTCAATCCAGCCGTTACGAATGGAACAAAATTGTTTGTCAATATAAAATATTATAGGCCAATAAAAAATACTATTTATGATGATATTCAGTCTCTGACAGTCGTGTTTGCACATCCATAACATTCCTGGGGTCCCGCGGTAATGACTCATAAAGGACCGCCTCGAAATTTACTGTCCCTCATTGTCACTTTTACTCTACAAAGCTTACGCCGAACGGTCGATCGGAATCACTGTTTTCAAGCTTAAATCGGCCTTCATTGCTGGCTACATACGACTCTTATTTTCCACGCACAGCTAAACGCTGCAATGTAACTTACCTTCTTTTAACAATCGAATTTTACACGTGTTATCTGACAAATTGTGGGGTCCGATAATTTTTTCTCTTTTCAATTAAGTTTTTTGGTGGTTATCTTTGGAGAAAAAATGCTTTGACAGTAAAATTGTGTTGATTTTGTATGAAATTTGTTGGTTATTTTTTCAATTTGCCGAAATACAAGCATTCATTTTAAAAAAGAATTGTTTTTTTGTTGATTACGGTAGAAATACAAATAAGAAGTATTGAATAAAGCTTTGTGCAACATCCGACCATATTACTATTGTTATAAAGTTGCAGTGGGGTTTTATATGTACTTACCTACCCATTACAAACGTAAACTGATAGTTGAATTTGATTAATTGATCAATTAAGCCTTTGATTCAAATCCAGTCTTCATTTATTTATTAACCTAATTGCAGAAAAACGGTGTAATTTGGGGGACTCAATGCTATTAGGCAATCTCTACCAGTCAACTAGAGACGTCAGTCCAGAAAGAAGAAGAAGAAGGTAGAGCTCCAATAAGTGCTTAGAACAAAAAAGAAATATGTGAATACGTATACAGATATAGTACGTAAATATGTATGGTAGGTTAATCATATTATTATAATTGTTGCACTGTTATAATAATGACAAAACTAAAAATTTTAAGTAACCCCCGGCGTCATTAATCATCTATTTAACACCATCTCATTAAGAGTATTCATAAGAGCCCAAACACGCTATATCTGCTGGAAGTTTCTGCAGAAATAAGCATTCCGCAGACTTTTTGATGGTATAGGATCAACTCAAAGTTAGTATGTCATGGAAATACTAACTTTGAAAACACCAAAACTCGGTCACCGAAGTGACAGTACACCAAATTTGAAATCAATCGAATCTGTAAAAGTTAGTAAAATCTTATTATCATGTAGAAAATGAGCTGATAGTCATCAAACACCTGAACCGATCTTCAAAAATTATAGCTAAAAACCATCGTAGTCACATCAGCTTTTAAACAAAAAAAACCGAATCAAAATCGGTCCATTCGTTTTGGCGCTACGATGCCACAGACAGACACACAGATACACAGACAGACACGTCAAACTTATAACAACCCTCTTTTTTCGTCGGGGGTTAAAAAAGTTAAAATGTTCAAAACGAGATAAATATTGTAAATAAAAATTCACTTAAATTAAAGTTAATGTTTGATAGAAATTTAGAAACATGTCTAGATTAGAAATAAAATGCGTCAAGCTAACGCTTACCTTCTCTATGTTAGCAGTATTGATGGCGCACTTTGATCAACAAGTCCACGTTTATGTAGATATACCTACCTATTACATATATTTATTGAGACTAGTATAATAATACTTGTAACCGAAACCAAACGGTTCTCAGCATATTCTTTTTTATAGAAGCAAGGCAAGATACGGCGGCAACAGCTGATTTCAAAACCGGTTGACACAGAGATATGTTCGATTCATTCTCTCCACATTACATCTTTGTGTCAATAAATAAATTTAATATAAACGGAAATTCTATCATAAAATTATTGTACTTGTTAGCCGGGTTATACAAGATAAATGAGGGGAATTCCTGTTCTACTACAAAAGAGATAAAAACATTGGATGTATAAAGTACGTTATAAATATTTGGCCGATGTGCTAACACTCGTAAGTTTATTAGATATTTTAACGATCCTCATCGTGCAGGTCAACTGCAGAGTCATTAAGAAGCATGTAGGTAAGTATACCTTCATCATCATCATACCAGCCGAGAGGACCAGCTAAATACGTCAAATTCCGAATCCAAATTATAATTCTTTAATACCATCTTGCAGGTCAGTATTCTGAGTAGGCATTTGAAAATACAATTAAACTTTTAGACGAAAACCTTTGGAGACATATATGTTTACTGCTAAATATAGACGATTTGGTGGATGTCCTGCTGGTGACAGCTTGTCAATCGACGTGGAACTGTAGCTTTTAAAAGGCCACGGTAAACGTTCACCACCAGGCGATCACAGTTCTCGTTCGTTATTTAAGTATAAAAAATACTCCAGAAAGATTCATGCTTGATTACGTTTTAAGAGGTTTAGAGATTATTTATACAAAACTAGATGACAAGCGAACGGACGACCCATCTGGTGTTGAGTGGCTTAAAGACACTTGCAACAACAGAAAATATCACTGGGTTAATTAGCTACCTTTCACAGCGAACTGCTTTACGGTCGAAATAGGAAAGGCAATGGTAACTACTGCAGATAAAGCTTCAAGCTTAATTAGAGAGGCCAGAAAAGTTGGTAAACTATGTAAAACCACGCAAGACATTCTCATGCCATGACTCAGGTGTCAGCGAAATTCAACTGAGGCGGTTAGCAATATTTATCCGCTAACCTGTCTCCAATAGGCGCGGTCAACAGCTGATCGGCACGCTTGTAACGGAAACACGACCGGTCGCGTGACCTTTCCAGCATTGAGGCTATGGGCTTGCAGTCATGCTGATGTTTATTGTACAGAAAGATCTGGATCACGGGTAAGTGGAAAGTTCCCAAGCATCACACTAAGTAGCGATGAGCTTACACCAGTTGGTAGGCCCGTATGTAGAGTCATGTGGGTAGGCACCCGCCTTTCCATTTCAGCCCTAGCGGCCTGGCCACGGAAATGGGCGACGGCGACGGCGACGGTGGCGACTCGGCAACCATTGCGCGGTCACCACGACGCGCTGCGAAGCCGACATCGAGACAGCGCGCAGTGGTTGCCGATTCGCGAGTCGCAGGACGCGCGTGCGGTGAGTTCTTGGCCAGGCCGTAAAACAGTTCGCTGTGGTTCGGATTGAAGGGAAAAGTAGCCAGTGTAATTACTGGGCATGAAAGGCATTTCATCTTAGGGCTCTGGATGACGACGCACCTACAATACTAAGTTATATAGGCGAGTTACCACTTACCATCAGGTAGGCCATCAGTTTGTTTGTCAGCTAGAGATAGGAGAGCTAGGAGATATTTAAAAACCTATACGAATGATTCTAAAGATAAACAAACTGATTACATTATTTTAGCATTCAAACAATAGTTACTTGTATTAGGATACGTACTACGAGTTTGTTGCCAGAAGTGATGTCATGACAGACAGACATTATGTTACACTATTAGATAGTTAGCAGTTAGCAGATATTAGTGAATTTTAATTGTTAAGGGATCTTTAACGATTTTAAAAAGCTTTTTTCAAATGAATATCTAGATATTTTTGAGTTTGAGAGAATGAATATGATATTTCATATGATTTTTTATTGACAACCAATGAAAGATTTATACGTATTGACGACTTGATCTAAGCATGTGCTTCGTTAATTTTACTACTCATTTATTTAAGTTTATTACCTACAATCAATTATTATTAATTGTCGATGTAATTAAAGTCTCATTTACGCCAACTGGTGTCCTATCGATTGATTGAAAGATAAATAGGTACTCGATATAACAGACAAAAGCGACAATCATACGACAAGGTAATCCGTTTAATTTGAAACCGACGAGGCCTATACGACCTTCATCAAGGCGAATTAAAAAAACCGGTCAAGTGCGAGTCGAACTTGCGCACGACCGGTTCCGTACCAGTATCTATAAACAAGCGTCTACCTGTTACCGTTATCAAGAGCGAGCAAAAACAAGCAAAAAATCACGTTTGTTGTAAAAATTTTAACTGTGTAACTAACACGGTTTATGAGATACAGCCTGGTGACAGACGGACGGACGGACAGCAGAGTCTTAGTAATAGGGTCCAGTTTTACCCTTTGGGTACGGAACCCTAAAAAGCGACAGGAATAATGACGATCGATGTTAACAATTAACATTAAAAGATACGCGTTGGAGTTTTGAGGCGGTCGTTATATTCCGTTACCGCGCGGTCAAACGTCTAGACCAATTTGTTACCGTATACAATGGAATTCAATATGAGTTTATTAGAGTTCACGGTCTAAAAACAAAGTGGATGTGAAAATGTAAGCATTTAAAAAATTATAACGTTGTAATTGAAACCAAAAAGTATTTAATCATGTATTACGTTCTGCTTGATATCCAAAAATCACAGTATGTAGAAATATTACCGACATCCACAGAAAAAATTCAAAAATTTTAATGAACTAACTAGACTAATTTGTTACCGTTCACAATGGAATTCAATATGAGTTTATCAGAGTTCACGGTCTACAAACAAGGAGGATATAAAATATAATCATTTAAAAAGGTTTATTGTTGTAATTGAAACCAAAAAGTATTTAACCAATTACAACGTTCTGCTTGATATCTAAAAATCAAAGTATGTAAAAGCACTACCAGTATCCACAGAATAAAAACTGAAAATTTAATGAACTAAACCAATTTGTTACCGTATACAGTGGAATTCAATATGAGTTTATTAGAGTTCACGGTCTAAAATCAAGGAGAATATGAAAATATAAGCATTTAAAAAGTTATAACATTGTAATTGAAACCAAAAAGTTTTTGATCTTTTACTGCGTTCTGCTAAAATCCAAAAATCAAAGTATTTAAAAATACTTCCGATGTCCACAGATAAAAAAATCTTCCAATTCTTATGCATATTCTTTTCGCTTGTTGTAAATAGAAAATGACCAAACAAGAATAAAGCACGAACATAAATATTTATGTACCTACGTAACAGCGGCGTTGATTTTCACTACCGCCTTAATAGGGATAACTACCACCGTAAAACCCTATTTAAGTAGTATTTTTTTATTGTATCTGCTTAATTCTGTATGTCTTTATTTTCTGTTCGCAAAGGATATTTCTTTAGGCACTTCACTTCACGAATTCCATAAATGGATAGGGCGTAAATCAATAATTTATGCTGTGATTATTGATTTCTAACGTAAGGTGTGGTGGGTCGATGCAAGTGATAATTTTATACTGCAAATTACAAATATAATTGCAGTGCTATTGCGCTGTTGCATAGAACGCTTGACCTATAAATTCAATGCGTATTGGACCAGCCTTGCTCTACAGTGATGTTGTTGAAATGGCTGTGAGGAATGTATAAATGTTCTGATATTTTTTGATACAAATAGATAACAAGCACGCTGACGCCCACCTGGTGGTAAGTCGCTACCGTCGCCTATAGACACCAGGAATAACGAGGAAAAAATCGCTAGGTATTGCAGGTGCCTTGTCAGGCCTAAGATGCGATTGTTTCTATGCCCAGTAATTACACTGGCCACATTTCCCTTCCGAAACACAGCGAACTGCTTTACCTACAGCTAGAATAGGAACGGCGCAGTGGTAACATACCCATTCAGACGACCCACCATACGGGCCTACCACCTAGTATATTATTTTTCGTACCACTTGCTCAAAAAAGTGACATTCTATGCCACAAAAAGCGAACATCACAATAGTCATTTTTTATCTGTTAAAAACAGGGAAAGAAAATTGTACTGAATTTCATTCATCCTCTAGGGGAGAATGTGATTTAAATTTGGAATACTTACCGAAATTTATACTGTACTACATCTGTGTTTACACCATTGAGTTTGTATTTAAAGCATTATACATCTTTTTGAAAAAGGAATACGCATTTATTGTGCAGATATGATTATTAAATAAAATTACGAAAACCGACGAGGCCGTATGAGCTTGATGCCTTTGCTTTTCCGACAAAGGCATTCCGGCGGGGATCGAACCCGCGACCTTCACAATCCGGGTGACTGCTCCAACCATCTGAGCTACCAAGAACTTTTGATGCGACAGTTTATTTCCTCTAGTCTATTCTGTATTTGAAATTTAAGCTAGCTCTACCCTTACAATGTCTTAATATTTAAAATCAACACCCAAAAATGTATATTTATTATGTATCAATTTTCTATACATGCATACGTATGAAGGCAGTGTTTGACAATAGACGGGTCACGGGACCCCTGAGCCTCGGAATGTGGTTCTGTATGACGGATGGCGTTAGATGGAGGGAACGTGGCTATTGACGTTACGGTTAAGGACTGTGCAAGAGACTGTGGACTCACAAATATTTGAAAAATATTTGTGAGCAGTTCTACAGTAGTGAAAAAACCCTATGGCTCAGTATCATATACATATTACGGCGATGTTTTGTTGTGTGTAGACGTAAGTCTGTTTTTCAGACGGAGGCTTCTTTTAAAGAATTGAATATTGCGCCCAATCCTGAAGACAAACTCTAAATCTAAATTTAAGTACAGAAATTTGACAGAACGTTTCTAAATGTCAAATTATATGACAGCCCTCCTTTTTGTATTCATATTGAGAGAAAGAGATGCACTGATGCTAAATTTAGATTTAGCGTGTGTTCTCCAGAATTAGGGCCACTGTTTGCTGTGATATTTTTGAACACATGAAACCGAACTAACTAGTCTAATTAAAAACTAGCATAATAGGAAAAGGTTCGCAATCAATATGCTTTATTGATGGCAAATATCTAAAAGTATTTTTCTATATTCATATTACAAAGTGGCAGATCAAACGACATCAACGCGAGCTCGTGGCGCGACCGTTGCCGTTGGTTCACTCTACGTTTGACAGCCCTACTATTTAATATCCTATTATATCACGGGCCTGACGAGTAGGTATGATTCTAAAATACAGTTGGCGAAACTACTATATTTGATGTGACGAGTAACATGCATATCATTAAGGTTCATTTCAGTTGAGGACAACTGAAATGGTTATAAAACCTTAATGATATGCATTATAGAATAACCATAAGTACTTATTTTATTAAACCTTTTTCTTAAATACTTCCTATACTACTATGATCCGAGAGTTCGAAATAAAATTAAAGAGGGTGGTTGTGTTCCTTTTCATGTCAAGAATTACCTTAGAAAGTTTGAAACCTTTCAGATGACTTTAATTTCCGATTAAATTAATAAAACATTGTCCTGCTCCTGACAACCCTAAAAATGCGTGCTATTGCGTATCGTACGACACGCTACAATTATACCACACACACAAGCACAATCTTCGTACATACTATGATATATCGACCCCCCGCAACCCCAGAATTATACCCGGTATATTTTAAAATTTGTATAAATTTTTCACTTAATCGCAGTCATTTTGGGATAAATCAAGAGCATCTTTTCTAACACAAAATGAAAATATGGCGGCTAAAAAATTTATTTGTGAAATTTTTATTTCAAAAATGCTTACGATATTGTTACATGTAAGGACTCATAAATATAATACTACAATTAAAATAATAAAGCTGTCAACCCTAGTTGATTCCCGCGACTCCGCGACACAACACAGTAACTGACGTTTCTAATTGACGGAGGTCCAACAAATAGAAGAGGAATATTTTAAAATTTACTTTCTTTTGTCGGACCACCCCGTCAAACACAAATAGTACGTAATTGGACCGGAGATTAGGCTGAGATAAAATTCTATTTAGACTTAATCTCACGTGATATGTCGTTGACAAAAGGTTTCGATATGCTTTTATTTTTAATAATATTCGTTGTTGCTTTTTAAAAAGAGTACCTTCATGACTCATATTATAACGGCTATCAACTCATGCGCAGCCTTATGTAGTTTAACTGTACGCGCATATTTAATTGATGCGAATTATCTGCGCACTTCCCATTGTTTGGTGGATCACAGGCTTTTACCGTTCTCTTGAAATTCCTGCAACAGCTTAGCACGCTATAACTCTGATATAATTTATGCAAGTTATATTCCAGAAGGGTTTTAGTGCTAATTTTTCTTATCCCAGATACCAATCATAATAGAACTTGAATTACTAATAGCGCTTACGTGTTTAATGACTTGCTCAGTGGAATAATTGATTTTTGGGGTAATATTTTTGGTGAACTATTTTATTGAGCGATTGAACTCGAACCGGATTTAACTTAGCCTTTGATTGCAACTAGTAACATGTATCGAAATCTTGTAATCTATAATATTATGGGAGGCCTTTGTCTTTGTCTACCTAGCAGTAGACGTCTTTCGGCTGAAATGATGGAGTGAGATTGTAATACAGATAGTTTAATTTCTAAGTGTTAGGCCCGTATATAGGGTCGTCAGGGTAGGTACCACCACCTTTACTATAGCAGCCGTGAAACAGTTCGCTGTGTTTCGGATTGAAGGGAAAGGTAGCCAGTGTAATTACTGGGCATGGACGGCATTTCATCTTAGGCCTCAGGATGACAACGCACCTGAAATGTCAAGTGATTTTTCCTTGTTGTTGCAGGTGTCTATAGGCGGCGGTAACCGCTTACCATCAGTGTCGTATATTTTGCCTCAATTATTTTTACAGACTTCATAAATTCTATTTTTAACAGAAAATGATTGACAACGATAAAAAAAATATTAATAAGTAATTCAACATGGCTTCGATCCACCAGCTGAGAGTTACCAGCGCGCATTGTGGGCGCGCATCTGCTGCCGCCATTGTCGCGGCGCGGGCACAGCTGACGGGCTTCGGCGATCGATATTCATTGTATATCGCGCATTCCAGAGGGATTATTGAGTTTCTTGATTGATTTGATGGGGTTTGGCAATTCGATATTTATTTTTCAAGAATTGTTATGATGATCGTTCATTTTTAGAAAATGAAAATTACTTTTTAGAAACAGAACACTATTTAAGGGGGATCATTTGGCTATGGACGTCCAATATACAAATATAAATCTTATAAATATTTATTTAATTTAAATAATTTAGAGTTCAATTATATTATTAAATTACCCATACTAGACATAATAGACTTTCTGTTGCCTTTGCGTGTCAACTGGTAAAGATCATACGTAGGTACAATTTTCTTCTGATGCTGTACAGTACGCAACCATTTTGGTTGTGAGGATGAGTTGACGGTGTCAAGCATTCTGATAGCAGACAGAAACATTGCGTGGTCATCATGTCAAACAATTTCTCAGAACACTTCACATTATGCAACCGGTTTGTGTCCAAACTTCAATTAAAAAACTCTTTGGCTTTTCGAGGTATATTTTCAATAAATTTATCCGAATTATTCTCAGTAATTTGCAGTGCCCACAAACCGGACGCAATAGATTTCCATCTCTTACCAGCCCGGCAGCGACGACGCTGCCAGCCCGGCAGAAAAGAAAGGGGATAAATCCATCTCCAATAATAAAATAACGTTTTGTTGAAAATAAAATAACTATTGTATCTGGATTTTAAGTAATGTAATTTTATATTATAAGATATGTGTGAGACTTTTCCGAAAAAACAAATTGCCAACTAGTTTTTTTTAATTGGTCATCAAAGTGGCATAACAATCCTAATCAGCGCTAATTTCGTGACATCTTAATAGGCATAATAAGCTTCTAGTTTAATATTTCAATCCTAAATCCTTTAAGGCATTATGAAATTTCTAAATGATTTCACATATTATTTCATATGACAAAACACTCAACCTCAATGTTTATAGCAGAAGTTAAATCATAAAAACTATACGACCATTTCAAACTTTTTATTGGCCAGTTACTGAACTAATTACGGACGCTGACAGTGTCGTTTGGGGCACTAATCGAATGATTCGTTTGACAGGCGAGTGTAATCGTAATTGAGGTAATCGGCTCATAGTGGACAGGCTTGGCGCCACCTATTTCGTGTTCTTTTTTACTTTTAAAAAGTTGAAATGTTGACATTAGATGACATAGGAATTAAACGTAAATGCGGATGAACTTTTTATATTAGCTGTTTAATTTAAAAAAATATATAGTTTATAGCTAAACGTGAAAAGCACTTAGGGTTCATTAAGCGAAAAAATGCTAAGAATATCGTAAACGAAATATTAAAATCGACAAATGTAATATTGTGATTTCCTAGACCGAAAGTCTCTCAAAATTAAGAACCAATTTTCTAAAATAAAACATTAGCAAAAAAGATGTTGGTAGTGATATTGTAAAGAAGGGAAACAGTAGGATGTGCGAATGCACATATCCAATTGAGTAGAGCGCAAAATTCGGAAATATGACCATATTTTGATAATACATACCTATCTATTTATGTTAAACTAATATTGTTTTCGTTGGTTTTATAAGTCTACAGGCTATCGAAATTCATGAAAATACTAAAATTTTACATTTGTAGATCACACATAGACATTTTAATATTACATAAGCGTAACTGTCATATTAATCTTATCTTATTATACATTCTAGGTAAGTACCTACTTAGTTTAAGTTTGAAATATTAATCTCATCCCGTCTTATGCACTTGTGTAATAATAACGTACTTAGCCTTATTACAACACCTTATTTAAAAGGTTAAAAGGAAATGTGAAAGTTAAAATCCAGTAGCACATCCATCCATACTAACGTAACGCACACATTTGGCTTATCACAAATTAAAGTTTAAAACTTATGAGCTGTCAAGGTAAGCACCAACTGACAGCCCTAATAAATGTGTCACTGGCTCTATTTCTTTTTTGTTGCAGTCATCAATGTCACCTCACTATTTCATGATTTAGAAGTTCTGTGCCCTTTCTTTGTTTCGAATTTTCAAATTGAGAATACGTATGATGCAATAGATTCAGTAAGTAGACCTAGAGTTAGAATGCAATAAGAATGATACCTTGAATATTTATAACGGCTAATGACTTCAACACCGCCTTATGTAAAACAGTAAGAAGAGTCCTTATGCGATGACAGTTAATGCAGCTTGAAATACACTGTTATAGCCGCCTCTATCTAGACGGCCCAAAAGATGCCTTCTTGCGCCTTTATAGAGGAACCCATGTTATAGGAAGAAGGGAACACATGAGCTAGTAAAGAATTTCAAGTTTTGGAAGTCCGACAAAGAAACGAGTCACTAAACTTGTTTGTACGAGATGATTCTTGAGGTGCCTAATTTTGTAGAAAATAAAAGACACAAGCGAACCTACAAGTTCCATAACATAACGACACTACCTACTAGAAGACAGGACTGAAATCGTGCAAAATTTCACTCTTGCACGATTTCAGTCCTGCAAGAGTGAAATCACTATAATACTCTGCTAATTTAAACTATTGTCTTATATGCCAATTCATATCTAAATGACCTATGGATATAAAATAAGTATGTTTAATTAAAAAAAATCTAATCTCAAAGATTTGAGCTACCTAAACTATAGCTATGTTATTAAAAGTAGGTATTTTAAGAAAAACTTTCTTATTAAAAGTGGGTATATTAAGAAATTTAAAGAAATGTGATTTACAGCATAAATATGTAAAATAATTATGATCCCTATCGCATTGAAATAAAAGATAGAATATATATATCATTTTGCTGCTTACTGCGATGGTTTTAGATTCTATTGAGAGTCTAAAAGTACTTAAAAAGTTACCTCTATGTGTTGTTATAGTAATATTTTTATTGTGAAAGAATATTTAGTAAAAAATATATTTTTCAGTTTCAATAGACGGTGATAGAAACCGTTAAGAAAGTAAATTAGCAGGAGCCTGTCCCCGGGCTTACTCACGTTTTGAAAATAGAATATGTTTACACAGCGTATACACAGAGCGCAGTGCAGAGAAAGGGGGTTGCACGGTATTACAAATCGTCATAACGTTGATAATGGCCGCCCCGCGACAGCTGATTTATGAAACGACGCCATTTTGATTGTTTACACAGCAAGCTATGGAATCTTGACGCGGTAATTTACTGATGTCTAAATTTGACATTGTTTTAGTTGAAAAAGTCAGAGCCAATAGATGTTTACTGTTACATTATCGAACCAAAGGTAACACATGCCTAGGCGTAGGATGCTCTCCACAACATTTATCTATCTATGTAATAGTAAAAATCATAACGTGTAAGCAAAGTTTGCAGTTAAGTTACTTGGAATAATAATGCACAGAAATGAAGAGCAGATAACCAATTTGCCAGTAAACCCTGTTATGTATTCTATGGTTAATTTAAGCTATTACTGATAAAAAAAATACTCTAAGTTTACCATCATAGGCGATCTCTTTATTTTTGCAATAATATATTAATTGTGATAGGTACCGACTCCTTTCTTTATTAGTGATGCCCTCGGTTATTTCAAGGCATTATCCTTAAAAAAACAATGCTTTAATGAGTAAGGAACGCCACATGGCGGAAGTAAGCCTCACGATTTAATTATTATCAAATATAATAAATTCTTCTGCCGCACTAGCCGCGTGACCACGTCTGCCATTGCAGTGAGACAATAAAAAAATAAAATGGCGCCGAGAGGTCATAATACCATGTTAATAACTTATTCTTGGTATACGCGTGCTTAGCGCACACGACGCTTCCTATTATGTAATTGTTTGTTTAAAATGGGCAATCAATAAAGGGCAATGATCTTAATCATCTGTTTTTGTTCATTTAGAATTATTATTCAAAAGTTTTAAAACTAAGTATTTTTTTGGATTTTTTCTATAAAAAGGAAGGCAAGGGGATCAAGCTATACATTTATTGCGTATTTTGACTCGGGTGGTACATGGTGTAACACACAAAGAGGATATAATCACTATTGTAACACACTTCAATTCACTTTTGGAGAGTTTGCGTTAACTATTATTTGATTGAGGTGGATAACCACCGTAAACTTTTAAGCATCTTTCATACTAAGTAAGCAAGTGTTTAGCGTAGTTTCAATGATCGTTCGAAAACACAAACACGTCTTGATTATTTCAAAAACAAAACTAATTATACCTACTTTATTAACACAAAATCTGCTTCCATACAGCCTTAAATCATTACAATTGAAAATCTCGATCGCCAACAACGAATGCCGCCAAAATCTCACGAGACAGGGTAGAGTTCTTGGCGGCATTTGAGTGTTTGAGTTGATTGGAAGCTGATGAGGCTATCACTACATAGTATATAGTATAAAACAAAGTCGCTATCCGCCGTCTGTCTGTCCCTATGTATGCTTAGATCTTTAAAACTACGCAACGGATTTTGATGCGGTTTTTTTAATAGATAGAGTGATTTTTAAGGAAGGTTTATATGTATAATACACACTACATAGCATTGCCCCCAGTGCAAAGCCGGGGCGGGTTGCTAGTATAAACTAAATGTTGACGACAAGCTACCAAAATGTATGCAAAATATAATATTGTATGTTTACTTAGTTGCTTGTATGATGTTCGAATTTCTCGAACGTTTCTTATCAAGTTACCAAAAATAGTAACAGACTCTTCGAGTTCTTTTCACTGAAGATGCAAATAAGTCTTGTTCAAAATTAATAAGTAAACTTTTGCTTCAATTATACATAGAATGATTTTCATTTATTTTTGTTCTTTGCATAATATTATTCGTGTCTTTATTTATTTTTTAAACGTCAGTTATTATGTGAAGTAAAATAATAAAATACTAATGATTATTTTATTTTATTCTTGACGACTGGCCGGCCGAGTGGTGTGTATCCCTTGCTATACAGGCTATTTGGTCAGAGGTCCCGGGTTCGAATCCCGGTAAGAGCAGATGTTTGTATAATGAGCACGAGCATTTGTACACGTACGAGTCATGGATGGTACAAATGTTTATTGAGTATATTTCTAATATTTATATGTATACTTACATATTATTATTAATATTTTTCCGTTATAAGCTTATTTTGTGCTCACTTATTTATTATTATTTTCTTCGCCTAACTTTTTTCACATAATTATTCAAGTTCTTTTACAGGTATTCTTAATAATTATGATTTTAACATTATTATAAATGTTTGAAAAATTATTTTACTAATAAATATGAATCTAAACTAGAAAAATTCCCCGCCTCAGGACGTGAAATTTTTCTAGTTTGGATACATTTTTATTAGTAAAATATTCTTTTTTATAATATCATTGTTTACAGGTTTGAATGTTTAACGTAGGTATACGTCCTTACTTACGAGACTCCAAAAAAAGACGTCCTACGATATTCAAAAAAAAATCACCAGTCATCCATAGAACTTTAGACAGACATGCTATTAAAATCCATTAGGAGGTTTGTAAATTTTGTAACAATAGTAAGGTAGTCCTTTAGTGGATAGTAATAAGACTTAATTTGGTGGGCAACAGTTAAGTTTATGTGTTTGTGGGTAACACTTTCATAAAATGGTCAGTCATTTATGGCCCTTTCTTATATCCGCCATATGGGCTACTGGGTCATTTTTCTGAATCTATTTTTATTTTAACAGTCCGCAATTCGTGATACACATGGTGTGACGGGACAGAGAGGCCATATGCGGTCATGGAATTAGTACGGTTTGGGATGGTATATTTAATTTTGGCATTTAAAGCCGCTGTTAAAGGGAGCGTAAAGTTTTGTTCTATTTAACTTATAAAAGTTGAAGATTCTGGAGGTTATTCGTAAGAGGTTTGTGTTTGTTCAAATGTCGTGGAATACATAATGATAATAAAAATATGTCTGTTTCGCAAAGATAACATTTTGAGAGAGGAAATAAATAAAAATAAGGTAGGATATTTAGCACACTATTTTTGCGAGAAACTGGTGCTTTGGTGTTTAGTAAATATGCGCACTAATAAAAACCACAGCGGTATAGACGCACTTATGTAGTAATCCAACTTTGTCGCTCCCGTACGGAAGATGCAGTCGTCAAACTGATCTGGGTAGTTGATTAAAAATAAGCCCAGCAGGTATTTCCATTACAATCAGCAATAAAATCTAATTCACCGCTCCTTACTCTACAAATGACACTACAAGAATGCGCATAAAAATTAATGAAAGCACGCTTTGTGATACCATAACAAACGTATTAAACTTAAAACCATTAGCTGTTTGATACTGATACGACACTCCTGTCGTGTCTAATGATTTTAATAGAGGGCTGTATCCTGTTTAGAATAGTTTAGATACACGCGACGATGTATTGCTGGATATTAAATTAGTAGAAGGTTCAATTTCGTTTTGAATTCATTTCATTGTTAGTAAATAAAATGAGAAAAAATAAACCAGTTGGTGCATTGATTTAATTTTAATTTTGACCTAGACTGATGAATTTCAGCACAAACAAAAGATCGATTTATGTTAGCCAACTTGGCTACTTTTTGTGATTCTTCTGACCATTATGCTTTACATTCTTACGCCTCCGTGGTCTAGTGGTTGAAATCACCTGCCTCAGATCTAGAGGTCTTGGGTTCAATTCCCCTTAAGAGCAGAAATTTGAAGAATCCAGGTGTAGCTCGTTTCCATATTGACCATTATCATCACTTACCACCAGCTGATATGAAAGCCAAGAACTACCCTGTTGATTTGACAAGCCGCGTGAGACCTCCCGGGCTCTTATAACAGTAAAAAACTAACTGTGTCTGAAATTAAAAAACAATATTCTACCTAAGTATTGTTGTTAGCTAGCCTAGCCCAAATGCCCATGTCTACACTCAGGCTCTACCACTCTGCACCATTTTCAATTTGTATCAAAATATACAATAAGGTACCAGAAGAAATAAAAAGGCAAGATAATATTAATAAATTTAAAAGGGCACTAAAGACTCTATTAGTGCACAAGTGTTATGCTTTCATAGCTTTCACTACCATTAAACTCTAGAGTTATGATAAAATTGTCCAATATTATGACATATACTTATATTGATAAAGAGAAATTATCTTGACATCATTTAAAATGTATGTAATTAATATGACAAGTGTGAAAATAATAATCTACCATGGACCGTAAATGTATCTTTGCTTTGTCTTGCTGTGCCCGACAGGGTCCATAATAATGTCAATAGCTCTTATATTATGGTATGCAATAAATGATAAAATGATTGTCAAATCAAAAACCACAAAAATTGAATATTCGATCGATAGTAGGTATTATAGACATCATTACATTTAAGTTTAATTATGTTTGATTATTATTAAGTTTTTCAAGCTAGTGTCGTTATTTATTTGTTTAGAGAGCCAATTGCGGACTGACAAAGACAAAATCTACTCAGCGGAAAATCTATATTAGCCGATAATGGAAACTAATTTATCTGCCGATGACAAAGGTCCTTTAAAAAATAAATAAAACCCGGCAATTAGCTGCGTCCTGTTGCGCACACGTGCGTTTTTAATACTATTTCTAAGGGGAAGTTTGGTTATTTGACAGATCATTAATTACTTTGAACAATAAGCATGGGAAAGTTGTTTTGTTTTTGCGGATTATCGTTGGGAGTTTGAACAACTGCGTGCTTACGATAGAGGCGTGTTTATGTCCGTCCCTTAGCCTTCAGCACTTACACGCAATAGAAATTCTATTGTATATCTTATATGTGGGTACTTCACAGATCATTGATGATATTTCTATTAATTAAACATTTGGAAAGATGTTACATATTGAAGAAATGATGTTTTAATCACAAAGTCTCAAGACAGTCTCTGAAGAAATAAGTTATAAGTTGAGTTGACGCCCTCTCGTTAAATTCATTTTCATTTTTATATTGAAAGTTTTTAAAATTTGTTTATACGTTAGTAAGTAGTTTTATTTTGCTGTTTCATTTTTTTATACAGCTAGATGACAAACAAGTCTACCTGGTGGTAAGCGGTTACTGCCTCCTGTAATAACAAGGAAAAATCACTTGATATTGCAAGTGCGTTGTCATCCTGAATCCTAGGATGAAATGCCGTCAATACCCAGTAATTACACTGACTACCTTTCCCTTCAATCCGTAAACAGGGAACTGTTTCACGGCTGAATTAAGAAAGGCGGTGGCTACCCAGACGACCCTAAATACGGGCCTACCACCTTTCTTGTCCTAGAACTAATTGCAGAAATAAAGAATAGTTATTTGTTATACAAGAGTGCAAAGTTGCTTTTTAACCGCGTGCTCAATTTTGATGACCAAGCAAGCGAAGGATTCTAAAATTTGGTTTTAACAAAATAATAGGTAGGTATGTCGCGAAAAGAAAATGGTGCGCGCAAAGCAAATTAAACAAAAAGTACACCAAGCCGAGTCTAAGTTTTTAACATGTTCAAAAAGGTTGCATGATAAATTCGGCACCATGAACGTAGAAGTAAAGAGGTTTAATGATGTTTTGAATTCACAAACTTAGTGCACACGATGTTCTAAATTCAATTTTACTTTATCCTCTAGCGGATAAAAACGGCGTTTGCACTCAGATATCGAAGAGCAAAAATACTATTTCCGAGATGGGGGGATGAAAAAAACTTTATTTGACATTAGAAGATAATATGACAACGCGTACCTATACGTAACGGGTAGAAAGACATCCATCCTTACAGGTACAAAAATAATCTCTTTTTAATCTTTTCCCTTAAAGTTTGAACGACAAGCTTCGTGTAATTGGTCACACACAAATAGACCACAAGGACCTACTTGAGTAATTAGCTCATACAAAGACGGGAGGCATTTTACGCTCAGAATATAATTTACGACAAGAATAGATGCGCCTGCGATTGACGTGTGACGTGCTACTAATTTAGTCAGACTATTTAGAGCCATTTTAAATAATAACACCTCATACTTTTGTAAAGTGACAATGTGTGCGATTTATTATAAGATTTTAGGGATTTTTCTTAATTTAAATTGTTTTTTTTTATTTTATCGTGGTATATATTTTTAATACTTTTGAAAAAATAAATGATGATCCATCTTTACTTTGGGCTAGATAATAGGCGTGTGTGCATGAATATCATCATCGTCATCGTCACCAGCCTATACAGGGTGGCACATTTAGATCGGTCAGTATGGGAAAGTCTGAAACTATAAGACATGCGAAAATCTCTTCTTAGGAACCATGTCATCGATTTTATCAATAAGAAAAACTGCGTGATATCTAAAATGAATAAAATGCATTGTTTTCATGTACTTTAATTTATTTTAGTAAGTGTTCGAAATTACCACCATTTTTTCTATACGTCTTTATCACAAACTGTTATCTGTTCAAACCTTAGGTTCAAACCAAGACGTTTCATTTTCAAATGAGGTTTATCACGTCTTTGTATCTACATAATTATTCTAAGTGGGCTTTTCGATTGATTATTAGGGTGTATGATAAATAGAAATAAGCAACTACAATCAAAGATAGATAATATTATCTCAGACAACAATATGTAAAGCAGTGTATATAACAAGTTGCGACACCAGCAATGAACAAACAACATAGAAAAAATGTTACGCATCTTAACAGGTTGAATGTTGTATGGAAAAAAATGGTGGTAATTTCGAACACTTACTAAAATATATTAAAGATTTTAGACATCATGTTTCCTAGTAACGTTTAATGCTTAAGACCTACACAATGCATATCTAAATAGAAATAGTGTTAGTTTTATTTTTCAAAACTTCCGGGTTTGATTCCCAAGCTGGGTAAGTACATGTTTTTTTCAAATGTATGAATGCAGTTTTTCTTATTACTAAAATCGATGGCATGGTACCTAAGAAGAGATTTTCGTATGTCTTATTGTTTCAGACTATCCTATACTGACCGATCTAAATGAGCCAACCTGTATACGTCCCACTGCTGGGCACAGGCGTTCCTACATGGCGCAACACATGAGGAGTTTGAGCCATAGCACCACCACGCTGGCCCAGTGCGGGTTGGTGGGTTAAAGCGATTGCAGTGAAAAGGATAAAATAATTAAATTGAAGTAGGTAGGTACTCATACTCTAGAAACATATTTTTTGGAGTCGGTACTTCACTTTCTATTGTTTCTGGAAACAACTTGATGTGCTGCCGTCTGTACATTGTTGCGAATGAAAGAAACCAACAGTAAAATATATGAACCATTATTTCATTGTATCAACTAATATAAGGCACAAAAACAGACAGACTTACTTTCGCATTTATAACATTAGTGTGAATAAAACAAAAAGTGATATTCCACCCCTCTTTCGCGTTCGGGTACTTAATACCATTTCAACAACGTTTTCATGAATACAAAATATTTAATTACTCGCCCAGTCTCCTTTCCCATTTAACCCTCACGATACAACTTTAAGAAGAACGTGCCTCCCAAGGGTTAGTTTCACACTTGGTACTAGGGCTGCCAACGGACATTCAAAATATTTTAAAAAGTTTTTTAATCACGTGATGACACTTAGGTTATATGTAATGCTTTTTCTCTGATGATGATCTAAGATGTTTTTTCTCTATCAAACACGGACTTTCAAATAGTATGATGTAAAACTTCAAGCAACTGTCTACCAAATATTTTAAAGGAAGTTATCCACTTTTATTAAGAATAAGTATGCAAGTTTCTTGTTGCTTGGAAGATTGTTTTATCCTAAATATGATGTGGCGTAACGTAATCTAACGACAAGTTATGATTATGATTGTCAGTTGTTAAAAAATAATATTCACTACGGTACGGTAGTTGTATTTTTTCCTCAAATTATATTCTAATATTATTATGATATAGTAAATCTAAAAATTGGCAACCATTCTTTAACAAGGGCCTACTTTAAACAAAGGAAAGCGTGAGGGCTGTTCAGACCCCATACACAATGCTGTTACACAGAGAAGTCCCCCTCCGCGTTGACGGGTTGATGGGTGTAGTGAAGATAATAGTAGAACAGGCAAAACTTCTTGTGTGTTTTGAAATATTTTGTAAAAAATTATTTGAATTGTGTTTGAGTTTATAAAACATTGCAGGAAAAAATCAAATTATAACTGTCTGATTATTAATATAATTTTGCCTTTAAAGTAATTTAACAATAAGTTTTCGTCCACCACCAGCCCGACAGCGCCCCCTCAATAATAGTAAACTTTTGTGCCTGGGTTGTCGGTAGGTACTTTAAAAATAAAAAAGCTAATATTTATTTAAATTTCACTCCTAAACTCCTAAGCTGCTGAGAAGATTTAGATTTAGAAATTTGCATGGAGATGCATTATACTGTGGAGAAGGACTCAGGCTTTTCATTGGAGTGCGATGTAACTAACTCTCTCTCATTTAATTTTTAAAGCAATGCTCTTGTCGATCGAGAAGTCAATACTAGGTATTTCCCTTTTTTCGGCTGGACTCTTCAATTTCTGATACTACATGGCCCTGACCTTGTCATTTACTGAATGTGCCAATAAGCTAAAAAAGGAATCTTTAAGATTTAGGTTGGTAAATAAAATTCTATCTTCTGTTTTACATAGTCCGGTGTTTCAATTAAATAATTAGACTTGGATATTAAAAGCGCCTAACCCTAATATCTTTTTCAAACTGGATTGTCTAATAATTATAATCTTAATCTGCGAAATACCCACATAAGACACCGTGAATTAACAATTTATCATTATTTTTTCTTTCAGAAGAATAAGCTTAGATATTTTCTTTTGTTTATGTAGCACTATTACATTTCTGAAGAGATTAAATCGTGAAATAGGTTCCAGAACTTCCAGAGAAACCTGTACCTTCCTGTGTGTGTACCTTCGCAGTAAATTAGCGCACATTTTTTTCCATACTTTATTGTTTTATCAAGAGTTTTATTATTATGTGTGATCGCCGGCGCGTACTTAGGACAAGAAAGAAAGTTTTAAGCCCATATCTGACAGGAAACAGTCAACTACCACACGTGCTAAGCTTTTTCATACAGTAATCTCAAAACATGCGAGTTTCCCTAAAACCGCTCGCGCTCGAGTGCGTTGCGCGTGCGCTGCGGGCGGCAGCTGCGCGCGCACGTGGCTTCAGGAAGTCGACGACTACTCTTGCGCACCGAAGAAATCTTTTATAAAACAAGTTTATTAGTTGCTGTTAGGGATGGTAATTTATAAATCATGTCGAAACTCTTCGTATGAAAAAAGTTTTAAAAGTATAACTTTTTTTATATACAACTAGATAACAAACAAGCTGACGGCCCACCTGGTGGTAAGCGGCTACCGTCGCCTATAGACACCTGCAATAACAAGGAAAAGCACTTGATATTGCAGGTGCGTTGTCATCCTGAGGCCTAAGATGAAATGCCGTACATGCCCAGTAATTACACTGGTTACCTTTCCCTATACCTTTTCCTATTTGAACTATAGAATAAAATCATCATCACCAGTCTATATTACTTATACCTATATGACTCAATGTCACCCAAAAGGGCAATGAAGAGGGCTTTGCTCGGGATTTATCTGCGTGATCGAATCAGAAATGATGAGATCCGCACAAGAACTAAGGTCGCCGACATAGCCCGCAGAATTGCGAACCTCAAGTGGCAGTGGGCAGGCCACATTGCAAGGAGGACTGACGCCCGTTGGGGCAGAAAGGTCCCGAGTGGCGGCCGCGTACCGGAAGACGCAGCGTTGGTAGGCCCCCTACAGGGTGGACCGACGATCTGGTGAGGTCGACAGAAGCCGATGGATGCGGGCAGCGCAGGACCGATCGGTTTGGAAATCCCTGGTGGAGGCTTATGCCCTGTAGTGGGCGTCTCTCGGCTGAAATGATGATGATGATGTTTTCTACACGCACAAAAGATTGATTGACTCTTTGCGACCACGAATTGTTATGATCTGAGGTTATAAAAGAGATTCGAATAAATAAATTATGTGCATCTCCTTTGACAAATAGGTAACTATGTTCTCATGTACTTTATTATGTCCGTTTTTTGCAATACATTACTTTCATCCATAGACCTTTCAGTGGGTTTGCTCTTTGTTTTTCGAGCAAACTTTAATAGAAAAAATTAAGCACTTTTAAGGATTTTGTTGCGGCGTTCCTGTATGTATTAGAGAAGTATTTTTTTTATCAAATCAAAACTGGCACCCAGTGTTTTTGCGCAGCGGCGTCACCTCATGCTGTGCGCAGCTGCGTGCGCACGTGACGTTGCCGAGTGGTAGCTCCTGGGCCCATAAAGACCAATGCTGCAGACGAATTTGGACTTAATTTCATTTTACATTAAGCTGAATATCACATATCAAGTGCAGGGGTTTTCAGGAAGTCCCTTAAGTGTATGTTATGCCAATTTAAACTGAAAGCTTTGAAGATTAAGGATAGATTCCAATTGCTACTGAATTCTTTGCTGTTTCTAATTGGATTGATTCTGGACCTAGGGGCAGTTTTAGGGTCCCGCAATTTTCTAATGCAATATTTGGTCAACTATTGTGTCTTGCTCCAATTAAGTCTATTTATTGCTGCATAGTAATTTATAATATCTGTTAAGAAATATGCAATAATGATATTATAATAGCAGTTTACAAGATGTGTGGAGAGTTGAGTAGACAGAAACATAATGTCATTTGTTATAGGTAATGATCGAATCGAAATGAAATTGTAATTCTATAGATACTTATATTATGTGGTTTTGTAGTCAATAAACGTTAAGATTTATTTTAATTAGGTACTTTATCAGCAAATATTTTAAATAGTTAGCTTACCTTGAGCATAAAAGTGTTGAGCATGCAACTTTAAATAGATTGACTGGTCAGTTTGAATTGAAATTAATCTGAAAAACACGCTGACGCAGGAATGTACCTACCTACTTTGAATTGCATCCAATTTCTAGGGCAGAATAAATATATGACTAGATTGTATTACAAAGTATATGTATAAACTAGAAAAAAAATCACACACAATCACACAAATTTAATTATAGACAATTACACTTAACAAAGGAAATCCGCTTAGCGGAGTGATCAAAAATTACCGATTCGAATCCCTGCACGGATATTCCCTGTAATCAACAAGCTTAGTACCCAAATGAGATCATATTTTATGCTCGGCTATTTATACAAATAAATCAACAAATCTTTTAGCCATACAGGCGTAAGGAACCACTAGAAGGTTTTGCCATCTCTTTCCAAATTAAGCATCTGAAACGCACACATCAGCAATATATTAGCATCAAAGCTACGCACTTTAGATAGTTAACCAAGTGGGTATACCAGTTGCACTGCAAATATAGCTCCTATTATTTCAAGGTTATGGTTCTTTCAAACTGCAAAAAGTTACAACATAGTTATTGTCGTCAGTACGAGGGTGCCACCCTTCTCGATGTCACGTGCAGTTATTTCTGCATTCATGCCGCGTCGCTAATCTCCAAATGCAAGGAAAAGGAACCAGTTTCAACATTTTTATTCTGTTCCATACTTTTTATGGGCTTGTTAAAACGCGTGGTGGGAATATTATGGGCCTTTGTGTAAACTGTGGTGGAATTATGATGATCTTATATGTACAATTTTATTTCAATTGTACGGAATATGCATTGAGTTTTCTTTTTATATGCAGGTAACTATTCTAGTTTAGCTCGCAACAGTCGTAAGGAAGTTGAGTTTATGACACGATGGTAATTGTTATGAAATAGTTAATTATGAGCTTATTTTATTTGTTAATAAATTTTGAAAAAGATAGAATTTATTAGTAGGAATTATAATTACTCGAGTAAATAGATAATAATTGTTTATCTAGCTAGACTAGAGTGATATATAGTTAATTCATTTCTAAAAAACATAAGTGCTGTAACTGAAATAAAAAAACGATGGGAAAATATCTAAGACTTTTAAAGTTTAAGGTTCCTACTTATTGTCTGAAATAGATATCTACCCATATAAGTATATTTCTTACTGATAACTGACGTTTTTGCAAATTTCTTATCATATTCATGAATCAAAGCAAACCTTCGTATCTAATTCTATAAAATTAAGTTATTATTCTTAATTTTTGATTTTAACATTATTATAAATGTTTGTATTATGTATGTTATGCATTGTTATGTATGTTATTTATTAATTTGTAAAAATACTCGTTTCGGATGTTGAAATAGAATATTTCGACATTGTAGGGTGGACGTTAGCTCATAAACGCAAATACAAGATAGACTAGAAGAATTTCACAGGGATATCCCAAGTCCTGGGTGGCTCAGTGGTCAGAGCAGTCGCCCGGATTGCGAAAGGTCGCGGGTTCGATTCCTGCCTCAGGACGTGAAATTTTTCTAGTTTTATTCTATTTTAATTATTAAGTTTTTACCTCGCCATGAACAATAAACAACCATAAGCAACATCCCTACAATCAAACGACTCCCATTAATACGGCAAAACCCAAACAAACCCATGCGAGCACGGACAAGTTGCGTTTGGTCCCCATAAGTTACTAGCGGACAGTCGAACACTAGGTGGGCTACCGCCACCCCACTCCATCAAGCAAAGAGCGACCCGACCCGCAGGCTTCGAGCCGGCATTTCACCGCGCACCGCCGACGCGCGCGCATCGCGAACCCGTGTGTGTAGTGATCAAAATGGTGCGGAGTCTCTCGCAATGGACGAAGACCCTGAGCTTCCCGGCCAGGCTGTCTCCGAACAGAACTTCGAAGGAGAGCGTCAGCCCGTCCTCCCCAGGAGTTTCGCCAACACCCAGCGCTTCTTCCCTTCCCCATGGATCAGAAAAAAACATCTCCCCCATCCCGATTACGGAGATCAGTCAAATTGTAAGTGAAACATTTTTTTATTTTGCTGAACTGCAAAACTTTTTCGAAGCTTTTTCTGTCATGAACCGTTCGAAAAGTTTGTTTTAGGATTTTTTAAATTCATAATTTAATTCGAAATCACTTGCTTTATTAAAAGCTTCCAATATTTTCCCCATTTCAATTCCTAATACTATACGTAAATTAGATGTATTAAAAGCTTTGCATAATCATGTTTTTGTTCACAAATTAACTTCATTTTAGGTGATGAATAAAACCTATCTGCAAAACTATAATATAATTATAAGTTTTACAACTTTTATCATTAGCAAGAAGATTCAACTGAATCAGGCAAAACAATCGCAATGCTTTAAGCTCTAGTTGTCGCATTTAAACTTGCATACGTGGTCGCCATGTAAATAGGTTTAAGTATTATTTAACAAAAACAAAGCGTTTCCTTACCAGGTATTCATTCTGATAGCATTGTAGCATACGTAATAAGAGCTGTGTCTATTATACTTAGTATTTACTATAAGAAAAACGTTTATTTTATTCCAAATATCTACCAATGCTTACCTGACAGAAAGAAAGAATCATTTAAAACCCGCACTAAACACAAAGATACAATATTCCTTATTCTTAGGGTATTTTTTATGCTGTTTCATTTTTATCGCAGTGTTGCAAAATAAGATTATCAAGTGCTCATCTTTGTTCTACTTTTTACACTACGATGAACGTAGTTAAGGTTTTATTCACCAAATTATGTAACAGAGCTGCATTCTATACAAATTGATGTGATTTATTTGAATGTTGTGCAATAATGTCGTCGTTGAGTCGTTTGTCTATTGAAATGTTAATAAAATGAGTTCATTTTATTTACTTTTCAATGGATACGACTTTGTTTACAAATAATGTTCAGTGGTCGTGAAAAAGTTGTCAAGCGTTCTTATGGTCCCTAAAAGGTTCCGCCACAGTTATACCTGCATTCTTAAATGCTATGTCTACGTGCCTAAAATGCGAACTGGCTTTATAGTCTTCTATATTAGGGATTCATTAAGTTCAACTGTATTACTGAAAGGAAATGAATCGAAAACGTGCCTCGTTTCAAACTTATAAAATTCTAAGTATGTTTCGTATACATTGCCGCTTTTGTTTAGGGAAAGGCCGATCGATATGTAGTGTTCAACGCTTGGACGTGAAAACAAGCGATGAACCGTGAATTGTTTTGAATTGTTAGAGTTCCTTAGTAATAGCAGCCGGTGCGGGCGCAGACGAACCGTTATGTCCCCTTTGCGCTTACCTTGGCAAGGCCGCGACGAGATGCGAGTTTTTGCAAAGTATGAAAGCATATGACTTTCACCTTTTGAGACGCCTTTCTAAATGCTGAAGACTTAGTATCAGATTTTAGGTTCCAAACTAGCCTTATGAAATTTACCAGTAAGTAAATAAATAAACTAAATTTAAATCATTGGCAGCTACTTCATTTAAAAGAATACTTGAAATTTCAAGAGTATCTTACAAAACCGTATCATAAACCAAAAACTATATCTATTCTAAAAATAGCCTATAGTATAGCTAAGAATTTTATTTGATAACATATTTGTAATAAGATAATTATTTAGAAGCCCTATGCAATAGAATTTACATCAAATCCGGCATAAGGATTAATATATTTTTTCCAAGACTCATAACTCATCACTCATTTACCGTGTCACAACAACGATAGATATCTATGATGATGACAATAAAAGTTGTAACAATACTAATAATAGTAATTAGTATATACTTAGTGACAACTAAGCAAAAAAATAGCTCAAATTTATGTTTGCATACCGATAATTGGTAGAATGTACACGGAACTACACCAAAATGTTAAAACTATAAATATGTACCTACATTCTATGCAAATAAATATATTTGAATTTGAATTTGAACTATTCTCGTATACGTAATAGTTGATGGGACATGGCACTAAAGTGTTAGTCTACTTCTGAGCTCACCTGCATTACATTTTCACCAAAAAATACTTAATAGCTCAAGAGAACTCGTTCCCCAAGTTCCAGGATTACAACATAAATAAAAACATTATCCCTGCCTGTATCTCACTTACTAATACAGGATATGACATTTTTCTAGTTAATTTTTCTGAAACTGGGCCTAACTCCGAAGACATACTCTAAATCTAAATTAAAGAACAGTATATCTGTTTTTCGCAATCCGTAATTGGAAAAAGATAGCAAGAATTTGTTTAGAACTGTCGTTTAAAATAAGATAGATTTTAAAGAAACCATAGACAATTTAGATGGCATCAACTGAGCTGCTTCCATAACACATTTAATGACAGCCATTCTTTTTGTATTTATAATGACAGAAAGAGATGCACTAAATATAAATTTAGATTTAGAGTGTGTTCTCCAGAAATAGGGCAAATAACTACTCAATTTTTTTTTACGAAGGACTTATCGAGAATCGTGAAAATGTAACAAAAATGCAACCACTGTTTTAGCTATAGCAAGTTCAATTTGAAATTCATTCTAACTAAGTTAGGTCACTAATGGTGGTCTTCACTACGACAGAGATGGTGGTCTTCACTACGACAGAGATGGATTTACACACAATGTCAAATTTGATAGAATGCGACAGATGTTTGAGTTACAAATTAAAGTTCCTCAAAATTAGCAGCCAGCATAGAAGTAAACCAAATGAAATCAAATTTATTTGTTCAAATGTACTAAATATTACAAGTATCATTTTTATGTTCCATTATGTTCGCATACAAAAATATTACATATCCTAACAATCCAAATTAAAATAATATTAATTATGTTTCTCCTGATTGAAAACTGCTCTTGTTCAATATTTTACTGTTTTATTGGAAGCACAATTTTGTCATAGTCTTCTTATATGCATGCTTTTTAAAACGACACCATGCATTATAAAAGTTAAAAGTAATTATTCTAAACTACATGTTTATTCAGGACATGCCACTAATATTTTCTTCGCGTTAATCTTAGGTAAAAATGGAACGGATTTGATGTTTGAAAAATTAAAGGTTTAGGTCGATTTGCATACCTTTCCCGACTGTTAAAAAAAAGTTGTCTAAGGAGGGAGACCCAGAACAGAGTCTAATGGAACCAACTCAAAATTGGTCTCCTTGCCGTGCCCATATTTTCTACCCACATACACCAATATTTTATGCAGCTCGCACAACCCCTCTTATTAGTTGGTCATCGGGCATGGTTGAGCCGTAATAATTTATTATCAATTGTTATTTTGCGGACATCGTATTAAGTCGTTTCACAAGAAAGAAAAACAGTAAACTTTTTTGTTCGCGTCCAAGCTGCGTTAAAAATGTCAGAGCCGTATGACCTCACCGAGTTGTAAATTAAGTTCTGTAAGTAATAAAATGAAAATTTTTCGTTCGTAATCGTAAAAAGAAAGCCATCAATATTAAATGCGCGGCCATTTTGGATTTATAGCGCGCGTCGGCGTTTCTTGACACATTCTAAATTTAAGAACTCATTTGTCGTTTCGTAGGTACCCTTATTTATTGGCGGTAAATAAAGTTCAGTGCGATTCTTGTTGGAATGCAAATTATTGTTTTGATTGCTTCGGTGTACAATGTAGATGAGTGCTGGTATCTTCACAAAGATTTTATACTAACGTTTTAACTACAGCACATGTCGCCCTGCACAATATTTCGAAATGTCTTAATGATGTTTCCATAAATTATAACTCGCGCATCGTACTAATGGATCCCATGGAAGCTTTCACGTATTTGCTCCCTCATTTTAATCGGTGACATTTCTTTTACATGATTCACAGATCTCTACAACGGTGGCGTACTGACATACATGCGTTTAATGTCAGTTAGAGAACGTTTTGCAATGCTGACTCCAATGAGGTTTCAATTGAATGAACTAAAGTTTGACAAAATTTGGTTGAAGTATCTAATATTTTCTATGAACATCGTCAATGTGATGTCATTCGACAGATTATAGTAAAATAAAAACAAAAGATGGCCATAGTGGTAAGTGCCCTTCTCTGTAAGCCAGCATGTGAATTAAATAAATAAATAAAAGCTTGGTTGTGTGCAAAACGTCTACATCTAGATGGAAGATCTCGCAAGGACTTTTAGCGGGTGCGAGCGCCACGAGCCTCTTTTTCCCCCAAAAAGGGGAAAAGTGTCGAAAACACATGGAAAACTCTTTTTCTTTTAATGGAAGTTTCAATAGTAGTAAATTGAAGTTAAGAGACAAGAAAGTGTTATGATTTTATGATTCGATTTAACTTACAAAATAGTTTAGAATTCAATACACTTCCAAGAAATAATGATCCTTGAATAGCAAGCCGTTTTGTCCAGTTACAATAAATTATAGATTAAAGTTTAAACTTTTAAACTAATTAAAAGACAGGTTATTGCTTTGAAAGAGAGCGGCAATTTCCAAGGAAAGTACACGGCAGTCATATTTATTAGGTATTTTATAGTGTCGTTGGTGGAACGAGCAGCTGCGTGTCAAATTCCTTGGTGCCATGTGCAAGCCACTGGTGGGAAACCGAGCGTGCGCACATGTGTTGAAAAAAGTTATGTTGATTTGAAAATGGAATGGAATATGCAATGAGATCGAGCGCGCGCGTTGTTAGAAGGAATTAGACGTTTTTTTTAAATTATGGAATGAGCCTCCATGTCCGTGTTGAATTACTTAAATGTTTCAATAGGGTTGAAAGTTAAATTCATAATTCAAAAATGGAATAAAGTAAAAAATTTGCGTATAATTACAGTAGACAAAAATGAATACAAATATGTTTGGTAGCTATAAAGTTAGATAAAGAAACCAAGGAACAAGGATTACTACCTACTTTACTAACGAGCAAATTGAAGTATCAAAACTTATTGTTCAACTGTTCTACGCAAGCTTTTGTTGAATATTGTAAAAGTACTTCACCGTAGATAAAGGAAGAGGGTGGGGTTTTTATGAGGTCGGAACAGCTGTTCGTCAATGTTGCGGAACTCGACACCAGAGACCCTGCGGGGGCATTGATAATAGTGATTTTAAAAACGGTCCTTCGAAATTTTTATTTGTAGGTTGGTAGGCATGCCGTAACAGTTGCCAACTGTTTATAACGGCTGGCCGCAGATAAAATAACAAACAAGCAGCGAATCAAAGATTACGTTATGGATAAAGATAAGTGTAGGTAAGTACAGTCGACAGCATATGAAGTGTAACAGTTGCACTACGAAAGCCGCCTCTATTACGAGCGGAGTAAGGACGGTCTCAAGGTCAAACTGTTACGCTTGATGTGCTGTCGACTGTACATACGCCTGAATATAAAGAAGACTGCAGAACTTTACTTTACTTGAAATACGAGTCATTTTTGGTACGTGGAAAGCAGTCCTATCAACTCCTATCAAACAGTCTTAGACTATCGCAAAAAATTAAAATTTAGACTCGATTCATGTTGTAACCGAACCATAAACATACGCAAAAAATTGCTTACGTATCCTTGAGATAAGACGACTGAGTGATATGACTACTCAGATAATACACAATAATATCGATGGTTTAACCGAGAATCTGATATCAACGGAGCGGATATGACATGTGATATGAAAGGTATTGGGAAGAGGATACGTAAAAAACTTGTTTTTAAGTCGTATTTCCGTTTAAAAGTCATCAGAATCTTTTTCGGCAAAACATAGTCATTTAAGAATTTTGAAGTATAGTTGATATTAAATCATTCTATAGTGTTGTAAGTGGAAGTAACGTCTGAAATGAAACACATTAAAGTTTACAAAAACCCAGAAAGAATATAAGAAAAAAAATTGACTGTGTAGGTGATTAACCAGAGCAAGAATAAAAAGAACATTGTCATCAGAGTGGCAAAAATAGCAGTTAATTAACCCACAGTAACATTAATCCGTTTATTATAAAGTTTTGTAATTCCAGATGTTATCTAAATTTAGTTGGTACCTATTTACTACAAATTAATGTAATTGGTAAGTACTGTTAGTAATAAAGTCAAAGATTACATAAAGATTTTACCTTTGAACCCGATTTCAGAGGAAAACATTATATCTCGCCAATCGACATTCATTTACTCATGACAAGTATCTATGTAGTTGTTTAAATATCAGCTATTCAAAGGCCCTTAAAATGAATGTTTCAATATTGTATTTATCAAAATTAATTTATGTAATTAGTGGTTACGTTCAATTAGAAAACGTTATTCTTCTTTGGTCAATATGGGATATCGAAAGGTCATCAATATGTTAAAGATGTTTCTTGTATACAGTAACGCATTGGGATTTCTATCAGACGGAAACATACTAGTACTTAACTTGTTCACCACATGTTTCTTATAAACGAATGTCACTGGCCCTCTGACATTCTCCCATTTATCTTCAAAATTCACCCTAAGATGTTAATACCGCACCATGCGTCCACACTCCGAATATTTCAAGCCACCTGCTGGCGCAGCTGTTTACTTTAAATGGTAAATGCATAAAATTTGGGTGTTTCGGAATGCACGAGCATACAAAAGAACAGCTGACGGAGCCAAAGGATGCGGCAAAAAAGGTACCTGGAGGCAAGAAAGGTCTCGCTCTTTTGATGTCAATCAGCTGATTCGACATGTGCTGGAATTTTTGCTAATCTCATTCATTGCTACCGAAGTTATTGTAACGTTTTTGAGCATAGGAATGTATAAAAACTAACCCAAATGCACTGATTCAAAGATAAAACCACAAAACACGTTCCTAATCTTTACAAAATCCAAACATTTCTTTTAATACATTCCTTTCTCCATTCATCAAACAGAATTCCTTATCAGGTTTCGTTTTGGAAACTTAATAGTCTGTATCTACTCCACTGAATGCTGTTATTGTTACAAATTGATGTTTCACTTCCACTAAGTATTGGTCTTTATCTTTAAAAAGTTGTTCATGCTTAAGTATCTCAAAGGGAACTTACTTTAAATTGTTTATGGAGGAACCAAACAAAGGGCCTTTCCTTGTCGAGGAAGCGTCTGTTTTGTATCGCCACTGTTTATTAGTACATGTCCATGGGGAGCCCTTGTGCCCCCATGCCTTGCGTCCCTTCCTAACCTTTAAAGGCGCATTAATAAACTTGCGTTTGTTCTACACAGCTCCAATAGTAATCAATTTCGGCATTTTTCTAAATCATCAAAGATATGCTTTGAGTTGAAAATCATCAAACTAATTTTGATTTTGATATAATCACAGTGTATTCCATTTTCATAAAGTTAGCTTCACCAAACTACAGTGATTTACAGCCTTTAATATCATATTATAACCATTATGTCGGATCTACGCATTCTTGAAAACATCACAAATTGAACGTATCGACTCCTAAACTTAATAAAAATATATTCTTTTGTAAAACCAATTTCGTACCACTACTATTACTTCCAAATGCGATTTATAATTCCAAAAGGGTTCAGACCATTCAAAGGCATCCATCTGTGAGATCTATAATTAGAGTCCAACAAGGCATTTTTGACAAGGTATCATTTTGTAGCTTCTATGATCATGTATCCGTTAATCGATAGTAATGATGTATTTGATTTAATTATTGTTCACGTATCTATAGAAATGGCTTTAATAAGAGTTCGTTCAGATCTTTTGTTCGCCTTTAAGTGATTGATGAGTTAAAACGGTGATTGCTGGTTACGATATTGGCTAATTTAGACGAAGTATTTTAAAATGACGTTAACAAGATCGGTTCCCACAATGAAAGCTTTTTATTATCAGTTTCAATAGTCAAATTATTAATTTTTGACAATGAAATGGCAGCTATCTTTTTTTATTTGTTCATAATTACCTAAGTTTCTTTAAAAGTCATAAGGATAAAATTTACAACTCAATATTTGATATAATGAAGCCAATTTTACTGTTTAAAACATGGGGCACTAAGACGCACCTAATTCAAGTAGTACCTACTCGAGGCTAACAAAACCTTTGAACTGTCAAGCAGAATGCCCTCGTGGGGCTTATGGAAATTATACAAATTGTGCGTGACAGATTAAGTATTGGTTGTTTTATTCAGTCATCATCATATTATAACCATCATTAAATATCATATTTACTGTATAAAACTTTATATGAAATTCATGAATTAGCTGACAAAATTATTTAAAACTATTTAAACCAATAGCGATAGGATTGGGGCATCAAATAGATTATGCAGAACAGACGACCGCACAAACGTAGCCGGCCCCAATATACATCATGTCAAAGAGATAGAGATAGATTTGCCTGCCACAACTTAGTTTCCCTCATGTGTTTCTCCCATGTAGGAAGGCCTGTGCCCAGCAGTGGGACGTATATAGGCTGGTGATGATGATGACAGCTTAGTTACCAAGTTTCACAAGCTTCTGTTATTTTTTAATAAAATATAAAAAAATGCTAGACAACTAAACTTTAGTTTGCATATCAACTTGCAATAGAACATGGCATTGATTTCTATAGCTCATCAGCTATAGTGAAAACTTTTTAGTAATACAGTAATATATAAAGTCCTTTAACAAATTGTGTAGGCAGCGGTAACGTTATCAGAAATCTTTGGTTATTATTGCGTTTCAACACGGAAGCTTCAATACAGTTAATTTAATATCTGTCGGTACATCGGACAAGCCCACATTTTTGGTTGCATGTCTGTGATATTAAAGTGCTTTATGGAAATGGGGATTGAATAACGACTCTTAGTCACTAGAGTGCTGGTAATTGAAGTAATGGTATTCCAATTACTCAATTAAGTCTATTATGAAAACATTTCATTCGAAATTTAGACTCAAAAGTTATTGTTGGAAAATTTGTAGTTACATACTGTTTTATTATTTACAGATATAGTATTAATTACTCTTTTAAATTTTAAAAAGCTGTCATATTAAAAAAACATACATATTTTTCACGCATTCTTCTTCATTCATTTTCATTCTTTTAACAAGTCATCATTCATGTTTAGCTTTATTGTCATAAATTTTGGTTATAATGTGCCTGTTATTTAATTACATATTTAATAAACATCCGACCCAGGATTAGTAATATCGACGTTCAATTGACCGGATGCGCCGCCATATTTAAACCCGGATCGCGATCCGAATAATTCGACCGCACTTGATTTCCGACGTCCTTCGAATATACATAAGGCGTTATGATCCGTAATGTTTGTAGATAAAGATGAAAATCCGTTTTATAGTTTTTAAAAGATGTTGACAGTGCGCACGTATATTTTTTACATCGTGGGAGAATTTCTTGAACCGCAACGCGTGTACTAAACGAATTCTTTGTCGAGTGACGCCAAATTGCAGAGTCGTACATGTCATTACAGTCCTTACCGTTTAATGACCTCTTAAAATTGGCATCTTTTAAAGAGGTCAAGACAATTACACTGTGATTACATGATTGTGGAAGCTATTTTGCTCTAATACAATTTCACGGTCAGGTTGGTCAGAAGAACAGCAAATAAATCCGTTTCTAACATTTTAGAATATTTTAACGAAGTTTATCGTTCCGGAGTGAAGGTCGAATTATACTCGACTAAGATTTTTAAACTTTTTATTAGAAAGAAGGATAATGAGCTTGATATAACTTTTGTTAAGAACTCGAGTACAATAACTTTTAAAATAAAATGTGAAATGAGACATTAACCTATTATAGCCATAACTCAGGTAAATGCAAGAAGTGCAAAGCGAAGATGATGGTAAAGAAATAACCCGTGTTCAACTATTTTTTTATGGGAAGTCGTTTGAAAATAATGTTATGAACTGATGGAGACGTAATCGGTTTTCTTCACAATATTAATGAATCGGGGCCATTCGTTCATCATGCAAATAGAATACCAATTTACGTATTAAAATTAGTCACTAAACTACCAACAATGTTTAGTCATCGTTTTGTAACGCGAACACGCACTTCGGCTTATTTAAAACCTATGTTGGACCTCGGACATTGAATCCTGATTCGTACACGAAATTATATGCCGAAAGTTTATTGTTTCTTTGTAACAAAATATTGGAAAAGTATATTTAACATTTGAAGGAATTTTAAAAGTATGGACTATTAGGGTGAGTGGAGACTTTACCTGCTCTAGATAATTAGACAAAAGAAAAATAACAAAAATGAATACATTTTGACAATTTACTCAGTAGATCCAGTTTGAATCGGAATTTGTTCAGCTATCATGTATGCTTATTTTCAGTGCACTTTTAATATAAAGTGATAGTTCAATGAAATCAAATTTGATTTATTTAACTGTTACAAGTTCTTGTTCACGACCTGATATATTATTAATTATATTGCTGGTTCATAAAAGAAGCCTTTAAGTCTACACTTAATATTTTATGCCATATTTTCTACTGTCTTATATTCTTTGGGAAAAACAGAATATCCTGCATATTAAATACGCTCGTATGAATGTTCTGCTTGGGATTCTCTTAGATAATTACATCCGACATTTTTTCTTTTCCGCACTTTACATGGTCATATAAAAAGCTGTCGCATTCGCATCGCCATTGTGTTTAACGACCGTCGAATACGCCCTTGGCTCCTATACGGGATCGAAAACGCCTGAGGCGTCTTACTAACCATTGAATTTTTTCGCAAATAACTGGCAACCCAAAAATAATCATCCTAAATACGTTTTATTGTTTCGTAGTTCCCACGCACACTGCACGCGAGCGCGACTCCATTTTGTTTTTGTTATTTTTTCCTTTTTTTCCAAACATCCGTGCCCCAGGCGCTAAGAAGCCAAAAACCTCTGCTTTCATTTGATAGGACTCTGATTGCTCTGCTCTGAGATAGTGGTACACTATCATTAATGTATATTAGTCGGGCACAGCCGATCCGTAAGCACTTTTTGACGTGTGTTAGTAGTGTGATGTATTAAAGTATTTAGTCAGAGTACATCTCCAAATGTTTCGTCCATATGGCGTCCGTGGAGCGATTAAGTGCGCTACCATTTTTCTCCCGCCTCGTTTCGTTGCTCTAATTTTCTATTTACTAGGCGTAGTAATGACATCTTACTTTTTTATTGGACTTTAGTTTTTAAATTACAGGTATGTTTAGGTAGTTAAGAACGAGGGCTTAGCTGTACAAACACAGTGTTTGTAATGTATATTTTGCAAGCCAAAGACCGGTTTCGCGATGATTCGCACTTCACGCGACAATGCAGCACGTCGTGACGTGACACTTAGGTGAATGGCTTTAAGAACGTTTTTATTCTGTCTGTGCCTAACAACAAAAACAGGCATAGTTTCGAGTTTGAGAAACGCTTATTTGTATCACTTGTAAGTTAATTAATACTGTAGTATTAATTATTCATTCCACTTATGACGATTCCAGATTGCAGAAATTGTACACAATTTCAGGTATGTACTTCAAGCGTTTTTTACAAGCACATCAGTTTTTAAATTCAAGACAGTGTTTTTAACACGCCTTTATTCAAAGCTTTTTACACACAGAGCATTGACACGAAGCACTGACTAAAGTAGAATTATTAATATAACCTGCTGATTAGTGACCATATAAAGAAAGACAGGTGGTCCGGGCTGCGTAGGCGCCCCGGGTGTGGCATAACCCCGTAGAAATTACCTTTTAATTTAGCAGTTGCCACTCTTTCATTGGTCCGTGTCAAGTGTAGACTGTGTTTTTCGTTTTTTTTATCATGAGTTATGTGGAGTTTCTTTATGAGTTATTGGAGGTAAGGAGATCTCATTAAATTAAACATTCCTTTGTTATCTAAACTCGACTAACTGTCAATCGAACCATTGGTGTCGGATTTGTATATTTGTTTTGATTTATGGTCGATTCATTTATTTCTTTAGTAATTGACACTGCTTTCTCGAGACATAACTGTGTGGAATCTTACACCAGTGCTACTAATCTAGTGAAACGAGCTTCGAGTGATCTCTCTGTCTCACAACATGATGATGTCAAATTAGTTTTAGGAGGAAATTTAGATGAGCAGTTCCAAGAACATAGAGAGTAAACTCGTGTGACCAGTTGCTGTTAGAAATCAGACATTTTGGTTTGGTTTACTGTTTAACGTCTGCAAATCTATTGCACTTATTTAACAAATTCGAGATCAAACTTAGCTTTGCATGGTTTAATGGTTTTCATTTCAATATCAATATTCTTGGTTAGAAGAATGTTTACATTAATCTTCTGCGTTATTTTAAATCTTTTTGTGTGTCGTTTGGGGAAAAGTAATTAAATCAAATGCAAGAAAGATTACACCACAAATTGTTACCATTTCAGAACAATATTGTGAAAAATGATGCAATCAGAGTATGTCTAAGTATTTTTTTTATCTCTTAGATTGACTAACATTATATATAATCTATGTATTTTAAAATAAAATTGCGCATTTCTATTTAGTAAATATATAAAATATAGATTCTAACGATAATTTCAAAATTTTTGCGACCTAACAGGGTCATATACGCTTTAAGACTACAAGCTAAAACCAAACTCGACTTGTCTAAACCTGCCTATTCTTTACTCGTGTGATAGTATAGCGTTGCCCGTGACCAGAATCATAATGAGCTTTTTAAATTTCCTTCTTAAAATGACTTGTCTTAGAGTTTTATATGCCTTATTTATATCATTAGACCTTAAAAAGAAACTCCCAAATTTGTGATAGAAGTAGGTACTTAATTAAAAACCCGTTATTATTTTTCTTTATTTGGATGAAAGAAAGTTTAGGAGCACATTTTTCAAATGTTTAGATTCTAATAATATTGCGGGACTTACTTAAAATAAACAATAATTAGTTAGATGGTTTGAATTTAGTTAAGTTTTCAAAACTCCACATAAATGAAATGGAATAAGTAGTGTTGCAATCAAATTAAAAGGGCAGCTACAAGTATCTGTAATTAGTATTACCTTTACTAATATAGAAAGTCTGAAGACGCCTTTAGCAATTGCAACTATACTAGCGGCGATACCAAGGAAATCGAAGGCCTTATTTGGAATGTTGCCAATCTTCGGTGTTGCGACTTGCGACAAGCTTAGGACGAGATTCTAAAATATTTCCAATGAAACGCTAAGATAGTATTGGGTAAAAGTATTTTGTAGCTGATTTAACATCTAATGACTTTTGCAAGAATTCCATACATTCCAGTGTGGACCATAAACTGTTAACCCATTTTTTATCTTTTTACAATCATCGTAATCCAGGTCCAGCTTTATTATATCTTTATTTATTTCATTTGGAATTTTTCCTTATCCTAAAACCTCAATTCTGAATACTTTGGTGAATCTGACATAAAATTTTTGGTGTAGGTCGTGCATAGATACAGAGCTAATTTTTCCACAACATTAAACACATGGAATTTCATGAGAATCCTTCCACAGTCAAGCAATTACTTATGTTAAGTGCGTTTTAAGTTAAACTTAACAGGAGTCCCCCGTTATCAAGTTCCCACAGAATAGTACACTTCGTCGTGACGTTACTTGTCTTACGCAAGTTTATTGTTCGTTGTGTGTGTGGGTCGACGCTCTTGGTTATCATACTGATTGATCTTTATACCCATTTATTAGTTTGTATTAACTTTTACACTATAGGTAACTGTCCGAGAAAATAAAACTTCTGCTTACGCCAAATTTACTTATTTTAATTAACTTGTGATGTTGAATAACTTCTTTTTTTATTTTAAAAGTAAGGTACGTACGTATAGTAGATAGCCCAGTGTACAAAGATATCATCACTGATAAAATGTCAATATACAAAGTAGAATAATCGCTGCAAGCGTACGCTGCGCCTGCGCATCCTGCGATAAGATGGCGCCGCTTCCGTTGATTGGAGGCTGTGCGATATCCGGTCAATACACTGTATTCAATGTGGGTAATTATTTGCAAAACTAGACAACATTCAAATCACTTTATTTAGTTTTATCATAGTGTTTCATTTGAGTACAATTATCACTATGACGAGCATATTAATATGAAAGATACTCGTATACATCTACCAAAAACAATTACATACGAACCAAAATTAGAGACCTTAAATTATTACATTGTTAATTTGCAGCACTTGTTATTTAGCTGTGTCTAGAGTCTAGACTTCAGTTCAGACAGACGGATATGAACCATATTTTTTTTCCAGTAATTGACTAATAAATCTGCGGTTAATTACTAGAACTGTGACGTAATGCCACAACAATGAACTTAATTTGTTGTGTTTGATTTGTAAAGTACCTACCCACCCACAAATCAAACACGAGAGATGTTGTATATTTTGTGTGAGCACCGGGCGGGCTGGCATAAAATGAAATTTTGCAACGAATACGATTCGAAGATATTAAATATACCTACTTTGTATTAAATTCAGGCATTCTGAAGATCATTGCTTGCAATTACTTTCCTAATAACATTATGTACAAAAATTAATTGTTATATTAAATTTTCTTCTCCTTGGTGAATTTTATGAATGATAAAAACTACTTAAACCAAATTTGTACCTGCAAGTGATCGTAAACCATACGAAATGAGTTATTTCAACCGTAACGGAGACGTTAAATCTTTTAACAGGCCCTCTTATGGTCTTGTTAACGCAATGCCACCATGCTTTTCAAGGAGCAATAACAACGTCATCAACGCCATTTTCATATTAACATCTCTCTCTAACCTACCGTTAATGACTAAGACGGTTGATTTGTAAAAGTTCAAAATGGATATAAAGTTGTCTATTTACGTGACGCTCACCTAAAGTTTGGTCATCAAACACATTTACAGCTGCACTAGATGTTTGAAGTGGTTAAATTAAATTAAATTTAGAACAGACATGTCGACGGGCTTGAAAACTTTTTGGAACAACGAGCTTAAGAAAACGAAAAGAAGTACAAACCGCTTGAACAAACAAAAAAGTTTGTCACTACCTCGACAAATCTATAATCAATTCATCAACGAACTATCGTGGGAAATACGTGTAGCTATGCCTCAGATAACACCTGAACTAGTTATGTTGGGATATTAAAATAATATTGGCTTTAATTTTGACCTCGTTCGAAGCCTATTGATTAGATTGGCGATGTAATGGTAGATGGATATTGACGAATAGTTTTTTAACTTTTATCGGTAAATATGGGACATGACATGTGACACTATTCTTTGAAGTGCAAATCGGCTTTCTCCCTTCAATGTAGATATTATAATTTCGACAACACATCAAACCTAACACTGATGACTTTCTTTCTAGATATGGAAGGAAATCCAAAACATTGCGTAGGTGAGGAAATCTTTTGAATGACGCTATCTTTGTTCTTGCTACAAAGCAAAATTATTATATGAAAAACAAGTTTAAGTATCAACATGATGCAAAACGGAGATGCGTTCTGTTTATTTTTATAAGTCTAGGTCGACTTAAGTAACATTTTGGTGGATAAGTATGCAAAAATTGTCTTATGTATTACAAAATATGCATAACAAATCCTAAAGAACAATACTATTCTGGTGACGGTAGCACAAATTATACTTATAGAAATTATAGTCATTGTCTTACTTATTATACTATGAAGATGGGAACAAAAATACGAAACTTTTGAAAGATCAATTAAAAAGCACTAATATTTATGTTCTTTAATTCGACTACATATACCATTTTAATGAACGTTTGAAAGAAGAAGAATAGTCTAGATTAGAAGAAGAACTCGTACTCAAATGGACTCGTACTCAAGTGATTGCTTTAACCACTACGACTTGGGATTTCTTATGATCTTTCTTCAGAATGTCAATATTATAATATTCGATTGTGGCCTTTTTGAAGCATTTGAGTACATACCAACCGTGTATTTTTTATGTAGGTACCTACCTTTTTCATGTAGAAAATAAGACTAAATTCAAAAGTAAGCTTATTGTTTTATGTAAAAGATCCCAATAAATTTAGGACCATAAAGTGGTTTGTAATCGTTTTGTGGGCTGTTGTTTTGTAAATAGCTTATAGCATTTTATACTCTGCATACTTTTTTATACACTATTCAAATAAAAACCAACCATGCTACACAAGTTTCTCCCATTAACCATTTACGACTCCAACAAGTCGAGCCTTAAAACCTACTTTAGTTAAAATCGTGCATTAGAGCAGACACCTGTTTAATAACCCAAGAACTTGCTTAACTTTTCCGGAATCCGGACATTTTCCTTGGCCCGATTGCACTAACAAAACGCTAGTAACACTGGTGCGATCGTTGCCAACCAATAAAACTTGCAATCTGGACCCGAGTAATGACGGTTTCCGGCGATCGATCAATCTGCGCGGGCGCATCGTCGCATGACTCGCAAACTACAATACCTTATTATTCTGTTCCTGTCTCTTTAACTCTATGCGTTTAAAGTTAGTTTTCGTTTGATTTTACTCTGACAGGAATAGTTTAACTTTCAGATTGTTACCCTTTAACTCGGGAACCATTATCCAATTTGGTTAAACGGTTAGTGACTTGTTATCTCTGGGTTCACACAACTTGACTGAATTGAGTGTTCAGCTAGTCCTTGTTATATGATGTCATTTATTTGGTTGAATGATGTCGAGTGTAGTAAAAGGATTATCATGTGATGTCCTCGAATTGCATTAAGGCTTTAAGGTCACAGTGATTGAAATTACTTACTGCTTTCTGTTGCAAAGTCAACCTTTTAAATGACATGACTAAAGTCACTTTTACAGTGCTGTTGTTATGTCCTATCTAACTTCGTCGATATTTATTCTATCGAGTGTATTGTCTCGGATTACATATGTCATAACAATGATTGGAGAGCTATTTGAAAAAAGGGAAATTTTAACGATCAATGGATATCAGTTCAGGGCAAAAAGATGATTGAATCAAGGAACATATTTTGACAAATCAATCATAAAATTGTTTTACAAAATAAACGAACTTACAAGATTACTGGGTATAACCACTGACTTCATTTTATAACGAAGTACTAGAACGTAATCTATTTACGTAATAAATAAAATTATTTAGATAATAGTTGGTACCTACGTTTGGACAGCATATCTATTTATTTTAATTAAAGCCGTTACGCCACATTTCAATGAAGATGCGCCCGCGCATTCGCTGACACCACGACCTGACGCTTCCGTCAGTTCCGTGCCGATGATTTATGAACTTTCGTTGGAAGCCCATCGGTCTGTTTGTTATGCTGATAACAATGTAATAAACGTTATTGTAATATTGCGTAAACTATATACCTAACATTGTTTGTTCGGATCTCTTTTGTTAGAATATCTTCAATTAGGTAGGACTTTTTTAGTCATTGAAATTTCAATTAAACATCCATCTTTGACCCGTGGGTCTAATGAACTCGTCTAGTGAGAGATTCTTTAGTGAATAAACTTTTAAGTAGTCTGCCAGTGTTGCCACTTGCCAGGTTATGCTGACTTTCCCTAAAAAAATGAAAAATATCATTAAACTTATCTATATACAAAAGACGCCAAAGAAATCTACTTTTGTGGTTAGATAGATAACACAATATTCTGAAATTGTTCCTATTACAAACTTCAAAGAGAATACAAACTACATGCGCCACATTGCATTTTTGTGGTTCCATCAATATCATCATCTTCGAAAGTAGGTAATAGGAAATGATAATCAAATTGGTTTGTTCACGCGTTGATTGATATTAAAATTATTGATTAGTAGTTAACGCAGTAACGAAATTTATAAGATAAATAAGAAAATGCAATATCCGGATTGTTAGATCATATTTTTAAGCCAATTTAATTTTAATTTCTTGCTTGTTATATTATATTAACTGCCTAGGTGTCAATTATTATTTTCTGTTACTATTGTTAAATATTTCTATTAATTCCTCAATACATTATTGCTATTTATGTCATGACTTATTTATATAATGTTATTAAGGGATATAATTCTTTATCAAGTTATTAATATTTGATGTTTTATTTTCATTATTTTTGTTCACAATATCCCCGCTTGTATTTACTTTGACACTAAGGTAAGTTTGGCTGGAAGATAACATTTACCCTTGTAAGTACTTGTTTTCATAATAGTGTTACCTATGGGGTTTATGTGTGCAATAAAGGATTATACAATATTTTATTCGTTAACAAAATAAAATTTAAAACAAGATTTTAATTATGAACGGAATAACAGTGGTGATTTTAGAATAAACATTTGATATTCGATCCTTACTCAACGTGTCGTCAGGAACTACTTAATTGATATCAAGTTTCAAACTTACACAAAGTGTTCTATTTTCAAATTACACATTCCATTTTCTTTTATTATACCGTGGTCTACCTACTTATTTTTAATTGACGAAAAAGGAGGTTTCGACTTGTAGTTTTGAATTAGAGTTTGAGATTGACGTTGCGTAAACAAAAACAAAAGATGCATTAGCATGAATGATGATAAATTGACAGGCCGTCTGTCCATTGACGATCTCAGCGGGCTAGTTTGTTTGTTGAATGGAGATAATAGCAGGATATTAAATCTCCCACGCGCCATTGGTTAGTACAGATTACGACAATTTTGTAACGCCTCAAAGAAAGTCGTAACAATACAATTACATACAATTATTTGGCAATAATTGCGCTTTCACACTTCTACAATAATTATGGTTGGTATGGGTAGTGTATACATTGTCTTGATTATGATTTAAGATGATGTAACAAACACGTAACAAAGCATTCCTATTTATAATTGCTTCATTAAAAGGAACATAGTTCATTGTTATTTAATCTAAAGCGTTAAAGCGACAGTTCCGTTTTAAATTACATAAAATTGACGTCAATTTATTATTAAGGTACAGAAGGCGCAAATAAACATAGATTTATACGTTTTATATAAGAATAGATAGTATTGGAATTTAAATAACAATTAAATAGCTTTTAATCTCTATTGCGTGTGTTGACAATATTAAGTATACCGGGTTATATATTAAGTAACAACATGGCATCAATACAGTAAGGTAGCAACTAAGTACGCGCGCAATAGTCGGTGCGACATGGTACTAAAGTGTAAAGCTACTTCTGTGGTCGACTGTACACTCTCATGCAGTTTAAAATTACCGATGCGACTATCTTTTATCTACTTTTTATTTAATTAAAAACTATTATAAACCTAATCTGAAGTAATTGGAACACGGCATACCTACTCAATATTGTGCCAATCCAAAATCTCGCTAGGTTGCGTAGGTAAGCAGTAAAACTTGATATCGCAACTATCGGGTTGTTTAACGAGTGCTATTTTGTATTTAAAAGTTAAACCATTGTAAACACGGTCACAATGTACACTTAAGATGTTCTGCCGTCTACACTCTACAAGGATTATAAAAAAAAACTCAAGTGTCAACATAAACTCAATAGCTGCCTTCCTTGGCACCATCCTTACTTACATAATCACCATAATTACATCGTAAATCGGCATTACTTATTCTGACGTCGGACACCGAACCCGCTTCCGTTAGCGGTTTCAATTCAACTGTGAATCAGAATCAGATTTTAGAAATGAAAGTCCAATATTAGATTGTAAATTATTTTAACAACCTTAAAACCAACAATATTTATTTCCACAGTGTTAAAAATCTATTTTCTCGGTGGATATTGCCTGTTATTACAAGTTTGTATTATTAACCAATATAGGTAGTTATATTGATTAATAATTATTAAAACTCTTACTCATTACCGAATTCAAATCAAACGTTACATCCGTTACGTCAAAAAATATTTAAACAAACAACTTCGGTAACCAAAAGGCAAAGTGTACCTAATCAAAGGTAACATAGCTCATGTATCTCCTTACACCTATGTATGGCTAGGTATAATATTAACCTTAGTTATAAAGTTACCTTTTTATAACAGGTAGTCGACAGTTCAGTTACATCTAACCTGTCAAGTTTTTTTACCGTCAATATTTTCATCGCGGCTAAAGTGATGAAAACTTTTTTTAGTGTATATCTAGAAATGACTCGTAACACATCGGCCTAAAGTACCCGCAAACGTCTAAGTGTATCGCTTGTTGTACGAATATATATTTAATTTTAAAAAGCTATTCCATTCAGTTTTAAAATTCTGAAAAACTTTTATCAAGCTTTTCAAAAGTTACAACACTCTGCGTTTACTACAGTTTACTACAAGACACTTGAAACTTAGCCAGATATATTTTTAGGGATTTGTTTACATTCCCACGTCAGCGCGTGTCGATAGCTTGACTGGGATCAAAGTTATTTAGATCCGTCAACGAGAGGATCCTGCAGACGACATTGAACTTTAACCAAAGTTAATAAGAGTCTTTGAAGTTTCCCGGCTGCATTCATGTTTGTTGCCACCAACGCCGTCACTTGTCAATCAGCTGGTATTCCCCTTTGAAAGCAGAAGCTGAAAGTATTGTTAACACACATAAAATTAACAAAGACGGTATCTGGAACAAGCCCGATATAACAAAGAGTATCTGGTTGGTAATAGTGACAGATAAACCTCTTTTCTCTGTTCTGTGGATAAAACGCAACATTCAAAACTGTAAATTGAAGTTACGTACTGCTTACAGACTTAATTCTTAAACTTTTTAACAAATGTTTGAACGACATTCAGAATAATGTTTACATCGAAGCTATGAAGATATTTCGTCTTCTGTCTTTAAATATTTCTTTGTTTTTATGCGGTTTATATATCTTTTAGTACTTCAATCCACCTTTACTCTCGCTGTCCCCAAAACTGCCCGAAAGCGGACTGCTACTTTTTTCAAATCAACTGACAAACGAAATAACTGTCAACATGTATTTTTTAACAAAGTAACTAAAAAAGCGAATAATATAACGGCCTTTCATGAAAATAGATTACACTAATCAACAGCCCGCAGCACAGGAAATCGTCAAGTGAATTTTAACACCAACGAACGTTAATTGCGGTATATTTACACAAGCGCGTAAAGCTTTTTATACGAAGGTAAAGCTAAAATTATAACAAACAAAACAATTATCACGTTTATGGTTGAAATGTTAATAAAATAAATACCATGAACTTATCGTGATCGATCTACCCACCAATCGAAGTATCCAATTAATAAATCTTCATCTTTACAATCCTCGAAGTTAAATTAAGAATATTTAATTAATTCTTATTTAAACATTATTAAAGCCCATTATATACATATATGGCATAAAATATTTAATGACACGGTGGTATTTGACCCCGCCCACGGGGTGGTTGTAAACACAAACTTGCATCATTGCGCCCACGCACACAGACAACCTTCGTAGATTAGTAGATCCGTTGGACCTTGAGGAATGTACAAAGTAAATGCACTAGACAGGTGCCCATTAGCGTGGTAATAAGGTTTAGTAGGTGCACACTTAATTTAAATTTGGGTAGTTGATGACCTGGTGATAGAGTCCCCTTTTGGTGCTAGCGATTTTTCTGATCTGGGCCTGCTACTAACTTTGATTTGTAGTGAACTCTATTATTAGGGTCATATACCTAGTTTATGCTGTCTCAAAATACAAAGAGTCTTTCAACTGACTGGAAATAAGATTTCATAATACAACTCCAGCAGGCTTTTTCGCTAACTTAAATTTAAAGTGATGAGCTTAGAGTCAATTATCCCTTGATTCGTGATAGGATAAGATAGCGCAGAAGTGGTGCATCTGTTGATGATTCGGTTGTCACCACTTCAATGGTCAAAATAAATGTTACAATTTATAGCCAATAACAATTATTCTAGATATTTTTTTCTGTTTCTGTAAAATAACCACCCACTAGGGTATATTTGAATCTAAAAGCTACCGATTAAATATTAACTCGAATCCTGATTATGTGGGTGTGAGAGCTGCCCACATATTTACATTTATATTTACTTTAAGAGCATTTCGTAACGTTTTCAATTGAAGTGCATGATTAATTACATTAATTAGTGTTGCCAGGGTCCTCATCTTAATGACCATGTCAAAACATCATTGATATTCAGTCTTCTAGATGTAGTAGCATGCAGTGTCGTTGCCATCTCAAACGATATTTTACAAATGGCAGAATAACATCCTCGTTTACCAGCTATCCTTAGGCTATATCATTGCTCTCAAGCAAAAAGTCGTAACTACCCTATAGGCACTTTAAGCAGCGCCATTCCGCTCTTGAGTCGTTCACGATACGAGTTCTATAATTGAACGATGCGGGAGAGTTCAACACATCGCGGTCCATCTTTTTAGAATAGGACACAAATAACATTCTATATTTGAAAATTTCAACATCACCAACTCTGAGCAGCACCAATTTTGAAGTGAATTTTCACGCCATTTTCGGATGTAACACCTGATGTTAAAATTGACAATCCTCTAACCTTAACGATAGCAGTAGCAGAGTTGTTTTGTTTGTGTGGAATATAGATTCTAAGGTGGAATGGTTATGCAGCAGCCATGCCGATGACCACATGCATCAATGTTTGTAAATAGAACACCGTGTACTACGAAAAACTTTTGATCTTTCACGTTGACGAAATGTGTCACATCCAACGCTTGCTCACTTCGTCTTTCCAGGATAAAGTTGTCTATGAATTAGTCAGTGTTAAACAAAATACAGGAGTTAGTTAAACGAACTTTATTACTCATTCTCTTCACGACGCAGGCGTTGGGTGATCGGTGACATCTATTCACATAGCGGGATGCCGTAGATGTTTTTATCCTTAGTTACATATTTGTTTACTAACATTTTACTACTCTTTATTAGCTATTACATAGTTGATGATTACTACTCATTTATCGCGGGTAGATTTCCAAGAATTAGCTTGGCTCTGTGAAGGGAACTTGTTCAAAAGAATCTAACAAGTGTTTGCCCATTCCATTATCCAGCTGGTTTGGGAAGTGAAAAATCACGCTTATCTGGCACAAACACTGGGGAACGGTGGTCCAAACTCGAGCCATCTGTTCGTTGCACCCATAAAGATAACAAAACCGTACAAACGGGAACGCATTCATTTAATATCAGGCCCTTCTAGCGAGCACTCCTGCACTTGTTCGAATTTATTACACGCGAAAAACAAATCGACGCCATTTTGCATATTTCCGAACGATGTGTTCCATATTCAAGCACACGGTGCGTACAGCTCACGCTTGTTTTATATTCTCTTTTTGAGATGTGGTTTATTTTTAATCGCGTTGTCCTATTTAATCCGTTATTCCAACGTGGCCAGCGCCTCAATCAGTCTTGGAGGCAACCGTTGCTTCTGACGTTGTGTTTTCCGTTTAGAATATTGAATCATACAAAATGTTTAAATTTATAATTTCCAAAATAAAAAAGGTTATTATCATTGCAGGTTTCTTGTATTGTGATTTTGAGTAAGTTTTTATTTTTCTTTACTTTGTTGCAGATATACCCGGATCCTGAGTCGGAGAAGGCGATTATGGGGTCTGTGGTGTACTGCATCCACCACAAGCAGGGATGCCAGTGGTCCGACGAGCTACGCAAACTGAAGGTCAGACTATTTTCGTAGTATAAACGCAAACATAGTAAATGAGCGTGCGCTATCCATCGTTTCGGGAGGTCAAAACACGTCTTGTCCTAAATATTTCTTAATAGACAAAAACTTTTTTTGGATATACTCGATTGACATGGGCTTTCCTAGTTTTGCTATTGTTTGTTTAAATCAATTTGTTTTTAGATATAAGGCTATAAATTGCATGTTTATCAGATTTCGTTATCAACTATCAGTTTTAGTTAATTAATTAGAGCTGTATTGTTAATTTAACTAATTTGTGTGTTGCTATCGTAACATACCGTTAGATAGTGATATGGATATTGTTGTACTAATTACCTAACATTAAACAAAATTATTAAATATTTTTAGACATTAATTAGAATCAATTAACACGAAAAAAAAAGATTTTTGTACTTTTTTTAATTTACAAAATTTTCAGGTTGCCAATGAAAAGTCCATGTGCCAATGAAGTTCACTTTGTTTTAGAATTTTAGATAATTGAACATAAAAGAATATGACTGGACTCTTTATTCAAATCTATAGCAATATTTTAAGTAGGTAACTACCTATATAAAGTCCTAATAAGAACCTTGTTTATGCGTAGGCGCACCTGAACACATGCAAGCACGACGCAGTGCTGTGCGCGGCGCAGTGTGGCGCGATGATTCCGCGTGTGCTCATGCAGGATCACCTGCGGTACACCTGCCCGCGCCGCCGCGCTAACTGCGAGCATTGTCACAAAGAATTCTCGGGGAGCGCTCTTGAGGTTAGTTTTGTCATTTGAAAATGTTCTATGAATATGAGTGAATAAGAGTGTTTTTTAGATCAACCTGCTAATGCAGGTTGATCCAAAAAACATAATGGCCTAATGGCTAGCGTGCTGGTCTTAGAGCCCCAACTCCTCATGTCTTTCTCACATGTAATGATAACGAGTGCTTTTTTTTACGTAAAACTGGAGGGGAACATCTAAATTCTAATTTCATTAGCAATAATTCACTTTCTAACTTTTCGTTACAGAACGACAAATTTTGGAAATCTGGCAAATCTTAACTTTCCGATATTACTATTTCAGGAGCATCAAGGTAACTGCGGCCACGAGCCAGTATACTGTGAGAACAAGTGTGGCGCGAAGGTTCAGCGTCGTCACACACAGCAGCACTTGCAGCAGCATTGCAGTAAACGCCTCGTGCCTTGTAGACACTGCGGCCAGAGGTATACACAGGTAAGATCAGGGCGATAAAAATAAAAGGGCAGAGTTTGCATTCCAAAATATTTCTTGTTCGGGAATAAATGTAAATGTTTGACAAATCAATAGGTAATATTCTTAAATCAAATGAGTACCCCAGAAGGTGGACCGACGATCTGGTGAGGGTCGCGGGCAGCGCAGGACCGATCAGTTAGGAGATCCTTGGGGGAGGCTTATGCCCAGCAATGGGCATCTCTCGGCTGATATGATGATGATGACGAATGAGTTTGAAGTCTAGCATACCTAAAAAGGCCAAGGCGCTTAAACTTGGTCCCAAAATTACAAATGATATTGCAAAATGGCCGTTGTTATAGCAAAAAAGCAGGTACATCATATTGAAACCTTTAAATCCAGGCAATAAGATCAAATTGTCGGCTTTGGTAGGTGTTATCCACTAAGCAGATCTTTATGTACTTGTCTAACGGATATCTACCTGATGGGTGTTGTTGCTCTACAGATTAATTTATTTTTTAAATATTATTTGGTCCACAGGACACAGTATCCGCGCACGGCGCAACGTGTTCGCGGGCCCCAGTGCCGTGCCCACAACGCTGCGCGGCTGCAGCAGTGCCTCGCGATGAGTTAGACGCTCATCTCCGCGAACACTGCACAGCCGCTACCGCTGCTGGTTTGGCCTGCGCGTACAGAGACGCTGGATGTCGGTTCAAGGTAAAATAGACAACTCTTTTCTTCTTCTTTCTAGCCATTCTCAACCATAACGGTGTAGGCCTCCATCAGCAGTTACCACTTATCGCGATTTTGTACCACCTGCATCCAATTAAATCATGCCCTTCTCCTCATCTTTATGACTTGGATACTGAAAACCAAATATTTCCACTCAGAATAATTTCTGTGTGTTTGTTAAAATGAAATGTAATTCTCGTAGTTAAGTTAGCCACACCTGCTTTTTTTGCATTGACTCCTTTCATATCACGGCTTCAAATCCAATACTTTTAGCCCGGAAGAAATGACATTTCGATGTGGTCCACAGACTACCTTTGCTGGAGTCAAAGGCCTCGATAGTCTACATTGATAGTTTATCATCGTGTGGTTGTTTGCTGAGTTTAAAAAAACTTGCATTATTTTGTTATTATTTCGTAATCTAACTTGACCATTTTCCTACCGGATCACTAGTTACCTGCAAATCGTATTAGTCCATTAACCATAATACTCTTTTCTTCCAGGGTACAAGACAAGCCTTAGACAGACATACCGAAGAAAGCTGCCAGCAACACCTCGCTCTCGTCTCCGCCTTGGCCACCAGACAAGCCCGACAGCTGGACTCCCTCAGGGCAGCTGTGGCCCGTCTATCCGTCAATTGTTCTGGAGCTTTAGTATGGAGGATCACGGACTGGGCGGCTAAGATAGCGGAGGCGAAATGCAAGGATGGCGTAGAGCTTGTATCACCAGCGTTTTATACTAGCCAGTATGGATACAAGTTGCAGGTGAGAATGCAATTCTAGCTTGTTTTATGGTTGTTTACTAACGTGGCAATAAAGCATATAGCCCACCTGGTGCTAAGCAGTTACCGAATCCCTATGGACGCTTGCAAGGGGTGTCACTTGCGCGTTGCTGACTCCGTATAAACATTTTTACGCCTTTTATGAGGAACCCAATTTTAGTCCCACATTTTAAACGAATTATACTCTCTATAATCAACCTGTTACCGTTATTGAAAAACTTTTTAGCGGACTTATCTACATAGGCATTATTGCGACAATCCAATTCATGAAGCACTATGCAAATTTTTTAGATTATGAAAAGACATTCTACTAGATTTGGTTATTAAATTAATCACATTTATGTTTGATTTTGTGCGCTTATAACGCCCGAGATTCCCGCTTGGGGCGTATAATGTTATCATCGTTTCAATATTATTTTGTAATTATTATTACCTAAATGAATTTTAATTATATATAAGGAAAGCCATCTTAATTAGTAATAACCATCAGAATGTGACACAGATAACGGATTTTCCTTGCCGATGCTTTTGTTCTCAGACCCAAGTCCAAACAGACCCTTTGTTAGTAAACAAAAGTGCGTCGTTATGGTTTATTTTCCGGTGAATAATATCTGATGACTAAACCGTACGCACCGTTACTACTAGCGTGTACCAAATTAGCCGCTTACTCACGTGCCAGTTGTGGATTTAGATCGCCTGATATATCGCAGCTCATAATATTGTCATAATGTTCTTTATCGAAATGCAGATGTTAGGTGTATTTATTGCTAAAATAATTAACATAATATAATTACAACATTTTGCATAGTCAGGAACGAGAAAATAGCAAGTACATAGACACGTACATTTGAAATTTAGGTAGTAAAGTATTTTCCCATTTGGATATTAATAGGATAGCATTACTTTTTGTGATATAATACATATGTACTATATCACATACGGTGTATCCTTAAACATACTTAGCCTCCGTCTGAAAAACAGCGTCACAGCTACAACATCCCCGTTGTGACACATGCTGAGCCGGGGACTTTTTCGCTGCTGTAGTACTGCTCACATTTTTTTCGAATTTCGATTTATTTATTTTCAATATGGGATTTATGACGATTAGAAAGAGCTACCGGAGGACCTATTTGAATAAATATTTTGGGTTTTATTTTTTTAATGATTTTCTCCATTTCTTCTTTTCCAGGCGTCACTATTCATCAACGGTAATGGAGCAGGCGAAGGCACCCACATGTCAGTGTACATCAAAATCCTGCCCGGAGAATACGACGCGCTACTTCGTTGGCCGTTCGCCCACACAGTCTCATTCACACTCTTCGACCAAAGTTCGAGTCCGGATCGAGCTTGCAATATCGTCGAAAGCTTCGTCCCCGACCCCACCTGGAAGAACTTCCAAAGACCATCGAAGGAACCGGACGCGCTAGGCTTCGGCTTTCCCAGGTTCGTCTCCCACGAAATGCTCAAGAAGAGGAATTTCGTCAAAGACGACGTCATGTTTCTAAGGGTAAAGGTGGACCCGAGCAAAATAGTCGCCGTTTAAGTCCCAATTAGTTTCTGTAAATAGCTCAATAAGATGAATTTGGTGGTTTCAAACTTTGAACTCTCACGGATGACTTAATTCTGTTGAAAGCTGATATTCGGCGCACAAAATTCAAGAGCAGTCATTGTTATCTAGTATTACGTAATTTAAAAGTCATAGACCATAACTGTACATATATTCAATAAGATTACTTTAAGTATTTTATTGTAAGTGTAAATATTAAGGTATCGTCGCGCAATCGCTGCATTGTTATCCTTTCACTGAAGATCTCTTGAGTTTCAATTGCCGTCAGAAGAACATAGCAATCTAAGCATTGTTTCAAAGACCGCGTCAAATATTCCGGAAGTTAGTTTTATTGGGGCAGTACTTATAACCGTCTTGCGATATAAAATCAGTGCCATATTTTCAAGGTTATTGTAATGTACACACATTTTTATAGGAAACTGCAAAAGCTGTGTGTAAAATTTTATTGTTCTTGTTCAAACGCGTTTTTGTGGGCCTTGCCAGAAAAATTAAAGCCTTCCTGAAAAATGGTTTGGACGACATTCAAGATGTAGACAACAAAACTTTGAGACATGTTTGGGTTAGTTATAAATCGGCAGATCTTTGTATATATTTTCTGTTTTGCTAAATAATTTATCGAATTAGAAAAAGTATTTTTGTTGAAAACTGTTTGTACATATAAATGTTAATCTATAAATACTTTCATTTTTCCGAGTTAAAGCTGGAGTTAGACCAAAGTGTTTTGATGACTTTGCAAAAATCTAAAAAAAAGATAGATAAATGTACATTTAATACAATGCAAAGTTAATCAACATAACTGTATAACACGGCTAAAGCTGTTTTGTAATTATATATTTTTATATTACCTACCCAAAATATGTTAGACATATAACTACGTTAGCTTCTCAAATGGTAGACACGTTTCTGTGTTTCAATTCAACTCACTAGATTAAGCTGTCTCTTTCTTTTCCAATTATTTAGAATGAAAGAGAACGATGAATCTTATTCTAGTTCTATAGTCGATAGAACGTTAATTTCGGATTTTGAACCGAACTTATTCCAACGCAATAGGACCGGTTTTTGCAGTGCAATTATTACAATGTGCTATCGACTGTATCTCAGTATCAGTTCCAGTGTGTGCTTTTTTCTTGATTTTATAATTTACGCCTTTAGGATACTTATTAGACACATAAGTATTTATTTTCGGTTTGTTTGCATTTTTGCAATGTTTACTATTATTACTAATCTTGTAAAAAAATATGTTTTCTTTTGAAATGGTATCCGTATTTTCAGATCTCTTCTATGCTTGTTTTAATAATTATTAATCTCAATGTAATGTTACATTCCAGAAAAAAAAACATAATTATAAGCCGGGCTTTCATAACATTAAAATAATCAGCTAACAGTTAGAAAAACATACTCAACATTGTCATTTAATTTTTTAAAGATTTTTTCATGCTACAACAAATTAATATTATTCTTTAAAACGTAGCTTATTAGATTTTTTCTGTCTTCTCACGTGACTCTTTGATATCCAAATAAATGTGTAGATTTTACGTATCTTCTAAATAAAGATGAGACTAACTTTGGTAGTGTAAGCCTAGGATTACTAGTAGACTTAAGTCCTCATTGTAAATGTACACTTATTAAGAACTGGCGTACTTTAAGTCTTTAAGATAAAGAATAAACATTATGTCATTTTTCATGAATACGTCTTTAATTTCAATTCTAATCACTTTGACGCCTGGTAAGCATTATTCTCTTTGCAGTAATGGCTACTATTGCACGTAATCAAACCTACTAAAATAATTATTTAGGAATGTTCGGCTTCTGCAACTTATAAGGAAGAGGATGTAATTCTTGGCAATATTCTATGAATTAGGTATTCATAAGATATATCTACCATAAATCTAAATTTGAGTACCTACAGTAGGTATATTTCTCTCTTAATAAGTATAGGAAAAAGATAGCAAGAATTAGCGCTGTCAAATAACATAAATGTAGATAGCTTAAATAGAATCAATAGACAAATTTAGTAGTCGTCTAGGGAGGTATTTCCTCAAATCTGAATGAACGTTCCTAAGGTTGAAAATTGAATTTCGGCCTTATGAACTTTTATCAATTATATGACAGCTGCCCTTTTTGTATTCTTAAAGAGAGAACGAGATGTAACACTGAACATGAATTTAGATTTAGCGGGTGCTGTACATAATTAGGTCAGTGAAATCTGAAACCAAAACAACGAGGTAGGTAATTAACGTACTCGACCGAAAAATCATTATTGAATAGGCGGCTGATCCACAAACTTATAGCCAGCCTATCAACTACTACCAAGCTATTTATTTAGGGGAAAAATTACAAGGGTCTGCAAAAAATATAAGCGTGGTCATCAAAAATAATAATTGGTCTACAAATTGATAATTTTTCGCTATTTTGATGACCAATCGATGATCAATTATATTTTTAAGGTTGGTTAGGTTACGTTTGTACGGTGAGGTCCCCCTGCTGAGACGAGACCGTAAACCGGTCAACCGCTTTGATGGCAAGACGGAAGCTATGCCATTAGGTTGCCCGTGTCGCCGTCGGATAGTGGACCAGAGGGTGCATCGATGGGAGTTTTAGTGGGTGCGAGCCCCACACTCCCCTGTCCTCTTCGGGCCCATCTTTTCCATTGCACTGCGGGCAAGTGCCCAGGGCCCCGCGATCCATGGAGCCTCAAGTCCCCATTTTGGAAATTAAGATTTTAGTAATAATAAAACTAGAAAAATTTCACGTCCTGAGGCAGGAATCGAACCAGCGACCTTTCGCAATCCGGGTGACTGCTCTGACCACTGAGCCACTCAGGACTTGGGATATCCCTGTGAAATTCTTCTAGTCTATTTGTATTTGCGTTTATGAGCTAACGTCCACCCTACAATGTCGAAATATTCTATTTCAACATCTGAAACGAGTATTTTTACAAATACCTACGATTCGGTTTTCTAGTTTTATTATATTTTAATTACTAAGTAATTTTTCAAACATTTATAATAATGTTAAAATCAAAAATTAAGAATTAAGATTTTGATTAAATTTCTATGGAAATATGATGTAGAGGTATATTATATAAAGTAATTGAATTGATAAACTATTCTTTTTTAGAAGTCGGTTAAAATAATAAAGAGCCCAGAGCCCCCAATAGGTTAAAGACGGCTCTGGTCCTCTTCCCTGGAGGGCGGGATAGCGCGATAGGCGTTTCTCCCATCGAAACAAAAATGTTTGTACGGTGATCAGTTAAATACAAGCCTTCATTTAGCCGCTTGACACCCTTAGCGTGATCGGTAATTTAGCCGAATGTCTGAAGCTCAATACAGCGACTAGACCTTGTCTTTTTCATATGACAAGGGCAAATAAGTCAACAGCCAGCAACATAAATCGATTAACACTTTAGTAGGTACCATGTCGTCTTACTTCATTCACAGTGTTCACACAAATTGTCCGGAGTTTTCTTATATGTATTTTATGTTATTATGAAAAGGTACTAGGAGTTCGGCCTTACTCCTCATGTGTTTCTCCCATGTAGGAAGGCCTGTGTCCAGCAGTGGGACGTATATAGGCTGGTGATGACGATGATGATGAACTAGTGTTCATCGACTTCTGTTGCTGACCGGTCTGATGGTAAGCGGTTACCGTAGCGGAGAGATATGTCTTATCATGGGGCCTGTGGAGCCATGACAACGACAGACGACAGGGTGCAGTTCGCCTTTTTGGTATCTCTTTTGATTTTGCAGCTGTCTATACAGTGTGAACCAAAAATGTATACAGCTGTGTATACATTTTTAGTTCAGGGGCCTTACCGCCATCTTTATAAAAGCGATTCAAATTCCGCTCGGTTCAGTATTGGTTCCTAAACTGCATCGCTGTCATAGTCGTAGATAGCGTCGTAGTACGAATTAACGATTCTACTCAGTTTAGGTCCTAAACTGGATCGCGATAAAAGATGGTGGTACGGGGGCAGAAAGTTTGACGCGAGTTAAGACAATAGGGTGTTGACAACTTTTTGTTTATTATATAAATAAGAAATTTATAATTCATGACGAAATATCGCAAAAGGAATAAGTAGTAGATACCTATGTTTACGATCAATAGATACAGATACAGTGGTATGTTTGATGTGTTGCGGCGCATCGTCCAAAAACGCCCCGTAGAAAATCTACGAAGCAGATTACCTCACATATTCCTCTAATACTACAAAATGTAGGTACCTATGGGCATATTGATAAAATTAATAATAACTATGTATGTATATGTTTTTAGCCCCCGACGAAAAAAGAGGGGTTTGACGTGTCTGTCTGTGTATCTGTGTGTCTGTCTGTGGCATCGTAGCGCCGAAACGAATGGACCGATTTTGATTCGGTTTTTTTTTGTTTGAAAGCTGATTGTTTGAAAGTTGATGATTTGAGCAGTTTGCCTACGAAGGTTCTTAGCTATAATTTATAAAGATTTGTTCAATCGTTTGATGACTATCAGCTCATTTTGTACATGATAATAGGGTTTTACTAACTTTTACACATCCGATTGATTTGAAATTTCGTGTACTGTCACTTTGGTGACATTCCCATGACATACTATCCTTGAGCTGATCCTATACCATCAAAAAGTCTACGAAATGCTTAAGTCTTCAGAAACTTACAGCAGATATAGCGTGTTTGGGCTCTTATGAATAGTCTCAATGAGATGGTGTTAGATAGATGATTAATGACGCCGGGGGTTACTTAAAATTTGTAATTTTGTATTTTTATTTAAAGTTGTCATAATAATAGATGTTTTGATTGGTGTGAACAATTTATAAATGTTGAAAAGGAAATGAGTTTTTAGAAATTTGAAAAAAAAATACAAAGTTTTTATACAGTATCTAAAGCATTTTCTTAAAAGTTTGAGTTGTGTTTGTGGAAAAAAAACAGCGTATATTTTCAGAATTTGTGTAAAATTGCCCTGAATTCAAACGTACGTAAGGATGAAGAAGAGTGATTTTTACCTATTCTTTTTAAAGAAATGAGAGTGACAAATAAATATAATCATGTTCTAAATATCGTTCTAACAATTTTATTATAACCAATAAATTTGAATATTTTGAAGAAATTAAATTAAACTGGGGCAGTAGACTACAGATGTCTAGAAATAATTAAATCCCTTGTTATCAGACAGTAAATTGAGCCGCTATCGCAAATAATTTCATTTCATTGCACCTAAAGTACATCATAATGACTTGTGATAACTGCAGCAAGAAATTATTGTGATTGGAAACAATAACTTAACGATTATTCGATAAGACGCTATTTAAAATGGAATGAATTTTTTATGATTATTACAAAAATCATGTTTAGAATTAAAATCTCAGCGTGAGCTAACGCATTTTTCGTAGGCAATTTGTAAAACTAGGTGACTAGGTGGTAGGCCCGTATGTAGGGTCGTCTGGGTAGGTACCACCGCCTTTCTTATTTCAGCCGTGAAACAGGTCACTGTGTTTCGGATTGAAGGGAAAGGTAGCTAGTAGTATTACTAGGCATGGACGGACGACGGATTTCATCTTAGGCCTCTAGATCACAACGCCAGGTGCGATAACAAATGATTTTTCTTTGTTATTGCAGGTGTCTAGAAGCGGCGGTAACCGCTTACCACCAGGTGGGCCGTCAGCTTGTGTGCGATCTAGTTGTATATAAAAAAAACATTTTTTTCGCATACTTAGTTATTTTTTAACAATCCATCTTAGCATTAATAAGAAGTTTCTAAGTGAAGAAATATTGCAAAAGATACCTATATGTAGTGTGCTTCACATCAATAGTTTCACAGATAAAGTGGTATGTTCGATGTGTGGCCGCGCATCGTCCAAAAACACTCCAAAATCTACGGAAGAGGTGACGTCATATGTTCCTAAATTACTACAAAATGTATGGGCATATTGACAAAATCAATAATAACTATGTTTTTATTTAAGTATGTTTTAATTGATAAGCAATGTAATAGGACTAACATTTTTGATAAATTTTGAAAAAAAAAGATAATTTTTATTAAATTTCTAAACTATTCAACTTCAAAAATATTTCATAACTTTTAAGTTTGAGTTGTTCTTAAGGGTACAAACTTATTTCAAAATATAAAATTGATTTAAATTAAATCCCAGTCTCATTAATCGTCTATCTAACACCATCTCATTGGGACTATTCTTATGAGCCGAAACACGCTATGTCTGCTGTAAGTTACTGAAGAATTAAGCATCCCGCAGACTTTTTGATAGTAAGTATAGGGAACTATTCCGCATCGAACAAAAAAAGAATTATCGATATCGGATCACCCAGTCAAATAGTCTGAGGTAACAAACATAAAAAAAAACATACAGACGAATTGATAACCTCCACCTTTTTTGAAGTCGGCTAAAAACATATTTGCACTGATTTAGAAAAGCAATTGTAACACTACATAGAAGGATTAGCAGAATAGTAAGTTGTTTGAAGTATCACTTAAATTTTCATGTGAAAGGCGATTCTAATGCTGTAGCAATATGGTTGCTTTTCTAAAACATCCCATTTATTTTCAGCACTTTAAAGGAGATATTTCATATCCCGCCAAGTATACCTCAAAAAATCACGAAAAATCTGTTGAATGTGGGAAAAATACTAAAAGTTCGTTTTCATGTATGGTTTAGAGGTATAAAGTTTCACAATTATTCAATATGGCAATATGGCAGGTGACAGAGAAATTGGTCACATGCCTGCCATTATGTACGGTCGACCACAGAAGTAGCTGAACACTTTAGTACCAGGTCACAATAACTATACCGTCAATATTAGTATGGTAACACTATTATGTACGAGCGCAATAGTCGGTGCGACATGGTACTAAAGTTAGCTACTTCTGTGGTGGACTGTACCACAAAACAAAGCAAATAAAAATTAAATGGGCTCTTTTCTGAATATTTCTTCCAACTTTTAAAGTGTACACACGACAGCACGTCGAGTGTACCTTAACTTATCATGGGGCCGTGACTATGCCACGATGCACTTCGACCCTTCGGGATCTTTTGTGCCAACGTCAAGTGTAATAGTTACACTACAAAAGTCGCCTTTATTACGAACCGAGTAATGGCGGTCTCAAGGTCAAACTGTTACGCTTGATGTGCTGTAGACTGTACATAGACCTGGCCGGGTCTTCATAAATTTTAGGGGCATCTCCTTTCTCCCCTTGATATCTTTTGTGTGTACATAAATATTTTATAAAACAAATAAAAAGTCTGGATTATAAACACATTAATGTAAAGTTTATTAAAAAAATATAGTTAGTTCCTACTATCACAAATCCTTAACAAATAATTACATAATTAATATAATTAATATTTAATTTGACGTAGCTATCTATGTGTTTTGTGAACTCCCCGATTGGCTGTACGTGGAACTGTTCAAGTTGGTAGTGGGTGCTCGCTTTGTCATCTGAAAAGTCAATTAATAATAATATTACTAGGTGGTAGGCCCGTATGTGAGGTTATCTGGGTAGGAACCGCCGCCTCTCTTATTTCAACCGTGAAACAGTTCGATGTGTTTCAGATTGAAAGGAAAGGTAGCCGGTGTTATTACTTGGCATGGACGGCATTTCATCTTAGGCATCAGGATAACTAATAATAATATTCATACACTCACACCTATTATCTGGCCCAAAGTAAGCATCATTAACAGCTTGTGTTATGGATACTAGATAACGGGGAAATAATGATAATAAATAAAAATGTATATAAATACTGGAAATATACTAAATAAACATCCAAGACTCGTGAACAAATGCTTGTACTCATCATACAAACATTTACTCCTACCGGGATTCGAACCCGGGACCTCTTGACTGAGTAGCCTGTATAACAGACCACTCGGTCGCCGGTCAGGGATGACAATGCATCTGCAATATCAAAGTGATTTTTCCTTGTTATTGCAGGTGTTTATAGTCGGCGGTAGCCGCTTACCAGCAGGTGAGCCCTCAGCTTGTTTGTCATCTAGTTGTATAAAAAAAATAGAAAAAACTAGAATATTATTCTATCAAGGTATTACGAGATGACTAATGGCCAATGATGAGCTCGCTGGCGTAGTGTTTAGAGCGCTCTGGTTTCGATAACGAAAACAAAGCAACTTTCGCCATGGTCGATCCCGGGATGGGGAGTAAATTTTTTATCTCTAGCTCTTTGATGGGCACTTATGCCGTTTGTGCCAACCCACATTGCGCCAGCGTGGTAGTGTAATGGCCCAGGCTCCTCATCTGTTTCTCTCATGTAGGGAGGCCTGTCCCCAACAGTGGGACGAGTATATGCTGCTGCTGATGATGATGAATAGACCAATATTTAGTTCAAACTCACTGAAATAAGTTTTGGTTAATTTTAATGAGTATTTAATTTGATATTTGCTAATACCCACAGAAATTAAATTGAAAGACACAATAGTGGAATATGTTGATAAATACGAATATTTAGGCCAGACAATATCTCACACAGATCAAATGGACAAAGAAATAAATAAAAGAGTTTGTAACTCTTGGAAACGCTTTTGGTCATTAAAAGAAGTTATGAAAAATAAGTCTATACCAACATCAGAGAAAGGCAAAATTCTGAATGTATGTATAACACCATGCCTATCCTATGGAAGCCAAACGTGGGCCCTTACAAACGACAATCTAAGAAAGTTAGAAGTATGTCAAAATTCGATGCAGATGCATATTATATTATTATATTATATATATATTATATTATATTATATATTATAAGGCAGGAAACAAAAGTAACACCAATAAATGTAACCATCAAGAAACTGAAATGGAGATGGACAGGTCACATGGCAAGAGGCCCACCTAAATGGTCACAAAAGGTAACTCATTGGTACCCCAGAGGACATAAGCGAAATAGGGGAAGGCAGATCCGTAGATGGGAGGATGATATAAGGAAGGTTGCAGGGGGAACATGGACAAGAAAAACACAAAATAGAGCAGAGTGGAAAAACTTAGAGGAGGCCTATGTCAGTAGACAAGTTAGGGATAATTAAAAAATAAAAAAAAATATATAAAAACATTGTAAAGCATTATATTCTTAGAAATAAAGGCTATCTTTATCTTTATCTTTATCTTTAATACCCACAGCCACTAGCTTGTTCTATCAATGCACCGCTTGCTACTACTGGCAGGGTGTTCATACTCACAAATTCAAACCAAAGTGGTCGCATACTGTATGGTTTCAGAGAAACTTTCTCCCACATACACTTAGGTTGTAGAATAAGCAACCTTTTTAAGAGAGGTTTTCTCCAACAAGTTTAGAATGGGGTTTTCAAAAGGGTGTGTAAAAGTTTTACAGGTTCGGCAGGGCAGGGCATCCCTCTTTGGAAAGTCTTACAAAACCCGCAACCAATATCACTATTTATTGTAGTATTAGCCAAAGTTTAAAAACCTGACATGCAATTCTACAGACAACAGGATGGAGTCTGCAAAATTGCTGCAAAATTCCTTGTAAGAATTATTCCAACCCAACCATAACTAATATTCTTACTGAATACTCAAGCGCTTTTTAAATTAACACCGATAACCCCATCTCTAGTTTAGTGGTTAAGATCTCCTATCTCAAAATTAGAGGTCCGGGTTCAATACACATGGGGGAAAATATTATCTGGCTACCTATAACCATTTTACCTAAGTCTGCCACCATAACAATAATGTAAATAGCATTGTTGTGTGCAGCAGATAAAGCTAAGATAGCCAGTTTCTCTGTGGTTGAGGAATCCGGTCCTAGCTCACTTGGATTTTCAGTCTTATCATCGCTTACCACCAGGTATGATAAAGGTCAAGAGTTATAATACTCTGTTAAGAAATTTTTAAAAAACATAGTGACAATGATTCCAACCAAGTTGGTATGAGTACCCCTTAATTGGTGAAACTTACCATTTTTATTTTATTCAGTTCATCCATAGCAGACGGCAGCAATGGCTTCACTGAGTTAATCTCCATCATTGTCAAGTGGTCCAGCCTACCATAACTGCCACCGGACTTCATCAAAGCATCCATAGAAGTCCGCAACTTGGACATGCGGATATCCCAGATGTCTTTGATTATAGTCTTTATTTCTGTGGCATTGGGTACATCTTCTGCGGCAACACCAAGGATAAGTTTTGCTTCAATCATGTAGTGCTCATTGGGCATTTTCGTGAAGAACCTGAAGTTGTAAGAATAAATAGTTACTACTAAAACTTAAGATCTGTGGCTTCTATGAGTAGATCTATAGGCTATTGACAATATATGACAAAATCTCAGAAAAACAGATTATTTTGTAACAGAATTGTGAAGTAAATAAGGATGTATTTGTCTATAAATTAAGCACTTAGGTTCTCTATGACTGATAAACTACCTGTTGAAGTAAACATAACCTATAAAGAAATACAAGGAAATTTTAGACATTGAATTAGTTATGTTTTAAGGTATGGTACACAGTACACTGTTATCATGTAGCTATTGTTGTCATATACATTCTAACAATGATCTCATGAAAGGTACCTTGAGCGTTTTTCTTCTTCCTTTATATTCTCCAAAGTATCAATTTCCATCCAGTCTGGTGGCACAATCCTACACTTTTGTTTCTGTTTTAACATTACTGCTAGCCATAACGGCACATTCAATGGTAAACCAGCCCTAAAAGGTCCGAATTCTCCACAAATTAGGTAGATTTTGTCGTACGAAAAATTTGGTATAACACTAACAATTCTATTTTCACCGATAAATTCAATTTCGTAAGGATCCATTGTTTAAACTAAAACATGTAAACGTAGAATTTACAAAATTTCGTTCTTTTTGTAATTATTTTCAATTTCAAGGGAAGAAAGTAAAGAAACAAAAACTTTTGAGTTTGATTGACGTTGTGATGTGAAAAGACCGCGGATTTACTTTACTTCATTACTGACTGTCAAATATAATCTTGTGTCAAGTTTAGTGACATCTATAATAATAATAAAAAACTAAATTCTACAAAGTATGCTTGAAAGCAAGGGTACAATATTTTGATTTTATTTTAGGAAGCTGCTACTAGATGGCGCTAAGCACTTGATGAAAGCAAAAAATGCTTTGGACGATACGGTACAATTTTTCACAATCATAACTCTAGAACGTAAGTAAGTAACTTTTATTTAACTCGCAATCGAATCCACCTCGCAAAGTTGCAAACTTGAATTTAATTTCAGAACAAACGACACAGCTATTTGATAAAACGTAAGCCAAGTCGTCTACTCAATCGATGCAAATCGTTTTGGCAAAGTGCAAACTCTTAATTACTAGCAGTAAATTAGGGTGGTTGACAATGTCTCAGACGGGTGATATTTATGGGGGTCCCGACGAGACGGGCAGCGCTCCGGACTTTGCCACCCCATTTGTTTCAATAAGTTTCTAGCAAAATGTTAAGATTTCGAGTTTCGGTACGTGATGGCTGTTAATTTGTTAGTAATTAGCAGTATTCGTTCTTAATGTAGTAGACCGATAAAATAGAATAACTAACCTCTTTAACTATGTAGGTGTTTGATTCAACAAAGTGACCGGTGCCTAGGTAAAATTATAAAAAATATTTATTACCTACTTGAATAAGTAATTAGAACGTGAGTAAGGTGAGCCACGAAAATTAAATACAACATCAAAAACTTTTAGAATGAGACTTAAAGCCTTATTTTAAAATTCCTTAATTTTAAAATATAACGCTATATTTTCTAATGAAACTTGTGATTTTTGATCCTAAAAAGAACATAAATGCAGGGCACTAATTAGTACCTACAATAAAGTGTTATGTAAGCATCACAGTTTCCTTTTCTAAATATACTCCAACTAACTAGGTAATAGGTAAAACCTATATATCTTTAAGAATTCTTTTCATTTTCGTAGTGTCTTGGCTTTGTTTTCAGCATAAAAACCTATCACGCCTCTAAATAACAAATCTCTCTGCACGAGCGAAAAAACACATTGTCTCCTTTCAGACATCTCTCTCCTTAAATCTGCATACAAATTCGTGAGATCTCGCGCACAAATTCACCGAGTCATTTAAAAGCCATTCCGTTTCTACGAAAATGCTGTTTTTTTGCCCATAAATATGTCGAGACTTGACGGTTGGCATCGCACAGCGACATCTAGCCGTGGGGGAGGCGATTTGCAGTCAAGTCACGCCATTCGACGATAGATGGCGCACGCTGCCACTCAAAACGCGGAGCCAGGGAATTCTTTTGTTTCGAATTCTTTTCAGTTCGCGCGTAATTTATTTGTTTTTCCTCTGCGGATACGGACGTCTATCTAAGAAAACTCGGCGCTATGGACTTGGAGTATCTTTGTGATTATTTCAAATTAATTTTTTACTGTCAGCAGTTATGAAGTAAGGTACTTGTTGGATTTGACATTAAATTTAATTGGCAAAAATCAATTTATTTAAATTAATTATTTGTGTTATTGATGTTACAATAAACGGAAAGTAACATAACTAGAAAATGCCAAAGGAAACTTGTCATTCAGTCCCCACTCGAGGTTTTTTCATTCGTTAAATCTCGTCTCATTCAAATCACTTTCATTGCTCTCGTCTCTTCTTTCTACTGAGAATCTCACTGAGAAGTCAGTTGTTATAACTTCCTAGTAAAAATTATTAAACTGAATATAATTATCATTCGTCTTTCGTAATTGTAGTATTTTATTCGGCTCCTCAAACCTATAAAATCAATAGTACCTACTAATAAACATTAGGTAAATAATATTATGCATATACTGCAGATAGGTAGCAAATCATCAGACACAATAGATTTTACATTGTGCGTGACCGTGAGATATTTAAAATGAAAAGTTTCCTTTAGATTTTCTTTTAGGTTAACTATTAGTAGATTGATTTTAAGTAGACAAAGACAGGTATGTTTTGTTTCTACTTAGTGGGTGTGTGACCTTCTTAGTAACTATGTACCTATAGTTTTTCGTAATTGCATAAGGCCACCATATTTATCTAAGATTGCCAACGAAAGAAACAATCCGCTTTGTATCGGATTGACGGGAAAGGTAGCCAGTATTTACTGGACACGGAAGGCATTACATCTTATACATCATAGTCATCTAGTTGAATAAAAAACATAACCAACCAAACATACTGATAAAAAATAAAACCAATTTTAAAATCAATAATTGTAGAATTACAGGTACAACTTGTGAAAAACATACGTATTTTACATTGATTTTTAAATTACGCACAGTACCTACCTAAGCTTCCGATAGCAGAAGCATCACGACAAAAAAAATGTTTAATGCAGCGTGAAACAGCAATGTATTAGAAGGTGGTGGGCATAGGCAATGTAAATTTTAGCGAATAAGCCCCCTTACAAAACTGGATTCTGACAGAATCTATTACGTATATCGCCAATAACCAAAAAGAGAAAAAATAAAATTGGGCCTAATTCTGAAGACAGTTTAAATCTAATTAACGTGCAGTACATCTCTTTCTCTCGACAAGTATAAGAAAAAGATAGCAAGAATTTAATTAGAGTGACAGCTCTAATTAAATTCTAGATAGCTTGCCGTGAGAAGTTTTTTTTTCATACAAAGCACGGCAAATGAGTCAATACCACCTGATGTGAAGCGGTAAGAAGAGTCCATATGCGAAGACAGCTAGTGCAGTTTAGACACCGCTCCAGCCGCCTCCACCTTGCCGGCTCAAAATGTGCTTTTTCACGCCACATTTCAAGGAACCCATATTACAGGAAGGAGGGAACATGTGCCGGCAAAGAATTCCAAGTTCTGGAAGTACGACATAGAAACGAGGTACTAAATTTCTTCGTGCGTGATCTTGAGGTGGAGACAGTGAATTGATAACTCCGAAGACCGACACGCGTGCTCCTGAGTAGGAAGGGGGAAGGTGGGATAAGGTCGAAAAGCTCTTGAGATCACTCTCCGTGATAAAGCCGATAGAAGGCGCTAAGCGACGCAATGTCTCGACGCAATTGCAGAGGCTCAATTACGAATGTGCTTCCTAAACACTGAATTATATCACGTGCATTATGGTAAAAAACACAGCTTTATAAATGTCAAATTTTAAGACAGCTGTCCTTATTATAATCTTAATGACAGAACGAGATAGTACACTGAACTGAAATTAAGACGTATGTAGTGTGTTTTTCAGAATTAGGCCCATTGTATATGTATATCTATAGGACTGCATGCAACCCCGTTCCTGCATTCATCATAGTCTTTAACTCCAGCCGTATCATGTGGGGCGAGTCACAAGTTATTATCTGCTGGCTCTAATTGCCCCCCGTGGGGAGACTGGGGCAAGTTTCGCAGATACTACTCTTAAATAGATAAGTTTAGGCCGGACCGCTTGAGAGCGCTTTATGCCTGGCAATTGGGCGCAGATGTATTCAACCTTTTTTACACTCGTCTCAGTTTATAAGTTGTTGTTTTGTACCTTAACCAAAATTGGTTTTGTGTTTTTTTATATAATTATCTAACCAGCAAAAACCCGTGCCCTTTCACAGTCTGCATAATAGGTTGTAGGCCCGTATGTGGGGTCGTCTAGGTAGATAACTAGATACCACCGCCTTTCATGATTCGCCGTATAACAGTACGTATAGAACGGAAGGCATGTCTTAGGCCTTCACACGATAGCGCACCTGCAATACCAAGTAATTTTCCTTGTAATTGCTGGTGTTTATATATGCAACGGTAGCCACTTACCACCAGGTCGGCCGTCAGTTTGATGGGAGGGGGAACTGCCCAGATACTGCCTTCGTAGCAACAGACTGTGACGTAAGTTCTAGTTCTAGTATTCTAGTTTTTCGTAACATCAAAAATAAATGTAAGTAAAAATATTTCCAAAAGTTGACGATGTCCGCCGTGCGATAGCACATGAAAACTTCTGTAGAAACGGCAGAGGCCATTTTAATCTGCAATTACCTACTACAAGTACTTAACTGTCTCAAGACGTTCAGATAGACATGAATTAATTTCTTTATTCATTCATTCATTAACAATCATGTAAGTACATAGTTGTAAATAGAGGTAGCAGGTGTAATGCTAATGATATATGAATATGACAGGTACATGAAGCCCTGTTAAAACAAAGTCAAGATAATACAGAGTCAGTCAGTATTTAATAGCTTACAGAAAAAACTAACAGAAAAAATTATAACAGGCATAAATTAGAAGATCGACAATATAACCCTACCACTGGTAAGGTTAAATTATGACTATTTAAAAGAACTTAGTTTGAGTCATTATTAAAATTTTTGATTCGACGATGACAATACTTGTGTCAGCGTCGCGTCGCCATCTCTAGCCGCGTTGCCACCCAAACAACAATAGCAACTGTAGGCATGAAAATAAGGTGCGTAATTACATTAATCACGGTAATGATAAAACTTTCCCCTGTCGCTTATTACGATTCCCCTGGGACACAAAATATAAAACCGAGTGAATCGGAACACTCCTTGATATAATGTTATGACTCGCAACGAATAGTCGAGTTAGTCGATTATCGATGAATAATCGGCCCAATTCGGATCATTTGATTAGGTCGGTTTAATTTTAACGGCCATGCTTTATCGCTCACCGAAGTGTCACTAACGGGTTAAATTTCATTCCTGGATTAATGAAGGTGAATAAATAAGTGCGGGGTGTCGTAATATTTATTAGTTTTTGCAGAAAAGTACACAGTTTTTGGAATGGCTACGATATCTTGAAATTACCATCTAAAGGGAAGCGCTCACGTCGATGTTAATTGTCCCTCCAATAATTCCTTGCTTTGGGTTTCAAGCTATCTCCATAGCATATTTCATCAAATCTCATCAAATAGGTTCAATAGTCATTATTGCTCTGTGGCGGTAGGTAGCAGGCAGACATAAAAAGTTACTTTCGCTCTTACGAAACTAGTAAAACAAATTAAACTATTGTCAATCTATCATCATAATTTCTAAATTATTAATTACATTTTTTTTGTTGTCTATGAAAACAATAAACTTTACAATAGGTTTAATCAAATTAAAACGAGCGAATAATACAAATACGAATATTTTTATTTCATTAATCCACTTTAAAGTTTGTATAGAGAGCCGTGCATCTTAAATTCGGTAGGTGCACTCAAAAGGAATATCAAAAATGACCAATACGTAGTTGTTATAAGTATAATTTGTAATGCGCTTTTCGTTAAAAAATAGCTGTATGCCACACCGGCATTACAGATAGATAGACAGCTTTATTACAAACATACTCACACACAGAATTTAGAAACAATTAAAGTTATTAATTTACAAAAACCGCTGGAAAAAATTACGAACTGTACTTTTGACTACCGGTAGCTCAAAAAAGTGACTACATAACTTATGGTAATACCTAGCCAAAAATAAAGTTGCTAATAGTTGCACCGTTATGTTAAATCAAATAAACTGTTATTACCTACACCTCGCTTAGTTTTGATTAATAAATTATTATTAGTTACTAGTTTACATTAGTAACTAATTAGTTAGTTATTAGTTTACATTAGTAACCAAAGTAGTTTGGGTAAATATATTATTGAGTGAAGCAATTAAAACTTATAGAAACTAGACTTAAGAGTATAAAATAATTAAAAGTGTTTACCACATTTCAAAAAAGGGTACTGATGCAAGAGACCCAGCAAGGGCAACACTGATTTTCAACCATGATGTAACGTGGTACTATAACATAGCGATGTTAAAGCACCTCTTTTAACTTTCCGAAGTTACTGGTCATATTTAAAAGTGAAATGAATTCGAAATTCAAATTCGCATATTTTGGCGCTAGATTTGGGTTTCCCTCTCATCGTCTTCTTCAATACATATATCACTTTATAATCTGTGGGTTTTTTCCATTATTGACCGTGAGAACAGCTGTTTCTCTGGTAAACTAAATCATCGTCTCGACACCCGCCATTTAGCTTGGAAGATTTAATATTAAAATACTGTTAACTCATAACTGTTAGCAGACCTGATAGGTCCATAAGCGGACAATACCAAGTGATTTTTTGTCCTAGTTATTACAGGTGTATATAGGCTGCGGTAACCACTTACCACTAGGTGGGCCATCAGCTTATTTGTCATCTAGTTGTATAAAAAAATTAAACAAAAATAAAAACTGACTTCAAACACTAAAAAGGATAAAATAATTAAATTTAAGTAGGTTTCCTACAAACGTTTTTATTGGAGTAGGTGCTTAACTTTCTATTGTTTCTGGAAATAACTTAGCACCTACTGCAAAAAATATGTTTCTAGGGGATGAGTACTTATTTAAATATCCTTTCTAGTATTTTGAATTCGGTTTTTAATTTTGTTAATTTTTTTTCACAACTTTTAGTTATAACGTTCTAAAAGCTAGACGGGTGACTGTCAGCATATATTGTTTCCTACTATGGTATCGTTTCACTAAAAAGTTATAGGAAAGCAAGCATCTGCAATTTCGCATACATAGACGACTTAATTATTCCGACGATTCAAAATCCAAACTACCCAATCTATTTTAAATATTTTTTTAAGGGATTACCAGCTGACCAAACTATTCCGCATCGAACCGTGATAAGTTTCGTTCTATTCAGTATCGAACAAAAATAGAATCAAGCAATTGTACATACTTAGGAAAGAACATACCAACCGAATTAAAATCCTCTTCCTTTTTGGAGTCGGCTAAAATTATAGTGATTTATTTACAGACTCACACCCTACGCACCATTGCGTTACAATTTTATTATTTGTCACTCATCCATGGAAGAGATCTCTTTAAATATAAGTCTACTCTAACAAACGCCCTTTTACTTGTAACTTACTATGTATCTTTGAATGCAATTTAAAAGAGTATGAAAACTTTAACATTTTCATTATAACCAAACTCTAGTCGCTTGCGCATGGATAAATATAGTTTAAGAAAGATAAATCCATATTGCTGCCAATAAACGATTACAGCATATAAATTGGTATTCTATATTAGTACACACACATACACAAGCAACGTAAATGTGGACGCAGTTATTTTGATGGTACATGTTTCAATAACGCCGAATATCTAACTTGTGTTATAACAAAGATAGTTTTGGTGCTGCCCAAAGCGTGAAATGCAGCGGGAATAATTTTTTTCTTAATTTCCATAAATATTTTTTGTATTATTTAGCGGAAATCTATTTATTTATTTAGTACTGCAACATAAAATACATTAAAATATTAAAATTACCAGGTCTCAGATACAAACAATTCTGATGCATGTCACAAAACACACATTTATTAAGTACACAAATCAGAAGCAAAACTTAAACAGAACAATACCAATATAAATCACCCGACTAAACAATTATAAAACAATAAATAAAATAAATAAATAAACAATATTTGGATAGCCAAACAAGTTTATAACACCAAAATAAAAATACCACCTTAAACGGCTATGATTTTGACTATCACCTTAATACGACTGTTTACGTCACTAGAGGCTTTGTCCGCTGCAGACCCACCATACCCCTAGCCCTACCCCTGGGGGTAGGGTGGGACTGAACCATACCACCGTTAGTAGTGCTGGGTGCTGGGATTTAATGGAAAAATGAAAAAAAAAAATAGATACTAGAAATTGTCAATATTGTCATTATATTTAGATGTGAGGATAAATAAATCAATCGAAATATCGTATGTATGTAGCTGGATCATCCCCAGTCCGCCTAGCATGACCACCGAAACGCGATATGATAAAGCTATTTATCGCTTTGAATTGTCAAAAATTTGAAATTTTATCGAAACTGCGAACATGTATATATACAATAAAAGTTCGCAGTTTCGATAAAATTTCAAGATGACGGTTATATCCAATGATTTTTGACAGTTCAAAGCGATAAATGGCTTTATCATATCGCGTTTCGGTGGTCATGCTAGGCGGGCTGAAGTACCAGGCTACCATATCTATGCAAGAGATGTTTAGCATACTGTTAATTTTATTTATATAATAATCGTAGGGGTACATAAATAACCTCTGATATACTTATGGTAGCCTGGTACTTCAGATTGGAAATATACATTTATTAGGTGTCAACGGATCAAATGAATCAACGGACTGAAATACTTTCTCTTTGTCGCATTGTCGGTTTAGTTTAATTAGAAACAATTATAAAATAAAAAAAAAGAATTATGCTATTAACACCAGGGTCGTAATATTTGGAAAAACAAAACCTGTAAACATATAGTGCACAGCACTACGGTGGTATGGTTCAGTCCCACCCAACCCCCAAGTGTATGGCTAGGGGTATGGTGGGTCTGCCATGGTTTTGTCGAAAGAGTACAGCATGGGGTTCTCCAAAAAGGGCTTGAAAAGGTTTTTACAGGGTCGGCAACGCGCAAGTGATACCCCTGGTGTTGCAAGCATCTATAGGCTACGGTAACCGCTTAAGATTAGGTGCGCCGTATACTTGATTGCCATATTATTAGTATATGTATAAAAAAACCTACTACAAAGTAGACTCAATGAAGAACCCCTTTTTTTCAACACAGTAAGGCACAATGTGATCCCTAAAAAAATCTTACAGAATCATCACCACCAGCCTATACGTCCCACCTGCTGGACCTTCTTAGGCCTTCCTACATGGGAGAAACACATGAGGAGTTTGGCCATAACACCACCACGCTGGCCCAATGCGGGTTTGTGCGTTGAAGCGGTTGCAGTTACAACCGGGACCAACGGCTTAACGTGCCTTTAAACCATGGAAGAACTTAAGATATGATTGACCCATCCCAGGATCAACCATGGCAGAAGTTGCTTTGTTTTCGCAATCGAAACCAGAGCACTCAAACCATTACATTATACATTACATTACATTAGAAAATTAGCGCAGAGGATATTTTCGACACATTATTCATAACACATATTCACACATGAAACTACGCCAAACTACATAATAAGCAATATTTGTCAGCCATTGATCCCGCTATTTAGATCAAGCCATGACACGTGAGCAGCAAGAGAGACGTCAATTTTAATGATATGAGTTCAATATTATCTTTATTGTTTAACGCCCGCATACGTGACACAGTATGATTTAGTGCAGATAACAGCCAATGTTTGAATTTAATTCCGATAAATGTAGCTTATATTATGACAGCAGGGACGTTTACAAAACTAATCGTTGTTGATTTATTTGAAAATGAAAATATGCTCGATATGGATCAATCGGCTAGCCATGGAGCTAGCTTCATCTAGTTACTGTCAGCCACTCTGCGTATTACTGTATATACTTAAGTATAATTTATAGCGTTTTAACCCGACAAAAACCAGATTCATCATAGCCCTCCACTCTAACTGCATTTTATGATTGCTGTGTATTTTATAATCATTTTTTTACATAGACCTTAAAGTTATTAGGTGGCTTGTGCAACAATTAACATGATTCATCGAATGAGAATTGAGCGCTGGAATAATTACAATTTGGAAATGAAAACTAGGTGTCATCATGAAAACGCGGAACCTACGCCTTATGGTAAGTAGTTACATTACTTGAGCTATTTCCTAATGTTTAATTATTTCCCCAAAAAATTGAAAATTTAGTTTGTCTGCCTCTGTGGTGTAATGGTTGAGACCGCACCTACCTCAGGTCGATTCCTGTGGGGGCAGAAACTTTCTGCTCGGTTTGGTTGGTGGGAGGGCTTTTATTAGTTGGTCAGGCTAGCTACCACCATGTTGCCTAAGTCTACCGCCATAGCAATAATTTTTACAGTATCAATTAGTTCCGTAAGTAAGTTGGAGGTCTCTTGAAACTAATAAAAAATAAAATACTTATCCCAATTCGTCACGGACCCATCATACTCGAGCCATACCCCTGGGGGTAGGGTGGGACTGAACCATACCACTGTAGTGCTGTGCACTATATGTTTACAGGCTTTGTTTTTCCAAATATTACTAACTGGTGTTAATAGCATAATTCTTTTTATTATTTTTTAATTGTTTCTAATTAAACTAAACCGACAATGCGACAAAGAGAAAGTATTTCAGTCCGTTGATTCATTTGATCCGTTGACACCTAATAAATCGATGGGTCCCTGGAACACTACAGCAATAGCCATTGCAGCGGTTTTCCGATTAAGTCATTTTCGTAATCTACAGACTCTATTACACCTTGTGAATTTTTTTCATATATTTAATGTAAATACTGGCTGATTTAGCATAATCACTATGGAGATAGACTCGCTATTCCCCGTTCATTAATTGAATTTTATTTACCGGAACAATAGTGCTATGTGAAATGATAAAAAAAAAATCAACATTTTACAAGTAAGGGCCATTGCGGTTGTGTCCTTCGAAATAAACTTTGTATACTGATTCACAATAAACATTGCTTTACACATTATTTTAAACGTTTACGAGTAATAGTAATCTTAGTTTTGTTCCGTGAATTAAAAATATGTCGATTGATTTTTAATGTTGTAAGTATTACCTACCTACCATTTTTTTTTATAATAAATTTATAGAAGTTTATCAGAGTACCTAGTCTTGAACTATAATAAAAAAAAAATATGTACCTACTTATAAGTTTAAAATATTTTAAGAGTTCTGAAGTTTTTTGAAAATGAACTTAAGCGCGCAGTATTAAAAATATCGTTATATTCAGACGGATGTCCCGGACAAAATAAGAATCGTTTTATATTTGCTCTGCATTTATATGCGGCCTCAAAGTTTGGAATGACAATTACGCATAGATTTTTCGAAACTGGACATGGACAAAATGAGGGAGACTCAATGCATGCTTGCATCGAGCGTGAGCTAAAGAAAAATAAATTTATATACATGCCAGAACAAATTTAATTTATGCCGTGGCAATGAATACCAAAGTTAGTGGCGAGAAATATAATGTAATAGAGATGAATCAATCTGACTTTGTCGATATAAAAATGCTTATTGAAGGCCGAAATTGGATGCATGACTCAGAGGGAAATAAAATATTGTGGTCCAATGTTGTTTTAGTGGTCGCGAGTCATACTTACGAGGGTATATTGAAATTAAAGTACAGTTTTGAAGATGATTATATGGAGTTACACACTCGTGATCTACCAACTAGATTTCCGTCTCGCGGCACCCGAGTACGAGGTGGACGCGCACGAAGTACACGAGGTGCACAAATACTCCGTGCTGCAGGAGTATCTACTCCTACTGCTGAAATTCCAATGGATTCCGAGCTGCAAAGAGCTTACAGTCAACCATTTCCTGCGCCTAAAGCCTTGCACTCAGACTTGTTAAGTCTTTGTAAAACTCATGACATTCCACACCATTACCATGGTTTTTATGAAACTTTGGTATGCGAAACTGACAAGGATGTAGTTGCAGGACATCTTTCCCAGGAAGACACACAACTTCCTTTTGAATAATGTTTTTTTTCTAGATACCTATATTGTGATATTGTTTTTAGTTTCATTTACTAGTAGGTAGATAGACTTTGATAATTATTAATAAACGTTTAAATTCGTATACTTTCCATACGTGTTAAGATAAATATTTTTTAATAATTTTATTACCTATGCAGTGTTTGAACATTAAGTAAAAATACTGTTGTGTATAATAATTACTGTATTTTTTCATAATGAACAAATTGAACTAGTTGATTGCAGTGATTTTGTTTTATTTTTACATATCCCTAGATAAATACATAGCTTCAAGTTAATTTATTCAAAATCGGCATGATCGCTTCTAGTTTCAATATAGGGCAATGACAAAACTTTAAAGCATAGATAGTGCAGTAAAAAGCAAGATAAATAATAAGAAGTGCATACAATATAGTTAAAACAATATTCGCGTGTGAATAATGTACATAAAATTATAAATACACCTATCAAACAATACTATATATGGGACATGGGTATAATAGAATATTGTTATGATTGTTTAGATATTTACGTATTATATTAAATATAAAACTGTGTGCCCATTCTTAAATAGATAACTATATTCATACAACGTACTTACACAGTATTGACAAGTACATTTTCCAAGTCAATTATTAATTCATTGTAATATCACTGCAAAACGCTATTACTGTATTCGCCATACGTCCTTTAGATCGATGCATAACGTTGCAATAGATTATTGCTGTTCGATTTTTTCGCACTTTTTACTGGAATAAAACCACAAAGGACTCTTAACGTAAACGCCTTTTGATGTACGAAGTGGCAATATGTTTTTTTACCCTTTTTTAGGTATTTTAGAAGCTTTACATGCTAAATTACATTAAATGTCACTTCAGGAAAAAATAACGCATCGTTTGATACCCAAACCGTTTTGGTACGACTCGTAGTTTAGTAAATATTCAAGATTTACATTAAATCTTTTTTGCTGAAAAATTGTGTTTTGTCGATTGCTGTAGTGTTCCAGGGACCCATCGAAATGTATATTTCCAATTTGAAGTACTAGGCTACCATAAGTATATCAGAGGTTATTTATGTACCCCTACGATTATTATATAAAAAATTTTAAACAAAAATTAAAACCGACTTCAAGAAACTGAAAAGGATAAAATAATTAAATTTAAGTAGGTATTCATCCCCTAGAAACATATTTTTGGAGTTGGTGCTACGTGGTTTCCAAAAAACAATAGAAAGTAATTATTTTATCCTTTTCAGTTTTTTGAAGTCGGTTTTAATTTTTGTTTTAAATTTTTTTTTCACAATTTTTAGTGATAACTTTCTACGTTCAAAGCTAGATGGGTGACCGTCAACTTATATTGTTTCCTACTATCGTATCGTTTCACTTAAAAGTCATTGGAAAAGCAAAAATTCGCAATTACGCATATGTAGACGACTTCATAATTTCAGTTTTTTTACATTTAAAACTAAAGTACCCAACTGTTTATGAAAAAATTTTTATGGGACCAAATGGCAGCTATTCCGCATCGAACAAAAAAAGAATCACGTAAATTGGATCAGTAATCTCGGCGTAATCGGTGTACATACATAGAAAAAAAAAAAAAACATACCGGCCGAATTGAGAACCTCCTCGTTTTTGAAGTCGGTTAATAAAATTAACATGCTCAACATCTCCTACATAGATATGGTAGCCTGGTACTTCAGGGGATGATCCAGCTACATACATACAATATTTCGGTTGAGTTATCCTCACTTCTAAATATAATGACAATATTGACAATTTCTAGTATCTGTTTTTTTTCTATTTTTCTATTAAATCGCAGTACCCAGCGGTACTAACGGTGGTATGGTTTAGTCCCACCCTACCCCCAGGGGTAGGGCTAGGGGTATAGTGGGTCCGCAGCGTCTCAATTTATACGTGCCAGTATACCTACTTGACGCGCCCCACAAGAAAGACGTCTTACACGCTTCTCTCCACAATTGTACCACACACCAGACACACGTCACACGTCCAAATCATCCTATCACGGCGGGTCGTGACGGACACGCGTCCCTCCATACGTGACCTGGGCACCGAACCTAACGCCGCCGATAAATCGACAGCACACCATCAGCAACCACCTAACCCTGACCCCCGGCACCACGAACAATCCCTCCTGCGTCTCACGACATGAAGTTCAGCTTACATCAGCCAGAAATACGGTTCCGTCATTATTGAACAGGGTTATTGCTATTATAAATAAGGATCTCTCAGGCTATTGTGGAGATATTAAAATGTTTTGTTTTGCTACGGACTACGACGTAGCTCGTAGTCCGTAGCAAGAAACTTTCAAACGATTTTTAAGCATTTATGCTCGTTATCACTAACATTTGCTTAGCGTCAAAGCTCTCTCTGATTTTATTTATCTCAGTTTATCTAAAGGAGAAAGAAAGAGACAAATGTCGTTAAGAGCCAGCTAAGCCTAGGAAATAGCTTAGCCTAGGAAATAGATCGAGAGTGGCTCGAACAACAAAAATCAAACATGCTAATGACACTAAATTGGCAGCTATTTTATGAAACAAACGATGTTTAATTTCTCACATGTAGCTATTTTTAAATTTTGTTATGCAAGTCTAAGTACTATAAAATATAAAAAGTGCCCACAACGTATCTATCTTTCTTAATTCACAAAAAGAGCGAATTATTAGAGATATTTAAAAAAGTGTTTTGTTGTCGCATTTTAACGAAATTGAAAGATATAAAAAATATTATAACTACGAATAGTTTTATTTAGCATTCTAGAATCAGGGGTCAATTTGAAATGGAACTCAATATCTACTATTATAATCATGCACCTCTTCAAAACATTATTTGGAGTATCAAAATAAAATAAACATATTTTTAGAGTACTTTTTCATCACACAACATGGCGGGCACCCTTTGTGGGTTATTCACAGCGGAAAATATATTACTTGTCGTAAAGCACGTAAAAACACGCTCCAAGCACACCATTAACATAATTATCCGGTAGACTCATTTGGCTATTCATCAGACGAAAAACGGTGGGTTTAGGAAGATTCTTCTAAAAGAAATGTATGCGCAAATCTCAGTTAAATTTAGTGTTATGCAAATGTTACCACTAAGTTTAATTAGAATCGTTTTGTTAGCTGGGTGGACAGTTCGTAATCGTATAGATTAAACCTGCCAGGCTTATTTTTTTAAATTGCCTGTTGTATTAAGCGAAACTGGGTGCTATTGCTGTAATAGTTTTCTCTAAAACTAAATTTCACTGTCCCCTAAAGATAGGAAAAACCAGTAAATTGGATAAAGACATCACGCGCCGAGAAACATAGAAATTGATCATGATTAGGGAAAATATTATTTTAGTGTTACCTATTTAAAACTATGTAGGTACCAACCTTTTCATTTGAAAGTGAAATTAGAGGAGACACTAAACTAAAATTCACTTTCAAAGTTTTGAATAGGTAAACTTTCGTCACAGTATACTATAATTCGTCGTTCATTATTTTTAATTACACTGTATTTTACAAATACTATTTGTCAATTTATTTGTGCTCTATAGAAATATATTCAAAGAGAAATTTGATTCGACATGAGCCGTGGAGACTGGGCGTCTCGGCCGAAAGGGGGTAGGCTTGCAAAACTATAAATTGTCCTTTAATTACCCCCGGGCAGCGTCACATCATGGATCTAGACAGTTTTATGACGATTTACGGCACATTTCGACGCGGGGCCCGGCCCGCTTTGGGACTCGGTGCGCCCACTCATTCTTGGCCCCCCGACCCTCACAGCGGACTATCATATTTTTCTCGCCAAGGAACCAGCGAGACATGACTCGGGGCTCCAGACTGCTGGTCGTTATACGTCACCTTTTACACTTCTGGGGGGTTTTAAGGCCTCAGTTCTTTATGGTAATGAAATCTGAGCAGGGTGACGTGCCGAGGTGATGCTTCCGAGAGTTTTTGTTGTACCCCCTTTATTTATTGCACGTTTGAGGGTGGGGTAGCGAAACTTTTCCAAATGTGCCTCGAGTTCTGTTTGGTTTTGATGTTGTAGGTACCTATGTAAGTAGCTGGTTTCAATTAGATGAACACGGGTCGGTTCGGGAAATAATGCCGAACATAAATATCTGTGACGTAGAAAGGTGTGGCGTTAATGCAAGAAAATTCTCCAGAACTTCGTATTATAAGCTTTTTGTTTGGTAATTTCAATAGGCTATCAATTTTAATATGTCTTGTTAATCTATATTATAATGTTAAAACTAGATATGTAATAATGTAGGTAATATTGTTACACTCTCACTAAGACTTATCTAACCAAAACTAAGCATCATTAAAAGCTTGCGTGTAATGGATACTAGATAACGGAGAAATCTGGATGATAATAATAAGAGGCTTATGGTAACATTAAATCTTATTCGTATTATGTGTGTAAGCAACCTAAGGTTCGCTAATTAAGCTCGGAAATTAGATACACCATTCTTTTCGAAGTATAAGACATGAAGTCTATTTTGTTTTTGTATTGACAGAACGAGATATGTCGACTGCAATATTATCAAGTATGCGTCAAAGGAATGAACTCTGATTTGAAATATCACACAGCGCAATACGCTTCGCAAAAATTTTCATACTCTAGTACGCAAAACATATTACCATACAATGATTTGAACGGTTAATTTTATAAGATAACCAAATTGAAATGCTGTTAGTAATGTAATAAAAAGACCTGAAGGTACCAAACCAAAAACGCTCTCCAAATAATTGATATTCGACACACAAAACCCACTTGCAATCATAACAGTTTAACAGGCCATTTTATTTGTCGATACAGTGCGATTCAAACGAGAGTTTATAAGCAATAAATGCGAAAACAGACGTTTCGGTGTAACATAAAATCAAATCAACAGTTATCCCGTGTGCCTACATCACAATCAGGTTTAATCGCGTATGTGACAAGTTGGCTCGTTTCAATCCCTGTCCAGAAATGGTTGGTCTTTGGAAGAACACGGAGCAGTACCTGAGGGCTGGTTCAACCCTTCGCTGCGCGGGGCTCGGAGGCTCTACATCAGCTGGGGGGTGGATAACACGCGCCTCGCTCGCTCTCTCTCGATATCGTCGTGACTGACGGACAAGCATGCATTCAAATGGGTTACTTTACTCGCTCCACCCCCCAAGAATAAACATCTCACCCGGTTTTTGGATTCCCCGCCAATTTGGTACAGAATTTGTTGTGGAATGCCGAAATGCTTTTTGAGGGTTAAATTGCATTTAATTCGCACTAAACAAAGTCGGTTTTGATGGAACCCAAGGCGTTTGCTAACATGAAATGTTGGAATCAAGTACTAGAGTTAATTTGGGCATCTATTTAGGGGAATTCTAAGAAATTAAGGAAATTTAACATTTGCATAAATTATGGGGAATAAGAAGAAATTAAATGTACAATTCTACAAATTAAGTCTAGAATAGTAGCTTGAATAGAATAGTAGATGGAGTCCCGTTTAAAGTTAATTAGGAATTTTTGTCTTCAGTTTGATCTATAATAATTATTAAAATAGTGTATAGTTTTTTAGAGCTTGTTACGATTGTAGTATATTTGTTTTGCTGGCAAAAAAGGGCTTCTCTGTGAAGTACTCACTTAACAGACACAACTATTTTCTATTGTGTTTGAGTGTAGATATCCATCTACACTCACACACAATAGAAAAAAGCTGCTGTGAATACTTTTCTTTCCTTACCGGATGGTTGAAAAGTTAAAAGCGACCTTACCCTCCGTAAAGTTACGAGCAATAATAAGTACCCACTTCTCGCTGTTCATGACACTTGAAGACGACAGCGTTAATGGTATCCAAATCTACTGAGAAAAACTCCAGAATCTCTTCAATACGTTTACGCTCATGAACCACTTACTTGACACTTTTTGATTTATAAAAAACAATCAATAAACTTCAGAAGACATTAAAAAGTTAGGACAAAAACATCACAAAAAAGATCATATCAAAAGTACAGTCAGCAGCAACACTTATTCCGCTTACATTAACAGTCACGAACAGCGAGAAGTGAGTATATGTTATTGCTCGTGACTACATAATGATTTTACTATTTTTACACACTAACACGAGGAATTGGGATGTTTCCTAAGTTTGAATTTGGAGATATTTTTCACAAATTCGGAAAATATACGCTACTTTTACCCATAAAAACAATTCAAACTTAAAAGATATGGAATATTGTTGAAGTTGTACTGTTTTTAAAATTAAAAAAAAGTGCATATTTATTTTTTCAAAACTTATCAAAAATGTTAATGATATTATATTGCTGACATCAATTAAAACAACTATTATTATGACAACTATCAATAAAAACCTACTTAATACATAGTTATTATCAATTTTGTCAGTATGCCCATACATTTCTTAGTAATATGGGAACATGTGACGTCACCAGTTCCGTAGATTTTCTATGGAGCGTTTTTGGACGATGCGCCGCAACACATCAAACATACCACTGTATCTGGAAAACTATTGATCTTAGACATACTGTTTCTTTTGCAATATTTCTTTATGAGTTATAAACTTCTTATTTATGAAATAAAAAAAAAGTTGTCAACTACCCTATTCGGTGGCGTCTTTCTCCATTGTCGATCCCGGGATTGGCCAATCAAAATTTGTAATCTTGAGCTCCGCCGTGCTTCAAGCATTACCATGACCAGCGTGGTGGTGTTTTGGCCCAGACTTCTCTCTACGGGGGAGAGACTTTGTTTCTCCCCCGTAGAAAAGCCTGTAGCCACCAGTGGGATGTGATGTGTTTGAAACACATACATTATACTTACATTAAAATATAAAGCACATGCTACTATACTGAGCCGAGGACCTTTTTACTGCTGTAGCACTGCTCCCAGTATTTATTTGTATAACTAGTATGATATATTACTTGTTGTATCCATGTTGTACTGAAGTTGGTAGTCAGTTCAGCATATGCTAGACTATACGTCAAGCGCTGGTTTTCGACTGCCCCCTGTACCTATTTCAATTTTACGAGTCAAAACAACATTGGTAGGTAGACACTAAAAGTTAACTTTAAGTATATCACTTCAGCAGTGTGATTCACAAACAAAGATATTCGACATCGAGCTTGACGTCTGACAAAGACGACGAGCTGCCATTGGTTTTTACGTTTGCGCACTGCGCTGCGAGAATCCGTATTCACTAATCTCTACGTCGGTCTCTTGGCTGTGTACGATTGTCTCTGTTTTGGTTATACGACATGAAGTAAAATCGATATTTTTTTATTTCTTATTTGTTGTGTTAAAATTGTATCGCAATGACTTCATTCAATATTTGATAAATTTTTTACATAAAGATATAAAAATCAACCACTTTTTAGTTCCGGTTCATGCCGTGCTCGACGTCGGAACGCTGGTGTCGCCAACGGTTGTCAAACAAACGCCAAAAGTATGGTGGCGCTGCCGACAGCCACGAAATCATGGCTGCTGACTTTAGAGAATCGCATAGCTGGCCTTTAAATCTATCTTTCTTTCTTAGATTGACAATTCAGCTTCAGAAAAGTATCACCAATTTCTTTTTCCACTCTTTTACAGTTAATGCTGCTATATTGTGGAATAGACTCAATATCTGAATAGAAACAATATGAGTTTTATTTTTCAAAACGAACCGGGTTCGATTGCCGAGCTGAGTACACGTTTTTTTTTAAATGTATAAATGCAGTTTTTCCTATTACTAAAATGGTTCCTAAGAAGAGATTTTCGTATGTCTTATAGTTTTAAACTTTTCCATACTAACCGATCTAAATGTGCCATCCTGTATATGGGTATGCCATATGCTGCGGTTGTCGCGAAGTGGTGTTTATTTTCTTACTCCACCACTCACTCAAACCGTGAAGACCGGCTGGCCGAGTGGTCTGTACCCCTTGCTATACAGGCTACTCGGTCAAGAGGTCCCGGGTTCGAATCCCGGTAGGAGCAAATGTTTGTATGATGAGTACAAGCATTTGTTTACGAGTTATGGATGTTTATATGTTTATTTAGTATGTTTCTTATGTTAATTTTATATACATACTATTATCATTATTTCTCCTTTATCTAGTATCCATAGCACAAGCTCATAATGTTGCATACTTTGGGCTAGATAATAGGTGTGAGTGTATGAATATTATTACTATCGGTTTTGCAACAGATGTGGCCAGTCCACTGCCGCTTCAGCTTGCTACAATATTGACAACACCAAATCTCAACTCTTTCTGCAAACGGGCATACAAGTCAAAGGGCGTAGCGCAAGCTAAATAAAAACCAAAGCTAAAGCAAATTACCAAAATTAATTCCATAAACAACATCACACGCTGGCATAGACAATAATTCGCACTCGCGCGTTTCCGAACGCCACGTGGCCGGACAAGATGGCGGACCTTCCGTTGTCTCCGTAATGGCGTCGGCTGGCGCCTTTTTACGCTACCTGCTTGCTAATTGGAAATTAGGCGCCTAATGTGTAGGGTTTTACTTATTGCTCGGACTGTTATTGCCGTTCCCGATTTAAGTATTTGTTTGTCGCCATGTTAATTGGTCTTTAATGTTTATGCGGACGCTTAAAATTTTCAACGAGGTCTAATTTGACATTAGTAATTAAACAGATAAATGTAACTCAGTACGCTTTTTATGTCCTTTCCAAAAATCTTATTTTATTCATAATTAGCATAGATTTTAAAAACAGAAAGTATATAGCACAGAAATGTAGTCAAACTGTTACACAAGAACAGAAGATTATCACAATGAGTTCATATTGCTCCAATTTATGAAGTAATTAAAGCGTGGTTGGTACTTAAAAATTATGGCTTGAATAAACCAAGCACAATAAGCGGGCGTACTTTAAATTCCCACCCTATCTCCTCCCGTTCAGCAACAATAAAGTTTGTCTATCACACGGTTATAATTAAAACAAAAATAAACAAGGACACGATTGTCCTAATTAGATCACCTATGAATACGGCGCACAAGATGGCTGCCGCATTCGCGCCATCTGTCGCTTGTAAAACGAATTTATTTATACATCTAATTGCTCCGTACGGGAATGGTCGACCCGTATGCACTTAATTCCGTTAATATTAACGCTAAAAGCGCGTTTTAGCTTAAAACAAGGGTTATTGCGCGAATTGTCGTGAAGTTTTACGGTTTTGATGGGAGACTATAGCGACATCTATCTTTTTATCACGAGAACTGGTTTAATAATGGTAATTTACGGAAGATTATGGCGGTACTCTAAGATATTTCCACCGTAAAATTACTGCTGATGTATAATTGTGAAATAAACATCGTTCGTACTATAATAATATATTATGTATTAAAATTAGAATCTAATCTATTTTTTTATCATATTTTATAATGTTGTTGTCGTCAAACCAAATAATTTAGTTGGTTATTATGTCATTTAACTAAGAACTCAATCTTCATAAGTCCGTCATGAAATCCATTACCCCTTCGTGACGTTTAATCTTAATCATCATGCGATGAGTCACAGTGCAAACTGGTGTTGGTCTCAATAAGCTTCTATTTCAAAGACGAGCGCGAGGCTACTTAAGGATGATTTAAGGATGAGGTTTTTTTTATACAGATCACGACTTTAATGACTCAACACAACCGTGAAGTGGTAATAAGAGTCCATAAGCTAAGACAGCTAGTGCAGCATGAACGTACTGTTAAGTAAGCAGCTTCCATCTTGTCGGCCCATAAGGTGCCTTTTAACGCCTCTTTTGAAGGACCTATATTAGAGGAACACAGGCGCTGATAAAGATTTCACCTCACTTTACTTTAGTTTAAGTTACCTGAATAAAGCCTAACTATGCGCTCACCTTTCCTTAATCTAGTCCACCCACAAACAATTTCGAAAAGGATGAGTCCAGGAAAGCTGCAGATTTGAGTAAGACTTTATTTGAAATGTCAATTAGTTACCTACGCCGTTAACCAGTAACTAACAAAGAACTGAAGTCTCACAGATTAGTGTGGTGATGTTTTATTTACTGTCGTCAAATCTCATTTTCTATAATAAGCAAAAGTCGGAATGTAAATTGGCCGAAAAAAGGAAATGTGCGTTCAGTTCCTGCTAGAACATTTTCCGCATTTTTTTGAAAAAAAAATAATTAATCGAAAAAGCCTATCATCTTTATATTCGTATTGATCAGGAAGCCTAGACAAAATAGGATTGTGTTTATGAGCTTCTATGATCGCAAAGCGTAAGTGCTGTCTGGGTGATCAAATAAATCTGTTCACCAATGCCTCCATGTTCCTGAATGTAAGGACTATTTCTCACTATGATAAGATGGTAGATGGGTATAGTCATCCTGAAGTGTTATGGTTTGTATATTTCAATAGCCTCGCGTAACATTCTAAGCATGAAGCGGTGTTCTTCGCGAGGCTTTGGGGCTTATCAAATAAAAAAATCATCCTAATTTTAAATAGAGAATGAGTGTACCACCAGTTAGGGATCCCATCATGCGAATAAAAATTGTCAAGCCAGTCCTCAGACTGTCCGACAAACTGACACCGTGAGCTCCATATGCGTGAATTGGACCGCTCAAAATATAACACTAAGTGACGGTAGTTAACTTCAAAACTTATCAAAGACAATTCAGTCAACAACATCTTCAGTCTTCCCGTGACCACGATCGCTGTAAAGCAATCAAAAGTCGGGTCTATAATAATAACGTAACATCTAATTAAACGCGACTTAAATTCGGTAAATTGGTTTTATTTCAAATCTACTGAACAGTTCTTTTTATTTCTATTCTTTACCTACATACATTAAAGACAACGATACATCTACTCAACGACCTTAAATTTAGACAAGAGAGTATTTTATTAAGCAGCGTAAGACCGGAAGTCTTAATTATGAAAATTAAAACCAATCGTGTCTTGAATGTGTGGCCTGACAGGCTAAGGTACGGTACAACCCAAATAACTAGCTATTTATGCAAGATAAACTATTTGTGATAGATAAACCTTTTCAAATCTCGCACATAAAACCCCTAAAACTACTATAAGCAATAAAACACGCATTACCATTTCTTAAAATCAAATTACTTTCCCCCTTATATCATTTGAGTTCGCAGAAGACGCCATTAGCCCCTTAGAATCGCCATAAACTACACCATAATATGCATTAAAACATTAGAATAAGCCAATAGATACTTCTCGCGGTTCAAAACTGGAAATGAGTAACTCGACTTTTCCTCTTGAATTATTTATTGAGAGGTGTCAAAGGAAGTCTGTGCTAGTAATTTACGGGTGGTTTTTACTATTTGTAGTAAAGTAAGCTTACAATACAATACGACTCTTATGATTTATCATCATAGCTTTGCTTGAATACAAAAACAATCATTGTTTATATCAAATGTAACAAAATTTATGTTATTACAATTAATAGTAAAATCTCAAGCAATAGGTATGTCAGACCTGATTGATGGCTTGAGATGAGAGCCAGAGTCGATACTCTAATTACAAATTAAGCTTCTTATTCAATAATTCAACAAAATGTTAGACATTTGAATATCAACTAAATTTTTAATTAAATAATTTTGAGCGCCTTTTTTACAACAAATCAATGTCTTCATTTGCCTGTCTCAATACTGTCTAATACTATATTCTTTGAAATAAATAAGAATAATTACATTTTAATTACATTAAGATCTCTTACAGATTTACAAGGTGGTAGACCCGTGTGTAGGGTCGTATGGGTAAGTACCACCGCCTTACTTATTTCAGCAGTGTTTCAGATTGAAGGGAAAGGTAGTCAGTGTAATTACTGGGCATGGACGGTATTTCATCTTAGGCCTTAGAATGACAACACACTTGCAATATCAATTGATTTTTCCTTGTTATTGGGCCGTCAGATTTGTTGTCATCAAGTTGTATATAAAAATATATTTGCTATTTGCAATTAGAAATATATGAAATCTGTGTACCTTCTTATTCATTTATTTTCTTTGTTTTACGTACTTAAATTTGTAAATAAATGAATTACACACTCGCTCATCTTCACAAAGGAATAACTTCTTATACTCAACTACGGCCAGGCTGGAAATTGTCACTTACCCAATACTTACGTCCGCAGGATATCGTAGAACAACATGGCACCCCATCATAAATCGTAGTTTATAAGTACAACACGGCGTAACTGACGAGTTTCACTTTTTATTGCCTCTGTCTAGTCATTACAGAGTATAGCGGGAGGGAGCAGAGCCATCTATCAGGAGAATATTGCTGTTTATTTGTTTTCGTTGGGGATAATATTTTCCGAAGAACAACGGCGTATTGTATTATCGGGTGATTTGTGTGGAGTTCTGTTGTTTTTTATGTTTTCGAGTGCGCTTACTACGTTTTGACTTACGACTACAGGTTTTTGGGTGATGGGAGGCTTGAAGAAAATACTATCTAATATACAGGGTGGTGCCGTCAATGCGACAATAAATTTAAACATGGGCTATATTAGACCATAGAAATGGTTTGCCACTTTCAAAAATATCGCATTCATTTGATAATTTCATGACATTTGTATGAAATAATGCTGCCAACGTTACACTATTCCATACAAATGTCATGAAATTATCAAATGAATGCGATATTTTTGAAAGGTCTAATATAGCCCATGTTTAAATTTATTGTCGCATTGACGGCACCACTCTGTATATAAGTATACACATTGTTCCCGATCAAGGAGTGGACTGTATAAATGAAACTAAAACTGAAATGTGAAATGATTTATAATGGGTTATTTACAATGCAATTAAAGTACAAAAAAAAACTACCCAATACCAGCCACACTGATTTAATATCCAAAAGTGGTCTACTATTGCTTCTAACCATGGTATGATCCAGCCAGTTGCCAACACACATTTAACTGAATATTACTGAATGAATACATAGTTGTACATAATTGCAATTTTAGCTTTCAATCACTTTAATTCTAAATCGTTACGTGACAATTTAAAGATTGTATATTAAAATTGGTGACTCGTAAAATTGGTTAATTAATATTACCAGAGTAAAATTGCGTGTTTATTTACTTACTTCATTAGGAATCCTAAAAATTCAACGCCGACTCAAAATTTCCAAAATTATGCTTGTTTGACCTCAGCTTTACTAAAACATCCCCTTAGCACGTGTGAAAAGACGTATCACTTAAAGACGAGTCTCATGGCTGATTAATGTTGGTAGCGATGAATTGGAAATGTCCGGCAAAAAATATAATACAAAATTTTGTATAAATTAGTAATTTTATTTGTAAGCACGTAATAGGTAATTACAGAGGACAACTGCAGACAACCTCAATAAAAACATTCGCAATTCCGTCCCAGACTTTAAACAATTTCAAAAACAGAAACGAAACGGGCAGTATCGTTATCGCGACGCGATTCGACGCGATCTCAGTCAGCAAAAAGGAACGTTTACAGTAATTAGAAAAGTTTGATACGTTTCGTAAAACTGAATTAGGTATTTTGTGGCGTGAGCGAGCCGCGATTACAGACTCTAAACGGGGGCGCGACAGACGATGATTAACTTTTAGTTTGGTGGTGCCCGCCCAGAAGTCCTTGTTTTTCCTCGATAGATGGAGCTGTTTATCAATTAATTATGTACCTAGCTGAAAAATTTAATTGAAGCTATTTTTAAGATATTGTGATAGACTACTTTTAGTGTTTGTCTAAGAACTACCGATAGTAATGAAGCCTCCAGTGAGTCGTCAACTTGCTTGTTAATAAAAAGGCTGAAAGATCGAACCTCTTTGGAAGCGCTTTAGCTCAATAGAATCGTTTCATTTTAACACTAAAGAGAAAGAGATGAAAGATGCAGTTGTAATTTTCGAAACGCGCACGTGGCGCCATTTAAAAATGTGCGCTATTTTCATAATAGGGAAGTCAAATATTGTTGCGTCTTTCCGACTGGTATCTAAAAACAAAATAATACTACTATTGTCCTGTTTTCTCGCAAATCTGCTGAAAAACGTTATATGACACACATGCGGAAATTGATATTCTCGGCCTTACATTCTTCTACTTCTTTGTAAAAACGAATTTATTGCACTAAATAAATAAATAAAATAAAATTTTCATTTTTCATTTTTTCATTTAAATAACTATTACAGTTTGCCGGTAAAATTGCTTGACGTGAGTGTAAAGCCTGAAATTACAATTATTTCATTCGAAAAACAAAATTGATCTCATTACACGCAAGTAAATCAGCGAGTTAACAAACTTTAATTTAATCACCGTCACGTACGTGCCTAACTAGTTGTAGTGTCGTGTGTGTTGTGTCCGTGTACAACCAAGGTTGCGGCGGCCACTAAAAGCTTCACGCGGGCCCAAATCGGAACGTTTTATTCTTTACGGCTCCGACAAGAGTTAATTGCGTAAACCCTTGTCCGTCCCTAGTTTTAAACGACAATTTATTTTGAATATTACTGGACTTCATAGTGTAATATTCAAAATAAATTGTCGCTTAAAACTACTAGTACAGGATGGTGGGCTTTAATGCCTAGACATGATACGACTAAATAAAAATGACTTGTAACAATAATATTTAAATGTTTTAAGTTAAACGCATGTTATTTATTTACTAAATATATCTATTTTTAATTTATGACAAAATAAAGAAAAACTTATCTTTATAACACTTACCTTATATATTTACAAACATTAAAACGTGACATTAAAAAAAACTTACAAACAATAAGCTGGTCACATTACCTCGCTGAATTGCGAGGCTTATTCTTTGTGCGAAGATATACCAGCGTTATTGTCACTTAAAGTTTCACACAGACAACCTGCAATGTCTCTAAATAGTCTGTGTGTTCCTGAACCCCGAGGTCCTGAAGTCTCAACCCCAAACGGTTCAAATATGTAATCCCCAGATAAACCAGTATATTTGCGCCGTTTGAGGGAATCAGCAGAAGCAGCAGCCAAACCTGGTGTCAATGATGTGTTTGAAAGATGGGACATGGCTAAGCTGTCGAAACAAGTAGCGTCCCACACCAAAGACTTACCCATCTTCCAAGGAACAAGAGTCATTCCGTCAGACCTCTTCCCATCATCGCGTGCTAAGCCGTTAGGCTCCAGAGCAGCAGGAGCCCCGGAGGTAGCAGGAGCCCGACGAATGATATCACTCAAAATATTTCAATTAAAGCATGGGTACAATAAACGGAGGATAAAAAGGCCGGTAGAGAAACACTTGATATTTTTCTTATACTTACTTAAAAACCACCGAAACGTATCGGCAATGAAGCTTGAGACCAAGAACGATCGCAAAGATTAATATTGAGAACTCTTGAAACAGTTTCTCTCATTTTCCTGTCCAGTTTCAAAGGAAGTTCAGGAAATTTCCAAAGTTGACAGGAACTAGGAGTATACATGAATTTGGGAACAAAAAGGTAACAACGGAGAATTACGTATGCTATATGAGTGTTAATAGGTTAGAATTTTTTCATTTACAAACAAAAGTAAATTATTTATGTTTTAATATTACTTAAATTTAATTGTTTTATCCTTATTGTAACAATTACAAATAAAAAAGAAAACGATGAATAAATTCGTTGCTTCAGGCGGGAATCCAACCCGCGTCTCTTGATGTCCGGCCGACGCGATTACCACTTCACCACCGGAGCACTAGGTGTAACGTACTAATTTCTTCACCATTTCCTTTACTTTTTTAACTAGATACACTAAAATACAAAAAAGGCTTATAAGACTAAGTAAGGTGCTTACGAAAAGTGCCTTGAAATCGGTAATTAATAATGTAATTTTCATAATGACCGCTTAAGTACTTATACAGAATATAATAAATATTAAATCACCAAAACTATATGGCGGCTGTCGAGACGAAATGGCAAGGACATACAGAAAACGTTTCCTCTCACGGTCAGCAAAGGAATGAAGTCGATGAGATCCCTCTCATGAACCTGAATCTAGCGTCAAAATATGAATTTTAATTGTGAATTCCTATTTCTTTTAAAATATTGCCAGGAAATTCGGAAAGCAGAAAAGTGGCGCGAAAACATTTCAATAGTACCATGTTACACCCTCACAAATCTCACAATGTCGAAATATTATTTTTAACATCCTGAATAATAAATACGCACCCTAAATAATGCTCTTAATATTTTTCCTAGTTTGGATATTTTTCTAAGTACAGACGAAAGCAAATCAAGTGTCACAATTGCACAACAAAAGCCGTCTCTATTACAAAAAGTCAAACTGCTACGCATCATGTGCTGTCGACTGTATATATTTGTTAAATATTTATCAGAATGTTCTGAATAATATTAAAGTTTTACTTAGTTGTACGGTCGACCACAGAAGTAGCTGAACACTTTAGTACCATGTCGCAATACCTATGCCATTAATGTAGTACGGTAGCAACTATGAGGTACAAGCGCAATAGTCGGTGTGATATGGTACTAAAGTGTTAAGCTACTTCTGTGGTCGACTGTACAATAAATTGTTCAGCAAAGAGGAGGTGATCCGAAGTAATTTTTTTAATTAGTTTCCCAAATTATTTGTGTAACAGAACTATTTAGTTCTTTTACTGCTGTCCCACGGAACTCAATGCATGATGAATGTTTCACAGAATAACGTTTTGCTTCAGAGCAGCTATCCGAATGGGTTGTAGACCATCATATTTAAAACCTTGTCATTTATGACTAAATCACTATAGTCATATGAAAAGATACGTAATTTCAAATTTTTATTGTAAAGAAGTCTAAAGGCGATCATGGTTTTTGTTATCGCTTGTACGTGTATTAGCCTCTATAATACAGATATTAAATACTATAGATACACTTTGATTATAATTCCCAACAAAACACCCTCTATGGAAACAGTCAAAACATAAAATTAAATTTATATGACAAACTATTGTTTAAAATTCAAATTCCATGTGTGAAATCTTGTCCCAGCTTAATTGTATTGACCAACCCACCCCCTAACTGTGGGGGGTGGACTTTCTGTCCATGTGAGGAACACAATAATATTGTGATATAGAACCCTTCGACCCTCCTAATGTCCTTAATAAAGGTGCGACGTTCTGTCGTTCCATATTTATGATTTTATTCTGATATATTTAATTAAAATTTTAGTGTTGGGTCGGATATCAGGTAGAATTTAGATGGGTGACCGCGCAAAAACCTTTACGTGTCCAGCACGTTTTATCCTAATGTTATTGGTTTGTGTTTATCTGACACGTTTTGGATTAGAATTATCTGAAATGACTCTGATACCTACCTACAGGGTAGGTAAACGTATTAATTATAAACAGTAAAAAATGTTGTTAGTCAAATTTGGTACATTATGTTTACAGTATTGAACGTCAATTCTAAGTTAAAAGATCTATGGATAAATCCCGTAAGGCCATTGTGAAGGAGATCTTTCATATCCGGTCAGGTGTATGTCAATTCCACCATCATTCAATATGGCGGAAAACCTAGAAGTCATCTAAGCATCACCAAAGTGACATAACCGATGCATGTTTCACTGTGTTTCAGTTTTTTCTTTAAAATTCTTGTTTTGTACCACGAAACAAAGTAAATTACACAATGGACAATGGAACATTATTTTGCATGTTTTTACCAATTTTTCAGTATAGTGTACGTCAGGGGATTTAATTGTTTAGCAAGTTATATATATTTTGATTTGGTCATAAAACGGCAAATGAGATGACAGCTATTGTCAATCGTAGACTTTCTTTGTAAAAGTTCATGTATCGCTATTAAACGACGAATGCAAATATTGGTCAACCTGCTAAACATTTAAATTCCCCGACTGTACATAGACCTGGCCGGGTCTCCATACATTTTTGGAACATCTCCTTTTATAATTATATCTCCCAAAATGCTACATACTCTGAAAAGTATTCACTCCACGAAGCACACCCATTTCATACTTTTTATTTCATTTTATTAGAAAAATCATATTTTCGTACGAAAAGCCATTGAGTTACATTTCACAAGTATGTAGCGATGACCGCTTAAGAAATAACATCGACAACCACAACTTCCAAAGACGTTTCTTCGATAAGTTTTTAGTTCGAATTTGATAATTAGCAGTTAGGTATTTAAAAGCATTGATTAGGTTAGAACTGTGACCTGAAACATACAAAATCAAAAGGCTGATAAAATGTAGTTCTAATCGAACCTAACTAATAAACTTTTGTTCTAAGTTCATGCGTGGTAAGGTTTGCCGAAGTGACGTCTGATGTACTGAAGACTTAGGTACGTCTGTTTTCACTTACCATTCCCTAGGCTTAGGAGACTCTTATGGTCATTTGTCTCTTTCTTTTTCCGTTAGATAGACTGAGCTAAAAATCCCTTAATAGACTCTTAACGCTAAAGAAATGTTAGTAAAAACGATCATTTTTGGAGTAACATCATTCAAAGTATTGGTCATCGAATTTATTTCTTAGACTGCAGCAAGCAACACGCAAGGGATATCTCTCTTGCATGTTGCTTGCTGGCTCGTTTTTCTAATTTCATCCTAGATTATAAAGTTGTTACATGTAATATTATTTATAGTCTGCGTATTTTTTTAAATATAGTTGGCAATAATATCTAGTACCACATTTACATGCTGCCTTTATTTACAAAAAAAGTAACAGATCATAAAGCCAGTATCGTGTGACCAATCTTTCAGCACAGGTCGCTCAACATGTCGGCAGTACGCGGACCGGTTCGAGCCGGTTACAACCGGTATTTACCGGCAGATATCCAGCGATAACGGGCACGCGGCCGCACCAGGTGGAGGGAACGGCCCTGAGTTACGGTTATTTTGTGTCCAGCGTCCGCCGTAACTCAAGAACCAATGCATCGGCTATGTCGCTTGTTTTGGTTGCGCCTTCAACAAATTTTAGCTACATATTGGCTTGATATATTACTGCTAGCGTGAATACCTGTACACTTTTAATATAAGTAATAAAACAGCCTTTGTAATTAAGGTCAAAAACAATAATGTTAAGTTTTTGCAGTTGCCTACACAGTTCGTCAGTGCTGAAAATAAGAGTCATTTTTCAACTAGAGTCTGTAATGTATTGTTTACTTAAAATGCATAAGTTCCTTAACCTATTTAAACATTGTCAACATGGGTAGTCAAATGATTTTTTGATCATTCAAAGCTGTATATTTCATTAGTATAAAATCTGGTGAGTCAACACATTATATTTTTAAAAGTTACTTGTAAAATTATAGGTAATATACATATTTGGGAATATTTCAAGCACTTATGTACTAAACTAAAGAAAAATAAGGAAAAGTTATGATTCAGAGGTCCCAAGACATGACTGTTATCTTTTCCTATCATGTTTTGTATTGGAGCCACAAGTAGCCACTAGTAATCTTCGAAGCAGGAAGAGCTTCGCAGAAATAAACTAGGTACCTGAGTACTTAACTCATTCAAAAAATTATAGATTTTTTTAGACCTGTTTTTATCTGGGTTGAACAGAACTGTCACGTGCCTAAGCTTAATTTTTTAATAAATTTTTCTCACACACACAAAAACGCCTCTGTAGGCCGGGGTTCGATACCCGTGGGAGCAGAAATTTTCTACTCAGTTTGGTTAGTGGTAGGGCTTTTCTAAGTCTACCTGGCTAGATACCACCATCTTACCTAAGTCTGCCGCCGCGACAATAATGTTAATGGCATTATTGTTTTACGGTAGTTGGAGGTAAGATTGCCAGTACCGGAAAGCGAGCTACACTCAGATTCTTCACCTACAGGTTGAAGAATCTGAGTGTAGCTCGCTTCCATCGTCGGCCTTATCTTCACTTACCATCAGGTGAGATGAATGCTAAGAACTACAGGTAAACAAAATAAGATTCTATTGATGGAACGACGATCTGCTGAGGGTTGCGGGAAGCCGAAGGATGCGGGCAGCGCAGGACCGATTGGCTTGGAAAGCTGTGGGTGTGTTTTAGCTAATATGATGATAGTAAAGATGATTACCGTAGCCTGTACAAGCTTGGGGTAACACCCCTAAAGACTACTCTTACAATACGTGAAAATTAGTATCTTATGTTGCGGAAGCATTATGTTGACATCATAGGGAACAGGTTGGCTCTGCACCCATCACACATCCCAAGGCTTCGGTGATGTATTCTGGCACCCTTCTCACCTCAGAAACACTACACAACTGAACTGCATGAATTTTATTTGTTTGCATCTTCTGGAGGTGGAGGTGCTTCTTCTTCTTGTTCGGATGCCCAGAAACCGAGTGGAAAATACCATTATGTATTAAGTCTCTTTTTTAAATTCTTCGTCCAAAAGTAAAAGGTCACGCATTCATAAATGTTTATTCGGAACCACACCTCATCGGGTATGAATTAAAAGCGAAAAGCAATAAACAATCACGACAGGGAACAAAAGCCTGACCCTCAGATCAAACACATTTTCAATTCTCATCAAAAAAGTAAAGCGTTATGACGGCTCTAATAAAAACCGCTCGCAATATTCGCTGTACTCGCAGCAATATCGTAATGAACAGCCTGTATACACGGCAGCCATTTAATATCGCACCTGTATCACACTGTATATTGTGTGGTGTCGGTTATAAGATGAAGCGGGATTATTGATCTTGTTATCTATTTAACTGTCTTATCTCTGTTTTGATAGAAAAAAAAGGGAGAACAGTTGGACTCCTGGCCAAATTGTTAAATTTGGCCAGGAGTCCAACTGTTCCCTCGTTAGTAATCTGTCACTTTCTTCCCGCGGTGAACAATGTAATGTGTCTCCTAAAATAAGCAAAGTGAGATTGAAAAATACTGTCATATTTTAAGGACATGATGATTTTTTAACATTTTTTATATACAAAGCACGGCAAATGACTCAAGAACACCTGATGCGAAGCGGTAAGAAGAGTCCAAGTACAAAGACAGCTAGTGCAGTTTGAAACTTTGGCCTTTAGGTGAAAAAGCACCTTTTACACTTATAAAGTGCTTTTTCACGCCTCCTTTAAAGGATCCCATGTTGAAGGAAGAAGGGAACACATGTACCGGCAAGGAATTCCATGTTTTGGACGTATGACAAAGAAATGAGGTACTAAACTCATTTCAACTCAATTCATTTCAACTCACTATCTCCACCTCAACGTGATGTTGAGGTTGATGACTCCGAAGACCGGCTTGCGTGCTCCTGAGTAGGTTAAAGAAGGTGGGTTATGGTATAAAAGCTTTTGAGAGCTCTAAGTGATCCATTAAATTCAGAAAATAAAATTCGACATGAAGGACTTATTCTATGAGACATAGGTTGACAAATTAGACCTAAACATGAGTTTTTAGTTTTTACATGATACCAAGCGAGGATCAAATAACTAACCATAGTCTAAATTAAAAAAAAACGTTAAAAAAACGTAAAAGGGTAAAGAAGGTATAAAATTTGACATTCTTAACATTAATTATTAATTCGTGTAGATAGCTAAACACAAATAAAAAATAAAGACAATTTATAAAGAAAAATTGGCATAGGCATTGTTTATTTATATAAAACTTCACCAATAGACCAGCGCGAAGGAGATAAATATTTTAATAATATTACATAATATCATTAAAAAACTTTTGGAAGCAGGCTGCGCAATACCGATCCGTTCGGAAATCTATGGGGGAGGCCTTTTTTCAGCACTGAAGATAATATTCTGCTATGATGAATATGAAATTGTTCTTGAATAAATAAATTTTGAGCATTGTGACTGAGTGCGCGCGTGTCTGACCTTTATTGTCTTCGATTTTATTAGTATTATAGAGATATGGTTTTATTGTTCGAAGACCCGTTTCTCTTTCTTAGTCGCTATCGCCTATAGCTGAGGCCACTCTCCAGGGCCGGTCGCTAAACGGTCGGCCGTTAACTCGTCCTAAACAAATACGGCCATCTGCGTAAGGGAGTTTCGGCAGCATTAAAACATTGTTTAGGCGTCCAACATGTGTCATTAGCCGGATCGCTGATGCCGAAATTACTCGGTTTTTCTTCATTGCAATTACGTTTGTAATCAAGAAAATATAGGACGCTGTAACCTAAAATGGAATGGACTCTTCTATTTAGCATGAGTTCTGATTGTGCTAATGTTAGGTGTGGGTATGTTATGTACGAGGAGCTGAGCGTTTTGGTTTTGGTTACGTTAGCATAGCAACGTTCTCCTTGGCTGATTTCGGATGGGCCGATGAAAGATTTTAAATCTCACACTGCTCCATGCTTCGAAAGGCACTGGAAGCCGTTAGTCTCGTTTTAACCTACCAACCCACATTATGCCAGCGTGGTGGTTAAGGGCCAAACTCCTTATCTGTTTCTCCCACATTAGAAGGCCTGTAGTTGGACGGACGTGTAGTACGGCACCCAGTAGTTGGACGTGTATATAGGATGATGATGACGATGTTAAATACGACAGCCTTAAATTCAAACTGGAAATTATTTTTCATAACGTTTCGTTTATTGGCACTTAATACTAAGGCGACCTATCGAAACGTTATTGCAGCCGAGACCGGTAAGGATAGAGAAATAAATGACTCAGCGGGAGGAAAAAAGACAAAGTAGTACAGAAATTATTTTATTTAAAAAATAACTATTAGAATCACAAAAAAAATCGCTTCCACATGATTTTGAATATTAATGATAAGTATACTATTTAAAGTAATTCCTATTGAATATATATTATCGTTTGACAATAATCTTAAGTTTTCTTATGTATAAGTGATCTTTTCGAAAATAAAATGTATCGAGGCAGTATCCTTTGACGTGTTCATGTCCTACACGTGTCTATATAAAGATATGAAGTAAGTTTATCTAAGTTTGTCATCCGTAAGATCTTTCAGTGACCTATGACATGCACATATGAAAGTGCGATTTTTTTCAATGTACCTATGTATCAAAATAAAATTTGTGTTTAAGCATCTCTTTAAAAGTAGCCTAAAACTCTCTATGAGCTGTCTAAATTTCACAGGTCTAACAGGTATAATTCGACAGGTCTAGTGCTGTCCCATTTTCAAAGAATCCGAGAGATAGAGATTTCAGTTCTTAAGTTTAATCCTTAGTTTGTACTGTAGAAATTTCTTAGAAAATCTTAGTTTTATGTAAAGTGTCCAACGCTGATTTCAGAGATAAAAATTAACTTTAGACGTCTATAAGTTTGATCAACAGAAACTCAGTTTTAATATTTCGAGCGCGTTCATCGAGACGCGTTATCTGTCGGATGTCGCCCGCCAATCGCATTCGAACGTCAATAATGGTGGGGATATTAAAAGTTTGTCAGTTGCCCCCGAGCGGTTGTCGAGGACGGTCGCTTTGATAGTGGGGTCATTACAAATTGTAGATGTCAGATGTCATTTAAGTTCTGTTTGAAATTTAACCTTTCTTCCCACACACATGCAATAGAAATTCCACTGTTTGATTATACTTGGCAAATAGTTATTAACCATTATTGGCTTATGATGACAAATAAGTTTAAATAGAGTAGATGGATCTCTGGTTTAAATTTATCGTTAGTTGAAATCTAAATCAATGGAATCTGTCAGAACTTTAAACAAGCATAACGCAACTCCGAAAGGCGATCTAAGATATTTATCGACTTACGTCTATTTCAAGAAAATAATATATTGTGTTTTTATAACTGGGGAAAAACATCACTCAACTTAGCACATGTGTAGATTCTGTTTGTTCCTATCGGCTAAGGGGTATTATCACTTGCGCGTGCCGAGTCATATTCAAACTTATAAGTGACATTACCATTATCACAATCATCAATACTCTTTGGTAACCACTCACACGTGAAAATTTTACTTTCTGTTAAAAAATTCTCAACGTCGATCTCGCCGTCTCGTTCTAATGACTTGCACAAGTTGTAATTTGATGAGCTCCTCGGATCTTGCGAAAACTTTGGTGTATGAATATTTTAGGGGAATACTTTTTTGGCGCCCGGCGTGGTACTCATTAATTTACACCTTATTTTTGTTGGGGCTTTATGGGATCACTGTGAGCCAAATGGCGGAGTTATAAAATATGCGTAGAAAATTTGAACAATTATGAATTTATTGAAGCTATATTCATCAGAGTTAATTATGTAATTACACATAATAAATTAATCTTTTATACCGAGTGTTTGATAAAAAATAATTGAAAAAAATCACCGATTTATTTTAATCCCACGACCTCCTAGCACTCTGGGCTTTAGCTCTTCTTACTACATTGTTCTTTAAATAGCCACGTACTTACAAGATCCTCTCAAATTTTATATGGGGCATGCACTTTATAAGACTTTTATAATTTATGTGTGTTTTTTTATTTATAAAACACAACGAAAGCAAGACAAAAACAGTGTCACAGAAAACAACTTCGGGTTTGCCGTAGGTATTCATCATACAGCTTAAGAAGCTCAGTGGCTTAGTGATTTGAGCTATCTGGTTTCGATTACGAAAGCAAAGCAACTTTGGCCGTGTTCGAGCCTGAGATGGGTGAATCGAAATTTGCGTTTCTGAGCTCCTCCGTGCTTCAGAAGGTAAGCCCCAACGGTTTGTTACTGCAACCGCTTTGACCCACCATCTCGCATTGGGCCAGCGTGGTGATGTTATGGTCCAATCTCCTCATGTGCTCTTCTTCTCTTCTATTAAGAAGGCCTAAGCCCAACAGTGGGACGTGTATCCAGCACTCAATCATTTTATAATATTAGTATGATTAGAAACAATACTTACATTTAAGTAAAGAAATCAATTAGGGAAATACGCTAGTCAATAATACTTTCTACACATTTTTACAGGTAAGACGCGTGAGTGTGCTCGAGATACTACAGGCGTCTATAGAAGAAAGAAGAAGAAAGAAAGAAAGAAAAATATTTTCATTTACAGACACAGAGCAAAAAAAAACATGCGACATAAATCTTAAACACTAAAAACAGAAAAAGTAGAAACAATAAAACAATTAACAAATATGCTTAGGTGCCGTCAACAAGGACGCAGTAACTCCCTTCAGCCACTTACCAGCAGGCGGGCCGTGTGTTCACCCAAGTCATAAAAAGTCCTGTTTAGAACAATAGAATAATGTACAGTCGACAGCACATCAAGCGTAACCTTGAGACCGCCCTTACTGCGTTCGTAATAGAGACAGATTTAACAGCGTAGGGCAACTGTTGCACTTGGCGTGCTTTCGTCTGTACAAATCAGCTTTGGTTTTTTTTGAATAATAATTTATTTTCCATAACACATGTTACAAACCCTTACTGTGCAAATGGCTTAAACAACATTCTCATTTTTAACCGACTTCAAAAACGAGGAGGTTCTCAATTCGTTTGGTATGTTTTTTTCTATATGTACGTACACCGATTATGCCGAGATTTCTGATCTGATTTACGTGATTCTTTTTTTGTTCGATTATAGTTGCCATTTGGTCCCATAAAATTTTTTCAAACTCAGTGGGGTAGTTTGATTTTTAAATCAAAAAAACTGAAATGAGAAAGTCATCTACGTATGCGAAATTGCGGATTTTTGTTTTCCTATGACTTTTTAGTGAAACGATACGATAGTAGAAAACAATGTAAGCTGACGGTCACCCATCTAGCGTTCACCTTAGAAATTATCGCTAAAAATTGTGAAAAAAGTTTTTAAACAATAATTAAAACCGACTTCATAAAACTGAAAAGGATAAAATAATTAAATTAAAGTAGGTACTCACCACCTAGAAACACATTTTTTGGAGTTGGTGCTAAGTTGTTTCCAGAAATAATAGAACGTGAAACACCGACTCCAAAAATATGTTTCTAGGTGATGAGTAGGTACCTACTTAAACTTAATTATTTTATCTTTTTCAGTTTTTTGAAGTCGGTTTTTTTTTTATTAGAAATAATGTAACTGTTGGAACTCAAAATAGACTTAGGCCTGTATAGGGTTCCGTGATTGTAATTGTCAGAAAAATTGTATGTCACACGCTAAGTCTAGGTTACACTAATTAAACAATTTTAACATAAAGTCTACAATAAAATAAAATTATATTTTATGTACTACGAACCCGTGTAAGTGTGAGTGTGTATATGTGTGCATGTGTGCATTACTACTTTAAAAACAATAATACATTTTTTCCCATGCCACACTTCCTAACGGAGTTTCAGAGAAATTATTGAATTAATTAATTGGCGTAAATGCGTAATAAAAACTTTGGTTAGATGTAACCCGCGCTATGGTAATCTGTGCGGTAGACAAGGATAATACGCTTCATATTGTTTAATCTGTAGGGAAGACGTTGTGCTGTGGGGCTAGTAAAGTAGCGTAGTGAATACAAGTTCTAGTGCCATATGTCCGTTTTCACTAACCATTCCCGATCACAGATTAATCTTAACGACGGTGGCTCTTAACGACATTTGTCTCTTTCTATCTCCCTTACATAGAACGAGATAAAAATCGCTAAGAGACTCTTAACGCTAAGCAAAGGTTAGTGAAAACGAGGATTTTTTTTATCAGGCTACAGTATTATTACACGTGCTGACACTAGCACAAGGTCAAAGTTATATATACTTACAAGCAATTTTAATGTGAAATTCATTTATTTGCATAGCTATAAGCTGTCTCCGGAAGCTTCATTTGTGTTAGTCTAGATACATACATATTGAGAGAGTTTCTGATGGATAAATTGATTTTGGGAAAATTCTTTGATATGACGTATTTTATACAACTAGATGACAAACAAGCTGACGTCCCACCTGGTGCTAAGCGGTTACCACTGCTTATACCTGCAACAACAAGGAAAAACCACTTGATATTGCAGTTGCATTGTCATCCTAAGGCCTAAGATGAAAAGAAAATGCCGTCCATGCCCAGTAATTACACAAATTAATTTATTCTTTGACATTTGCATGCTAATCTATTAAGCGAGACATGTATGGACATTAATTATTACAATCAACAACTTTGTAACTACCATGTTTCTTGTAAATAAATGATTTGATTTGATTTGATTTGATATCCGTGTCCTCGCAGATGAATGCGCTTCGCTGCTCATGGCAGTGAATGCTGGTGTACCACAAGGCTCTGTTCTATCCCCCACACTCTTTCTTCTTCATATCAATGACATGATTCCGTTAGGAAACATTCATTGCTATGCAGATGACAGTACAGTGCATGGGGGATATTACGGTCGCCCAGGGGCTGGGCGCGCTGAAACCGAGAGGGAGAGAGAGAATCTTACCATTGAGCTCGACAGGGTGTTGAACCTCGTATCTGAATGGGGATCTAACAATCTTGTTGAATTCAATGCTAAGAAAACACAGGTGTGCGCGTTTACAGCCAAAATGTCGCCGTTCCTTCCCCTTCCGTCTCTTCAGGGCACGACTCTTTCGGCACAGGGCTCCCTAAACTTGCTAGGCATGGAGATATGTTGCGATCTGAATTCCAGGAACTACATCGAAACCGTGATAAAAACAGCCTCACGGAAGCTCGGTGTCCTGAACAAGGTGCGTCGATTTTACACGCCTGACCAATTATGCCTGCTGTATAAAACTCAGGTCCGGTCTTGCGTGGAATATTGCTCGCACTTGTGGGATGGCTCCGCCAAGTACCTACTCGATGCCCTGGACAGATTGCAGCGTCGTGCTGTCCGTATCGTTGGCGATGTAGAGGTCACGAACAACCTTGAGCCTCTGCAATTGCGTCGAGACATTGCGTCGCTTAGCGCCTTCTATCGGCTATATCACGGAGAGTGTTCTGAAGAGCTATTTGACCTTATCCCACCTTCCCCATTCCTACTCAGGAGCACGCGTGCCGGTCTTCGGAGTCATCAATCACTAGCTGTCTTCGCATATGGACTCTTCTTACCGCTTCACATCAGGTGGTGTTGAGTCACTTGTCGTGCTCGGTATAAAAAAAATACATTGGCTATTAACTTTCCCTTCAATCCGAAACACAGCTAACTGTTTCACGGCTATTTAATTAGGTTTTAATTAGGCTTACTGGATATTTCTATTATTATTAAAATACTTTTATTAATATTTTATGCCTATTGATGCTTTTATATTTATTTATTTATTGATGTAAATTGTGAGAACATTATTATACAGACTGCTACAATGTAAACTACAGTATATTCAATTAATTTTTTATTTATTACTAGCTGACCCCGCAAACGTTGTTTTGAGATAAAAAAAAACAAAAATTAACCAAAAAAAAAGATAGTAGCCTTTTCTCAGACCTACTGAATATTCAGTAGGTCTGAGAATTTTATATGTATATACATATAAAATTTCATGAGAATCGGTCAAGCCGTTTCGGAGGAGTATGGTAACTAAAAATATGTGTCGAGAATTTTATATTATATATAAGAAGATTATTACTGTCATTTATACCTACCACAGAGGTTCCAGACAGGCGTATCGCCCGCCTGATAGTAAGAGAAGCGTAGTGAGGAGCTCGGTGACGTAGTAGTTTGACAACTCTGGTTTCGATTAGGAAAACAAAGCAACTTTCGCCATGGTCAAACCCAGGATGGGTCAATCAAAATTTGTGATCTCGAGCTCCTCGTTGTTACTGCAACCGATTTTACCCACCAACCCACTTTGAGTCAGCTTGGTGGTGTTATGCAGCAAACTCCTCATGTGTTTCACTTATGTAGGAAGGCCTGTGTCCAGCAGTGGGACGTATATAGGCTGGTGATGATTATGATTACCATACCAGACAATCCCTTCTAAAATTATTGATAATTGAACATAAATTAGAGAACATTTAATTTTCCGCTCTCTTGCTAGCCGTACCACAATAAAAGATCCGACGTTTGCTTCCATCAGACGGCAGAGGCGCCCCAGAGAAATCAGCCGCCGATATGTGCCGTGGCTAATTAACAACCCACTTTTACGGTAAATATCCGAACACACAACTGAAACGTCAAGTAATAGGAGCTAACCGAAGAGGTAGGATAACAAAGAAGTTTAATTAAAGCGTCAGGTTAAAAAGTAACTTAAACGCTTTTAGGTGTATTAAAATATGAGATTACAAAGAAGCGGCATTTTAAAAAGAACCCTGTCTCCTACCCTGAAACTGTTTCGAATGTTAGTTAGATATTTATTTATTAAAATTACTATCAGTGGTTAACAGGTAGATAACGTCCTGAGAAAGGAAATACGGTGAGTACCTATATTGTTAACTGAATTTTTACCATTCGGAGTTCGGTGGCGATGGCGTAGTGGTTTCATCGCTCTGGTTTCGATTACGAAACGCCAGAACCTTTCGCCAATGGTTGCTCCTGGAATGCGTCAATCAAAAGTGTTTCTCCCATGTAGGAAGGCCTGTGCCCGTGGGATGTATATACGCTGGAGATGATGATGGTGGTTTTTAATATAATTATAACCATTTAAAAATAATTATACTTACATTCTGGTGACGACAGTACGAAATGTTTTGCAACTTTCAAATTCTTCTGATTCATTTGATAATTTCATAACTCTTTCATGACATTGGCTGCATTATATCATAGATTTTTAAAAAAATATCCAAAAATATCCAATTATATATTTGAAAGTCGCAAAATATAGCCCATGTTTTAATTTATGGTCGTATTGTCGTCATCGACCTGTATATCCTGGGGCGGGAACCAAAGCCACGACTGGCCTTACTAACTGTACTTGTGTTAGAAGCAAACATGGTATATCTTCACAGTATTGAAATACGGTATCCGAAATCTCCTGAAAGATAGAACTACCAAAAGAGGCTGTATAAAAATTACTTCATATTTATGCGATCCACAACATCAAGTCTGAAATAAAAAGACTATAGGAAAGAACAACCGGTAGCGACCAATCGGCGCGCGGGACTAGACAATGCAAAAAGGCGCTAATTTCACGGAACCAAAAAGCGGTAATGGTTATGCGTTGCAGCCAACGCGTTTGTCTCACGATAACGCGCGCTTACAATTAGCATGGATGGTTTCATATAATATGAACTCAGTCAATAGTTTTTTGAAAACGCGAATAAAAGTAAACCAATACCATGCAACGACCATAGCTGTAAATATTATAATACAACGGTGTTTACGGGTTTTATACAATATATAAAAAATATAAAATTTAGTATCTGCCCCTCTCCATAAAATGGAGAGTTGCTGAGTTGTCAAGATGCATATGAAAACAATAAATAAATAGGTTTAATGCGTGTATAATATGTACAATTTATTTGTTTACTACACACGAAATAAAATGCTGCATAGTAAATGGAGAGAACGTACTAGGAGGCTACCAATTTCTAGAGAATCTCTTCCAGTGGACGAGCGAAAGGAGAGTTTTAGAATAAGGGCAGACTCAGTAATTAATTATGATATTATTGTGACACACACACTTATGTCTCGATAAATCCTATGCATCATCAGTAAGTACAAGTTGATAAGAGGAAAATTTTAAGTAAGTTAGTTGAATAGATATTATATCATGTTATTATAATAATCTATTCAACAATAAAACAAAACCTAACATCTATAATTTTAATAAAACCAATTTACCGGATTGAACTCGCGTTTAATTAGATGCTAGGTACAATATAGTTACACACCTGACGTTTCGATTACTTTACTGCGATCGTGGTCACGGGAAATGTGTAGTGCTCGCGAACATGTAAGACAAAACTATTTATAATTGTGCTGTATAACACGTTGCGTAAACCCGTCCAAACTTGCAATTAGATGTGACTCGGCCATAACCGTTAATGTTTAGCACCGGTCACATATTTCTGTACCTTTGTGCAAATGCACCCTCCGTCTGCGTGGCTCCGTGGCGGGCCAATCACGGCCTTTATGGCTTACTGTTATTGTGATACACGGCAGTTTTCCGAATCGACACCGATTCCACGTCTAGGAACCCGAATCGATTCGAAATCGAATAAGAGGCTGCTTTAAAAGCGGGTTCTACAACAGTTTCCTTTTTAAATGTATTCGCTTTGATCTCGCTTAGAGATTCGCGGTTTGGTTTGGAAAGCAAAGCAGCTTTTTGTGGTTGAATCTGATTTTTTCACTACACGTTTACCAAAAAAAACTCACGTATTTTTTCTTTCAAATAAGTCTACTAGAGCCACCCCAGTAGAATTATTTGAACAAAAACGCCTCTATGACATCAGCAGTCATGCTTTTTAGACCCTTTTTTCAACCAAGAAGAAATAAATCCATTGACGGTGCTACTCACCGCTGGCGAAGGAGCGGGACTCGTTCAGTGTCTAAATTGACCCTGGAAATACCCGCTAAAACTCCTGCATAACTTCCGTGCCTTTTGCTGTGGGGCCGGCGGTCTAGGATCTGCGAAGTTTTACCAGACTAAATAATCTATTATAACATTTATTGACCTTTTTGTTGGCTCCAAAGCACTGTTTCAAAGTCTGTAGTCTGTAAGCTACGGTAACACTCACCTACTAATCTTTAAGTTCGTTGAACTTGAAGAATCTTAATGTTTTATGAGTTTTTATCTACGTGAAACTATTTTGTATGTCATACTAATATTGTTAATACTAAAGCAAGTATCTGTCTGTTTGATACGTTTCCATTGTTAAGCTGATGAATCGATTTAGTAGAAATTTTACCAGAAAGGACATGGCAATGGACAATTCTTCGGAGGAGCTCGGAGGCTAAGTAGTTTGAGCACTCTGGTTTCGATTATGGAAACAAATCAACTTTCGCCATGGTCGATCCCGGGAGGGGCAATCAAAATTTGTTATTTTGAGCTCCTCCAAGCTTCGGAGGGCGTTAGACTCTGCAACCGCCAGCGTGGTGGTGTTATGGCCAAGGCTCGTGTCCAGCAGTGGGACGTATATACGCTGGTGATAATGATGGATCTTGTGGTGCTATATCCGCCATCAACAATAAAAATTGCTCATTTTATTAAGCCACGTTAGTCTCCTGGGAGTCTTATGACAATTAAAAAACAATTTGTGTCTGGAATTCGATGCAGGTTAAAACCATTTAAATTTCCGCTCCATTGAATAATTAACAGCAAACAATGATTGCACAGTTTGTGGTCCCCATACTTTTGTCTCCAAACCTTTAACTACTTCGAGCCCCTTTACTGTAGAAGAGTTTATTCTTAATGGGTTTCTTTTCATTGGGTACAAACTTTTTGACTGACTTTGAAAGTGATTTGACTTTTTGTCTTGAAAAAACTTCAGTTATTGGGTATGGAAGGCATTTCATCTTAGGCCTCACCTGCAGTACCAAGTGATTTTGCCTTGTTATTTCACGTTTTTTATCACAGAGAGTGCTCTGAAGAGCTTTTCGACCTTATCTCACCTTCCCCCTTCCTGCTCAGGACCACGCGTGTCGGTCTTCGGAGTCAATTATTCACTGTCTTCACCTCAACATCACACACAAAGAAGTTTAGTGCCTCGTTTCTTTGTCGTACTTCCAAAACATGGAATTCTTTGTCAGCACCTGTGTTTCCACCTTCCTATAACATGGGGTCCTTCAAGAGAGGCGTGAAAAACCACATTTTGGGCCGGCAAGGTGGAGGCGGCTAGTGCAATGTCTATTCTGCACTAGCTGTCTTTGCATATGGACTCCTCTTACAGCTTATATCAGGTGGAGTTGGGTCAATTGCCGTTCTTTCTTTAAAAAATACGTGTATATAGGCAACTGTAGCCACTAACCACCAGGTGAGCGTCAGCTTGCTTGCTTTCTAGTTGCATAAAAAACATATAACGTGACGCGTCTGATGATTCTATCCCTTTTATCGACTTGGAAGGAAGGTGTAGGCGTTAGCATTTTGCCCACGACGCTGCAGCACGCCACAATATAGGCAGTAATGAGCGGGAAGCCGCGACATAGACGCGATATAGACTAGTGTCCGTTAATAAACAATGAATAAGAAGAACACATATCGTTTATCAGAGGTCACCCTTCTACCACCTTCTGATTGGAGGCTTAACCTCTAAAAAGAGGAAAAAGCGGCGTAAAACTTTAAGACAATCATCATCATCACCAGCCTGTATCTATCCATGAGGGAAGGCCTGTGCCTTCCTTCATGGGAGAAACATGAGGAGTTTGGGCCATAGCACCACTACGCTAGCGCAATTCAGATTGGTTGTTAAAGCGGTTGCTGAAAAAGCCGAAGCACGGCGAAGAGATGTTCCAAAAACGTATGGAGACCCGGCCAGGTCTATCTATACTGAAAAATAGGAATACAATACTTTTTATTTGCTTTGTTGCGTGACTAACGAGAATTTCTATAGACAAAAGTGCAAGACTTCGCAATGTCGCCCGCCTTAATACCATAGTGAATAACGGCTATAATTATAACTTTTTTATAAACTATAGTTTGTTCTTTTTCTTTGTGAAGGTTATTATTTGACATTTATCTATATTGAGTGACATAAAATTTCGCAAACACCGATCATGTATCCTGTCTAGATCATTCTGTAACAACAGGCTATCTTTAACTGGATGACTTTGAATATCTTTACGTCATCAGCGAAAGCCAAACAGTTACTGTCAATTATTTCTTCTAATTATTTATAAAATGTTAAATTCCAATACTTCAATGTCAAAGTGGTAAATATGTCATCCACTAAAAATACTTAAAATTCGTTTTCATGCAAACATCAAAACGAATTATTATTATTTTTGCCGGATCCAGGAGATTTTACCTAATTTTATGAGATAGTTTATATACCTGGCCGGATATAACACATCTCTGGATTGATTATTCATGGCGAAAGTTGCTTTGTTTCTGTAATAGAAGCCAGGGACTCAAAACACTACACCACCTCGACAGTAAAAAAGAATTAGCAAATAACATACCTTATGCTCTATTGTTATTCCATTGTTTCTAGGGCGGGCGGAGCAATACTTTCAAATCATTTATCCCAAACCCTTCCCGTGTAATCCGATTAAGCGAGTCAAGAAACGAAGGCGAGATCGCATCACTCCGCCGTTTAATTAACATTCCGCAACACCTCGGCGTCAAGGCGCGAATTAAACCGATATCACTTCGGCACTTATTGACAGCTGACTCGCTGCCTGGTGCAGGAGCTGAACAAGTTACAGCCATTTAGCGCGATTAGTTTTTGTAAGCTTTTTGTGACGAAAATTCTATCTGAAGCGTAATATACAGTCAACAGCACATCAAGCGCAAAAGTTTAACTCTGAGACCAACCTTACTCTGTTGTAATAGAGGCGACTTTCGTGATTGGAAAAGGGCGCAATGCTCTCTACAATAAATGTAGGTAAACCAACATAACTTTACCAGCAGCAAGTTTTCAAATTAAATCTTTTTAGCCTCTCATGAAATCAACAGTAAAGCTATATAGTAACTAAGTATAATAATTTAATAATACTTTGAAATTATATTATTGTAATAATATAATTCCAAAGTAATAGTAAATATGATACTAAGTTTGCTTTACGAAGTAAATACGATTGAAGTTTACTACCAAATTTAAATGTGCGCAGTAATATCGTTGTTAAGTCTAAGTCTAAGTAAACAGACAGACCGCTGGACCAGCTGGTCTTGCGTTCTGTATCCCTCGCTATGCAGGCGACTCTGTCAAGAGGTCTTGGATGTTTATATGTTAATTTCTAATATTTACATACAAAAATATTATCAATATTTATCCGTTAACACTATTAATTATGCTTACTTTGGGCTAGATAATAGGTGTGAGTGTATGAATATTATTATTATATTACTTTATGTAATCATGGTTATTAAATTACACATGAAAAATTAATACAAGTTTACAGCTCCTCTATCTGACTACGAGCCCGGGCCCGGTGTGCCGCGAGACGAACATTCGACAGCGCCCGTTACCGAATCCGCTATCCGACGACGTTACAGGACATGCTACGCAATAATGTGCGAGAATTAGTTAGATGCGTGACAATACAAATATTTTTTTTTCTATGAGGGTAGGAAATAGGGTACAGTTCGAAGAGCTTGGTGGAGCGGCGTAGCGGTTTGATCGTTCTGGGTTCGAATACAAAAACAAAGCAACTTTCGCCATTGCTGATCCAGGGATGGATCCACCGAAATTCACAAATCTCGAGCTACCTGTGCTTCGGAAGGCACGTTGGTCGCGGTTGGAATTGCAATTGCTTTAACCCACCAACCCGCATTGGGCCAGCGTGGTGGTGTTATGATCCAGCTCCTTATGTGCTTCTCCCATGTAGGAAAGCCTGTGCCCAGCAGTTAGACGTATAGACGATAGGATGGTGATAATGACGATGAGGCTAGCTACATTGTGTGGTGTTAAATATATATTTATTTATGCTCAGACCTATTTAATTAAGCTGTATTCAATAACTACTTAGAAAACTTAGAATTCTTTAATTTTTCATTAAGAATTGGTAATACTAAATAATAATAATACTCTTTATTGCACTTTGAAAAAAACACAAATACATATTTTATAACTAAAGTTAGCAAAGGTGGACTTATCTCTATAAGATATCAAAAAATGCATGTTATTATAATTTTAAGTCAAATTATTTTAAGTACGTATGATTTAGTTGTAGTAATCATTAAACGGCAGCTCAGGTAGTATGGGGTATGACATACGTATTGCCGACTTTCTATAGATTAAATGGAAGCGTAAAAAAAAATCTGAGAATAGATCGGGTGTGTAGCAACTTCCAGCAAGCATTCCTTTAAAATAAACTATTTCTGACTACACTAGTTCACTTATATTTCAATATAAAATAAAACTTAATTTTTCAAAGTTATCAGAAATTTATCACCTCTAAGCTGACGCTCACTGTATGAATTGAGAATGGTTATGCTAATTACCGGTCATCTTAACAGCATGATGTATGAACGTTTGTGTTGTTATCTCCCGTAGTTGTATAAATCGTTGCCACAAAGCTGATAACATCGGCACAAGTTAAACCCTGTTAGGAGAATGAAATAAAATCAAATATTCCGTGTCTATGTTAACCATCGCACATTCATCGTTTGTGCGCGCCAACCCCGTCGCCTATATTAATGTGGCCAATTTGTAAGAGGGCGCGATCAACTCATTTGTCGAGCGGGAACGTTAAGGTCTTGCGTTATATCGTCTTCGTTTGGAGGTACGAAGCTCGCGAAGTTCAACCACAGAACAAAGTAGGGAAAATAATCAATTGTTCGACTGTAAAAATCACCTTCCGTCCTTTACCAGCCTGGAATCTAGTGTATGGGTACCTATTTCAAAAATTAACACAATCATAGCATTTTAAAGAGAAATTAAATTTTAAATAGTTCGCCATTAATAGTAGCGTGGTCTACTAAAAATATTCGAGATTTACCAACTAATTAAAGTATGAAAGGTTGCGGAGTAGAAAGATATGTCTCCTATTATTATACAGGATGGTGCCATCAATACGACAATAAATTGAAACATGGACCATATTAGTTGCCAGAAATGGTTTGCCACTTTCAAAAACATCTTAATCATTTGATAATTTCATGACATTTGTATGAAAATATGCGGCCAGTGTTATATTATTTCATATAAATGTCATAAAATTATCAAATGAATAAGATGTATTTCAAAGTTGCAAAACATTTGTATGAACTAATTTAGCCCGTGTTTTAATTTATCGTCGTATTGACGGCACCACCTGTATGCTGTCAAAATAACGCTTTCTTTTGTTATTTTTACATAGTCGGCAACGCATGGAAAGTGCTCAAGGTGCTACGAGCGTCTGTAGGCTACGGCAACCGCTTACATCGGGTCATATCAATAATCTGTCTCTGGATATCCGTAAAGAATTATATTTTTTAATGAAGAAAAGGCTATTAATATTTAGCATGAATGCGTTATTACTTGGTGGTAGACCCATATGTAGGGTCGCCTGGGTAGGTACCACCCCCTTTCTTATTTCAGCCGTGAAACAGTTCGCTGTGTTTCGGATTGAAGGGAAAGGTCCTGAGGCCTTCATCTAAGGCCTCAGGATGACAACGCACCTGCAATATCAAGTGCTTTTCCTTGTTATTGCAGGTGTCTATAGGCGGCGGTAACCGCCTACCACCAGGTGGGCCGTCAGCTTGTTGGTCATCTAGTTGTATAAAAAAAAAGCGAGGAGGAGCTCGGTGGCGTATTGGTTTGAGCGCTCTGGTTTCGATACGAAAAACAAAGCAACTTTCACCATGGCCGATCCTGGGATGGGTCAATCAAAGTTTGTTATCTCGAGCTCCTCCGTGCTTCGGAAGGCACTTTAAGCCGTTGATCCCGGTTGTTCCTGCAACCGCTTTAACCCACCAACCTGTGGGCCAGCGTGGTGGTGTTATGGCCCAAAACACCTAATGTGTTTCTCCCATGTAGGCAGGCCTGTGCCCAGCAGTGGGATGTATATAGGCTGGTGATGATGATGCATGCGTTAAAGATCTATATTTGGCTGTGAGGGAGGAGCTCGCTGGTGCACTGGTTTGAGCACTTTCGTTTACTAAACAAAGCTTTCGCCAAGGTTGATTCCAGAACGGTCAATCAAAAATTGCTAATCTCGAGATCCTCCATGCTTCAGAAGGCACATTAAGTCGGTGATCTGGGTGCCAATGCAACCGCTTTGACCAACCAACCCGCATTGGCCAGCGTAGTGGTGTTATGGCCCAAACTCCTCATTACGCTATTGATGATAATACTGCGGTAACCTCTTACCAGACTGGCCGTGTACTTGACTCCTTTATCACGTAAAAAGAGACAAAGCGACAAGTCACAGATAACGAATCTATTAATAAATAGGTGTCTTCAATAAGCGGGTGAAAGGTTAATAGTAGCGCATCAGTCCGCCCCTGTTGGTATTAATGCGGCCAATTTGTAGGGGGCGCGATCAACTCATTTGTCGGCGGGCGGAGTGAATAAACGCTGCGTTAAGGATCTTCCGCACGCGTACGGAAACTGCCGGGGCACGGTACGCGAGTAAACAAGATAATTAATTGTGTTTTTATAGTAAAATACTGTGAAATTTCTGAAATATGTATAAGTTGCTAAACTAACATGTCGGTAACTAAGTAACAATTGAAATAGAAAAATATTTATTTTTCCCAAAATGTTTCTTTACAATTTGTTGGGGGAATTCTCTCTTTAAGTTTTCATAAACCTGTACTGAGAGGATTCATCTCTTCAATAAGCTACATTGATGTGCCGTAAAATCGGTGTGCAATAATAAACATATGTATTCAACAATAGCGGTTGCAAAGCGGTCAAAAGGACTCTTGAGTAAAATTGAAAAAAAAGTTTGAAATATTACTTGTAATGTTTATGGAGAAACATACAGTAAGAATTGATATCTAAATAAATTAGAATTATTTTATTAGCAAAATCTATGGTGTTGGTGAAAAATAGAAGGAGCGCGTAGTGTGGTGCAAAATATAGTAGACGAAAATGAAATTTCTATGAAATAGTTCAGCCAATGTTGTATTATTTCATACAAATGTCATAAAATTGTCAAATGAATAAGATGTTTGTAAAGGGGCAAACAAGCCGAGGGCTTACCATAGTCACAAGTCACAAGTTTGTAAATACCAATATCCGCACGTGTGTCGTACAACGTTTTTCGGCAGGTTTGCCAGAAAACAGAACAACTCTAATTTTATTTTGTTTATGAATAACAGTCGGAAAGTCGTAAAAAATCTTTGACGTTCCTAATATGAAAATAAGTTCCTAATATGAAAAGAGATGAAAGAAATAGATATTTTATCTCTTTTTATCTTTAGTATTAAAATGAGACAGTCAATACAATTTTTGTATTGAGCTAAAGCGCTTACAAAGAGGTTAGATCGTTGAGCCTATTTATTCTCATTATGTGAAACTCCTTAGTAGAATTCTTATATATTTTTAAGGAAATTATAACGGAGCTTGCGGTAAAATAGGTACTTAAGCGTGAGCACCTATTTTACCGCACGCTTCGTTGTATGGTGCGTATTATTTAACTTTCGAACATTGTATACAGGCTTCGTAAATGCATTTTTTGAGCAAATGTGCTGAAAAATATATTAATGTTTCATACTCGTCGACGATCACTAACGATTGATCGTCTTGTTCGTTGCGTATTCGTATAAAGTTGCTTTAAAAAGATACGCGTAGATACTCTCTGCTTATCGGCTTTACTAATCGCGTTTAATCAAGCAAAGACGAGGGTTAATTGTAAGATGAGTAAGAAATTAAAAATCTTTTCTTCTTCTATTTTGCAATTGTAATAAGTTATTTAAAGCGAGTCGTCGGTAGCTCAATATTGAGAGCAGTCACCCGGGTTGTAAAAGGTCATGCGGGCTCTATTCTTACTTAAGTACATGAATTTTTTCTTTCTTTTTGTCTGAAAATCTCTTCGGAGAATTATTTTAATGGTTTATTTCCTTTTTAAAAAATTAAGTTTGGGTTTTAAATATTCGTCTGTTTGCTTATAGAATGAAAAAGTGGGAATAAGAATGATTGTGTTTGTACTTCAAAAGGAAAAATGACTGTCTGACTGACGTATCAACGCACAGCCCAAGCCGCGAGATTCCATAGGAAAGGATATACCTGGTTTCAATGGAGTTGAAATTGGTCTAAAATAACATCACCCACAAAGGTTTAGTGAGCCCAATTTTCACGCCTAACAGCAATGGCCAAATACGTAAAATGATAGGTACGTACACTAAACATTATTATAGGTTAGGTTTAACTTGGTTTGATAGAAGCATTATTTATTGAAATAAGTAACGATTTTCTAAGCAGTACTGCAATTACCTATTTTAGTCCTATTAGTCTTATTTTAGACCTATTTTAGTCGAAACATTGTTGAAATGGTTTTCATCAGACTTACGATGAGAGAAACAAATCAAAATGTATTTTGTCTTTTGTTTGGCTTATTCCACTAAATTAAAAAAAACTTGTGGTCCTCGTTAAGTAATCATTTTTCAGGTCATAGTACCTACTTCCATCCTAGACAATAATTTTAGATTTCCAATAATTCTTTTGTAAAGATCCTCTATACTGCTCTGAAATCTACCAATTTATGAGCAACGTCAAAATATATCTTTGAAATTCCGTTGGATCTTGAATTGTAGGTACTCATTGCTTTGCACAAAAAAAACCCGCTTTTTTAATTTTAAAATTACTCCGAATTTAACGCAAGCGAACCCGCGGGCTAGTGTTGTATATGGAGAAAACGAAAAAATATGACCATATAATTATGTTGAAATCCGACATTGAATGCAAAAGGTATCGCTAATCAGATAAAAATAATTACCTAAGCTTCAAATCTAATTAAGCCATCCTGTAGTGTTGTTTATATCAACCTTTGTACTAACAATACAGGGTCCCAGCTCAATTTAAATCAGAACCGACGTGTACCAAATATAACTTGGAGCACAAAGCGATTTCTGATAGTCTGAAACTTTGAAACATAATGGAGGACAGAGAAAACTCATTTATCCACCTCAATACAAGGTGTTACAGATAGAATCTAAATGCCATCAGCGATATCATATTAAAAGGCCCAAAATGTCGATTACGCAAGGACTTAGGTATGCTGGATTAGAAAATTAAACGATTTTTCTGCAGCTATTTCTTTGAGCTATAATTTTACGTAAAATTATTCACACCCACACATACCATAGTAACGGAGTAATAAAGGCAATAATAATAATTTTATTTATTTTATAATTTAACAATAAGTTAACAATAATATGTAAATATACAAATATAATAATAATAACACTCTTTAATGCACTTTAAAAAATACATAAACATAATTATAAATATTTAGATTATTCTGGAATAAATAAAATAAATATTTACCCTGCTGAAGAGTAGGGCAAATAACGGTTCAGCAAATATATAATCATTATAGTATAGTATTAAGTTTCATGTACTAGGAAATTAGAATTTCCTAAAATACTTTATACATATATTAACCCCTCAATCATCAGATTCTAGACACAATTAACAAATTATTAGGCATAACATCTAAAATTGTCGATGTATCGACTCAATTATTTTTACATGAGAAATCACCGACAGTTTCATTTAAATAGTTATTCGGAAGTATTGGTGAGCAAAGTTCTTTTCTCAGACCTTTTTTGGTTAGAGAATACTTTCGCACCAATAAATCTTTAATTTACCAAAGGTGTCACTTGGGAACTGTAAACACTCCACCGGAATTTAAAAATATCTTTATTGACAAGCCACTTCCAGTGCCATTCGCAGTTCCATCCCGTGCCCTATATTATCAGGTATCGAATGGCTCCAGTTTATCCACTCCGATATGAGAGCAACAAAGAGATCACAGATACAGTTGGACTCGACTGACACAGTTATTGGTCGAGAAGAGTCCTTGATCATGTTGTATGTGGATGTGGCATTATGGTGCCAACTGGATTTTCAAGTGTAATTACGGTTTGTTAATACCTACTTAACACTTATGCTAATAACAAATAAGTGTCATATATACACCTTTTTAGTGCCTGTATACATACCTCTTTAAACATACCTCTTTTGTTACCTATGCGAAATGGCCTCGCTCAATTTATTATAAGATGCCAATTTATTCAAGATGAGTTTATATTATAAGTAGTAAAATCGTATTTAAATATAATAAATTATATTCTCTCTTTCTCTCGCTATATGAAAAAGTGTGTGTGCACGTGTGTTTTTGTGTGTGTGTATATATAATAAATAAAATTTAACCAAGCATATGGCTTACTTACTAGTAAACGATTTTAAGTGATTACTTTTCTGCCTTTGTGTCTCATTTACTTTCACTACTACTCTAACTTTGTTTTATTGCAAAATCGTTTATTTTCATTATTAATTGCTATTGAACATGTTTACACATTAATACAACTGCTTTCTTAACACTGAATGAAAACGTTTAATTGAAATGGTATTGAGCTCTACTGTCAAAAATACGGGATATTTAGTGCTTTTATGACAAGGTATAGATTCCAACATAATTCTGTCTTACAATTGTTATACCTACCAAGAAAAAAAAAACAGCACCAAACAGTAATTACGAATTTTTGTTTTAGATATTATTCAGACGACCACGAACAGCTATTTGTAATATTTTAAATTGCCGTATCAAATAATGACAGCAACTTTATGCCTCCTTGTTTATTATCATGGCTCCTCTCGTGCCATTAACTCGGGCGAGTTTTAGCAACAGGATCAAATGCGAAAACTTCGCGAACAATGCTAAACACCTTGTTTGTTAATATAGGGGGACTTATCAAGATGTACCGGGACACCTATTACTTTGTAAAGGGTTTTTCCATCATGGAAGTAACGACGGGTATTGATGAAATCATTGGAGAAGGTTCCTTGTTCATTCAATTTCATGTTTCGGTTGGATCGGGGCAAGTAAGCTTAGTGTACAGCTTTCTAAATATAAATTGATAATGACCTTCTTTACTTATTTCAGTATGTAATGAATATGATGTCCATATATAAGCACTTGCCTGGCTTATCTATGTTGACGACCGGCTGGCCGAGTGGTCTGTGCCCCTTGCTAGGAGGCTACTCGGTCGGGAGTCCCGGGTTCGAATCCCGCTGGGAACAAATGTTTGTATGATGAGTACGAGCATTCGTTCACGAGTCATGGATGTTTATATGTTTATTTAGTATATTACTAATATTTATTCACATATTATATATTATATTATCATTATTTATCCGTTATCTAGTATCCATAACACAAGCTTCAATGACGCTTACTTTGGGCTAGCTAGGTAGTAGGTGTGAGTGTATGAATATTATTATTATTATAATGTTTACTTTTATTTCGTCATTTCTGAGGTATTATCTAATTCCACAGCATCGCTCATCAAGCAATAGAATAAAGAATACAATATTCTCAAAGCAACTTCCGAAGAAGAATTCGGTAGCAAAATTTTTAAACTGGAATAACAAAATGAGCAAGGAAAAGGTAATGAAATTGTTATTTATGACACCATCATAGTTACTAGTTTGTAAATACCAATTCCCGCTCGTGTGTCATACAATGTTTAACAACAGATTTGCGAGAAAACAGTACATAGAATTTTTATCTCACGAAGCAACCTGATCTTTTCTTGTGGTAACCTACTAAAGTCGAATTTTTAATTAGACGAAGTCAACTGACAGCGGCTAATGTCACTTTGTGAAATATGTTGCCATCTTCAATGTAATAGTGATGCATTCAGTTTTCGTTCATTCACAGGAATGAATGATGATATAATTGAGTACATTGTTAATCATAACATAATATAGGAAAAAAAGAAACTATAATCAGAAAGTAGGTAATTACTTATATAAACTTTTTTTTACTACCTATTTTAATTATGTCACCGACAGCGACAGTGATGATTTTATGTCTAATGAAGATGAATAAAAACAATTGTAGTAAGCGTATTTTTTTATTATTTTCAATATGATTGTTATACAGGGTAGAGCTGTCAATACGACAGTAAATTAAAACATGGGCTACATTACTTCATAGAAATGGTTTGCCACCTTCAAAAACATGTTAATCATTTGATAATTTCATGACATTTGTATGAAATAATATAAAATTGGCTGAAATATTTCATAGAAGTGTCATGAAATTATCAAACGACTAGGTTCGAACCCGGTACATATCGGCAGTCCGGCGTTCTTACCACTCACTAGGCTACCTACGCTACTTTGTTACAAACATGTTATTAGGATAACAATTTTATACCTAATAGGATTGTTTCATTCATTCTCTTTGTCACACCACTATTTTTGTTTCATCAAAACCTGACAACCCAGTAAACGTCAGTTAGCTTTGTCTAATTAAAAATTCGACTTTATACAAACACGCTGGGAATGTGTGGGTAAACACAGGAGCTCTCAGTGCCGTCCGAGACACAAAGTAAGACGTATATGGGATCTGTAATCAAGCGTCGCTTCAAGAAGCGTCAGTATGGAAAGATTGAAAGTAAACTCTGAAAAGTCCGACTATCCATTGTTATAGTGAGGTTGATTGAGTATTTCTGAATGTTTTGTTTATTTTTTATTTATTTTTAAATATCAGTCGCAAGGTCGCAATAATCTTCGACGTTCCAGATATGAAAATGGCGCACATTTGAAAATAGCGCCACGTGTGCGCCGTGAAAATTAGAACTACATATTTAGTCTCATTTTCTCTTTAGTATTAAAATGAGACAATCGCATTCAGCTAAAGCACTTCCGAGGAGGTTCGATCAATTAGCTAATTTTTTCTCATTATGTAAAACTCCTTGGTGGAATATTTTACATTTTTAAGGAAATTAAAAAAAAAACAGTAAAGCACGGCACCATAGAACGGAACGTGAGGTAAGATCTATTTTACCGCGCGCTCCGTTGTATGGTGCGTAATATTTAACTTTCTTACAATGTATACAGGCTTTCTGAATGCATTTTTTGAGCAAATGTGTTGAAAATAATATTTAAACCCAAAAATAATTTATGTTCAGTTAAATACTTTAACTATTGAAGCACCTAAAATCTCATCGCATTTGGAGATATTTTTCTCAATTGAAACCAACAATCAGAGGACTCGGTAGTACTTTTAAAATTATAGAAAAACATAATTATGTTATAAAAATTACAATGCTGTAGAAAATTTGCTGATCTATTAAAGGAAAATTAGAACAGGCGGCACTAGATATTTTTCTTGTACAATTGGATGACATACAAGCTGACGGCCCACCTGGTGGTAATCGGTTACCGCCGCCTACTGACACCTGCAATAAATAGGAAAAATCACTTGATTGCAGGTGCGTTGTCGTCCTGAAGCCTAAGACGAAATGCCTTCCATGCCCAGTAATTACACTGGCTACCTTTCCCTTTAATCATAAATCCAGCGAACTGTTTCACGACTGAAATAAGATAGGCGGCGGTAACTACTCAGACGACTCTACTTATGGCCAACTACATTATATTATACGTAGATATATATACTCTTTTTTGAACTTTAAAATTACAAATATCAATTACTTAAAAAAATAAGTTAGCAAGGATGGACTTATCTCTATAAAAGATCTGGTATTAGATTAACATTTTTGCCTATCTTTAATTTATTTGGACTTTTTCACATTTTTCTTCTTTCTTTACTGGGTCACACATCTCATTCTAATCATCAATGTACAGGCTTAACTAATATTTCAAAGCGCATTAGCAACAAGTTCCATCCAAATGCTATCAAGTCAAGTTTCTCAGAAAGCTAGTTAATCTGTGCCATAAACAAAGACTCATACGCACCGTGAGCATCCTAAAACAATATCGTCCAACTCCAACACTGCCCACAAATCACCCATAGCGAATCAAAGAGAGTTCAAACCGGTCCAATCGACCCAACTTGAGTTATTTGCTCAAGTTATCGGGCCGCGTTTATCACTGAAATGTCACATTTAATAATAATTAATGATAATTGCGTTCTGGCTTAGAACGACAAAGGCGATCGGCCGATTCCCGTAAGTTATTTCAGTTTAACTTGCCCTCTTGGAATTTGAGTAGGACTGTATCTTGTGTAGTTTGGCGGCGAACTTCCAAACACAAATGTGTGGAGTCGATAATTTACAATTGATACCTTGTGGACTAGTGGCTTACTGGCTGTTGAATCACAAAATAGTATATGCATGTTAAGAAGGTTTTGGATTGGAGATAAAAGTGTAAATCATTAAAGTTTAAATGATTCGATTTTTCAAGCTGCGTAAGAGTCTTAGGAGTCCAATACTAATTGTGTCTGGAATGTGTAGCTTGAAGGGTTATTAGCTCTTAGTGATGTTTACTATGGGCGCGCAGGCGAGGTTATAAGTGTGACGATATGTATAATAATTACAATAATTATTATTGTGTATCTTGATTTCACTGTCATTATTGACATACAAAAATATTTCATATTATTGATGGCAAAAATATTCATTTTCATCCGTTTTGCCTAACTTTGTTTGAAATCTATTTTTAGTCTCATTAACTTCGCTCAATATGCTTACGTATCTCTCAAGTTGAAAATATTGGCAACCAACAACGGATCCAATACAAATTTCCCATGCATAAATAAGTCAAGCAAGTCTTAAAATTATCTGATAATTTTAGTAAAATTTAATAAAAAAGAAAGGGAAGTACCTATTTCAAGGATCTACAAAAAATATTAGCGTTATCATCAAAAATAATATTTTTTTTTTTTTTTTTTTTTATACAACTGGATGACAAACAAGCTGACGGCCCACCCGATGGTAAGCGGTTACCGCCGCCTATAGACACCTGCAATAACAAGGAAAAGTCACTTGATATTGCAGGTGCGTCGTCATCCTGGGGCCTAAGATGAAATGCCGTCCATGCCCAGTAATTGCACTGGCTACCTTTCCACAAATTGTTTATTTTTTCGGTTTTTGTCATGATCATCATTTTTGATGGACTAATATATTTTTAAGGTTGGTTGGGTTAGGTTTCTATGGTGGTACAAGAAAACAAAAGAAAAATGGTGATCAGTTAAATGTCAGGTTTTTGGTTTGTATAGTAATTATATAAAAATTGATCTTACGCAACTATAATACAGTTTTTCGAAAAAAAAAAGTTTGTATGAAAAGCCGTGCGATATAGACGCTCTTACGATGATCTTATGGAGTCAAAAATCTGTCGGGTAGGTACAGACGACAGCACGTCAAGTGTAACAGTTGTACAATGAAATCTGCCTTTATTACGAACGCAGTAACATGGTCTCAAGGTCATACTGTTACGCTTGATGTGCTGTCGACGGTACAAAAATTATAAATTATAAAAAAACTATGATTTAAATTTTAAATATTTTTGTTACATTTGACATCTGAATACCGCAAGTATCAGATGTTCAACCCTCCAATCTCAACTCCATCAGTCCAAATACTCGAGAGTGATTCTTATAGTACCTACCTATATTTAGCCATGTATACCCAAAGATGTAATATTGTTATATTTTAACTGGCCGAAACCAATTTGGGAGAAATGTGATAAATCAACATTATTGTTCTCGCTTGACCGGAAGACGTACCGTAGTCAGAAACATGAGCTCACGTTACTTATGTAGTTTGGTACATAAAGATTGGGATATCAACCATTTCTTTTTGCTCGCCCATAAATACTCGATAGCGTTTCCTGAAATGCTTAGAATTAACTGAATAAGTCATCATTTGGATTGTAACTGTCTATTTAATTCAAGTCTCAAATCCCGAGCGAAGACCTTTGTGTGATGATTTTGTTCACATATTCACAAATATTATGTTTATTTAGGTACCTATATTTATACCTAATAATTCATTTTGTACATTAAGCTAAATTTTAGGTCGTATAAGACGTTTTGCAAAGTTAGAAGAGATAGCTAAAAAAATGTATTACCACTTCAATAAGGCGACTCCACAGCGCCGCTGTGCACACGGCGTATTCTTAATCACTTAGCATTGCTAAACGGGCAAGCGACACGGTAAACAATATGAAGACTCCAACTCCATCTATAATTTACGGTCGCACGCGAACTTGCCTCCGCTCTACGCAAACGTGCATTGTTTGACTTGCAGACCAATTTTAACTGTAACTCTAACTATGACGCATGGTTGTATTATTGAATGTTTAGCCATTGTCTTGTTTACTTGAAAGATCACAGAGAACAGGATCAAGCATTTGAAATAGTAATGTGTGTTTCTTCTCAGTTACTTTCTCTACAAATGCGTTGGGCCATTACGTGGCTGTCTCCACTTTAACGTTACATGAAGTTTAGTTAGTCGTTTCGCTGTCGTACTTCAAAAACTTGGAATTACAGGGCTCCTTCAAAAGGGGATAGGGCAGTATGTTCATGTTGCATTATATATCTTCCGATATGGGCTCCTGTTACCGCTTCTTATCAGGTAAGGTGAAGACAGTTGCCTAGCAGTGAGTGTCTTCTGTCTTCAATGGTAGCTGAGAGTCCTTTAGACCCACAGGTGCCACAGGGCATTGTGGACCTCTACTTAGGAGACACTGATACTCCTACTTTTGTTAGTTTTTATTTGCATGTAGAATCTCTGTAATTATCTGCTTTGGTAACGAAATAAACATTTTCATTTTCTTAAAACTTGGTTTATTTTATATGTATGTACACTGAAAAAAAATTCAACTGAACTTTCACTACCTCTAGCTCAAAAAAGGGTCTACATAACTTACGATAACACCTCATCATCCATATCATCACCACCATATATACGGCCACAGGCCTACCTACATGGGAGAAATACATGAGGAGTTTGGCCCATAACACCCAAATGCGGGTTGGTGGGTAAAAGTGGTTGCAGAAACAACCGGGAACAACGGCTTAACGTGCCTTTCGAAGCACGGAGGAGCTCGAGATAACAAACGTTGACCCATCCCAGGATCGACCATGCCGAAAGTTGCTTTGTTTTTCGTCTCGAAACCAGAGTGTTCAGACCAATACGCCACCACGCTCCTCGACAAACGCACACCTAGCCGAATAATTGCCGTTGATTGTATAAGACTTTTTTGTATAATAAAGATTAATTAAACAAATACTGACCTGTCAACCAAGCGGTCGTCAGTTATTTCTATAGTATTATTTTATTTAATATCAGAAGAGCCTTTTAATTTTATTGTTTACCTGTAACTACGCTTACATTAATTGTTATGTATACTGCCTTTACTTTTATATATTATTTAGTGATTATTTTTATTTGTATTAGGGTCTTTTAGCCTGAAACACAGGATTTCCTAGTTCAGGCACATTGTTGTTTATAATACCTAAGTAACATTGTAACTATTTTAAACTATTTTGTTATGAATTTTTCTGAATAAATTATTATTATTATTATTATTTGTGAAAATACGTAGTCTTTAAACGGATCATAAACAAACTAGTTTTATGTTTTTTCTGGTTCTTTTAATACAATCACATTGACCTTTCCAACCATTTTTTTTTGGTCATACAGCCTAAATTAAAATTTTGTTTTCAGTATTTCATTATTTCTGCATTTATTTCATTGAAATGCTAGTGTTACACATTTCAATGCATCTCCATATGATGCTACTTGGTGAGGTGGATAATCACAAAAAAGTTCTCATCGACTTTCACACCATAATCACTTTTATTCTAATAATCTTTTAGTTGTCATCATCATCATCATCATCATTTCAGCCGAGAGACGCCCATTGCTGGGCATAAGCCTCCCCCAGGGATCTCTAAGTCGATCGGTCCTGCGCTGCCCGCATCCATTGGCTTCCCGCGACCCTCACCAGATCGTTGGTCCACCTTGTGGGGGACCTACCAACGCTGCGTCTCCCGGTACGCGGCCGCCACTCGAGGATCTTTCCGCCCCAACGGCCGTCAGTCCTCCTTGCAATGTGGCCTGCCCACTGCCACTTGAGGTACGCAATTCTTCGGGCTATGTCGGTGACCTTAGTTCTCCTGCGGATCTCATCATTTCTAATTCGATCACGCATTGCCCTTTGGGTAACATTGAGCCTTCTTATGAGGCCAATTGTAAGCGGCCACGTCTCAGTTCCGTAAGTCATCACTGGCAACACACACGAATAAAAAACTTTCATCTTGAGACACTGCGGTAGTTGGACCGAGAATATGCTGCGAAGCTTCCCGAATGCTGCCCAGCCGAGTTGGATCCGTCGACTAACCTCTTTCTGGAAGTTGGACTTACCAAGTTGGACTGTTTGTCCCAGGTAAACATATTCGTCAACAGCTTCCAGTGTAGAGCTCCCAACCTTCACAGGAGCGGGTACAACATGGGAATTGGACATAATTTTCGTCTTATCCATGTTAATTATAAGACCCACTTGTTGGGGGACTCTACAGAGGTCATCGAGCATTGTGCCTAAGTCCTCCAGGGTCTTAGCCATGACCACGATATCATCAGCAAAACCTTTCCAACTATTTTTTTTTGGTCATATAGCCTAAATTAAAATATTTTTTTCAGTATTTCTTTATTTCTTCATTTATTGCATTGAAATGCTGGTGTTACACATTTCAATGTATCTCCATATGTGCTACTTGGTGAGGTGGATAATCACAAAAAAGTTCTCATCGCCTTTCACACCATAATCACTTTTATTCTAATAATCTTTTAGTTGTACGTCAACACAAACACTTGTTTTATAAAACTACACCACTTTTATAACACAAAGTTCACTCCGACACAAATTTTAATTATTGTAATAAAAATCTTGACTGACACCACCAAATCCCGCCAAACTTCCTTTCAAACTATTTCCATGGCAACCACGCTACATCTAAAGGCTAAGGGGGCAATACTCGATAGTTGACTCTTTTAATGTTTTCTTTTTTCAGGTTACCGTTCCAACCTTTTTAGACAGTGGAAATGCGTGGAGAACTGACCCTTTTTCTTCTCTGGAAAAACAAAAAAGTGGTCTATCGGCTTGCACCCACTAAAACCCCTCACATGTACTCATACACAATGGACAGCAGCATTCTGGGCGCTCGGAGCTCAACTTTACTTAACTAGTTTATTTTAATGTTAAAATAAATGTTGCCATTGCGCGTAGTAGCTTATTGAACATTATTTTCTAGTTTTAAATAGTGTGTTCCTTGTCATGTATAAATCATGGACGCTAAGCGCGGCCACCAGACCGAGTGAAATAAATTTATTTCCACATATTTCCTTGTTGTTATTAGCATCCGTATATTACGCGACGGGATATTCGTTATTTTTATTGTTTTGTTGATATTTTTCGAGTATCATAAGCAATATTATTTATCGAGGGATTTATGTAATTGTGGCGTCTTAATATTTTTTGTTTGTATTATCTGCGGGCATTAATCAGCGCTCTTGTGAGTTATAACTGACGTACTTATCAGAAGAGCCTCTTAGATATTAGTAATAAAACCAAAGAATGAAAAGCATCATGATTAGCAAGTGATATTAATGGATTTATATACCTACGTGGAATTTTTCGTAGAGCATAATCATGTATATTGATCTGGTCTTTAGATGATTAAAATTTAAATTTAAATATCAAATTAAATCTTTATTACACAAAAAGAAGTAGGTAAGAATAGTGTAGTAGAATTTTGTTCTTAATAGAATAGTAAAATTAAACTAAATTTCATTTATTTCAGGTAAATTATACCCATATACATCTACATTTTTCCGTAGAAAGTGACATTGGTAACTTACTTGATTTCATACATATTTTACAATTCAAATAAATTAATGGAATTAAATAAATATAACATTACAATTAAAAATACTTACAATCTAAATTAAAATTTTGTTCTTAAATTAAAATTATAAATCATTGGTATATAAATACAAAATACATTATTAGTCACTGCAATTAATGTTAGTAAGTAAACTACAGCTAATAATTATTAGTACTTATTAACAATGAGCGGGCTTATAAATTATACCGATAAGGTGTTACATACTAACACACAACCTGGAAAGCGGTCATAGTACTCATCAAAATGAACAGCTTTTAATAGGTACGTAAAACAAACCTTAAATAGTACAAAAATATCAGATGTTTCATAGAAACTTAAAACACATATTGCAATAAAGTGTATGCAACAGCAGATTCCTTTCAGAAGACCACATCATGTGGGATGGCTCCGCCAAGTACCTCTTCGATGCACTGGACAAATTGCAGCGTCGTGCCGTCCGTATCATTGACGACGTAGAGGTCACGAACAGCCTAGAGCCTTTACAACTCCGTCGTGATATTGCATCACTAGGCGCCTTCTATCGGCTTTATCATGGAGAGTGTTCTGAGGAGCTTTTCGACCTTATCGCACCTTCCCCCTTCCTACTAAGGAGCACGCGTGCCGGTCTTCGGAGTCATCAATTTACCGTCTCGCGTACAAAGAAGTTTAGTAACTCGCTTCTTTGTCGGACTTCCAAAACTTTGAAATCTTTGTCAGCACATGTGTTCCCTCCTTCCTTTAACTTGGGTTCATTCAAAAGAGGCGTGAAAAGGTACCTTATGGTTGTGCAAGGTGGAGGCGGCTAGATCAGTGTGTTTCAAGCTGCACTAGCTGTCTCCGCATATGGACTCTTCTTACTGCTTAACATCAGGTGGTGTTAAGTCATTTGCTGAGCTTTGCATAAAAAAAATCATAGTCCTTTCTTTTTCGGCTGAAACCTGAGGTATCGCTCTAATGACGCAGTCAAATGTGTCATGTGCGAATAATTACGTATAAATATATAAATACAAATAAAATTTACTCTCTCTTTACACAAAGAGGTTTGAATACATTTTTGGGTTAAGCTCGCTTGTGTACAGAGTCTTATTGTAAATGGAATAAAAACTTTTTCGGCGAAATTTGTATTAACATATTTTTGAGTTCAGTCAACCAATAAATAATTTAAAAGCTCAAAAATTATTTTTACCATTTTTTCTATTCAATGGACAAAGCTTTATTGGTTGTATCGCCAAAAATATTTTCCGAGAACGTCCAAAGGATCTATTTCCCCTCGTCTAGTAAGATATACGCGCCGCTGTATCCGTTATAAGATTGACTGCAATTAGTTAGTTAGTTTTAGTGGCATTTGCCAAAATAAGGACTTTGGACACATAAAGTGTATGGATTTATTAAGGAAGAACAATGAGCTGTTTGTTACGGACGTTTGTCGTTATTTGTTTTTTTTATACGGCAAGGGTGGCAAGCAAGTTTACAACCCGCATGACGCTAAGCGGTTACCGTAGCCTATAGTCTAATTTGGTCAAAAGGTTTACATATATGTATTAGTACGTGTAGTCAGTCTGCGTGTAGACGTGCAATATTTCTTATCAAGTCACTCACTACTAAAGGTGTTGTTATAGTCCAAAACCATGTGTTTCTCCCATGTAGGAAGGCCTGTGCCCAGCAGTGGGACAGCTGATGGTGATATATTGCAAAATGAGTGCTGTATGATGAATGGCAGTGTACGGCAAAACCAAACTTGGTTTTTGAGACACTTGACTTCGACTTACTTTTAAGTATTGTTAAAAAAAATTGATTACGTGCATGTAATTAAGTCGCAAATCCTGTCGCTCGGTGGAACATTAGCTCAGCCGTTAAGCTCGCAACCTTATCTATCACTTTTATCCCGCACAATCATAATAAATATCAGGTAATTCGTACATTAACCAGCCCTTGAGTTATAACGTCTACCCAACATTTAGGCGAACCGAAGGCATTAGCATTAATTTAAAATATTATTTATTGTTCGTTGCGTTATTTTGGTAAAGGAGCTAGGTTTTGCCGGATAAGGTAAGGTTGCTTGATTTCAAACTCAAATCCAGAATCAGCGAAAGTAATAACATTATTTAGGTAAAAAATATATATCCCGGAAGAATACAAAATGTTGTTTCAACAATTTGCGAACGTATTTAACGCATAAACTCAGATACGCAAATGTCTAAATTAAATGAAACCATAACACACACACACACGCACACGCACACACACGGGTATGTGCGCAGTTTGCGCACACGCTTAGTAATTTGTCATTTTGCGCTAACAGCTAATCAGGTAAGCAGGTACGAAAGTTGACAATTTGAGCATATCGACGGAATGCTGCTCATTTTTACGTAATTTCCTCAATACACAATACATTAGGAAATATTGAAATAAAATAAAATAAGTAATTTATTCTTATTTTAATATAGGTGTAATGGAAAAATAAACAAATTATTGGTTAGAAAACGAGGCAAATGGTTTTTTTTTGTAACAAAAATAAAATGAAAAAGTACGCTAAGTGACATTGTACGAAATACAAATAAAGACTTAGAATATATAAAAACTAGAATAAACTGTGACCTGAAAAAAAAATGGAGGGTAAGTTTGGTATCAGCCAAAGGTGATGTTTTATATCCGGCCAGATACCTATAATAACTTTACGTACTGTATCTCAAAATATCTCCTGTATTCGCGAAAAATACTAATAATTCGTTTTCATGGATAGTTTGTTTGTACAAAAGTTGAAATTTTTCGTCGATTTCACCGTTATTCAAAATGGCAATATGGCGGGCGACATAGAAGTCAACTAAACGTCACCGAAGTGACATACGCGCCAAGATGAATATTTGGCTGTGTTGCAGTTTTTTTTAATGAAAATTCATGTTTTGTACCACGCAACAGAGAAAATGAAAAGAAAATGGTCAATTGAACACTGTTTTGCATTTTTTTACCTATTTTTCAGAATACTAACGCAGGTCAGCGTGTGCCACTTAGCCGAATTATGCATTCATTTAATGATTTATTTTGTAATTTAGATTTAGATATTTGTGGTATCTCTCCATATGTTTTCAAAAAGCACCTCTTAGAATCACTGAGTAATATTAATTCTATTTTTTGTTTCAAAATTTGTCCTGATTAAGTGTCTCTTAATATTGCATCAATCACACTAATGTATAACTAAATGTGGATAACGGTGCTGATTGTACATCTACAACCATGAAAATACATGTATCAATTAGTGAATTAATTGTACAGTTGTTTGTTGTCCTAAATAAATAAAATAAAAAATAAAATACTATCAAACACTCGCATAGTACTGGCCTGGTGGCGGTACATTTTTGGATCATCTCTTTTCTCTTTTAGCCTGCACGCGCCTTGCCAGAATCGTCAGCAAATTAAACCGTCAAAGATCCGCAGCCTGCTTGTAAAGAGTCTCCTTTACTCACTTGTATTCGTAGTTCCACCCACGGGTTCATGTTGATGATCTCGTTAAGGGTAAGATGACACCAAATGACCGTAATTATACCCAGTTTCGGGGGTAATAGCCTCTGTTACCCCCGAATTTACACCCCGCTCGCGTTTCTTTGTTTATTAAAGTTTTTTTTTATTGTTATCGTTTCCCGTTAATTGGCAGTATATAGGCTGTTCTTTTTAACATTGGCTTTGATAATTGTTTGTCATTATTGCTTTGTCTGTTTCAATATTAAATAGGTACAGTCGAAGTAGAAACACATAAGTACAGATAGGGAATGACTATTTAAAGTATTTCAATTAAATATTAAAGATGTAGGTCTAGTACAAAACATTCTGGTAGAACCAATATCAGAAGCCTCTAATAAATTATGCACTCTAGTTCAACTGTCAGAGACGTGATTTCTTTTCTTTTGTACCACTTAACACGACAAAGCACGTAACAAGGCATTTAGTTTTATATAATTAAAAAAAAACTAAACCCATCTATTTTGTAATTGAGAAGATATATTGGGCTGGCATAACCGTATGTACCTATAAAAGTCTCAAACTAAAAATAGAGATTTTTTTTATTGTTAACGTTTCCCGTTGATTGGCAGTTGTTGCGATAGCCTGTTTTTTTTTAAATTGGATTTGATAATTGTTTGTCATTATTGCTTTGTCTGCTTCAATATTATATAGGTACAGTCGAAGTCAGAAGCAGCTCACACATTAGTACTATTATTAGAAAGACTATAATTCCGCTCGTACAATAATAGTTGCTACGAATATGATCGCAATAGTTATTGTGACATTGTGGACCTTAAGCTACTTCCGAGTTAGACTGTACCTTTATGATATTGAATAATAACTATAAAAGGGACGCTTAGCGTAATAGACACATACACTTGAGTCTTTGAGTTGGTCATCCCGAGGGATATCAACGTGTATCTATACTAATACTATAAATGCGAAAGTGTGTCTGTCTCTCAGTCTGTCTGTCTGTCTATCTGTTACCTCTTCACGATTGAACCGCTGTACCGATTTAAATGAAATTTGGTATAGAGATAGTTTGAGTCCCAGGAAAGGACATAGAATAGTTTTTATCTCAGATATCATCCCTAACGGGGGTGAAAAGGGGGAGTAGAAGATTATATAGGGAATCAATAACCACTGAAAGGAATTCAGATGAAATTTGGTATAGAGATAGTGACGACCGCTTGGCCGAGTGGTCTGTACCCCAGGCTACTCGGTCAAAAGGTCCCGGGTTCGAATCCCGGTAGGAACAAATGTTTGTATGATAAGTACGAACATTTGTTTACGAGTCCATGGATGTTTATATGTTTATTTAGTATATTTCTAATATTTATATACATATTATTATCATTATTTCTCCGTTATCTAGTATCCATAACACAAGCTCTTAATGATGCTTACTTTGGGCTAGATAATAGGTGTGAGTGTATAAATATAAATAAAAAAAAAAGTTTGATACCCTGAGAAGGACATTAAATACTTTTTGGCGTGATAACCAATATCAATGCGGGTGGAGCCGGGCGCGGCCACTAGTATTTTATAAATACAAAAAAATATGGTAACATCCATGACTCCTGAGAAAAAAAAACTTTATTTAGGTTAGGATAAATAATAGCTTGCAATGTGATACTTACATCGAAATAATATACAAGAGAAACAAAACTTCTGACTACCCCACAAAACCAAAATCCGTTTTGAATCTACCCAAAGACCGTATTAACATAAAACCCTATGTACCGATCAGATAGAACTCAATTAGCAATAGGATCCTTCCTCTGGGAGCTTATTATTCGGTGTCCGGACAAAACCCATAATTATTTACAACTACCGCTGGCTGCGTTTTAAAACTACCCCCGTTGTCCGCCATCAACGTCCGATAACGCGGCCAACTATGAGAAGGCTTGTTTATTGAGAGGACATCACGAGGGTTGTGGTGTTCATACTTGGTTACTTTGTAATGGATATTCAATATTTTTATGTACCTTTTGGATTAATTACACAAATAAAAAAACAAGCTGTAACTGATTTCCCACACGACAGTTAGACGCCAGTGTAAAATAAAAACATTTTTAGCCACACCTGTTGGCAATCTTGACAACCATTTGACAGCCATTGTTGGAGTAAAAGTATTCTGTGGACACCAGCATTCCAACGACAAGCACGGCTTGAGCCGGAACTCAAAAATAATAATAAAAACAAACTAATTAGTAGTTGATTTATATATCTTTATGTAAAAATCAATCAAATATTCAATGAAGTCTTTGCTATACATTTTAAACACAAGAAAAACGAAATCGTAAAATATCGATTGTAGGTATTTCATGTCGTATAACCAACACAGAGACAATTATACATACAGAGCCAAGAGATCGACGTAAAGATTGGTGAATACGCTTACGCGCAGCGCTGTGCTCAAACGTCAAATTCAATGGAGGCTCGTTGTCTTGTCAGACGTCAAGCTCGATCTCGAATATTTCTGTTAGTGAATCACACTGATTGACTGTCGTACAAATGGGTTCGAAAAAAACGATTCGAAAGTGCTTCTTGGGGAGCGTAATTGATTATAGTCAATTTAAACGCATACTTGATGAATTTTAAAAAAACTTAGAAATGAAACAATATTTAATGTTTGATCAGAATTACATAAACATAGTGCTCGAATTTAAGTTTAGTTTTGAAAATGTTTAACATAAACTATTAGTACATAAAACTACAGATAGACGGCGTGGACATGGTAATTATATTTTGATCCTTCATATCTAAATTAAAAAGTTATCCAACCTTCTCCACGTTCGGTCTCACAGTATGAACAACGTACAAGGCTATATATCCGGCGATAAGGCCTTTTGTATCTCAAAATAAATAAAATAGCTTAAATATGTCCGGCGCGGGACGGCGCGTGCGTGGCGGTCGTTACCGAGCGATACGCGACCGGTAATCATGCAAATAGTTTGTATTAGGATGCTCTTGTTGTAAATTTTAATTACGGATCAGACACTAGTATTGATCTAAATTAAAAGTTTAAAGAAGTCTTTTAATAATGACAAATACACTGTTGTTAATTATTATTATTCTGCTTTAACCTGTTAAGCCACACTATAGACATAGTTGACCTCCGGAGTCTCAAGGTTAGACTGTACGCTTGATGTGCGACTGTACATAAGAATGCTACGAGCTACGAGCGTTACGAGTTTCGTAGCAATCGTAACTTTACAGTAGATACAGCTTTCACAGCATTGATTTGAATAATTATTAATCTGTCTAGCGGCGTTAAACATTTGGAGGTCTTTGACAATTGAAAAATCGATTGTGTCTGGAATCTGATGCTTGACGGATTGAAAACCACAATATTTATAAAATTAAGTAGGTATTAGTAATAATAGGCATTTTAATTTATTGTTTCTTGGGAGAAATACCGGAAACTAATGCTCGTTTTCACTAAAATTCGCTCTTAGAGATTTTTAGCTCAGTCTATCTAAAGGTGATAGAAAGAGAAAAATGTCGATAAGAGTCACCTAAGCCTAGAGAAAGGTTAGTAATTAGTTGATATAGTTATAAAAAATAACAAAATTGAAATTTAAATTCTATTCACTCACCTTTTTTTATAACATTAATTAATGTTTTAAAGATAAATCCAATATTTGAAAACTAAAGTAGTTTACTATTTTTGGTAAGGTATATTGCACCTTTCGATTTTGCTTAAAATTTATCTACTACGTATTCGTGCTACTTTGGGACATATTATTAAAAATTTGATGAGAAAAAGAAAATTAATTGATTTTCGGCCGTTTTAAAAAAAAATGGTTAACGTTTGTAATTATCGAACCGTGCCAAAAAATACAATCTAACTATATTAAATCAAAAACTCTTACCCGACTCCATCAGTCTATATGTAGTAGCAGGTCTATATCAACCAAATTATATAGACCTGCTATTACATATATGTTTCCAAAACAACCGTAAATACTAAGGTCATTCAGCTCCAATTCGATTTACGAAAAGCCAGTTGAAACAAGGCGCGGTTAAGCGGCCCCAAAGAATAGCTTCAATCAAACTTTTGGCGCCTAAATCTCGTATCTGTTTCTCTCCCCGTATCTTGGTGCAGCCCGGGTTGGAGCTCGTAACATAAACACGATGATACACTATTAAAAGTTGGACTCGTTTTGTGAGCCAAAATATTATTCGGGCTACCTTCTCTCTATCTCACGCGTATCTCGATAAGGGCTGCCGATAGACATTGTTATCAGTTTTGTTTAAAAAAACTGTCCATAGTATTTAATCACTTTTAAATTTTAGTTTTTATTTAAATTAATCCAGTTTAAACTAAAACCGCCATAGCCCACCAACCCGCATTAAGCCAGCGTGGTAGTGCTGGGTCACAAACTCCTCATGTGTTACTTCCATGTAGGAAGCATGGAAGTAACATTGCATCGGAGTTACATTTGCACATTTCGTATTCTATTTACATTTTGCGTTTTATTTTGATAAAAATTATTAAATGATATCTAGCTAAAAAATAATTTAGAAAACAAATCTGCCCCAGGACTTGACTTTTTTTTTCTGGTCTACAGAAATATTTTTCTCACCAAACAAAGAAATAAGTTTTTCACTGCGCTGATCCAAATGAGCTCTTTCATTCAAAATTTTGCAAAATAGGATTAAGGAAGAATAAAGTCCTGTACATATCCTCACTGAAAGTGAATAACGGATAACATAATACTTAAAATTATACCTATGTTTACTTGTACTACAGTACTACTTGTACTACAGTAGTTGTAAGTGCGGCTGCGTGTGTCGGGTAGCTTCCACGCGCGCAATACAAAGCCGCCACGTCTTAGATTGCTCAAAGTAACTCTGGGCAATCTCCATCGGCGCAGAACCATTTACTAGGTGGTAGACCTGTATGCAGGGTCGTCTGGGTAGGTACCACCGCCTTTCTTATTTCAGCCGTGAAACAGTTCGCTGTGTTTCGGATTGAAGGGAAAGGTAGCCAGTGTAATTACTGGGCACGGACGGCATTTCATCTTAGGCCCCAGGATGACAACGCACCTGCAATATCAAGTGATTTTTGCTTGTTATTGCAGGTGTCTATAGGCGGCGGTTACCGCTTTCCATCAGGTGGGCCGTCAGCTTGTTTGTCATCCAGTTGTATAAAATGTATAAAAAAAATAACCAGGCCTTAAGGCCGGGTCGTCTGGGGGTGGTCTGGTGAATTTGCTTCGCAGACCCCAGACCACTTCCGCGAAATGCACGAGAGTTGTGCAGGAGTTTTAGCGGGTATTCCCAGGGTCAATTTAGACGCTGGGCGAACCCCGCACTCGCCGTCAATGGATTTCTCCTGGTAAAAAAAAGGCCCTACTTGTAGTGTCCACACTTTTCCTGCGTCAGCTGTAAATTAGTACGCTGTATTTCGATGTGAAGGTAAATATAGCTAGTGGGATTAAAGGACACAAGGGGTTTGACCATACTTCTTGAGTTGTAGGTGCAATATCAATTTCAATACCAATATCTATATCAATTCTTACGTGCAATATCAGTTTGCGATTTCCTTCATATAGCAGATGTCTATAGGCGATCGTTATTTACTTACAATGAGAGGTATAACGTTACTCGGTGTATAGCGGAATGTAAGTTCACAGAGCGCTCTGCTCAAAATTTACAGGACAAGTAACCTAGCGCTAATTTATTTAATTTTATAATATGTATTGTGTTGTTGTGACTGTGCATTGTCGGACAGCCTTAAAATAAAGTTAATACTTTTGTTATTAACTTTGCATATCGTTTCTAACTAGATATACTTTTACTATTTTTTTTCTGTATGGCACTGCACAGCAATATATTTAAATAACCACAACAATTGTGACTTCATATTTTGAAAAGAGTGACTACACGAGTTTGTTGCCGGAGTCTTCTCGGTAGTTCAACTTTTGGAACCGGTGTAAATTTAGACATGATAGACAGATTTACAATAAGACATTGTGAGACCATTTCTTAAATAGATATACATAATTTGTGATTTTTGACGATTCGAAAGAGCTTCTTAGGAGCCTACTTGAATAAATATATTTTTGATTTTGATTTTTATTTTGAGCGCGATGCGATGAGCTCTGTCAACCTTATTCATTGCAGGAACAAAACACAGAGGTAATGTTATTTGACTTGGATAATCTGTAGGGCATAGGTCATCTGGGGGTGGGCTGGTGAAATTGCTTCGGCAGAGCCTAGGCTACCCCCGCAAAGGGCAATGGAGTTACCGGGGAGTTTTAGTGGGTATTCCCAGTGTCTTTGGCGCTGGGCGACCCCCACACACGCCTGTCGCCTAGCCAGCGGCGGGTAGGCCTGCAATCAGATTTCTCCTCGAAAAAAAGGCCATAGGTCATACGAAAATCTAAATAGTTTGCGAAAGGATCTTAATATTTTGTCAAGTTATAGATGTCAACATTTTCGGCAGGATGCATAGGATTTCGGCGACAGCCCTACCGGCCCGATAGAGTCCGGCAAGTCCGGCTTGTCTCATAAACATGCCCCGGTATCAGCGGGTAATCTGCCGGATTTGTCGATCAGCCCGGCATCCACTGGCCAGATTTGTACCCGGCTTTGCCTCCGATACGACAATACATTTTGCTTTTCTTGTTCAATGTTTATGGGTCTATGCGGCCAGGTGGAACTGGAGGGTTGAAATTTGTTTATTGGCCTGATCGAGGGACTAGTGCGCCCGAAGTTTGATACGCTTTTGGTTGCGGGTGGGGTTTGTTCCGATTAAAGATTACGCTGCCGATTTGGAGATATCACACTGCTGGTATTGTTTAAATTTAATTATTTATTACTTTTATAATATTTACAAAGATAATGTGAATCTTATTGTAATTGAAGTTAGAGTCAAGGACAGCGAGAATGGTACATGTCATTGCTCAAGGCTGCAGCCGTTGCCTTAATAAATCGATGGAGGAGGCCTTTGTTTAGCAGTAGACATCATAGGCATTTTGTATCTAATATTTTTCTACCGATACCTAACTATTTGCTTTCGCGTTGCCAGCCTACCACATTATATCCAATACAGATGGGTTGACTGGACATGGGAACCCTTTATAGAGAAGTCCACGCTTGCCGATTAATTATAATTTGAATATTGATAAAAGTGCTATACAATTGAAATGCAATGAAGGATATTTTAAGAAAGATTAATTTTAATTACTAATTAATTACGATTAATTTTAATTAAAAAAGTCGCTAAGACTTCACTGTTATCTCTAATCAATGCCGACTGACATGTCAAACTTGAACGAGGAGACTCGCCGTCAATCTGATTACTTCCACTTGGTCTCCTTAAAGGCTTTACTCGTTTTAATATTCATAATAATCTCATCTGAGATGACGTGGAGACGAAATGTTTCTGAATTGACTGAATATAATTATATGAATATTGATGAGTCACCTTGTTCTGGGCTCGACGTCGAAATCCAAGATTGGAAATGTCTTGTGCTGGTTGCTATTAAAATAAAGTGGTTTGTTTTGCCGAAAAATTCATATAGTGTTACTCAAAGAAAAGTAAAAAATATAAAATTGTAAGTAACCCCCGGCCTCATTAATCGTCTATCTAATACTATCTCATTGAGACTATTCTTATGAGCCCAAACACGCTATATCTACTGTAAGTTTCTGAAGAATTAAGGATCGCGCAGACTTTTTGATGGAATGTCACCGAAGTGACAGTACACCAAATTTCAAATCAACCGGATCTGTGAGAGTTAGTAAAACCCCTTTATCATGTGGAAAATGAGCTGATGGTCTTCAAACGCCTGAACTGATCTTCATAAATTATAGCTAAGAACCATTGTAGTAACGCCAGATTTCAAACAAAAAACCCAGATCAAAATCGGTCCATTAGTTTAGGAGCTACAATGCCACAGATAGACACACAGATACACAGACAGACACGTTAATCTTATAACACCCCTCTTTTTCGTCGGGGGTTAAAAATAAAAAAATGTATAATGTAAAATGTTTTTATAAACAATAGCAAAGACTATACGTCAATAAATTAAAACATGGGCTATATTAGTTCATAGGAGTGATTTGCAACTTTCTAATACATCTTACTTATTTGATAATTTTATACCATATCTATAAAATATTGCAGTCGATGTTACATCATTCCATAGAAATTTTATGAAATTATCAAATGGATAAAATATATATTTGAAAGTTTTAAATTTCTATGAACTAATATAACCCGTGTTTTAATTTACTGTCGTCACCATACGACAATAATAAAACATGGGCTATATTAGTCCATAGAAATCGAATCTTGAATAATATTATGACATAATAATAAATTTAAAAAATAATATGTCAAATTTATGATTAATTTAAGTTGAGTATTTTGTTATTTTAATCTATATTGTAGTATTAGGTACGAGGAGCTTGGTGACGTAGTGGTTTGAGCGCTCTGGTTTTGATAACGAAAACAAAGCAACTTTCGCCATGGTCGGTTCCGGGATGGGTCAATCAAATTTATAATCTCGAGCACCTTTGTGCTTCGGAAGGCACGTTAAGCCGTTGGTCCCGGTTGTTACTGCAACCGCTTTAACCCACCAACCCGCATTGGGCCAGCGTGGTGGTGTTATGGCCCAAGCTCCTCATGTGTTTCTCCCATGTAGGAAGGCCTGTGCCCAGCAGTGGGTCGTATACAGGCTGATGATGATGATGATGATGATATTGTAGTATTGTATTTTTTTTAAAATTTTTATTTTATTGACATTCAAACACAATTGTAAAAAAATGTTACTGAATAAATGATATGACGATGAATATGATTTTAAGATAAAAATTGGCACATACAATAATATACATAGGTAACAAAATATGTCTTTCATAGAAATTTGTTTCCCCTTCTTTGTTCTCTTTCTTCTTATTGCCTATATATTTCACCATAAGTTGCATTTCAGAAATTGTTTTTAAGCAACAAGACCGACCGCCTGGGCGTTTTTGTATTGTTAATCTGGTCTCTTGTGGGCAGTATTGGTTTGAGGTTTAAGATAACCAGCCTCTTTTGGCAAGCTGGCAAGCTATTAATCTACGTAAAAAATAAAATGTTGAATAACAAAAGAAAATCGAGTCAGCCACGAGATGTATGATGCGGTTTATTTGTCAATTGTGAATTTTACATTGTAAATAATGAAAGCTAGGTGTGCTGAACTCTTTGGACAGTGAAAAATAATATGATTTAAAAATAGTGTTTGGTTGGTGTCATGTCACTGTCAGTATAATTTGATTAAAATATTTTCTACGATAGAATATCAGTTTTATTATTTATTTTAAACTGCTTGCAACACTAGGATTTCATTTGATCAAGAATTAAGTTATTGTTGTTTTATTATAATGTATCTTAAACATTATTATTATTTTTTCGGATCTAAAGGCTAAGAAAATATAATACTTTTTGTTTTCTTTGCTTTTAGTTCGAAATTGTTGACTGTGATCCAATCAAGAAGTTTCAAAAATTGGCTACATTTATAATATAAACTTACTATTATGGGGAATTAAGAACCACTGCTTAGATGAACAAGATCGGGTTCAAAGGTACCCTATTCATAAAGATCATAATAATGTCTTCAGAACAAGCTCACCCGTTACCACACAACACCTCAAGCGGCGTAGACGTCGTAAATCGGCCGTCTCAATTTACGCATCTTGTCCAGTGGCCTCGGTAAGGCCAGGCCTTATTGATAGGCCATTGTCACACTGACTTATGGCCCACAATTCGAGTTGGTGAGGCCTGCTAATCTCCTTGAATGGACTGAATATCTAACCAAAAGAGTAGTGCAGCATGCTAACGTTATATTTTCTAATAAATTACGATACGTCGTAAGTAGCGAAAAAAGATGATACATACCTTAATACCACGTAGCTCCGAGGGGTCCGAGTCCTCGGAAGTAGAGCTTTAAGTCCGCCTGGCTAGCTACCACCATCTCACCTAAGTCTGCTGCCACAGCAATAATGTTAGCTAGCATCATGGTTGTGTTCCGGCAGTTGGAGGTAAGATAGCCAGTTTTCTGTGGTTGAGAAGTTCAGTTGTACCACCATCGGCTTCATCGTCACTTATCATCAGGTGTGATCAAGGCCTCTTGGCCTAAACATAGCATGTTACTTTTTCTAAATTATACATAATTTGTTAGCTCTTATGCTAACAAATTAAGTCTGTTCGGCTCTGAAACCTACCAATTTATGAGCAACATCTGAATATTCAGATGATGAATGAATGAAATGAATGATGAATTTTAAAGATATCTTTGAAATTCAATTTGACCTTGAATTGTAGTCATTGCGTAGCGCCAAGAAAGTTGCGCTTTTTTAATTTAAAATTACCCCGAATTTGACACCAGCGAAACCGCGGGCAAAAGCTAGTAATTCTGAAACTTAATCAATATTGAACTAAAACTTATGCATCACTTTCTCTGTCAAGCGGCGTTATACACATGGAGGAAAGAGACAACTAATTTTTAAATTCCGTGAAATTATTCAGTGTTCACTTTCAGTTTTGAGCAACACATAATGACCATATTGCTTCACTTTCATCCTATCACACATACAATATCTGCTAACTCGACAACTGTCGTCTGATCCACTCTGAGACGGGATTACCGCGTATTTACTGCAAATTAACCGAACAATTGATGGCCAATTGATCGTCTAATGTGTGCATGAGGCCATTATATTAAATCAAACAGGCCTCCCAATACCTGTACAAAGACCCAATGATTTAAAGCCGCTATCGGCCTTATGTTTATATAGACAGATTAGTGCGTCTGCCTGTGAATCTATCTTGCCAGATAATTGGTCTGCTACTAGCTAGCTGAAATATCATTCACGTAATAACTGTCCGTAAACTAAAACCTCCTTTCATGGCTAAGGATCGTGATTGGGTTTAGTTTTCTTACTCCGATATAAAATACCTATATAAAGGAGATGTTACAAACGCCGTTTCTTTCTTTTTGAGTAATACATAAGTATTAGTCAGAAAGTATTACTTATGTATTATTACTCAAAAGTATGCTTGTTTACCTCCCCTGACTAGATTTCAACCCGTCAAGCATCAGATTCTAGACACAATTGATGTTTCAATTGTCATAGCCCTCCGGTGGGATAACGCCGCTTCAGGGATTAATTTTATAATGTTACTGACCTTGTTTAGCTGTTTCATATCATACCCAAACAATTAAATTTCAATTGTCTATGGCATGATATGATGCTATCCAGCATTTAATTGTGTCTTTTTGTCATAAATATCTATTCCAAACTTCAAACAAAACAACATACCAAGCTTACCTCAGCCGAAATAATAGCAAACACTGCAACAGCCAAAGCTTCCATCTGGCTAAAACCGGTTTAATCCGCCCGGAACCGGCGCGATCCGGCGCGAAGTTTGCGCTGTCATGGTTGCTCTGCGGTTCACGACACTTACCTTGTTGATCTCCGACCAATTAAACAGTTTGGGCTTTACTTCGTTGAAGCATCCAATGCGTGTTTAATAAAAAAAACAGCTTTCTTTTTAATTAAATTAAATTCATGATATTGCATTGACATAAACACGAAACGTATTGTATTATGACAGCTTTGCTAGTTGCTTAGTTTATTAAATTTTGCGCAAATGAAATGAGCAATTGTTTTAAGGTAAAGTTTTGCTCGTAATAACCTGCACAGTAGGGACAATCAGCTTCCAAAAGATGTAAACTACTTGTATTTCTATCGCATTGGCATAAAAGACAGAATGTACAAATCATTTTGTTGCTGAATGTATGTACAGTTATAAATATTGTACCTACTAAAACATACTGTAAAGTTGAAATAGTCTTACAGCAGCACAGATAAAATTGGCAGGTATTGGCATTGTCTTATGCCAGTCGGATCCTTTTTTTTACCAGGAGTAATCCATTAACGGACCTATCCACTGCTGGCGAAGCAGTGGGCGTGTGCGGGACTCGCCCAGCGTCTAAACTGACCCTGGGAATACCCGCTAAAACTCCTAGATAACTCCCTTGCTTTTGCGAACGCGGTTTGGGGTCTACGAAGCAAATTCACCAAACCACCCCCAATGCCAGTCGGCTCCTGCGCGCATTTTAGCACTAATGTTCCTCTAAACTATTCCAAAATAAATAAATAGTAACCAAAAATAATTTCTAATATAATACCTACCTATTATAAAATTCGTCGTATTTTCCTTTTACAAAAGCTTGGACTAAAAAATGTATATCCCACTAAATATTAGGTAGGTACTTAATTTTATTATTCGTTCTAGTAACAGGACGCCCAGAAAATAACTTATGTATAAACGCAGAAGAGCCTTCAGCCGAATCAAATGGCCCCCGATACCCAGGACCCGCAACTAAAGAAACAAATACAGCTACCCTTTTAGCCAAATGTCACGGCAGTAGAATGTAACGTCGTCGTAGTGTGTCGTAAACATCGTCCGAGGTGGGCACCGGCCCATTGCCCACCCAGTTTTGTGTCCGAGCGTAAATGTTAATTACGCTATTGAATGAAAGCAGGCTAAGGTAATGTTGGTAAAAGAACTGGATTAAGTAAAAACTAGTAACGATGGACCAGATAATTATCACGGAGCACGTATTATTTCTAGGCACTATTTTTAGGAGGCCGTAACATTACATGGGGGCAACATATTGAGGAGGTTTCGCTTTGGCCCATTATGTTGGATAATCTGTAAAGCGGTGTTATATTTTTTTTACAGTTTCCTCTACTTTATCACACTTACCTACCACCAATATTCATTATTGTCAACACCTTATCTTATGAATGTCTGGTATCGATCGCTTCTAGTGACATGACCGCCTATTTTTGACATAATTGGTGTTTATTTTATTTATGTAAAATGTGCAAAGTAAGTACCTTCTTATCTACATACTATGTTATAACCAATTTGTTTAACGTCACAAAAAGACTCCATCTGGATAGGCTTAGATCACTAATTTTAAATCTGTAAACAAAGTTTCACCCACCGAATCCACCAAATCACTTACCTGATTATTCCGTACGATTATTTAGATTTCAATTCACCTCGATGCACCAAGTCTAAACCCGCAACTAAATTACGTAAACTCCGACTTACGAGATATCAAACTGACTGCGCTGATTAGGCCTTACCCGCGACTATACAACTGACGCAACTTTGCACCGGCTTGTTCCGGATCATACCGACTTTAACTAGTTCACGCCGGTTGTAAACTGGTTTACCTAAGAGATTTTGGTGTCTAGACAAAAACAGGTCGTGTCTAGGAAATTGGGCTCATTCATATGTAAAGAGCTATTCTAAGGATTGTTTTGATGAAGTCAAAGTAGAACATTGTTTTTTTATATACGAAAAGGGTAGCAGACAAGTACGTCCGCCTGGTGGTAAGCGGTTTCCGTAGCTAATAGCCGGACTACCTTTCGCCTTGGTCCAGGAAATTTTAATAACAAGTATACAAATTATGTATGTAACTCTATGTGTGATTTTCAGTTTATGATTCTTGTAATGAAATTCTTTAAATTGTTTGTTATTTTTTTTTACTTTACAAATACAAACTAAAAAACGCAATAAAGTACTTTATGAAAATGAGACAGACGGACAGATACAATTAAACTATTATAGAAATAAAATATTCTTGCACTTAAGCAAACTAAAACTTAACCAAACCAAAATAATTTCGGTTCTAAATAGTTACAAAAAAACCTTAATTTTTACCACTTCAACGTTTGCACTTGTAATTTCAATATTAATTTCACTTTGGACTCCAAAGCCGCTAAGGTGAGCCCACATGGAGAACGTAAAGTGCTGTAACTCAAATTAAGCGTTATAAAATAAAAACTATATAGGTAATCGAGAATTCAATAAGGGTAATAATCCGACTTACGAAAACTCCAGGACTCGTGAACAATATTCAGGCTCATCATACAGAGATCTGCGTCTACCGGGATTCAAATCTGGGACCTTCGGCCTAATAGACTAGGGTACTGAACTATTGACCACTCAAACAGAAGGCCATCAATTAGTGCTTCTGTTTTTGCCCCTTTAAATCTAAAGGAAGGTAAATACTTCTTTTAAAGCTTAGTAATCTTATCGCCGTACAACGGCATCAAAAATATACAATCAATTTTGACCCTTATCGCATTGCCATAAGTGATAGAATGAATACGTCACTTTGCTACTGCTGTACGTGAGTGACAATCAATCAGGTACTCATTGAGTGACGTGTCTCGAGTCTATTACAGCGGTAATTATCTACGCAGTGCCCGGGCCACTCGCAATTAATCAGGGTTGCCACTTAGAAGAATTTGTGTCATGCTCGCCGAAAGTGGGGTCACGTGACGAATTGTGTTTTGAGCACTGCTGTCACGATGTACGAGTTGGAAATACAGTTTAGCTCTAAATGTAGGTGAAGTTATCAACCGTAACACTGTTGTATGACGAAGATTTTTGACTTCGGCACTGTTATTATTCTCGACTCGAACGTATTCGATGCAAACAGTTACAACCCATCTCGCTTTGATGCATAACGCTAAAAAGTGGCAGATAGATAGTTTCTGTAATATGTTATGAATAACGATGCTGGACTATATTGTCACTTGGATGGACTATATTACTTTATTAAGAAAAGTATCACATATATATCACTTACATACATATTTATTTTAATGTTAAAAGTGAAAATAAAAATAACAAAATCACTGAATTCAGATTTAGTCTTCTATTCTAGAGGTGATAGATATATAGAATAAACTTTATTGTACACTAAAAATTACAGATAAAACTTAATGCTTAAATGAAATTATGCAAGAACGGTCTTATGGCTATATAGCGATCTGATAGCTATAGTTCTATAGCGTGATACGTCAGTCAGGTTCTCTAAAATCTTCTGTTCTGGAAACGATACCCCAGTTAGGTGTTCTAAATTCGAGTTACATTTCGATTTTTCCCACTCGAATTTTTTTTATGAGGATGACACCATCATCAGAAATTGATTATTCATAGTTATTGATTATTGTAAGTCATTCAATATAACATTACCGTCGAAGTGTCGCTGATATTGTCGGTGATTACAATAGATCTTCCAGAATCCCATAATAATAATCACCTGATTATCGTTATGACACATCATTACGTTATATTGAAATGGTCAGCATAGTAAAAGCCAATTAAGCCTATGACGTATCGCCTATATATAACGTATATATGTACATTTAAAGCTAATAAATACAAAATTATCTTTGATATTTAAGTTAAAGCTTTATGACAGCAAGATTAAGACTCAGTTTGACTTTCATCCATGAAAAAACATAAAGTAAACACGGATAAATCAAACGTGTCTTTCATAAGCAGCTCGGGCTCCACAGATAAAGCAACGTCCATTAGACGCGTCAGCGGGACACGGCCGGTTCGAATAGGGCTGCCACTTTCACGCAGAAATAAAATATAATGTTATTGTTATCATTTTGTAAGAAAAGAAGAAGAAAATAAAATGTTTTAACTACGTGTTGCATAGTAAAGTTTCGGAAATGAATAATAAAAACGTACTATGGCTGGTTATGAATGAATTTATTGCTTTACAAAATATTCTCTCTTAGCTTCAGTGCACTTTTTGACACGAATAAGCAAGCCAATTTTAAAAACATTTATGCCACTCCTCCGTGATGACTTCAAAAACATGCTTTTATACTCTTCGTCGGCCTCTTCTCGTGATGAAAATCCTAGTCCACGTAAATAATTGATTTAAAAAAATGTAAATTTCGCACGGTGCCAGGACCAGTCCCGAGGACTGTACGCAGGCTGACCCATAATAATGTTCATCATTTTAAAATTGGAGATGTTTGGCTAAAATCTTATCTCAATAATATTGACGAGGGACCAGACGCACTGTAATATTTTACCACTCATACCAAAGGCATCATTAATAATAAAATAAACAATAAACAAATAAATAAGAGCTTGTGTTATGGATGCTTATAAAGACACAATAAACCTATGCTACATAATAAATAATGTTCATAAAATTTTAGAACTTGACCTCTATTAGATAAACTCGAATCGTGAACAAAAGTTTGATAGATGGACAGGTATAAAAAAGAACTTGGGGCCTTTGCGTAAGTACACAGGGAAATTGTCGAAAACTTTAACCTGTCACTTTTTATCACGGTGCGTCAAAACAAGATGAGATGTGACTTATGGAATCTGTCGACTGTCATGCTGAATATCGATGATCAAATTCGCTACGCACTTGTTGCCTTAAAGCACTGAAATGCGATGCACGCTAGCACGAAAGTACAAAAAAACCACTAAAGTAAAAGCGAAGGCATACTACATCGACCAACTTCATTTCAAATGTTAACACAGCGATGTTTCGAATGTTCTGATACACAAAGTGACTCTGTTCTCAGAAAATTGATTAATGATGATTTGAGAACCAATTGCTTCTGTTATATATTTATACTCTTTATTTTTCATTTACAGTTACAATAATACTAAATCTTGCTCTTATTTTGTTCCATTCTTTTAGTAGAATATGACAACAGGTGTTGGTGGTATTGTTGGTGATACCTTCTATTTAGATTTTTGCTATCGATTAGTGTATTCAAAACCAGGGCTACTTTTTTGATGTTCCTTTTAAACACTAGGCAATATGCGCTTAGATGTACCAAACTTTCGCACTAACGTGCATCGTATTTCAGTACTATATGGCTACAGGGCATCGTAATTTTGATCATCAATATTCATTATGGCAGTCGAATCTGTCGACTGTATGAAGGTACAGAAGACAACACATCAAGTGAACAGTTGCACTACGACAGCCGTCTCTATTACAAACTATTACGCTTGATGTGCCGTCGACTGTACATTAAAACAACCCGCCCACCGACCCGACAATTCAATCTAATGAAATTAATACAATTGAAAATATAATTCTCAAAGTTTTGTCTTTTAAAATTAATTTTAAAAAATAATTTTGCGAAATGTAGTGTGGTAGCCCTAGCACTGTAATCCTGACGGGACGCTGACGGGACATTTTAGCGCGTCACGCCGTCGCGGGATAAGTCGGATTGGTCTCCTTGCTTTTTTGAGTGAAGCTTTGTCGGTGACAGTTTGTGAGGTCCCAACAACACAAGAAGCACTATTTATTCATTTCTTCTTAAATTTTTCTTTTCTAAGAGACGTTTCATTTTCGCCTATGATATTTTTTTGATACTACTAGATGAGGGTAAGCGGTTACCGCCGCCTATAGACACCTGCAATAACAAGGGAAAATCACTTGATTTTGCAGGTGCGCTGTCATCCTGAGGCCTAAGATGAAATGCCGTCCATGCCCAGTAATTACATGTACAGTATATAAAAAAATGACAAAACATGATTGAAACCACTAGAAACTATTTTGTGTGATATTTTCGATCGTTAAGCCACGTACAAAAATATTTTAAACCATCCATAAAAAATCAAATATGGCAACATAGGAGGCCATATTAAGACATAATTTCTATTGTCTGTGGCCATATTTTTAAAACGTTCGGAAACATGATCGTTTTTAGTCTAGGAGTATAGACTCAGTAGTTTGATAGGCAGATCAATACGTTTTATTGCTTTGTTCTGAATATTTTGAGTGGTATAATTAAAGAAGTTTGCCGTGTGTTGCCATTATATTGATGATTATAAAACTATCACTTATTATTATATGAAAGTATTTTGTACGGGAAAACAACAAAAAAATAATGAAAATGAATTGAATAAAAATGTTTTATTTCCCTTTCCCTAACTTAAAAACCACTGTACCTACATCCTATGAAATATAAACCTGAAACATCTCTTTTTATATTAGTTTCTAACTTATCTGTCACTATGCCATTTTTTTATAGTAAGCGACACAACGACCCTTCAGGGTCCTTTGTTCTTCACTTCTTCCTTTGTTTAGAATATAGCTGTCATAGGCCTTTTTGTCGGTAAGAACCTGTAGTTTTCTGTCTTTGGATAGGTATTCCGTTTCCAAAAGGCTCATTCTAATTCTAGCCAGGAGGGCTTAACGCCACATAAAAGATGTGAAATTGATTCCTGGTCCTCTCCATATTCTCAGTTAAGCTGTGTTGGGAAGAGTTGAGAGTCCGTGTAGCATTTTTGATTAGTGGTAAAATACCCTGTAAGCACTCCCACTAATAAGCGAGCTTGTTTTATACCGTTTGCATAGATTTACTCATTCCACTCCAAGAACTGCTTAAATAATCCGAGCTAATGCAGGTTGCCAACAGTATATGTCCTGCGTCGTTGTAATCTCTCCATACCCCTGGTAAGTAACTCATTAATAAATGAGTTTAATTTTTTTTTATATTTATGGCCAAATCAAGAATTTGGCAAGTGGCTGCGAAATCGTGTACTGAAACCTTTTCAGTTTTGGAGGTAGGCGTTAACAATTGCGACACAGTCATCTGACTAATGCACTTTTTATCGTTCACATTTACGTCTTTTTAATGGTGCACCACAAGGTGGACCGACGATCTGGTGAGGGTCGCGGGAAGCCAATGGATGCGGGCAGCGCAGGACCGATCGGTTTGGAGATCCCTGGGGGAGGCTTATGCCCAGCAGTGGGCGTCTCTCGGCTGAAATGATGATGATGATGATGAATGGTGCACAATTAAATCGTCGACTGTCAGTCATTATTCCGCGGTTTTTTTATTCCACTCTATCGCACACTCTTAATCCAGGACCCATAGGCCACCTACCACCAGGTGGGCCGTCAGCTTGCTTCTCACTTAGCTGTATAAAAAACACCATGTTCAATTTCAGTCATTCTATCGACAGGAATGTGTAATGTATTTTTCTGCACGTGAAGAGATGATAAATGAGACTGGATCCAGATCCAGTAAACATTTTAAAAGTTATAAACATTCATCTAATGTCAAGTCCACGTCTACGATCAGTTCCCACGTCCCACATGCTACAAAGGTACTTGATTCCACCGTCCTACCATTAATCGAATTAGCCCAATACTTGAGTGCAAGAAAGGTGTCCATTAATCATTTCATTGTGGGACTGTGGCGACGTCGAGTCACCCTGTATTGTGGATTTGTTGACAGGGATCAAGCTAGGACGACAGCGGGCGTATTCCGTTCTCGCGTCGTCAACTGACTCGATAAACAAGACGTTCTCCCTCTCCAGCTCCGTAGGAATGAAAGGGACGACGTCAGCTGGTTTTGTTTTCAGTGTCGGTTTGTGGGAGTTGCTTAATAGGTCAGACAGGGTCTCTTAGTGTAGTGAACAATCGCAAATGAATGGTCGCGAAACAAAAGGCGGTCTCCTTTGTACTAATGAAGAATGGTCACCCGAGTCTGTTAGTGTGTTAGGCGTTAGATTAATTTGGGGCTAGTGCCGGATTGATATCAGGAAACTGATAAATCAACTGTTTGTTTATCTGAAACTCTATTCAAATTGGTACAGTGAGCAGCAGTAATAAGTGATCAATTCAGTTTATATAACAAAGATACATTATTTACTCATAAAAATATCTAAAATAGAAAATCTTTCACGTTCTGAGGCGGGGATCGAACCCGCGACCTTTTACAATCGAGGCGACTGTTCTAACCACCCAGCTACCCAGGACTTGGGATATCCCTGTGAAATTCTTCTAGTCTATCTGTATTTGCGTTATAAGCTAACGTCTACCCTCCAATGGGCCTGATTCTGAAGACACACTTTAATTCTAAATTTAAGTACAGTTTATCTCTTTCTCGCAATATGAAAAAGATAGCAAGAATTTGTTTAGAGCTGTCAAATAAGTTTGAAACCATAAACAATTTAAAAGGCATGTACGGAGGTGCCTTAGCACGTTCAATAAGGTCAATTTATATGACAGCCATCCTTATCATATTCATTTTGAGAGAAATAAATGGACTGAACTTAAATTTAGACTAAGCATGTGTTCTGAGAATTAGGGCCAATGTCGAAATGTTCTATTTCAACATCCGAAAGGAGTATTTTTACAAATACCTAAGATTCGGTTAACTTGGGGCATTGCTTTCAAATATTCCTAATTTTCATTTTAACATTATTATAAATTAAACAAAGAAACAATTGAAATCAAAGCCTTTACCCGGAACGTTGGTGATGTAAAAATGCTCGCATAAGTCATCACTATCACCAGCCTCTTTTATAGGTCGCACTACTGGGCACAGGCCTTCCTACACGGGAGAAACATATTATGAGGTTTTCGTACGGGTAGACTGGGTGTAAGGGACCGCTCTCGAAACGAAGGCAGATAGCAGTGCCGGACACACTAAGCAGTACTTGTTAAAAATTTTAAACAAAAATAAAAACCGACCTTAAAACACTAAAAAGGATAAAATAATTAAATTTTACTAGGTATACTTATTCTCTAAGAACATATTTTTTGGAATTGGTGCTTCACTTTCTATTGTTTCTAAAATCAACGTAGCACCAACTCCAAAAAATCTATTTCACAATTTTTAGTGATAACTTTTTACGATCAAAGCTAGATGGGGTGAACCGTAAGCATATATTGTTTTCTACTATCGTATCGTTTCACTAACAAGTCTCAGGGGAAGCAAAAGTCTGCAATTTCGCTTACTTAACCAACTTACTTATTCTAGTTATTTTAATTTAAAAACAAAACTACCTAATTGATAACATATTTTTTTATGGGACCAAATGGCAACTATTTTGCATCAAACACAAAAAGAATCACGTAAAATGGAACAGAAATCTCGGCGTAATCGGTACATATATAAAAAAAACATACCAACCGAATTGATATCCTCTTCCTTTTTGAAGTCAGCTAAAAAATATTGCAATGCATTGCAATATTTTTTGCGTGTAATTGCAATGCGTGTAACTTTCCAAAACAAAAACAAAAAACTAGAAACTCATACTTATGGTTGTTTATTTCCTTCAAGTCCTAGTGCATTCCACAGCTCTTACCACCGGGTTACAAATACCAATGTTTCTAACCACTGGCTTAGAGCAGTCACAATAGCAGATAACTCTTACTGCTTCCGTAATGAGTCTGTGGATGTCCTCACTTAGTCAATTGTCTTAGGGTGGTGTAGTGTAACTCTGGGCGTGGCTATTTAAATTATGATAATGAGAACCTCCTCTTTTTTGAAGTCGGTTAAAAAGGATAGAGACCCAAAATTAGTGACTGACATTGAACTTCCCCTCAGCCAGCATAAAGAGATTATTAACTGGGCTTTATTTTCTATCATGATGTTGGCAGCTCCGTTCAAAATCACCCCACTCTCCCCCGTTGCACTAAATTCTGTGGGTTATGCATAGGTATAACCCACAGAACTAAGTGTAACGGGTAGTCTATATTACTGGGTAATCTATACAGGGTGGTGCCGTCAATGCGACAATAAATTTAAACATATATTAGTCCTATATTAGTCCATAGAAATGGTTTGCCACTTTCAATAATATCGTTTGTATGGAATTTCATGACATTTGTATGGAATAGTGTAACGTTGGCAGCATTATTTCATACAAATGTTGAATACGATATTTTTGAAAGTGGCAAACCATTTCTATAGACTTATACAGCCCATGTTTAAATTTATTGTCGCATTGATGGCACCACCCTGTTTAACTGACTTTCTTTTTCATTCTTCTCTACCATTGGAGAACATTCTACTTCCTCAACTTAATTCACACAGTCTATTGATCTGTTTCTTAGTCATTCTTAACTCTTTTAAGCTCATACCATCGAATGCTCAAATAAAATGATTGAAAAAAAAACAAATTTTAAACCTCAACCCGTTAACAGTTTATCAGCACAGTTATCTAAGCACGAGGCGACACACGGGGCACCTGGGACCGAATTAACCCAGACATGTTTATGTGGTCGCTACGACCCGCGGGACGCGTGCACTGCGATGGTACTTTTCAACCCATAATTATGAACGGCGCGTATCCGATATGTGCATTTTGTTTATTAAAATTTGATATTATGATGCGAAACGGGTTGATTATTAAAACGCCTATTATAAAAGGTGTGGTGGGATTTTACGCTAATATTTATAAAGTGAGGAAGTAAAATACTGCCAACGTAATTAAAGGCAGAATAAAAAAAATACTTAATAGCTATTAAAATTGGTAGCTCTAATTCTATAAAATAATATAGAACAAAAAAATTAAAATTAAAACATAGAAGGTTACTTTTTAAGCATGAGGGTAATTTTCACAATGTGTTCTACCCATGATATGAACAATTTTCTCTATGAGACCAACTGTAAAATCATGGGAAAAATATAAAATTAAAAGTTTTAAGTCTAACATCATCTTATTGAGACTATTCTTATGAGCCCAAACACGCTATACTGCGCTGTTATATAGTTTCTGGAGAATTGAGCATCCAGCAGACTATTTGATGGTTCAGGATCTACTCAAGGTTAGCGTGTCTTGGAAAAACCACCGAAGTAAATTACAGAATGTACAGCCGGAGGCTCGAAAAAAAATCAAATTTAATTTAAACTAATTTATTTAATAAAAGAATTACAATTAATAATTAAATCTAACACTAATTGACCCGGTCGATGTTAGATCCAAAGTGAGCCCAATGACGAGGACACGAGGCGCGGCGCCGTGGTCACGTTGCACTTGCACGAGCTGCGGCGTCAGCGGTTACTTGATGTTGCAATGTTTTATAGGAATTGCCTGTCAGCGATCCCCATAGTGGGCGAATGCGTAATTCCTCCACCCGTAGATCAGCAACTATTTGATGACTTTCAGTGAGAATGTTGCTGGGAAGTTTTTATCCTCAGGGTTTCCTTGGTTTCTCTCTTCAGGTTGACCTGACCTGTCATAATCATGGTTTTCAGATTTTTCTGCTGCTCCGACAGATCTTCGTTTGCAGGTAAGCATCTCGTAGCGTCGTAGTAATGCTACGATGGTAAGTACGGCTACACCGAATAATAATCCGTAGAACGGTATCGTAGTATGATAGATGGTGTCCACTACAGGTTCGTTGATCTGTATAGGCGTCTGAAGAGCTATTTTATCTTGGATGCTGTGTAAGCTCTGTAGGTCTATGGAGTGGAGACTAATGTGAGCTAGCTCCGTAGCTTGCGTTTCGATGTTTGGGATGTTCATTATCTTGATTGGCTGGCCTTTTATCTCGTCGTTATCATTCCTTATAGTGAATTCAGGAGTGCGTAGCCAGCAGTTAATTGGGATGGTGACTAAATAGCTTCCTTGAAGTTGAGTGTAGTCTACTCGGGAACAGGTGAGATGAATCTTGGTAAGATGTGGCAGCGAGATGACATAGTGTTGGTCATCTAGTTTCTCCATCGCTTCCTTATGTAGAGTGACATTTGTTAACTTGCATGATTTCTCCAGTGATTGTCTTGAGATAAGATGCTGGATACAGTCAGGTACAGTACGGATTTGGTTCTTAATGTCTTCTTCACAAAGATAGCCGTTAGATAACTTCGGGCATTCAGCCTCTATGTACACGAATTCGTTGTCGTTGGTTGCCATGAATTGGTATGAGGGGATAAGGGCTTGATGGTGTTTGTTAGGAGCTACTGATAATCGGAATAGGTCATAGGACGAACTAGTTACTATAGGAAAATTAAAAATTAATACTATCTCTCTATCTATAAAATAATATGCGGGTTTTATAAGATCATAAAATTCCCGTATTTCTAAGTTTAAGATATTGTCTTTACCATAGATTTTTCTTAATTTCTCTATCATATTACTTAAGATATCTACTCTTAGCATACTATGGTGAGTGCTCGATGCACGTATAAAGGCTAATATATTTTCTAAGTTAATTAACTGAGAGTATAACTCATCTACGTTTTCGCTTATTATTGCTAGTAATTGAGCAACTTTAGCGAGCATAAACAGATTATCATTATAATGATTTTCCGCGTCTATAAAAGAGGTTAAAGTTTTATTAATAATTTGCTGATTTTCTACTAATTGTGAAATGATGCCAAAGTGTCTTGTCATCCATTCTTTACTGTAACTAATATGCTTATTTAATTCTAATGACATCTTATTTTCATTATTATAAAGTGCTTTGATTGCATTATTATATCTGATTGCGTCTGATTGATCTAAATTGCCAGATATACTTTTTATTACTGATCCTAGGCCATCTATAAGACCACGTTTGGTTCTGCTGGGCTCTAAACTATGTAACTGTTCTAATGTTTTATCTAACTTATTATTAAGATAACTAATCTGAAGTTCAAATAAGATATATGTATCATTAGGGAGTCTCGTTTCGTAAGTCTGAATCTGTGACTGAAGCTGTAAGATCTTGTCATCTATTTCGCTTAACTGGATATGTTGTAAGAAGGTGTGATAGTGCGTTATAAGTCTAGTCGGTCCTAAACGAAATGGTAATAGTCCAGGTCCATCGTCTAAGCTTTCAAGTTTTATCTCCAGAGTTGTGGCCATCTGGATCAGCAGCATCAGAATCCTGAAACAATTTAGCATGCTTGGGAACACGTTTCAGTCTTGATTTTGCTACGGGTCCACGTTTCTTGGAGGTATAAATATGTATTGGTAAGTCAGCTAGTACCTTGTCCTGTGTATATCGTGAGGCTACCTTTTGTCTACTGGCTACAGGATTTTTAATAAAGACTTGTTGTTCCGGGAGATACTCTATTTCGGGTTCGCGGGTCCTGTTCCTGTTTTCTATTAAAGCTGTTCTGTCTGCTAAGGACGTGTTATTTATAAGGTCATATACGGTCTCCATTTGAGTCTTATGAGTTATTAAGTATTGTTGTAATAAGTGTGGAACAGGGTCTATGTCGATAGGGTCTCTAGGGTCAAAATGTCCAGTTATTAAGTCAAAAGGCTTACATTTCGTAAAACTATGGATAGAACTATTATAGGCTATGATTGCGTAGGGCATTAGATTTATAATCGGCTCATTCTTATTCTGTAACTTTAATATACGGAGGTGCTCAAGAATGGTTGAATGGAAACGTTCTATGTTACCGTTACCATTCGGGGCGTGTGCTAAAATCCTATGATGGTTAATCTTATGAAGTCGTCCGAATTCGGCAAATAACTGATTCGTAAACTCTGTTCCATTATCTGTGATTAAGGTGAAAGGAAAGCCATGGTGTGTAGAGAATTGCAATAGGGCTTGAATAATACTGACGGCTGTACCATCTTTCAGATGATATGCTTGTCCGTATTTTGAGAAAACATCTACGAACGTTAAATACTTTTCATTTTCCGTAGTGAAAAGGTCTAAATGAATAGTCTCAAAAGGCTTTGATGCTGGTGGTACTATGTTAAACTGTTGCCGTATGGGATTTCTATCATATTTGGCTTGACCACATATGGGACATTCTCCTATAAATTTTGCTATGTGTTCCTTCATTTTAGGCCAAAAGTATTTTTTAGAAAGTGCTAGGTAACATTCTGTAATACCTCTATGGTTTGTTTTGCCATCATGGTAATTACGAATGATTTCCTGCTGTCTCAAGTATTCTTTAATATTTTCTATTTCAGATTTGGCAAGTACTAGATTCATAGACGAACTTTTAAATTTATCTTGTATGATCGGGATAATTGAGTACATACCGAGAGGTGGGTTTATCAGCAATGCAGTTTTAACTTTAGGATTACAATATTCTTTGATTGCGTTAATAACATCAGACTCTAGATTTGTTTCGCTAACTTGCAAAGAGATACGCGTGTGAGTGTCGAATGGCTTCGTCACTGTGGCTCGTCGTTTGACGTCACTTACAATAGTGATGTGCAATTGTCGATGGAATTTATTTATTGGGTCATCGACAATTGGGATTTCAAGAATTGGGTTTTCATGGCTGGTGTGAGCGGTTTGTGTGTCTGAGTTTGGCAAGGTAGGTGGTCTTTCGGATGGGTTCCCGGCTAAGGAACTTATTTCCTCGTTATTGATTTCTACGCGAGACAGAGCATCGGCATTAGTGTTATTTTTGCCTTTCTTATAGATCACAGTAAAGTCGTATTCGCTCAACTTAAGTCTCCATCTAGTCAGTCTAGAGTTAGGCTCTTTTAGGTTCATCATCCATTGGAGTGGTCGGTGGTCAGTTAGTACTTTAAATTTACGTCCGTAAAGGTAAGGTCGAAAGTATTTAGTTGCCCAAACAATAGCGAGTAATTCTTTTTCTATAGTACTGTAATTTATTTCACTGTCATTAAGAGTCCGAGACGCATAGGAGATGGGCTTATCTGAACCAATGGGTCCTTGAGATAATATGGCACCTATGGCGAGGTTTGATGCGTCAGTAGTCAGTATAAATTCGCGAGTGAAGTCAGGGTATTGTAATATAGGGTCGTTGGTCAGTAATTTTTTACACTGTTCAAATGCTTGTACGTAGTCTGAGTCAAAAGTTATACTTTTACCTTTCTTTAGGCATTGAGTTAGTGGTTTTGTGATTCGAGCAAAATCGGCAATGAATTTTCTATAATATCCAATTAAACCTAAAAATTGCTTGATTTGTTTAGGAGTCTTTGGAATGGGATAATTTTTAATAGCATGAACTTTATCTGGGTTCGGCTTAATGCCGTCCTTAGTGATAATATGGCCAAGATAACCGGTCTCTAACTTTAAGAATTCTGACTTGTCTAGCTGAATTTTAAAGTTAGATTCACGTAATCGTTGGAGGACTTTTTCTAGGTTATTTATGGATTCTTGGAGTGAGGATCCAAAGACGACGATGTCATCGAGATACACCAAGCAGATCTCATTCTGAAGGCCTTTTAGCACATTATCCATGACTCTTTGGAATGTGGAAGGTGAGTTTTTAAGACCCATAGGCATACGCAAGAATTCGTAGTGCCCATGCTCTACATTAAAGGCGGTCTTCGAAATATCAGTCTCATTCATCTCCACTTGGTAAAAACCTGATGCCAGGTCAAGAGTAGTGAAGTACATGCATTTACCAAGCTTGTCAAGTACGTCTGTAATGTTTGGAATAGGGTATTTGTCATCTATGGTCTTGTCATTCAGTTTACGAAAGTCCACGACGATTCTCCACTTCTTTTTACCTGAAGCATCTGATTTTTTGGGTACTACCCATATGGGCGAGCTCCATGCAGATGTTGAAGGTCTGATTATGCCTTGTTCCAACATCTTATTAATCTGATCGCGAACCTCCTGTCTGTGTACGTATGGATAGCGGTAACTTTTGGTGTAAATTGGGGCTTCATCTTGAGGTGGTAGGCTATTCATATTAAACTTAATAAATATAACAAATAAAAATAACCAAAAACAATTTTCGGAAATACGACCCAAAAGCACAACTAATTGCACGCCAGATGGAGCCAAACATTAAATCTAGGAATTTAGAAAGCGAAGGCTGGGAAAAAAATAAATATAAAGGAACACTATTGAACAAAAATTAAATATCCTACTGAGCTTAGCTCGTAAAATAAACAAATGGCCAAAATACATTTGTCTTAAGCGGCCCGGGGTGAGTCGTAAATTGTAATATGAGGAACCAATATAAAGACAAGGAGACATAAAATTGATCTTAACAGACGGCAAAAAAAGGTTAAAATTACAATCTTTACAAATTAGATACAAAAGAACCCTCGTTCTATTGAGCAATTAAGAACTCAGTTATGAGGAGTAAAAAATTATCTTAAGACCACATGTTATGCAGAATTGGTTCCGCGAACTTCGGGGTGGGTGTTGTCTAACGAACCAATCAGAGAAATTGGGTGGGTCAAAAAGTGGGGAAAAGGGGATGTACCAAAGGCCATGTCAGAAACTTGGTGGTAGGATGGGCATTCAGTCTAGAGTTGACCATAGGGTTAGCTAGACAAGTCTTCTAGAGTCAGTGTTGACATAATCTACATAGTTGGTAACTATCCAACAATAAGACTAAATTCAGTGATTCAGAAGGTTCCAGGGCTGCATTTGGTAACGTACAAATTTCGATACATATTCCACTAAATTCATCCTAATATAATTGAAATTGCGTGCCCGGAGTTAATCCAGACAATGATAAAAATTCAACTCAATAAATCAGTTGTCCATTACAATAATATAACCTAGTGAAGACTAGAGAAGTACCGGAGTTGATAGGTAAAGTAGTAATGTGTTCATGATGATGATGACAATGATGTTAGTTATGACATTCAATAATTCATATTAGCATTAGATTGGATACCTACTTGTATTAATTTATTATTGGTTTTCTAAGTGCATTTCACCTAATATATGATTGTATAATTATGGAGATTTACGATTCTAGTTGTATAATTCATTAATATGGGAGAATTATGAAAGTAAATAAGTAAAATTCTGAAACATTAGCGTACATACTAAATGTAAGGTATAAACTGTAAAATAAATTGTAGACTATTTTACCTTCATTATAAAGCAGTGCTATATGAATGAAGAAGTCCAATTCTATTTTATTCTACAATCTTACCCATTAAGGTACATAAACAAATCACAACCTACAAGCGTACCTTCAACATTTTATCATTGTAATTATGTAAACGAATGAATTGTTTTGCAAAATCTTAAACTTTTCCTATGTAAATTATATATTTTTCGAGATAGATTTATCATAATACAGTGAAGACAATTCATTGAACTTGTTGTTACGAAATCGAAGATTATAAGGCATAAAGTTGATAAAGAGTCACAATTGAATGTATTCAGCGATTAATACCTCCCGATTGTAAACCTCTGAAATTTTAAATACTTTTAAGTATACCTACATGCTTTGTTGTAACTCCGTTTTGTGTTAAAATAGAATTTTACATAATTTGTAGTTAAGAGTGTGTGCATGTTTCTTTGTTTGTTATGTGCTAGATTATAAGTTCAAGCCGACAAGAGTTTTTAGTTTGAATGTTCTATTTTCTCTTGATCATAATGGCTAGGAATGGAACATTCGGTCATCCACTATCGTGAATGATCTAAATAATCCAAGTTTCGTATATTGCATAAATAAATTAATATTTATTAACATAATATTGAGTTTCCTTCTTATAGTTATAAAACCCCTAGCTTGATGGCATAGATAAGCGAATGTCATAAGACCACCCGCGGATAGCACAGCCAATTTATAAGATGTTACAGTCAGAATCAATAGACTTTATACCGATGGACAGACACTCGCTTATTTATATCAAACAGTACTCGATAATTTGGGAATTGCAGAATTCTATACGCTAACCTCATTGATGCAAAAAACAAGAGCGTCTAAACTAGGATTGGCTTAGATGGTTAGAGCAGTCGTCCAGTTTATGAAAGGTCTCGGGTTCGATCCCCGCCTCAGGACATAGAATTTTCTAACTTAGATATTATTTTGATTGGCTAGCTTAACTTATTCACACGCAGCGGGACAATGGGCTACGATCCACACTCATAGTACTATATTAGAAATACCAGATGGTAAACCGTATAATTTAGGGTTAGGATTTAGCTAGGAGGAGAGCTAGGTCTGATGGAGATTATAGTGTACGAAGCAGCGAGACAGTAATAGCAGAAAGGCGAGCCGAGCACCCATGCAGAGCAACTCTTCAATTAGGGTAGTGGTTTGTATAGCGAGTATACTTGATTGATAGGAGAATTAGGTCAGGTCTTGTAGTGTTGAGAGTATCCAGTGCTGTGAGTTTAATGTTTAATTTCTTTTGTATTAGAGTCAGGAGAACTGCTCCAAGGGACGCGGGCTTACTAGCCTCGACTAAGTCGTTTCGCAACCTTCCGGGGGGAGCGTTCGGCCGATATCGACTGTAAGCCGATCCCTGACCTCATCAGGTCAATCGGTACATAGTTTGTGGCGGGGCTGCGGCAATTCTGAGCGTCTGCAATACACGTCCCGTCTTGACAATTGACCTTCGACCTTAGTTTGGCCAAACTAAACCTATATCAATAATACAAACAATACAATAAATCCATGGTACTGGGCGAGGTAGCTAAAAGCACCTATATTGATTCCATGTCTTCGGATGTGATGAAATTGAAGCTTCTCAGCTTATTATAGAAGGTCATTGTCCGCCCTATAACCTGACGACAGGGCCGGTTACCGGCGTAGGTTTCCCTAACGCTAGAGTGAATTGGTGGCTTACCGGCGATATGAAATCGCGCACCTTCTAAACACCTTAACTCACGCCATCCGAATCACTTACTAGGCACACACATTGCCTATTCACATAAAAGGCTGCTTATCAATTATATACGACTAAATAGCCTCAGTAACACAAGAAGTATCACGATACTCGCCAAGTAAGCTCGGTGGAATGGGTAGGTGTCTGAAGCTGATCCAATACGACGTAATGTACCGAGAAAAAAGAAACTTGCTACGAATATTAAATCTTGTTAACTCGCACAATCAATACTCTCTTCGCTACTGTACTCTCTAAGCCAACTTATGTATTTGATATACACAAATTATAGACATGAATGAAATCTAGACGATGTACCACCACAGAAATGGTGCCGTGACCAGAGGATCCAGCTACGTGTTCGGAGCAACGACGCGAATGGATTAGAACCTATATATATTTATATATTTTAAAAAAAATACACAACGTAGGAACACATTATCGAGTACTAAAAGTTTGCTTTCAGAGATGCCACGGACGGACAAATTGTGCATGGTTATATACCTATGTGTTTAGCTAGATATCACCAGAAGGAGATGACTTCACATAATTTATGTGCTAATGTTTGATTGTGTAACTTATGAAATATGAAATTTCAGATTACAGGGTGGAACGCGAGAAAATACGACAACAGACGTTTTAGAGATCACTAATTCGGTAGTTAAATTAATTTTTCTTCAGTCGCGCGTACTTTGACGAATTAGTATAGTATAATAGTGACCGTACTAATAGTAGCCGCGAAATTGACGACCGGTATATTTAATAAAATGTCGGAACGTAGAGGTAGACGCGTAGAGAGACGAGGTAGGTCGAATGATAAAGGTAGTAGCGCCGAGAGATCAGAGGAGCGGACCGAAGGTGTAGGGAACGCGACATTAGAATTGTTATTGCAGCGGATGAATGAATTTCATGACAAATTACAAAAGCTTAGTTCAACTAATAAAGACGAACGAAATGGGTCACAGAACGTACTACCACGCGAGATGGCTGGGGGAGAGAGTAGTAGTGATATTGGAGGTCAATCGCGTGAAACCGTCAGTCCCACGTCTGCGACTTCGCTAGATACGAGAAATATATTCGTCATTCAGCCCACCGTGAACAAACCTATCTTTGACGGAAAACCTTTGACTAACCCCATTACGTTCTTAAAACGATTAAAAAAATACATTAGATCATTAAATGCTCATGATCGAGAGGTAGATATTGCTTTAGAATGTGTCACGGGACATGCGCGGAAGGTCATGGAATTGTATGCAAAACGATGGTCTACATTTGCCGATTTTAAGGCCGACTTTAGACGCAACTACTGGACCGAACAAATACAGGAATCTGTGAGATATAGATTGATTAACGCAGTATATTTAGAAGACTCAGGAGTCACGTTGTCGGAACATTTCGCCGAACAAGCGGAGTCGATGCAGTCATTGACAATTGAATTTAGCGAGCGGGATCTCGTGAATTCTATAATGCGACATTATTCGATAGATATCCAACAGTTATGGTTTACTAGAACGGAGGAACCTACTTTATTGAACGGAGCGAAATTCCTTAGAAGTTTAGAGCAGAATGTTGTCACGAAACGGCGGCCTTTCGTTACGAGTAATTATAGCGGCAATATCCACAAAAATAAATACACTAGGCGGCCAGTCACTGCTACGATGTCAGCTGGCGTATGGCAGGATAGACGAGGATCATCGAGAGGTAGGGGAAGTCGGCAAGGGCGGTTAGGTTATAGGTCAAATTATAATAGGGCCGCGTCATCTTCAGTTAGAGGGGGAGGATTTCACCCCGCAAGGCACGCTATCACTTTTGTAAAGGACGGTGAGGCTTCTGTTCCATTGAAATCTGTGTGGGAAGACAAAACAAAAAACTGATGTCCCCTGCACAGGAAAGTCCTAATAACTTATCGATGTGTGAAAACGGGGAACTAAGGACTTTAGAACGCGTAGATAATAATGTAGCTTACAAGATTCTAATTAGATCCGGTTGGAAGGTAGGACAAGGCTTAGGAATAAACGGAAGAGGTATTAGGCCGCCGTTGAAGAGAAACGTAAGTGAGGACGATTACGATTTTAAAACAATAGCAAACAATATAGGAATCTTATTAGAGGATCAATTTTGTAATATCGTAGAGTGCGACGAGAGTCTAGCTATATGTGAGTCTTGTAAGAATAGAGGCAGAGAGGTGTACACTATTTTTCATGAGTTAGACGAGACGGGTGAGATGGGAGATGATTATTCGTTACCTAAATTACCTGAAGTATGTGTGTGGTTGTATGGGAAGTATATGAACGCGCTTATTGACACCGGAAGTCAGATCAGCGGGATCACGAGAGAATTGTATGATTCTATACGGAGAGAGTGTGGAGAATTATCCGAGGTCGTTATCCCAACTGTACGGGTACAAGGAGCGTTTGGATCACGTAGTGAGAGTACAAATCGGTTAGTGTTAATAGAGTTCAAATTAGGTAGCACTTTAGTTGAGGCACCTGTGTTAATTATGCGGAAGTTACCCAGATCTTTAATATTAGGTTATGATTGGTTAGAGCGTGTGAAGGGAGTCGTAAATTGTGGTAAAGAACGGACGTTAACGATCGAACACTTGGGGGTAAAATCCAGTATCAGATTAAATTCAGATTGCGAGGTCGAACGATTAGGGGGAGAGACGAATGCCACGGTTATCGGCTTGATGTTAAGACGAAACGCTCATGCAGTAGAATGCCCAATGTCAAACGATAAAACAAACAGTAATGACAGTAGAAAGGGTTTTTTTAAATGAAATGAAGTTAAGTAACGAACAAAAGAGACTGTTTTCACATGTATTGGGAAGAGCATAGGTAATTATCAGAGACGCGACCCGGTCACTTGCAAAATAATCAAACGTACAGAATCAATAGGAACCTCTGAATCACAATACTACTGTCTTGAGGGAGGAATACTTTATAGAAAGGATATACACACAGGGACACTTAGGTTATATGTTCCAAAGGAACTCCAGGCGGATCTGATCATTAATATACACGAGGAGTTAGGACATTTTGGTCGGTATAAAATTAACGATTTGATGAAACGACAATATTATTTTGCGGACATGTTACGCGAGATAGGGCGGATAGTGCGAGCTTGCGATGCATGCCAAAAGTCTAAACATGCGTTAGAGACGCATACGGGGCCTATCAAGACAGTATTGGCTCGTGACGTTGGGGAAAAAGCTTTTTGCGACATTTACGGTCCTTTACCCGCAGGAAAGTACGGATATAAATATATTTTCGTTATACAGGACGCTTTCAGTAAGTTAATAAATTTGTATCCTTTGCGTAGGGCTGTTGGGAAAGCCACACTAACATGCGTAAAGAAGTTTCACGAAAAGATAAAAATTAGGTCTCTATGTTCTGATAGAGGTGCGAATTTTATATCTAAGGTTTTTGAATTGGGAGTTAGGCAATTAGGTATAGAATTAACACATACATCAGTGAGAAACCCGCGGCCAAACTCAACGGAAAGAGTGAACAAGGAGCTCGGGCGGTTATTCCGGACTTATTGCGACAAATCCCATCGTTCCTGGGTAGATTTATTACCGAATATTGAGGATTGCTATAATAAGGTGACACACATGACGACGGGTTATACTCCAATCGAATTAGTATGGGGAACTAAAACCATATTATCTACCGATTTTACTAGGCAAGGACAAATTAGAAACGAAAGTTTGGTGGAAACGTTACAACATATGCGACAACAGGCTCGGGTGAATATGGATAAAGCGGCTGCTAGTAGGGAAAACTATTATAATGAAAACCATAAACTAATTCATTTCGAAATAGGAGACTTAGTAAAGCTTAGGGTTTTAGCAAGATCAGACGCGGATAAAAAGTTAACGAAAAAAATTCATGCGGTTATTCGAGGGGCCATTTCGGATCGGGGCAGTTCCTTATGACAACGTTTATACATTGATCGATATGCAAACCAATAAAATAAAAGGAAATTATAACGCGATACACCTTTTCCGCTATTATCTAAACAAATAAAAGATGTTTCAACATATTGACTGACCAATAAACACCGGTGACAAAAAAAAAAAAAAAAAAAAAAAATTAACAAAGAATGGATCACAAACAATGGGAAGGGCCAGAATTTTATTGCGTCCTAGCTAAAAAGCTAACAAGGACTGCTGTGCGAAAGTTTGGGGTTTCGTGAGATATAGTAGATGAGTGTGAGATTTTTTTTTTAGAGCAGCATCCAAATTTAGTCGGGGTTTATGAGATAGAGAAGTGAAATATATTTTCAAACATGGTTGATTGTGGGGTAGGGTGAAAATAGGGTCTAAGGATGTTTCAAAATCTATTTGGGGGAGTGTGAGGTGGTAGGCTATTCATATTAAACTTAATAAATATAACGAAGCAGCGAGACAGTAATAGCAGAAAGGCGAGCCGAGCACCCATGCAGAGCAACTCTTCAATTAGGGTAGTGGTTTGTATAGCGAGTATACTTGATTGATAGGAGAATTAGGTCAGGTCTTGTAGTGTTGAGAGTATCCAGTGCTGTGAGTTTAATGTTTAATTTCTTTTGTATTAGAGTCAGGAGAACTGCTCCAAGGGACGCGGGCTTACTAGCCTCGACTAAGTCGTTTCGCAACCTTCCGGGGGGAGCGTTCGGCCGATATCGACTGTAAGCCGATCCCTGACCTCATCAGGTCAATCGGTACATAGTTTGTGGCGGGGCTGCGGCAATTCTGAGCGTCTGCAATACACGTCCCGTCTTGACAATTGACCTTCGACCTTAGTTTGGCCAAACTAAACCTATATCAATAATACAAACAATACAATAAATCCATGGTACTGGGCGAGGTAGCTAAAAGCACCTATATTGATTCCATGTCTTCGGATGTGATGAAATTGAAGCTTCTCAGCTTATTATAGAAGGTCATTGTCCGCCCTATAACCTGACGACAGGGCCGGTTACCGGCGTAGGTTTCCCTAACGCTAGAGTGAATTGGTGGCTTACCGGCGATATGAAATCGCGCACCTTCTAAACACCTTAACTCACGCCATCCGAATCACTTACTAGGCACACACATTGCCTATTCACATAAAAGGCTGCTTATCAATTATATACGACTAAATAGCCTCAGTAACACAAGAAGTATCACGATACTCGCCAAGTAAGCTCGGTGGAATGGGTAGGTGTCTGAAGCTGATCCAATACGACGTAATGTACCGAGAAAAAAGAAACTTGCTACGAATATTAAATCTTGTTAACTCGCACAATCAATACTCTCTTCGCTACTGTACTCTCTAAGCCAACTTATGTATTTGATATACACAAATTATAGACATGAATGAAATCTAGACGATGTACCACCACAATCTGTAGTCTTAATACAGTGTTTAATTTGGTTAGTGAATGTAAGAGATTCACCGTCTAAGTAAAATACGTCGGCATAGCGCGAGCATAAAGTCTCTATGTTAGCTTTTTCCTCGGCGTTCATATGATCCGTTCTGAGGCGAGATATGACGTCGCGGGCACGTGACGTAAGCGCTCTCTGGGTGCGTGTGCACTCAACATTAAAAACTTGCGCTTGCGCTGGATGATCTAGCGAGAGTATAATGTCATTGGTTGTTGGATTACTGATTTCCAGTATTCCTCGGCTGTTATTTACAGTTGTAATGCACTCAGAAATTAGGCAGTTACATATTATTTGTTCTGGGATATGAACGTCACCGTCCGGAGCATTAATCGGAATTTTCACTATCTTAGAGGTACCTGCATGGATAATATCTTCATAGAGATTGACGTTACGGGAGTTGTACATGTGAATGGGATTGATTGCAAATTGAGTTGAGAGGGTTTGATCTTTGAGATCTATCTTCGCTTCCCATTTGCTAAGAAGATCTAGACCAATTAAACCATCGAAATAATTATGGAAGCGATAAATGAATAACTTCATTTCGTCTGGGCTATTAAATTCGGAAAAACACGGTAAAGTTATAGAATAATCATTACGGCTGGTTGCATGCACATTGGTGACTTCGAATGGATCGTAAGATAAAGGAAAGTTGTGAAAGTATTTCTCGACACATTCGGGACTGATAAAAGATTGATTAGCGCCTGTGTCTATTAATAACTTAAGTGGTGGATTTGCAATCTTAATAAAAGGTAATTGCCGTTGCGTTTGTAAATTCAACTCTATTTTAATTTGTCTGACTGGCGAACGGCTTGAAAATCCTGTTCAGTGGAATTGGATGCTTGCGGCTCGCTACCTGACTCTACTATGGAGTTATCAGTGGGCTCGTAATACTGAACCCTATAGTCATTGTCGTAAGAATAGTCATAAGTATTATAGTCGTATAAGTTGTTATAATATTCATTATCATAGTGATAGTCTGAGTAATACGGGTCATCGTAAGCGCATTCATTCATATTAACCTCGCGGGTTTTAAAATAATTATTTGGCGGGGGATTGCCAAATTTACGCCAATCGTGTCCAGATAAGGTTGGCGGTAAGATTTTGGGTACATAATGCTGTACGCCGCTCATTGGTTTTGGAGTATATTGTGGCGTATGAGGTTTAGGTGGCAATCTAAACATGTTACTCTGCGGATTATAGCCTGGCGGAAGAGCACTGAACATTTGTAAGGTGCGAGACATACGCGGGTTACTCTGTACATTTGCGGGCATACCAAACTTAAAAGATTGCGGTTGCATTGACGGGCGTAGCGGAGGCGGTGGCGGGTTAAATCGCTGCCCTGTTTGAATTGCATTATAATTATTAAAAGGTTTTGGGATTGAAAATCCTGTAGGTGGGGCATTTGGCACATTATAATTAGTAACTAATTTCGGCATGGAGAAACCTGTAGGTAGGGCAGGTGGTGTGCGTAAGGTTAATTGGTGTCTAGGCACGTCATTACGCTGCTGAAGGTATTGAATGTTCAATTCCTCCTGCACATACTCTAGAGCTTTCTCTATGGACTCCGGTCTCATGCACCGTATTCGAGAACCTAATGGTTCTTTTAGACCTCGTACGAAAGCTTGCATCGTAAGTTTTTTATACAGCGTTCGCTTGGCTTCGATAGTTGTACTTATAGTCTCGTGTAACGTGACGTAAGTCATAATAGTGCTGAAAAGGGTCTGGCAATGGTCATAGAATTCCTGTGGACTACTGTTACCTTGCGACGCTAATGAGAGGTCATTATATAAGGCCGTCTCATCTCTCTGGTCGGCAAAATTATTTATTAGAACATTCCTAATTCCTAACCAATCTTCAGGGATGCCATTTGAATTGATAATAGTAGCGGCAGGGCCTGTGATCTTATTAAGGATACCATTTAAGACACATAAATTATTAAATTCACTATTGGCGTCATCTCTTAAATAATCAGCACATAACCTATCACATATTTTAATAAATCTAGTAAGAACATTGGCATTCCCGTCAAAATCCGGGACTAGGCGTAAGGCCTTGTGAATATTATCAGGATTAACTAGTGCCATTTCTTCAGAAATCGTTATTAATCTATTTAAATTTAAATGTTGCCTACGAGACTGCCTACTCGATGCAGACCCGCAGGATCCAGAACTTCTCGGATGGAAAATTGTGAACAAAAATTAGGAACTATAGAATAGGAAAGGACAAGCAACACGAGAACGATTCAAGTGTACTTACATGCACATATTCGGCTTTTCTTCGTGTATCGATTTCTGGATACCACCTCTGGCTGGTCTTCTGGTTCTGGATTCTCGATGCGCGACTTGATAGCCACACGGGCGGCTCGTACGGATATCTTCTAGATTGAAGCGCGAGACCGACCGCGAGAATCCTACCGACTGCGCCAATTACAGAATGTACAGCCGGAGGCTCGAAAAAAAATCAAATTAAATTTAAACTAATTTATTTAATAAAAGAATTACAATTAATAATTAAATCTAACACTAATTGACCCGGTCGATGTTAGATCCAAAGTGAGCCCAATGACGAGGACACGAGGCGCGGCGCCGTGGTCACGTTGCACTTGCACGAGCTGCGGCGTCAGCGTTTACTTGATGTTGCAATGTTTTATAGGAATTGCCTGTCAGCGATCCCCATAGTGGGCGAATGCGTAATTAGTAACAGTAAACCAAATCCCAAAACCTTATGTCAAGTAGGAAGTGAGCTGATAGTCATCAAACGCCCGAACTATAACTAAGAACCATCCTGATCACATCAGCTTTCAAACAAAAAAAAAACAGAAATATAATTGGTCCAATCGCTTAGAAGCTACGATGCCACAGACAGATACACAGACAAACACGTCAATCTTATAACACCCTCTTATTTGGTCGGGGATTAAAAAATCTGCTGTTGTATACAAAAGTTCAATAGGTACCTACCTACCCGAACAAAATGTATATAACAATTAATTTTTTCCGTGAATTCACAGTTGATCTAACAGTGAAAGCTGTTCGTATGTTAGATAGAACACACTGTGGACTTTCGCTCATGCTTAAAAAGTAACCCAGCATAATTAACTAAGCCTATTTTGAAATTTTATTTTAAACTTAATCTTCCCAATTATCTACTAGGTGATAGATCTGTATTTAGGCTCGTCTGGGTAGGTACGACCGCCTTTCTTATTTCAGCCGTGAAACAGTTCGCTGTGTTTCGGATTGAAGGGAAAGGTAGCCAGTGTAATTACTAGGCATGGACAGCATTTCATCTTAGGCCTCGGGATACCAACGCACCTGCAATATCAAGTGATTTTTCCTTGTCATTGCAGGTCTCTTTAGGCGGCGGTAACCGTTTACCACCAAGTGGGCCATCAGCTTTTTTGTCATCTAGTTGTATAAAAAAGCAAATTCGGTAAGTCAGTAGTTGATCGCAAGCAGTACTCACACGTTGTCTACTTAGACAATCACGAGAAAGCGTTTTGTTGCCAGCTTAGGAGACCAGTCCCCCTGGTCTTAACATAATGCTTCCTCAGTGAGCTCTGGCGATCTAACTCACCACAGGAACACAGCACTACAATGTAGTGTTATTTAGCTGCGTTCTTCTGTAAGGCATAGCTGCAACCTGTGAGGTGGTCAAGATTCCAGAGGTACTACCCATATCTTTCATTCTCCTCTTCTAATGGACTAAATTCTTCTGTCCTAGCTATACCTTCTTTCCACAGTCTGACAATCTCTTTCCCTGTTACTGTACAATTATGCCCTCATGAACAATACCTTCATTTCAGCCGAGATTTCTCAACCCTAACCAGATCGTCGGTCCACCTTGTGGGGGACCTGCTGCGTTCCTTCCGTCAGTCCTCTCCCGTGCTCTAGTCTCCGTTAATGCTGTGCTGGACATTGCTATGACGTCATAATTTACCCAAATATTGAACAGTGCACAGAATATTACAGCAATTAACATCCAAAGGCACTATATCATGGGCACAAGCTTATCAATTTATAGTCCCGCGGTGCGCAAGTTGTGCGGGCGCACGGCGGCGACTGGCCAAGTTCCATCATAAATTAAAACACGAGATGCTTGCCGATGCACGCGCAAATGGAAACTGCCACCGGTTATTGCAAAGTTCGCGGCCATTTTGTGTGAGATATATCATTAATCGTATTGAAGTTTCGGGTACCTAATATCGGTAATTGTTTCTGTGCTTCAGTGTATCGGTCTTGGATGTCCTTAACCAGAACGAAGCAAATATAGTTAATATGTTAACATATAAACCTATATTAAGCTTGAACATGTCCAATAGTCTTCTCTAATTCGTGGCTATGTCGTACAGCGCTGACGTCAGCATTTATTGATGGGTCTTATCCAGTATCTGATCAACTGGAAGTGGTACTAAAAGCAAATATCCGATATTGAGATCCGTACTAATATTAAAAAATATAAAGGAATTTTGTATGTCAATAACATTACGTTTACACTCTTAAATAGCTTATCTGATTAAGATAAAATTTGTCATGGAGAGATAGGTTACCTTTCGGCGAGAAAACCAACCTCCATGAGAGCGGAGCCGCCAGCAGCCACTAGTCCATATATCAAAAGTATGTATTTCTAATAGGGTAAAACCGGGATAGATGCCGCAGTGGGATATACGCCTCATTTTCAAAATACCTAACTTCCCAAACTAGCAACTACGAATTAATAGCATAAGTAGGAGCCGCAGTCACCCCGCACCTAAGCTGCCCACCGGCTGTCGTAAGGTTGGAAGCATTTCGCTCGTGCGTGCAACTATTTCCGCGGCGATCTTCACGAACACGTAAAAGTTTTGAAGGTAAGTATTTGCCGTCGTATAACTTTTTTAAGTAGTGATAAATTCCGATATATTTTTTATTACGTCAATGTACTGGTTCATTAAGTGTGCAGCTGGGTGTAAATAATTGTTTTATTGTTTTTAATTTATTTAAAAACTACTCGGGCATCTATCCCTATAAAAAAGGATAGTTGCCCTGATTTTTCGAGGGATAGATGCCCTACACCATATATGCCCATTTACTAAGGGCATCTATCCCTCCATACACCATATTATTATATACCCATTTATGATGTCAGTCTATATTTTTAATTTATTTTATACTTATAAAGCACTATTCGAATGATCTCTTTATAGTGTTTTTTATAGTATGATTATACATGTTGACAATTAATATATTTATTTTAAATTAGGAGATAGTAATATGGTTGAATAATTCTTCAAATTTTTTTTATTGAATAAATGTTCTTCTTATAAATGTTTAAAATTTAATTTAAAAAAAGTATGATTAAATATGCCTGTTGAGACTATAATTAATATTTTATAATAACAATTAAGAATGAAGCCAGTAAAAAGATAACAATTAAAATATTTTAAAAACGCAAAATGTTTTTTGTAATTCGACTCATGTTTCTTGGAGGCAATTGCTGTTTTAGGAGTAGAACGACCTCATAAAATTTAGTTGGGTTTTTCGTTTACATCTGCAGGCATCTATCCTTCTTAGTATTTTCATAGTGGGGCAACTATCCATACAGGTAGGCATCTATCCTCAAAAAAAATGTTCCACAAAAAGCTAAATTTTGCAAAATTTGTGATTGATAGGTCAAAAATAAATAATTATAATTCAACATGAATGATTAAGCTAGCCCACATTCATAGAAATTATGCATATAAAGAATATTTAAAAAATTAGGAGGCTTTTTAAAAAGTGGGGCATCTATCCCGGTTTTACCCTACCTGATAAGTAGCAACAAAAACGTTTCGTTTCAATTGTTACTTTTGTTAAGGATTTATATACAGGATGAGGGCGACAATTCGACAGTAAATCAAAACATGGGGTTTATTATATCATATAGTTTTGCAACTTTTAAATACATTTTATTTATTTCATTAAAATAATGCATTTTAATAAAATTTAGACACAAAGTTTAGGCAATATATTTCCAACGTGGACCTTTAGATGTTAGTATAATGTTGCAGTACTTTTCTAAATCATTAATATTTATACAAATTTTCAATAACTTTCTAGTTATTCTTGCATTCTCATTATTCCTTTAAAATGTGACGTTTTGACATAGGTAATTCGTTTTTAATTGCTATATTACGTAAATGCCACAATCGGGCATACGCCAATGAAACAATTAGCACGCGACGAGAAGATAGTCTTTTTAAATACTAAGTACGCTCAAGTCTCTTCCATTGTCCCTACGTCTAATTAATGAGAAATAGCGGGGCGGAGTCCCTCAGGTGACGGTCTCAGGATGCTAACCGGATTAATCTGTGGGTGCGCAACATGGCCCACCGGATTGAGTGCTCCTCAATTTGTTGTTACGTCCTCATCTGAGGTTAAGATACTAATAATTTAGGGGACCTTAGTCAAAATAGACTCGGCTTAAAGGATACGCTGCCGTTTCAAAGTAAATAAGTTTATTTACTAAGTTTGATCAAAATAAAATCTGTAAAAATAAAGTTGCATAAAAAATTCAATTCAAGGAACTAATTGATTGATTTATTCTTTTTTGTTGCGAAAATTTGTCCATATGGCGGACTTAATGCTATATAGCATTAACGCCCAGTTGACTTGTAAGAAAGTAAACATAGATATAAAATTAATAATAATAATAATGATAACATAATAATGATTTCTAAGTACACGTATAATTGAATAATTAAAAAAGAATTTAATCAGACAATACAATTCCACACGAATTTTGAGCGCCCGACTGGGGTAGGATAGTTTTGAGAAGATCAAAGCCAAACTGCATAACTTTGTATTGTTGCTCAAGCGGTGAGTAAGGTCGCCGGAACTCATTGAGAATTACTGTAATAGGTACTTACAAACCTCTATGACATGTAAACATGTCCTCTGTGGTAGAGGAATACGAGTGTAGCTTACTCCTGTCTTCGATTCAGACTCAACATCAGAGATGAAGGTCAAGAGCCAAAATCAATAAAAAAAACAAATGTTCCCACTCGTTGTACTGTTGACAGCACATCAAGCATAACAGAGACCGCCCTTATGGCGCTCGTAATAGAGGAGGCTTTCGTCGCGCAACCGTTACACTTGATGTGCTGTCGTGTATACAAACATCAGCCTTTAATCATCATCAGCCTATATATCTCCTACTGCTGGGCACAAGCCTTACTACATAGGAGAAATAGATGAGGAGTTTGAGATATTAGCCCTTACAGGGATTCAATCCATGGAATTCTGGCTTAGAAGTCACAGGTGAAAGTCAATTCGTTGACAACAACTATTACTAATAATGTTACATCGGCTATCTAAAAAAATTATCATCTACTTTTTTTATCTTAACGGGGTAACTCTTGACCTTCAAGGCCGACGATGGATGCGAGCTACACCCGGATTCTTTAACCACAGAGGAACTGGCTATCTTACCTCTAACTGCCGGAACACAACAATGCCGTTAACATTATTGCTATGGCAACAGACTTAGGTAAGATGGTGGTAGCTAGCCAGGCGAACTTAGAAAAGCCCTACCACCAACCAAACCCGGCAAAAAATTTCTGCTCCCACGGGAATCGACCCCCGGACCTCTAGATCTGAGTTCGGTGGTCTCAACCACTAGACCACAAAGGCGGTTAATAATACTGCTAAAATAATGCCCCTCATAGCACCCACAGTGCGCCGGCGCATTAGGCACACCTGCGCGCCGTTTATGACTCGACCAGTCTGATTTATGAGCAGGAATGATCCATCGCAAATACAAACAGCTATAACGTTGCCTCGATAGCTAGGCGATATCACAAGAAGCTTCGCCTGAGCGCATAACTCCATTCGCCACCGAGCTCATCTCATACCGGGTCTCTAATGAAATTATTGTGACGGAGAGTCCTGTGTGTACGGAAGGACGGACAAGGACAAACTTACAGTTCCGTTATTTTTAAGTGACTGCAGAATCCTAAAAAGCGACATAAATAACATTTTCCTGGACAAGCTTTTAAATATCAACCCAAAAATAAAATGTCAATATATACGTTTATCGCAGCCGAGTACATCACCTGTTGTGGTCATTTAATGTTTTTTTCCACGTGACACGTTATAAAGCCATTTAGATTGAGGTGTCAACTCTGGACTATATGACGAAGTAGTGCCACTGAAAATATCGAGTGTTTGGAGGGAGCTAAGGCAGTGCGGAAACGGCTTCTTGTACTTGAGTTCTCGGACAAGGCCAGTTTTTTATATCTCCATAATGTGAATGATGAAGTGTCTAAGATAGGAGTGAATGTGAAAATATATTCGATAGTGAAATATAAAATCAATTAACGTATTCTTAATTTTCATTTTAACATTATTATAAATGTGAACACCCCCACCGACTATTTTTTGATATTTCCTATGATGTTAAATGTAATACGTAGAAAGGAATAAATGAATAAAACATTTTATTGAAATTGCTATTTTCGCCGCCCACGTTATCTATGTAATATATTTTTTAGTAACCCGAATGTCCGTATTATACGTTTAGTAATTATGGAGCCTGGTACAATCAGTCACAAACAGTTTCATCAAATTTACATGAAAGTCTGTTGTTTGTCTGTGGGAAAATTTAATCAGTATTGGATAAAACTCTTTGAAATAGCCTGTTTGATCAAATTTCTTGAAAGTCTATGGACGCTTTAAGTAGAATGTGTCATAAAACAATTTCTTGACTGTTGCTAATGTTTTTACCTATCTTTATCTAATACAATATTAAATCTTATACTAATTATTTCTTTATATTATCTAATATATCGTATCTTCTAATATATCTTTCATATTATCTAATAAATCCAAAAGAATCCTGCTCTATACTAAACCGCCGGCGAGCGCGTGGCTATCAAAAAATCGTAATTGATTTTTTCACGGGTGATGCGTCAAGCGCGAGCGCAAATGGCTTACGTCGGCCATATTGAATTAGTGCGTGGACGACGACGATGACTACTGGACTTGGGAGCTGTGGAGTCGCTAAAATATAATTTATATATATTTTTTGTCGACTTCTTGTAAAATCTTTCTTTCTTACTTCTTTCTTCTATTTAATTATCTACATTATGTCAACATATTTACATAAATCTATGACATAGTAGAATGTCTTTGTACACACGATAGCATATCAAGTATAACAGTTGCACTACTACCGCCTTCGCAAGGTCAAACTGTTACGCTTCATGTGTTGTCACTGTACAAATTCTAGCAGATTTAATCGATCGATCATTCTAATCGAATCGATTTAATCGAATACTTGGTAATTCGAAGTAATAAGAGTTATTTTTCTATGTGATACACTTAATGTGCAGCCGTCTGTACGTGCATTGATATTTATAACTTGTCTACTAAGCCGGGTGTTACAGAATTCCGAAAAATAATTTGGAATTCTGGGGTTGCGCGTGGTCGATATTGTCGTATGTGTGCGGGTTGTGTGTGTATGGTATAACTGGAGTGCGTGTTTGTTGTACAATACGCTATAGTACGCATTATTCAGGGTTGTAACGAGCTGGTGTGACAATGTTTTTATTAATTTAATCGGAAAATAAAAGTGGTCTGAAAGGTGTCAACAGACTCAACTTACAGAGGTAGCCCTTGACAAGAAACGCAACCACCCCCTTATTTTTTTCAGACTTTTGTAATACACTGTATGTGTATAAATTATATTAGAGTATCTATTATTAAAGGAGGAATTAAATTTACCAAAGCCATAAATGCAAAAAATAACCCAATGTTAAAGTTTGCAACACATTGTACAGTCGAAAGCACATCAAGCAATAACAGCTTGACTTTGAGACCACCCCTACTTACTGCGTTCGTAGTAAGGGCAGCTTTCATGGTACAACTGTTATACTTGACGTGCTGTCTTCTGTACAGTCGGCCGTAAATTATACGTAACACGTGGTTTCAAGAATTAATATTACAACAAGTTCTAATAGTACTTACATACGAGTAAAGGTGTCTTACTTTAGCTACTTACAAAATAACTCTCTTTCGACTCCACAGGATGCACTGTTCTTCGCCAAAATGCGTCCATGAAATTAATTAAAAAACACTTCATGCCGGTGATTTCGTCCAAATTGATTGAGTGCGGCCCTACGCCGTGACGTCACTAATGGAGCAACACTGTTGCTTAATTTTTTTAATGCCCCGCTAAGTGACGACAAGTTTTTTGCAAAAATCTTGTGACGGATTTCGGGATATTTTTTCAGATTAAGTAACAAATTGCAACACAGTGCTGAAATCCGCTTTTAAATATTTATATTTTACCGTCTGTGTTATTTTTATTTTTATTATTTTATTTTTGTTTAAGGAATGTTTCTGCCCCAAAAACGCTTTCTAAAAGACAGGAAAGTTAATATATTTTTGTCCCATTTGTATAAATACATTAAATTTTCAGTAAGAACCTCTCAAATCTAAAGATTTGGAACTCATCTAAAGAAGATTTAACATTTCCCAAAAGATTCGTATCCAGGTCTGTAAAGCACAGAAAACTCGAAGAATATCAAAGAATTTATTGATCCATCTTATGTCAGAAATCTTTGAAAAGTTTTAGTAATTATCCGTTATAATAGTTTTTCTACTCTTTTGGCTAATTTAAATTATATTATGTACCTATTCATGTGCAAAATAAGTAGTGCCATCCATTTTCATGTGTAACTGCTTAATACCTATCATTGTGTACAGACGGCCGCACGTCAAGCTTAACACATTAATTAAAGAATGACTCCTATTACTAGTGATTCAAAACCCATGATTGCATTGCATTCATTTAACTTGATTTGCGGACGTATCAATTTTTCCATTATTGTTCACTCCGTTCTGATTGTGACTGCCACCACTCCTGCTGCTATTCCATGGTACCTGTAGTGCTCGATCATGTGGTCACAATCAGCGGAGGTTCGAAGATTGGTCAAAGAAGATTTAAAGAAGTTCAAAGAATTGAAGTTGGTTGGTTGCCTTCCTGTTTGAAGCTTATACAGAGTGGTGCCGTCAATACGACAATAAATTAAAACATGGGCTATATAGAAATGGTTTGCCACTTTCTAAAACATCTTATTTATTTGATAATTTCATGACATTTGTATAAAACAATACAGCCAATGTTATATTATTTCAGACAAATGTCATGAAATTACCAAATGAATAACATGTTTTTGAAAGTTCCAAACCATTTCTATGCCCATGTTTCGATTTATTGTGGTATTGTCGGTACCAGCCTGTATAAAATGAATATTATTATTATTATTTGTATTTGGAGCTTTAGGTCTTGTTGAAACCGATTTGTCACTGCGACCTAAAAGATCTATTGTGATTTGCCGCCAATTTTAAATAGTTTATAGTAAAGTCTTGACTTGGGCACTTTCCATAAATTTTAGGATTTTACCAACCTCAAGGTCTTATTTTCATTTGGGTCAATAGTGTGTCTCCCCAGATGAAGGCTTCGTTTGTGGATAAAAGGTCCACAGTTGCAAAGGAGCTGCATTGGGGCTTCACGCGCTCCTGTGCACAGAATCTGCAAACATACGAATCGCTTAGTTTTAGGTTGAATAAGTGTCTGTTCAGTTTGCAGTGGCCTGTTGAAGCTCTAATAATGGCTCTCGCGTTACTCCTGCTAAGCTTTATCAGCTCTTCAGTTCGTTTAGCATGGTAGCCATGTAACAGAGACTTTAAATGTATCAAACCAGATGTCCTTAGCCACTGTTCGGAGGATTCCTGTATGAGTTTGCTTTTGAGAAAGTGCATGGCCTGGTTCTTTGAGATTCCGCAGAAAGGTTTCGGTCCAATCTGTTGTCCCTGAGCCCCAGCTCTAGCTAAATCATCGACCTTTTCGTTGCCCATGATGCCCATCTCAGAGTTATTCTGTTGTTGAGCCCCAGTATATTTAATTAAATGAATATTAAGAAAATATTAAAAGCAATACTCTACGCTTATCCTAATAGTAGGTATTTGAAACTATGCCGGTTCAGGTGTTGAAATAAAAAAAAATGCGATATTATAAAGGTAGCCGTCTGAAAACGATTCACAGGGTTATCACAAGTCCTCGGGAACTCAGGGATAAGAGCAGTCAACCGGATTGTGAAAGTTTGAGGGTTCGGTTCACGCCCTAGGACATATATTTTTTTTAATTTATATAATTTTCGAGACAAGACGATATGTTAATGGCTTCCATGCCCTGTAATCACACTGGCTAGCTTTTTGTATTGCCTTAAGGCCGAAATAGTAATGCAAAATACAGTATACAAGATAATATATGTACATATACAAAGTTAATTTTAACACACCAAAACCTCAACACTATTTATAGATCTCATCAATACAAACATCTTTACTATGGAAGCAACTCTGAAATTGCAAAAAAACAGCTGTTTCATACATTTCAGCTGAGTTCATTTGGTTTGTATGGAACTATTGCTTCCATAGTAAAAGTTGTTTCTATTGATGAGATCTTCAAATGGTTTAAGGTTTTTGGTGTTTTACAAATAACCCTGTACATATTCTGTTGGTCTTCTTAATAAAATTTGCAATAAAAAACCATGTCGACATAAACTAAACAAGAATATACTCAATCCAAAGTCAATTCCAAGCTAACAGTCCCGGAACACCAATCGGGGCTGGTTCCATCAATAACCGAGAGTACACTAATTTGGGGTAACTCGGTCACTGACAACCGCACACGTCTTAAACTAGACACGTTAGTACCAGACACTAGTTGTTGGACTTGCCATCGGTACTAGACGCTAGTTGGACTATAGTTGCAGCTAAGTGGTGAACGTGGTTCATACGATTGGACTTATAATTTTACTGGTTTAATACTTCGCAATCTCCTCATGAAGTTTCTAAGAGAAACACAAGTATACCATTAAGGTAATCAAGCATACGGCCCACCTGATGGTAAGCGGCTACCGTAGCCTATGGACGCTTGCTACACCAGGGGTTTCACTTGTGCGTTGTCGACGCTGTAAAAACCTTTTCACGCCTTTAAGTAAGTACCTGTCTGACAAGAAAGAAAAACAAGCAGTCGTTTTAACTTTTGAGCAGAAACAGAAGTTTATTTGCGAAGATATTCTCCTTCATACGGGTACCTAAAATACCGGGTACAGAAAAGGTGTGAAAAACTGAAAAGTCACCTAAAAGGTGACTTTAAATATGATAATTTGAAATAAATTTGTAACACACTGATAATAGTAAGTAAAGTCTTTAATTGGTGCTAAAAAATCACCTGTTTAAGGTACTTAACAGATTACTCAAATTATACATTTCAACTTAATAAAAAAATTGCTAAAGAAATAAATGACGTGCAGTGGTCTGAATGTTAATATGAAAAAATGTTTTTGATTAAATCCTGCATTATCATTAAAATGTAAGCTACGTTGAACCCTATAAGGTGAAATAATTAGAATCGACAGATAGATTAAGTTCAGTTTGGAAAATGTAATCATAAAATAACACGATTCAATTTTTTATATACAACTAGATGACAAAAAAGCTGACGGCCCACCTGATGGTAAGCGGTTACCGCCGCCTATAGACACCAAGCAATAACAAGGGAAAATCACTTGATATTGCAGGTGCGTTCTCATCTTGAGGCCGAAGATGAAATGCCGTCCATGCCCAGTAATTACACTGGCTACCTTTCCCTTCAATCTGAAACACAGCGAACTGTTTCACGGCTGAAATAAGAAAGGCGGTGGTACCTACCCAGGCGACCATACATACGGGCCAACCACCTAGTAAATTAAATTAATAAAATACTTATGTTTAGTGATAATTATTTTATTTATCACAATGGGCATTTATTAATAAATAATAATTATAATTGGTAAGTTAGTAAATTATTGTATGTAATAAGTAAAAATTATATTTATCTATATTTTAATTACAATTGTTAGAGATAGGTTTTAGTTCCACCTTTTTCGTAGCACATAAGTTTTGATAGTTTCTGTTAAAAAAGATATATATTGTCACTCTTCTTTTTTTCTAGTCAATAATTTTACTTGTCACAAGAAAGAAATACAATTTTAATTTTTTATGTGTATTTCCCGTGTTTTTCTTTTCTGAACACACCATTCCGTTCTCATCAACAACATCTGGCGACCGTGACAGGACAGGATGGAGAAAGCCAAGGCAGAGAGGGCTCTCTATTTCAGACGCTTTACGCGTTCTGCGGAGCGCCTTGAGGGTCATCTCATGTGTAAAGAAAAGACAGCTTTATCGGCGGAGTTTGAACATTTTAAATTAATATATGAAAAGCTCGCAGCCGCACAGAACAAGTGCTTTAGTTTGTGGCTCGATTTATCTGATCAAAAGGAGTCTTCAGACGAGGGGGATATAGACGCGTCAGAAGAATATGATATAAGATTTTACGCGTTGAAGCAACAGGTAAAAGATTTCCTTGAATTGAGTTCATCACCTCACTCTAGCAATGCCACAGTCACTGTAAAAAGTAACATGAATAATAAGTCACACAGTGTTTCTAATAATAAAGATGATGATAATATGTCTCAACTGTCGAGGTCCAACGTTTCATCTCAGTCAGTAAAATCTAATAAAGAGCGCCGTAGATATAGATTACCTTATTTGGAGCTACCGAGGTTTAACGGAGAAGTCAGTAAGTGGATTTCTTTTTGGTCTCAGTTCCGTAAAATTCACGCTGATGTAACGATTGACGATGATGACAAATTTCATTATTTATTACAAGCTATGGAATTAGGCTCCACGGCACGTGAATTTGTCGAAAGTTTTCCGCCTATGGGTTCAAACTACCTTGTAGTTGTAGAGCAGCTGACACAAAGATACGGTCGTAGCGAACTGATTATACAGCATTATGTTAGAGAACTGGTACAACTTGCGATACGTCAATCGAAAGAATCTCAGAGAGTTTCTATGAGAACGCTTTATGATAAGATTTCATGTCAGCTCTTAGCATTAGAAACTTTAAATATCCCACAAGAAAATTGTTCTACCTTTTTATATCCGTTGATAGAGTCAGCTCTATCTGAAGATTTGTTGCGTGTATGGAATAGAATACGTGATGACTCAAACTGTCAGACTAATCCACTTTCCGAGCTGTTGAAATTTTTAAGAAAGGAGGTGGAATCTGAAGAAAGAATTCGTTTGGGACGTTCAGGATTCTATGATAGCTGTTCTACTTATCCAGCTTCTGCTACATGTTTCACTACAACGGAAAAGCAAAACTTTAACAAACAAAGACCAACTATTAGTTCGACTAATGTCAAGCCTGAGAAAAGCTGTGTATGGTGCGATAAACCTTCTCATACGAGCTCTGAATGTGTACTTGCTACTAAAAAATCATTGGATGAGCGTAAGGAGATTTTAAAAAGTAAAAATGCTTGTACAATATGTTTGAATATTGGTCACTTCTGGAAAAAGTGTAGGAAACATCCAGTCTGTGTTGTTTGTGGTAAGAGGCATTTTCCTATAATGTGCAGTAATGTTATCGCTACCAAAGCGCAAGATGACACTAGAGAAGTTGTCAACCAAGCAGCATCTAATAAAACTGTATTGCTACAAACCATTCAGGTAAATTTAATCCATAGTAAAGGTTTGTTTAAAATTAGGGCACTTTTAGACTCGGGAGCGCAATGTTCGTTTGTTAGATCTGATGTTGTTAATAGTTTGAATTTAAAACCGATCGGTTCACGAGAACTCAGCCATAATTTATTTGGTGGCACTGTACTAGAAAAACAAACTTACAGACTTTTTAGCCTGAATGTATGTAGTTTAGATGGAAGTCAAGTTTGTAATATTGAAGCCTTAGAGCATAAAAATATTTGTGGTAATTTACCTCGACTACAGCAAACCAGTAGAATTTCGTCACATTTGAAATCCTTAGGTATTAATATCACTGACTGTACTGATGATATTTCTGATATTAGTATGTTAATCGGTTGTGATTTTTTAGGTTCCTTATACACCGGACGGTCAACGCGAGTAGACAACAATCTGTTGGCGGTCGAAACTGTATTTGGTTGGACCATACAAGGGCCGATGGTTGGTGTGTGTTGCTCAGTAAGTAGTATAAGCACATTTTCATGTACATTCAATATTGAGGATTTTTGGAAGCTTGAAACCATCGGTATTAGAGACGAAAGTGATGTCAAAACCGAGAAACACTTAGAATTAGAAGTCATGAATTTTTTCGAGAAGACTGTAACGATTAATAATGAAAATAGATACGAAGTGAGATTACCATGGATGGATAAGTCATTTTCTCTTAAATCTAATTATACCATGGCACTAAAACGTTTAATGTCTACAACTTCTCGATTGACTCATTTAGGCATTCTTAATGATAATAACGAGGTATTTGAGGAGTGGTTGAGTAGCGGGATCATCGAAGAAGTCGTGCGTGATGACCCGTATAGGGGATTTTACCTCCCACATCACGCAGTTGTTAAGCAGAGCAGTCTTACGACTAAAATTAGACCCGTGTTTGATGCGTCATCCAAAGACCAAAACGGCTTATCGCTGAATATTTGTTTAGAGAAAGGTAGGAATCTCATTGAGCTTATACCGCGTTTATTGATAGGTTTTAGAAACAACGCGATAGGTATAACTTCAGATATTAAGAAGGTTTTTTTACAAATATCGTTACCTGATGGCTGCATCAGTTGTAATTCTCCGTTCGTAGCGACTGGAGTAGATTTTGCGGGGCCTCTGTTCTTAAAAAATGGCACAAAATGTTGGATTGCTTTATTTACTTGTGCTACATTTCGTGCTGTGCATTTAGAACTATGTACTTCTTTATCCACCGAGGATTTTATGCTATCGCTAAGAAGATTTTTAGCACGAAGAGGGAAAGTAAGAGCTATTTATAGCGATAACGGCACTAATCTTCGTGGGGCTAGTAATATTCTGGAAAGCATTAATTGGAATGAAATAGCTACGAAGATTTCAGTCAAGAAAATCGCTTGGCATTTTATTCCTCCTTCAGCGCCTTGGTGGGGAGGATTCTGGGAAAGAATGGTAAGGACGCTGAAAGGTATTTTACGGCGGGTACTAGGTAAGGCATGTTTACACTTCTGTGAATTGGAGACTGTCATATGTGAAGCTGAAGCAGTGATAAATTCTAGACCTTTGACTTACATAGCTGACAGTACAGAGTGTTTGATTCCATTGACACCGTCAATGTTTTTGAATGTTAGTGGCTATGAGCACACTATTGGGTTTATGGACCATGTTGATGGTCATATATTAACATCTCGTTGGCGTTACTTGAATAAGCTCAGCTTAGACTTGAAACAGCGGTTTAGGAGTGAGTACTTATCTCTATTAGTCGAGTGTAAGAAAGGTAAACATGACGAATGCTTAAAGGTCGGAGATGTGGTTCTCATTGGGTGTGATGACATTAAACGTTTAGACTGGCCGTTGGGTATAATATTAGATATCTATCAGGGAGTTGATGAAGTATCTAGAGTTGCAAAAATTAAAACTATGAGTGGTGAGCGTGTCAGAGCCTTACAACGACTCTACCGTCTAGAAGTCTCATGTGGGAATGAGTTGGCTAAAGCAACAAACACCAATCCTCTGCCATCTAGTTTAGCGACACCACCAGCTGTTGTTACTCGCAGTGGCCGTCGCGTTAAAGTACCGAGCAGGTTAATGTCATAATGTTTTCATGTTTTTTCTTTGCCGGGGGAGGATGTTAGAGATAGGTTTTAGTTCCACCTTTTTCGTAGCACATAAGTTTTGATAGTTTCTGTTAAAAAAGATATATATTGTCACTCTTCTTTTTTTCTAGTCAATAATTTTACTTGTCACAAGAAAGAAATACAATTTTAATTTTTTATGTGTATTTCCCGTGTTTTTCTTTTCTGAACACACCATTCCGTTCTCATCAACAACAACAATATTCAGTGGAATAAAATAAATAAAACATTTTTTCCCTAGTCTTTGACGCTTGGTAAATCATTACAATGGAAGATGCAGCATGGGCAGGCCTCCAACAAGGTGGTGCGTGCAGCGCAGCACCATCGTGGAAATCATTAGGGAAGGCCTTTATCCAGCAGTGGCCATCTTTCTGCTGAAATAATGACGTTGATAATGAAATCAACAATAAAATTGTACCTAGAAGTTACATTAAAATTGACAACATTTTTATCGACACATTTGTCTTCGTACCGTCTTCGTACTTCGTAACCGAGACGATAATCACAGCAACTCAATTAACTGAATCTGTTCCCGATTTGCCATGCCCGCGATATTGTGTACGGGGCTCATAAATTGACAAACTGTCCAACTAGCCTGAACAAGGCGGAATAAGTTTCAGCTTCCGGTCAGTGCGCGTGGAAACACACGAGCGGCTGTTGCTTGCGCGACCGCTCATTATTCCATTTTGTTTTGCCTTCATCTCACCTGATGGCAAATGATGATAAAGCCTAAGATGGGAGCCAGCTACACCTAGATTCCTAAACCATAGAGAAACTGGCTAATTGAAACTGCCGGAACACAACAATGCTGTCAACATTAAAGCTATGGCGCAGCTGAGTTAGTAAAGATGATGGCAGTAAAGATGGTGGTAGCTGGTCACTAGCCAGGTGGACTTAGAAAAAGCCCTTCCATCAATCAAACTAAGCACAAAATTTCTCTCCTCACGGAAATTGAGCCCCGAACCTGCAGATCTCAGATATGTGGAAGACCAAAGAAGGCGGTTATAAATTTAAAATGTTACTGAAAGACTAGAAAAAAATCGTAGCTTTTCTTCAAGTCCTATTTAGCTGAGAAGATAGAGTATTGAAGGTAGAGTACCCGGATGGTGAAAGGTAGTGGGTTCTCAACACACCCTAGGACATTTCTCTTCTCTAATCTAAGCAAATTTCTAAGTATAGTTCCTTAAAGCACATCATTACCAGCCTATATACGTCCTACTGCTGGGCACAATGCTTTCCTACATGGGACATATTATACATGAGGAGTTTGGGCCATAACACCAACACGCTGGTCCAATACGAATTGGTGGGTTGAATCGGTTGCAGTGACAACCGGGACCAACGGCTTAACTTAACTCCCTACACTTTTAAATATTGGTTTATTTTTATGCCACATCATCATCATCATCATCACCAGCCTATATACGTCCCACTGCTGGGCACAGGCCTTTCTACATGGGAGAAGCACATGAGAAGTTTTGGCCATAACACCACCACGCTGGCCCAATGCGGGTTGGTGGGTTAAAGCGGTTGCAGTAACAACCGGGACCAACGGCTTAACGTGCCTTCCGAAGCACGGAGGAGCTAAAGATTATAAATTTGATTGACCCATCCCGGGACCAACCATGGCGAAAGTTGCTTTGTTTTCGTGATCGAAACCTGAGCGCTCAAACCACTACGCCACCGAGCTCCTCTCCTATTTTATGCTACACTTTAAGTTATTTGTCAGTTCTTATTCTTACTACCTTTTTCTATGCATATTGAAAGAAAGAGATGTTATTATACTGTACTTAAAGAAGTGTATCCTCAGAATCGCGCTCATCAACCTATCAAGCCACTGATTCCAGGCACGATTAGATTGTTGGACTGTGGGGGGCCGCAGCCTGGGCCGTAGTCAAAATCTCTCTCCACCACTTACTAGGAGACGAAATGTTTTTTATCTCTTTGTCTCGGACGAAGAGAGAAACAAGCTTTTGTCCAGTGAGCTCGCCATGCTCCTAGGAGCCTTACGCAGCTTGTCGAATTAACTGCTGTGCCGCCAATAGTATCCGCCCGTGTGTTTCTTCGGAGGTCCAGAGGCGCTGTCTGTGATTTAGAGTCTAACTTGGACCGTGTCGCGGGTCCTGTGGCACCACCGTTGTTTGGTTAATGAACCATGAATTTCTATTTGTTGTGCAGACCAGGTAATTAACTAATAGGTGGGTGGACCTTCCGCTTGGAACTAAAGAGAGAACTTACAATTTTGCATGAAAATTAAATCATATAAGAAACAGCTTCTCTTCATTTAGTAAACGTATTTGGGTGATTTGAAAATAATTAATTAAAATTCATCATCATTGCTGACGTTTTTAAATCATTAAAAGAAAACTAGAGCTAATTTAATACCGTTCTGATCATGCAACCTACAGCAGGTCCATTTAGTCCAAGTTATTTGGGGAATCATAATAATATTCTTTATTTAATTTTTCATTAAATGGAATGTTAGAAAATAAAAATAGCTACTAAATACTTTATATTTTTCTTATCTTAAACACTAGCATTTTTGTAATGTTTATTTAAAAAAATATTACGCTGAATTACTTCACAGACTTCCTTATTTAATTTTTAGGGTTTTAACCATGTAATTCTTTTTACTTTAAAGACTTTAAAGAGATACATATTTTAGTATGAGAATAGTGCGTTTCCGATAGTAGAAAATGTACAACATCTGTATCTCAGACAGATACTTTTATTGTTAAGTTATTGCTGTGTAAGTAATTAGACACTTTATAATTTAAAATACTTTGAGGATTTATGACACAAAAATGTGTTATAAATCTTGTTTTTATAAACTGTGTTTCTATAAACTGAATACAAGTTTTATTTTAACAAAATTACTTAATTATTTCGTACCTTCAAATCTAACAAATGTTATCCAATATTAAAAAACTAAGCCCCAGTTGTGACTTTATCATAGTAATTTAAATAAATAAAAATGGGTTAAAGAGATAATTTTGTATTTAAATTTTGTATTTATGATTATCTTATGATATAATACCAAGACAATTTACTTTGCCTTCTAATTAGTTAATCTGGTAATAACAACCATTAAACATAATTCCTTGAAAATTAACATCTTTTAACAAAATCACAGCAATAATATTGCTATTGATTGAACACGAAAATAAATAAGTAAATACATTAAATAATGAGGCAGAATGATGCGCAAACGCTACCTGCGTGCTGTCGCCAAAATATTTTAGTCACGTCATAAGCACAGCGACGATCAGACGTTACAACAATGAGTGCGAGAATGCTTGACTCCGAGACGATACTATCGCACAACGATCAGTGGAGAAGGCTAGAGGAAGAGTGGGGAAAGCCAGTGGACTTAGACAGTGAGGAGGACTTGTCTCCGTCGAAGATGAAGCCAGTCTTAAGCTCCCTAGACTTAAGGAAGACGACTTTTAACTCTTCGTTTTTATTTAAGAAAGCAAAGAAGGTTGGAAGACAGCTATCAAAGAAATCAGTGGTGGACTATAAGGAGTTTCTACAAGATCTACAGAAAAACGCCGTAGAAGAATTACCTACAAAACAGTTTTACTACTACAACGGTCAGATTGTGTCTGCGTGGTCTGTTGAGGAGATTTGCATTAAAATCGATGACATATTCAAATCTGTTGAGAAACTGTGCTCAGCTACTAGTACAGTGCGTCAGAAGAAGAAAGTTGTACCTGAAGTAGTGCAGTGCAGCATATCTTATGGAGATCTATCCTTCGACGATACTGAAGAGTCTGAGAAAGAGAAAGGTGACAGTGATGACGTAGATAAGTATATAGATGAGGCATTCGAGCAGCTAGATTCTACGATAGTTACTATTGTGAATGGAGACTTGGATCAGACAGCCAAAGAATCGGTGACCACGTTAGTTAAGAAATTCAGTTCTTTCTTGAATAGTCCTATGATAAAGAGTCCAAGGAGGAAAAGACAGTGCAGTGACAGATTTAGAGACTTGGCAGAATTTTGGAGGAGCAGAACCAGTGACCTAGAAGAGATAATAGTGTAATGGTACTCGTGTACTATGATAACATTACTAGCTTAGTGTCTATAGTGATAATAATATTAAGGTTGCTCAGATAAGGTAGGTGTACAATTTCGTTTGTGATTTGTTAGTTTTTATTTTAATAATTTAACTGTATCGGGTTGATATAATATAAAAATATATGTAATTTAATGTTAATTTAAGCTATTCTTTAATTCAAAGTGATATTATATTGTAATAAATAAATAATTGACAATACATTAGGTATTTTCATTGATTAATAACGAAATAATAATGATTAATAAATATTTAAAATTATGGTTACTTACTTATATAATTTCAGTCAAACAGGTACTCATCTATCATATTCTAAGCTTTATGTTTTGTAGAGTAAAAAAATGATGTAAAAGTAAAAAAAAAAAAAGAAAAATTCTGACAATACCCACGTTATTTCAAAACATTTTTTATTTATAATTACGTGTCCACTTCTAATCTTATTTTTTTCATCAAAACTAAGATTAAAGCCGGCCACAACATTGGGCCATGGTGCTGGGCATCGTATGTAGATGCTTACTTGGGGTTTTTACCAATTACCGAGTTATCCACTATATTTATATTATACCAACTGCGGAGTAAATCAACACTGTCGTACGCTGACAGCACTTAAGCCCAATATGGACACTTACCTTTAATTTTTTACCATACAATAATATTACATTTTAATACCTGACTTGTTGCACTAGCAACTAAATAATATTTAATTTATTGTCTGTAGGCGGCGGTAAACGCTTAAGGGGTTATTACATTTGGCTAAATTTAGTTAGCTAAATTCAGCATGCTAACTGGGTAAGATCGGCAGTCACGTCTCTGGCTAATTAGTGTGTCTAAATGTCTTTAAATTTGTCTAAATTCAGAGTCTAACTCATTTAGTTAACTAAATTTAGCCAAACGTAATAACCCCTTTACCATCAGGTGGGCCGTCAGCTTGTATGTCATCTAGTTGTATAAAAAATATAATAGTATATATCTAGTTGTATAAGAAATAGTAGTATTTATAAATCGAATCTCCTCCTACTTACAGAAGATCGCAGCTATAGAGGTAGTGTAGTGCTTTTGAAATGGGTAATGTCGCTATAACTAATTGAGAAGGCGTTTGTTGTAGTGGGACTTGTCTACGATGCTGCTAACGTGGTAAACATAATATTGTTTTTTATTTTATATTTAAGGTTAGAAAGGCGTGAGTAGTGCTCAAGCACAGTGATACAAGGAGCTCGGTGGCGTTATAGCAAAATTTGTTATCTTGAGTTCCTCCGTAATACAGAAGGCACGTTAAGCCGTTGGTCTCGGTTGGAACTGCAACCGCTATAATCAAACAGCATTGAGCCATCGTTGGTTATGGCCCAAACTCCCCGCGCGTTTCTCCCATATATGAAGGCCTGTGTCCAGGCAGTGGGACGTATCCATATACGTCCCACTGCTGGACACATACACGCACGCACATGCTGGACACTGCTGGATTGGTACACAGAGTGGTGCCATCAATACGACAATAAATTATAACATGGGCTATATTAGTTCATAGAAATGGGTTGCCACTTTTAAAAACATCTTATTCATTTGATAATTTCATGACATTTCTATGAAATAATGCAGCCAATGTTATATTATTTCATACAAATGTCTTGAAATTATCAAATAAATAAGATGTTTTCGAAAGTAGCAAATTTTTTCTATATATAACAAATATATAGCACTTGTTTCAATTTATTGTCGTATTGACGGCACCACCCTGTATAGAGGCTGGCTACGAGCGTCCATGGGGGGAAGAATATAAACTGGTGATGTAGGAGCTACGAGCGTCTATGGTTATGGCAGCCATTTATTATCTAGTTGATTTTGTATAAAAAAGTAAACCTTGTTGTCAGAGAACCAAAATTATCTGTATCGACAAAACTTTTGTAGAAATGTACCATTATAGCAAATCTGACTGAAGCTTATTTATGATTTATATCAGAAATACACTTCTAATTACTTGATAACAATCTATTTAATTTAAACATTCATAAATCATATATTAAACATAAAACACAGCCTCTCATACAACATTCACTTAACCCGTCACGCGAAGGAATTATTGCGAGACGTTGCTAACTTATAGGGTCATAAACATTCAAATACTATACCTTAATCTTATTATTTATCGCTAGCAAAGCGTCCGGAGCAATTAAATGCATCCAGTGCCTGCTATGCATCACGCCTGTAATCCGGGGACGGGATCATAATAACAAAAAACAATAAAAATAACGAATTACGCCGCGGACTCCGCGTGGCTCGGGTGGAGGACTTAGAACATAGCATGTGTGGAGACGATTGATATGATTCCATTGCTGTAAAAAAATTACAGCCAATTAAATGCTGTGCCGCTAGCATATGAACATTTGTATCTTTTGTATAGTAATTGTATGGTGAACGCCGGCTAGGAGCACTGCTCTTACTACTACTTGTATACAGGATACGTTAATAATTTAAAATATAACCACTTACTAGGCATGGAAGGCATTTCATTTTAGGCTTCAGTATGACAATGCACCCGCAACACCAAGTGATTTTGCCTTCTTAATGCAGGTGTCTATTACCGTTTAGGATGTCCTTCTAATTTACTTTGTGAACAACTTTGTTCACAAAGTAAATTAGCTCTGCTATGATGGCTACGCTCATTTACGACACAGTGTGTTTATTTTTAATTTTTAAGAAAGTGAGGGTGGGCATATAATTTTTCCATTTTTGGAGTCTTGTTGGAGAATATTATATGTAATGATAAGGAATTATATTCTCCTTTCAAATGTTCTTTGGTAAAGTATCCTTAATCCAGGGGTTTACTGTCTATGTCTGTTCGTTGTTCGCCATACAGTGCTGCATACATGGGTGTTTTAGTGTCTAGCCGCAGATCACGCAGCAATATACGGTATTAAGCGAGTAAACGACTTTATACGCATACGAAATCTCGTTGAAAGAAAAAGAGGCACAATAAATATTTCACTAGGCCATCAACATATTGATGAACGTATTACCAATGACGACTCCACAGATTTCCCCAGCCTTGTCCCAAATCCACATTCTGTTTGTGCTCATTCTTAATATGGGGCAAAACTGTTGGAAGAACAACAGTTTTTGTTGTATATTTTATGTTCTGTGACGCCATAACTCAGTCGTGACGCGCCACACTGAGCCGCGAGATACACTGTCTCAGTACTCCAGCGTTATTCTCAACGTTATTTATAACATTATTTATAACGGGGCACTTATTTTTATTTATACACTTGTTTTATTGGTTTACTGTGTTACGGACTGTTGAGCCCCTTTTCGGTTTTAGTTAAGTGGCTCCAGTTGTTTAGTTCAGAAAGATTTTATATTTCTTGAAGATGTGAGCAGCAAAGGATTTATTAGGAAGCCAACTCCTTAAGGTCTCGTAATTTGAGGTTTCATGCGTACTATTAGATAGGTTTTAAATGAGCTGCCCAAAGAGGTTTTTCTTGGTTATTTTTGCGGAGATTTGATTTGTTAAATAAGTTCAGACGCGGACTTGATAGGCGGTGTCCTACGTACGATACAAAGCGAACCTTTATCCGTTACTTACAAACACAAAGTAATACAAACTCTTTAGTTGAATATATTGGAATCGAACAAATAACAAGACAAGACTTGCCATACATAAGCAAGTCAGGCTTGTCTAAAAATTAGCAAAGGATTTTCTTAAAGTCTAATAATGAAGTTAATATTGGCCATTTTTTGTTAGCATGAAAGTTAAAAATGTACTGTTCTTTAAACATGGAAAGTCTTATTAGAATGGGTTTATTCGTTTAAAATATTTTCTAATATTTTCTACATAAATACTTACAAACTTGTAAGTATGAGAACATAAATACTTACAAACTTGTAAGTATGAGAACATAAATACTTACAAACTTGTAAGTATGAGAAGCCATGCAAAGTTATTGCTTCAAATTGGTCAATCTTCATGCCTGACCACTAGTTGGCATTGTACAGTCGACAGCACATCAAGCGTAACAGTTTGGTCTTGAGACCGCCCTTACTGCGTTCGTAATAGAGGCGGCTTTCGTAGTGCGACTGTTACACTCGATGTGATGTCGTCATATTCATTTTGCCCATCCATACTTACCACTAAAAGATGTATCTGGTGAAAGTAGGAGGTAGCTGGAAAATCCCGCAGCGTAATTTTATCTTTGGGTTACCTATATGTTCCATTTCAGCCGTGAAACAGTTCGCTGTGTTTAGGATTGAAGAGAAAGATAGCCAGTGTAATTACTGGTCATGGACGGCATTTCATCTTAGGCCCCAGGATGACAACGCACCTGCAATTACAAGTGATTTTCCCTTGTTAATACACGTGTCTAACGGCGGCGGTAACCGCGTACCATCAGGTGGGCCGACAGCTTGTTTGTCATCAAGTAGTATAAAACAATATGTGAACCCATATTAATAAATTCCCATCACTGGAACAACAGCCATGGGACCATTGACAATATAATTATAATACCATACCTGAAAAATCTATGGTTAATATAGAAATACCGCCCTCACATTAATGTTCTAACTCAAACCTTTTGCCACACACAAAATCACAATTTCCAAAATTAATATGAATGTTTTATGAGGCATTATCGTAAATTAATTACTCGCAAAATAATGCTTCCATTAAGCTCGTGATGTCATCGCGTCGTACAGGGTGATACGAAAAAACAATTGAAATTAACGCGACTCAATGCTCAAGAGAATAGTAACTCTGATGGGGCATGATCGCATGACAAAATTATCGTCTAGCGCCTGTAAAAATAAAAAAAGAAAAGTTACAACCCGATTGTTAGATTTATAGAAACGAGAATACATACATACACCTATAAAATTTAGAATATTTGTTTAGATGCCCTATTTGCTTGCTTAAATCGCCTTAAATTGGCTTAGCCGATTTGAACTTTCTTAAAAAATGCGAAGAAACTTTTTCCCCAGCCTATTATATAAAGAGGTTGAACCTCTTGGAATCTACGTAGATCAAAATGGTCATTAATTAAATTATAATCAGTCACAAATGCGCAATTGAGGAAGAACCTCCTCCATATAGAAGATCGCAGCCAAAGAAGACTTCTTTTTAGTTCAACAGAGCTCACCGAGGAAGCGTTGAGCTACGAGGCCTCCACGGTGACCGCCTGTTTGTTGTTTGAAAAAGTTCACGAAATAAGTACCGGAAAAAAATCCGGCATCCAAGCCTTGTCTATTATCACCTGGTGTGTACAAGGGACAGTAGCTACGTACCACCAGGTGAGCTGTGTATTACGACAAACGAGCTGACGAGCTTGTTTGTCAGCTAAGAGTTGAATATAAAAAGTATTGTCCACACACGACGACCGCCTGGCCGAGTGGTCTGTACCCTAGGCTACTCAGTCAAGAGGTCCCGGGCTCGAATCCCGGTAGGAACAAATGTTTGTATGATGAACACGAACATTTGTTTACCAGTCATGGTTGTTTATATGTTTATTTAGTATATTTCTAATATTTATATACATATTATTATCATTATTTCTCCGTTATCTAGTATCCATAACACAAGCTCTTAATGATGCTTACTTTGGGCTAGATAATAGGTGTGTGTGTGTATAAATATTATTATTATTATTATTATTATTCTAGTGCCAGAATCGTAACAATATTCCCACAATGGACTGTAACCCTATAATCAACGGATTGTAACATAGCAAGCACCCTATACAACTGGCAGAAACTACCGGCGCAGGGATCGCATTGATTGCTATTATTTCGAGTCATTAAATCAAAACAAGGACAATCGGCGCGCCCTCATTACGGGGAGCCATTTACTCGTCGATTTAATCAGTTGCCCGATGCCGTTAAAACATGAATTATTGCATGACGCTAGTAGTTTTTGAGCTGATAGGCTTAGGATAATGTACTGGTAACCAGTAATGTCGATTATCGAGACAAAAGATAGCCAGTGTCCTTTCGCAGAATGTAATCTATATCTATTCCAAATTACGTCTAAATCGGTTCAGCGGTTGAAGTGAAAAGGTCACAGACAGAGTTACGTTTCTATTGTAATCAATACGCGATCCTGTTGCGGAAAACTGTGGGAAAACAATTTTAGTTCTTCTCTAAGTCTGAGATAGGATCGGACTAGGCTTTTTCGAGGTGAAAAGTTACAAAATTGTAAAGTTGTTTGTTTTTTGCCTGTGGATAAATTGTATATTTCTTATATCGTTTTGTGTCTCTACTTGCACTTGAATTTCAGGAATTTAATGATTTGTGACTAAGTTGCTCGATTATTATCAAAACACGGCAAAATTAAATACCTCAGTTTTAAAAATGTAATGGATTATTCACGGACTGTACTTTTGCATTATGAAACAATTACTCGAAACAATTTTGTGCTGGTAGAAGGAGGACTTATCTTCATCAAAATCTACCGTTGGTGGTGGCAACAAACCATCCTAACTGCAAAGTTATTCATATAGAACTTACTAAAATCTACACTGCTCTTTGAGGTACCTATTAAGACGTAATTGAACCAATCATACAACTCGTACGTTTTATTAGAGTGCACATCAACTCGAAATCAGCTCGCAGTTGCAGCCGCTCCACTAAAACGAGGTGCGCACATTAAAATGACAAAACATCGTCAGCGAGCGAAGCGATCGCTCGGAGCGGTACAGAAATTAGCATTAATATGCCAGTAAAACCGTCATCATGGCGCGATAGACCACGTGATTCGGCCGCATTGGCTGCGCTTAGAACAAATTTATAACGTCAGTTTGGCCGATGGGTAATAGTTACGACGACTATTTTGAAGTGTTACGATCGCATCGGATTTTCGTCTATCAAACTTGATGTTAGCGCGTGAATTTATAAGCGCGTACACATTTATTTATGCGTTAAATTTCTAGCTTGTATCTCTTTTGTGTGGATTGGTAACAAAAAAACAGTTTTGTTTGTGAAATATTGAACCATAGATGTTAGTTATTTAAAAGAAAAGAATTAATTGGGTTAGAATCGAGTTGTACAATTTTAATATTATTCAAATAGTTATTAGTCTTTTTAACAGTCATCCAAGACAGTTAAAGAATCCGTAACTTGTCTCAAGTTACATCAATAGTGATGACAATACGACAGTTTATTAAAATGTGGGCTATATTAGTTCAAAATAGCGTTTTGCAACTTTCAAATACGTCTTATCCATTTGATAAATTTTCATGACATTTGTATGAAATAATTGAAAGTTGGCTGCAGTATTTCATAGAAACGTTATAATTTGAAAATTGCAAAACATTTCTATAAACTTATATTGCCCATTTTTAAAAAAAAATATTGTCGCATTATTGTCACCGCCCTATATACTTTACATCATATTGCTGTTCTTATTATTTATTTATTTATGGACACCAGCGGGCACATGCATTGAAACATTTACAAAACAAAAATCAAAACTTAATCTGTAACCTGATACATACACCTTTATAGGTGACACAACATTTACCCTAAATAATATTATAAGGCTTATTGTTGCCTACTTTTTAAATAAACAATGTCTCACTTATAATACACCCCTAGTATTTTATTTTATATTTGTTACCTAATTTTATATTGCTATTGCAAAAATAAAAATGCAATGCGCTACCTATAGGATAAAATAGTACCTACATTACAATACCTACGTGCTAAGCTGGTACCTAATAGCAGCCGAGGCTGGTTTCTTAGCGGCAACAATCACGTGATACAGTAAGGCTGTATTTAGATACCGCATCTATGCTACGCTTACAGAAAAAGTCGTGTCAAGGTATAATAAATTTATAATATGTTGGTAGCCGCTATTGTCATCGCAGCACTAAACGCGCCCATTAATGATAATATAATAATATTCATACACTCACACCTATTATTTAGCCCAAAGTAAGCATCATTAAGAGCTTGTGTTATGGATACTAGATAACGGAGAAATAATGATAATAATATGTATATTAAATATTAGAAATATACTAAATAAACATAAACATCCATAACTCGTAAACAAATGCTTGTACTCATCAAGGAGCAAATGTTTGTACATTTGCTCCTACCGCTCCCGCTACTCCGCTTAATCGAGTAGCCTGTTTAGCAAGGGGTCCAGACCACTCGGCCAGCCGGTCCATTGATAGTTAATGGCGTAAAATCAACCGACATCACACGATTGATGCGCTGGGTCAGTCCAGCGCATCAATCGTGCGATGCCTTGTGAAATTCAAAGCCATTTGGCTTTCGACAGCGCACGTTTTAACTCATCATCATTGCAAAAAATAAACCAAACAACACTATTCCTACACTTCATGGTGATAGATTTCGTCAACCAGCCCGAGTGGATCAGCGCGCGCGTGTGTTTAGGTGTGTGTGGGTGCGTACGTGCGTGTCTCTCCCTCTCTCTCTCTCTCTCTGTGTGTGTGTGTGTGTGTGTGTGAAAAAATGAAAAATGAAAAATGAAAATATCTTTATTCAATTAGGCCCCCAAGAAGCACTTTTGAATCGTCAACAAAAAAACCCTTAAGTCTATCACATAAAAATAATATTAACTAACTAACAATTTCATAATGTTTGTCTCTCTGTCTTATCTGCATCTACGTAAGCTAAGAATGTTATGTCAGTCTGTCTATCGGTCTGTCTGTCGGTCCGTCTGTCCGTCAGTCAGTCTGTCTGTCTGTCCGTCAGTCAGTCAGTCAGTCAGTCTGTCTGTCAGTCTGTCTGAATTTACACCGGTTCCAAAAGTTGAACTACCGAGAAGATTCCGGCAACAAACTCGTGTAGTCACTCTTTTCAATCATTAAGTTACAATGTTTAATTACACAGTAATAGTATTTAGCAGCGCAGTGTCGCACAGAGTATAAAAAAGGTATATTAAAGTACCAATAGGTACCTAATGATAAGAATATTTACTGTATTTAAAGGCTGTCCGACAATGCACCTTCACAATATAGGTATTACAATACACAAAGGTCAACAATTAATATACAAAGACCTAATAAAGCTAAACATCTTTCATTAATTTTAAACACTTGTCTGAGCACGTCATTACAATAATAATTGTATTGTTTTATATATAATATCCTATAATGCCATATACCTCAAAAATTATACTATTGATGAATATGTAGGTAAATTATTACAAAATCAAGGGAGCTTAGAGATGACCATTTCCACTAGTGGCACCTGTTCACAAGTATGACGCATGTGCCAGCCATCGCTCCGCTCAACCATATCATAGGGAACGGAGCGACCCGGCACACGACGCCACCACCGCAGAAACTTATAGAGAGCATGACATCTTCCAGCAACCACAAAATCAATGAAATGCTATTGGTGGAAATAACTATATGACATTATAAGTTACAACCAAGCATTTTTGTCATTTATATAATCGTTAATAGTATAGTAACCTTTGGACATTAGAATTTTCTTAATGTGAATTTTAAATTTGTCAAATGGCAAGTCTAGTACGTTATTAGGAATCTTGTTATAGTAAAGTATGCTTTGACCCATAAAAGTATTAAAAACTTTATGCAGTCTTAGAGACGGTAAGATCAACTTATTTTTATTTCTTGTATTTAATGCATGTACATCGCTGTGTCTTAAGTAGGAATTTAAATTTTGACGTACAAAAATTATGCAAGCATAAATATATTGAGAAGCCACTGTTAGTATATCTATTTCTTTAAATAAGTCTCTAAGAGATGTTCGAGCAGCAAGGCAGTAGATTGCTCTAATTGCACGTTTTTGCAAGATAAATACTGTTTCAATGTCTGCTGCTTTACCCCACAGAAGAATACCATACGACATAATACTATGGAAGTAACTAAAGTAAACCAAGCGCGCCGTGGCAATATCAGTATATTGCCTTATTTTTCTAATAGCATAAGCCGCGGAGCTAAGTCTACTACAAAGTGTTGTGATGTGAGGGTTCCACTGGAGTTTCGCATCGATTGTAATGCCTAAAAACGTGGTGGATTGAATTAAATTTAGCGACTGATTATTTAATTTAATGTTTGTATCCACTTCCCTAACATTAGGTAAAATAAATTTAATACATTTAGTTTTCTTTGCATTCAGTTGTAAATTGTTCACAGTAAACCAATTCATTACTTGAGATAGCGCATTGTTTACGTCGTCAAAGTTAACTTTATTTCTATCACATTTAAAAATTAAAGAAGTATCATCTGCAAACAACACAATCTCACAAAATTCCTTAGCAAAGAAAGGCAAGTCGTTTACGTATATTAAAAATAAAAAAGGCCCTAGAATTGAACCCTGTGGAACTCCCATTTTGACATAAGACCCTGAAGATTTTGTTCCATTGATGTCAACTATTTGAGTTCTAGAACTTAAGTAAGATGTGATTAACTTCAGAGCTGAATTTGTAACCCCATAGTGTTGTAATTTTAAAATTAGCGTCTGATGGTCAACGCAGTCAAATGCCTTTGATAAGTCACAGAATATACCAATAGCATTTTGTGAACTCTCCCATGCATCAAATATGTGCCTTAACAGCGCTACACCAGCATCAGTAGTAGAACGACCCTTTGTAAATCCATATTGCGCACTATGGAAAAGATTATTTAAATTAAAATTAATTTAGCTTAATCAATTGTTCCAAAATAATTTTTTCAAATATTTTACTAAGTGCTGGTAAAATAGAAATTGGACGAAAATTACTAGGATCCTCTCTATCACCTGATTTAAATAGCGGAATAATCTTACTGTATTTCATTAAATTAGGAAAAATACTTTCATCTATACAGTTATTAAAAATTTGCGCGAGATAAGGGGCAATAATATCAATGATATTCTTAACTATTTTTACAGATACATCCCATAAATCCCCTGTATTTTTCAATTTTAGGGATTTAAAAATTTTAATGATTTTTTGAGGAACAACATGGGTAAATTGGAAAGTCTCGCTACACTCGGGCACACAATGCCTCAGGATGGAACTTGCTTCAAGAGAAGAAGAATCTAAATGAGATGTTGTAATCGAAGGTATTTTTGAAAAGTAATCTTCAAATATGCTAGCTATTTCGTGGTCAGAATTAATAATTTGATTATCTACATTTATTGTGAACGTGGTGTTTTGTGACTTGACTTTACCAGTTTCACGGTTTATTATATTCCATGTAGTTTTTGTTTTGTTATTAGATTTTTCAATTTTGTCTCGGATGTGTATCGCTTTGGCGCGGTTACATATCTTTTTGAAAGTCTTGGAATATTTCTTTACATACTCATGAAAGTCCTTATTGTGATTGTATTTCTTTTGTGCGTATAATTCATACATCTTATTTCTACTTTTATATATACCTTTTGTAGCCCAGTCACCAAATTTCATTTTATTATTTGAAGATTTAACTGTCTTTTTTGTGAAGGTATTTTCGAACTCATTTTTTATTACATGAAACAAATAAGTATATTGATCGTCCGGGCTGGAATGTGTGAGTGGCAGTGTGGCTACCTTTATAGCCAATTTATTCATAAAAATGTCTTCACGACTCTTCGTAATAGGTCTATATGTTAAATATTTTGGTTCAATCAATAAGTTATCAACAAAAGCAATCAGCAAACCACAATGATCAGACGTAAGATTGGTAATAACAGACTTTGAAACAGGGTCTTTATTTGAAAAAATATTATCAAGACAGGTGGCCGAGTGGGAAGTGATTCTAGTAGGCTCTAGAAATTGATTAACTAAGTCAAAGGATTTAAAAACGGAAAGTAAACGAGTACATGATGGTGTGCTCTCTAACAAATTAACGTTAAAATCGCCACAGATAATAATATGTTTCCTTTTATTACTTATTTTTTTGAGTACATCTTCCATTATGGACTCAAATGTGTTATAATTTCCAGAAGGTGGTCTGTACACACATACTATAACATAACTCTCTAATTCCACACAAGACAATTCAATTATACGCTCGACTGAAAGACCTACGATATCTTTACGTTCTCTACATTTCATTTTATTGTTAACAAGTATTAAAGAGCCACCATGAATTGCAGATTTCCTTACAAAATTGCTTGACAACTGAAAATTGTCAATAGACACCGATTCAAAAACTTTTAGCCAGTGTTCAGTTAAACATACCACATGAATATCTTGACTTTTTGTAAACAATTCAAGTTCTAGTTCTTTGCCAGCTAATCCTTGTAAATTTTGGTACACAATATTTAATAACATAGGCTTAGCTTTTGTCTTATGGTTCAGTTTAAAGATAATGAATTAATATTAGGTGAGACCAATTCATTAGAAAATATGGTATTGTTTTTATTTTTCTTAGTTATGGTATTCATAACCTTGTTCCTTATATTATATGCTAACAATGTAGCAATTTGTCTTTTAAATCTAGGTGACAGATACAATGTATCTCTGGTCAGTGTAAAGTTAGTAACAAATTTGTTACAATCAAAAAATAAAAGCGCGTCACTATGACGACACGTCAAATTGTACATATGTTCATTCAAATAATGAATTTGTTTGTTATAATTAAAATCCATATTTGTAGCATACGGAAATGCACACAGAGTAATTTTACAATTTTTTTTGCTATTTAATTCTAATAGCTTGGTTATACACCTTGTTATGTGATTTTTCCTAACTCCTGAACTATCACCACACAGAATAATTAAGTTGCTATCACTTTTTAAATTTTCACACGTAGTAACATTTTTTATAATATTTTCAAAGTGGAGCCCAGGGGAACAATTATTAAACACAATTTGATCTGTTTGATCTAAAAGTAAGTGCCCTAGCCCTTGTCCTAATTTATCAGAAAAAATATAAGTGTACTCTGTACTTTGTGTCATCTTAGTTTTTATAGTGTTTGAGCATTCTAATACTGGCGGCACAGGCAAAAATTCACTTTGAATTGGCTGCAAAGGAACTGGTTCATTGTTTGTTAATATTCTACTATGATTACTGTTATTGTTACTAGAACATGAGCAATGTTTATTTGTTAAAGAAGCATATCTCTCTGTACTGTAGTTACACAAGTCAATCATATCATGCCTTGCAGAGATTTGATATTCAATCATATTTTTATACATGTTAAGTTGATCATTAAACATGTCCTTTAGTGAATGCTCCAAATGCATTAATCTATTTTCTAATAATTTGGTTGTGCAATCGTGTGAGGAATGATTTTGTTGAACTTTATTACTAAATGATTTTAATTTATTTATCAGTAATATACGTTCTTTTCTCAATAATAAATGCTTCTTGAAGTGATTTTGCCTTTTAATTAATCTATTAGTTTTTTTTATGAATTTATTAATACGAAAATATTTTTTAAATTTATTGTTACTCATTGACAAATGTTGTGTAGACGCCAGTTCCTTGCACAGTGAGTTTACATTAACTGTGTTATCACTGAGTAGACCCGAATCACAATTGACTAACTCACTAAACAGACTCTGGGAAGCATCACTTTCTGAAACCTTGCTATTATTTTCTAATATTAGCACAGTCTTGTGCGCCTCTGATAAACTTACTTCTAGGTCATTGATGCGACTCAGTGCCCGCTCGTGTGATGAAATAATACATCACTAGAAGTTTCTATTTCTACGCTGAATGAAATTATTCTTCGAAAAACACCAACATTATTTCTTACCGGAGTACATGTATCAATAATAATATGTGAATTGTGATTATCACATTTGTCTTTCAAAATAACAAAAAACATACCTACTTAGCAGAGTTGTTAACAAATCTCTAAGAACAACAGCGACAATACGTCAGTTTTGGAATCCTGCTAATATCCTTACTAATAGGTATTATAAATGCGAACGTCAGTTTTTGTTTGTTTGTTATGCTTCCACGCCTAAGCCACTAAGCCGATTTAGATGAAATTTGAAATAGAAATGGCTTAAGACCCTGCAAAGGACATAGAATACTTTTAGTGCAATAACCGATATACACAAGGGTGGAGCCGCGGGCGCGAGTTAGTTCTAAATAAATGGGAATGTTTGGGTGAAAGTTTGTTTATCAATCACGTCAAAGCTGCAATAGATTATACATGGATTCTTTTCTTCCAGGAATGCCTTCCCATGGAATAACGCAGACGAAGTCGCAGGTGGAAGCTAGCATTACGTACAAAGTAATTTTTGCAAGGCCCTAATTATAATGAAAATGGTAATTTCCATAGCAGCCGCATAGATTATGATCGAAGTATGATTCACCGCGTAATTCCGGGTGCATCCTTTAGGTGATTATCCCTAAATCATATTTACTGCGGTCATTATCGTCCGCGCACACTATTATTGAGTGCGATGATAATAAATAACGGCTATTTCGGCGCACTCTAATTTCGCGAGCGTATTTTACCGTTTGTAGGGCATATGTCCGAAGCAAAGCAAACGGAAGGATTGTAAATCAGAAAATATTTTCGTTCTACCCTCTTCTAGCGTTAACGCTAAAAACTAACTAGCTGCCTTTTTTACGATAAAAATAATATTAATACTTTATTTTAGATGATTAATCCTTAAAGTGTTAGTACAATTAACAATGCTCTTAGTTCTAGTGTAAGTAAAAGACAATAATTATAAGATATGAATCAATAATTTGATTCATATCTTATAATTATTGTCTTTTCGTCATTAATTTAACAAATGTACATTAACCCAGACACATAGCCCCCGGTGGTATATCGCCGCTTGACAGATTAATACATTTTATGTGATTACATAATACGTATTTCTTAGTATTTAGGGTTCCGTAGTTCCTGGTTTTATTATTGATGTTATGATTTCGTTTTCCATTATTTTACATGGTTTATAAGCTTATAAATATGGCGACCTAACAAGAAGGTTGCATGTCACCTGCCTGGCCACAAAATATAATCATCTCCGTTCAATATTCACACGAAATATTTCCAAATTCTAAGTGAATATTAAATCACAACCTGTTCCAAGTCCTGACCCTACAAGACGCGTAAATACCAGTTGGTATATGTTAGTAGTTCCGTTACATACTAGGTGGCGTGCGCAGCGACAAGTACTGCTACTCAGATATTGCCAATACACGCCTAGATTTAAGATGGCCGGCGTCGACTTGCCTTGTTTTAATTGGTCAGTTTTGTTGGGAATTATACAAAGCTGCAATTATGACTTTTGCGGAATTTGAGAAAAGCTCTTCAACCCAAATAGTATCGCAAAATATATTTCATTTAGTGGATACACGTAGCTCCGCTCGCGTTGATGTCAGTTCACGTTATAAAAAAAGTATCCTTTATCCTTCCCAGGCTCTCAAATAACTCTGTACCAAGTTTAATTTAAATCGCTTCAGCAGTTTTAACGTGAAAGGTAACAGACAGACAGTGTTAATTTTGCATTTATGATATTAGTATTAATTGCCCGTAAAAAAATATCTATCCACTAATCGACATTAAATAAGAACCAGGCATTTGAAGTAACGAAATTTCCCTTTTTATGAAATTACCCTTTTTATGTATAACGGATGCCAACTAAGCATACAATCCACCTCAATACGGTATCGTAGCTAGTAGACAAACGGTAACTGTAGCTAATATAGACACCAAACATACACTATGTGCTAGGCCCGTATTGTCGTTGGGAGGTAGAAACCACGGTTCAAAATGTGAAATAGTTCGTTGTGTTTCGGATTGAAGGAAGAGATACAGGGTACCCATGACAGGTATTTTATCTTGGCTTCAGGATGAAAACGCACTTATAATACCGAATGATTGTTCCCTTGTTTTTGCAGGTAGCTATAGGCTACTGTAGCTACTTTCTACTAGGTCGAACGTCAGCTTGCTTGCCATCTAGTTGTGTTCGCGTTACCTGCTTTGTAAAATCGAAAAGCTATTGTCGAGTTGGTCAGAAGTTTGAGGGCCCGATTGGGCGTAAGCGGCAGCAGTGATCTTTTCCATTCTTGAGATTAGGGCATTAACTTCTCTTGACTGATTGTTGGATAGCTTGACCATGTTTTTTATTACACAATTTTTTAAGATTGAATTTTAGGTATTCATAAATTGAAACTATTTTTTCTTAGCCTGCGATTTAGAATCAGCACCTCTAGCACGAACACTTTTAAATTTCGAATCGTCATCGTATCGAGTAGTTTTTGTATGGGTTTTGTTTGAAATTTAAAGCGTGCGTGAACGATACGATTACGATTCGATATTTAAAAATGTTCGTGCTAGGGGTACAGGCAATGTATAATTGTTACTAAGAATACTAATCTGAATTCTATTTTTACACCTAAAATTATACATAATCATCATTTCAGCCAGATGACGTCCACTGCTGGACAAAAGCTTCCCAAAAAGATATTCACGACGATCAGTCATGTGACCTTCATCAGTCCCTCAGTCTTACTTTTAGGTAGGTAGGTGGTATATAAAAATAATTACAGTATTTATAAAGATTATTTTAATACACAGTTCATATTCTATTACCTAACCATGTAGATAAAAAAAACAATGGTAGGTATCATCAGCTCATTATCGATACATAGGGTCAGCACAAACCGCACGGCGACGGAGTTACGGCACGGCGCGTGTGGATAGCGGCCGCGCAGTTTACGTTGCGTCCATTGTACACCGGCTGAATTTAGCACTCGAAACTAGAACACGCTCTATATTGAATATTAGTGAGTGTTGTATGAATGCGAGATGCTAAGCTTGGTGTAAAAGAATGGAGGCAAGGGCAGATACAGTCATCACTAAAAGAAAACGATCACTCAAAAGAGCTGTTAAACGAAACTCAATTCAGATTTTAATGAATGTTTTGAGTGTTTCCCATTATTTTCATTTTTTATTTCCAGTGATGGAAATACTGGCATCGTTTGTCACAGTATTTCTGTTGCGGTTTCAAGAGGTCACTTGGGTCGACGTGCACATGACAGGAAGAGGTTTTTTCTACTATCTCCATTTTGTATTTCCATAAATCATCATCAGCCTATATAAGTCCCACTGATGGGCACAGGCCTTCCTTCATGGGAGAAACACACGAGGAGTCTGAGCCATAACACCATCACGCTGGACCAACACGGGTTTGTGGGTTAAAGCGGTTGCAGTAACAACCGGGGCCTACGGCTTAACGTGCCTTCCGAAGCACGAAGGAGCTCGAGATTATAAATTTGATTGACCCATCCCGGGACCGACCATGGCGAAAGTTGCTTTGTTTTCGTAATCGAAACCAGAGCGCTCAAACCACTACGTCACCGAGCTCCTAAATTTCCAACAATGATTTTAAAGACTATTTTCATAATTCTTTAAATCGTCGTACGTGGTTAACTTTTAGCGTAACAAGTAGGTAACTTAAAACGCATATCGCATTTTTAGAAAACCGCTCTTGCCGTTTGCCATTGTTGTCGTCATGGAAATGATGGGATACAATTAGAAAAAATAAACGCACGTCCACAATTTCCATTTTTAATCTATGAAATAATGGGGTACACGCATTTTAATAAATAACAAGGTTGTACAAGCAAGGCTGCGATCTCTGTTAGAAGTAGGAGTTTCCGCAGTCGGTCGTTTTAAACTAAAGCAGAAAATACTACTATGACATAACTCTTTTAAGTTGGACTTTAGAGCATTACTCAAAATCATCGTATTTTATAGTGTTTGGAATATTGTATAATCGCGCCAAAGTCACCCAAGATGCATTGAGATGTGCTACACCAGCATTTTAATGCAATACTTGTAGAATTAAAGAAAATACTTTAGACACGGCTGTATGGGCACTAGTTCCATTTGCCTTCCCTTTACTGGGAGAATGAACAAAAATAACTATATGCCGAATACGAAACTCATTGCTGTATTTTTTTTAAAAGAAATCTGGTATTAAAATCCAAAGGTTGTGAAACATAATATTTAATGAAAACAAACAGTTCGGGCAGCACTAACCGCGTCCATTCTAATTACCAATAATTATCGTTTCATACGGAGCCCGATGCAGTTTTAATTCCGCCATTTTGTTCCGGTGCTTGCGAGCTAATGAGTGTAACCGATGGCTTTTTGATAATGTTATTGATACGACACACAGGACTTTATTTTATAGATCATCGAGCAATTAATTTTTACCGTTTTATCCAAAACGATGGCGTGGATTCCAAGACATACTATAAATAATTATATAAATGAAAAATTCACGCTTAAAAATGAGAAGTTAATTTTTTTTTCAAGTGTAGGCAAAGACATCTAAAGCTTACTGCCATCTGTTAGGGTCTAAGCTTTCACACTGATTCTCATCAACACATTAACATAAGCACACAAGTTATCTGTCCATTCAAAACAAAACTTTAATTCAAAGAATCGAACTCAACTTATGGAAAATCTTATTCCAGAAACTTTTTTACACTTCCAATTGTAATTTTGCTGTAGTTTACTAGAATACTACGTTAGTACTCAGATTATTCAGAGGTAGGTAAGCACTTATTGTTGGTTATAAAAAATCTGAATATTTTATATATGATAGTATGTGTGGGAAGCAAGCGGTAGTGGTAAGCGGTTACTGTAGCCCAAAGAAACTCGTGGTACCTTGGGAACTACCAAAGAGTTGCCTACACTGCAATATAGAATAGAAAGAGATGTAAAATTCCTATGTAGACAGCGTGATTTCTTGCGACTCAACTCAAAGTAGTGGTACAGTCGACTACAGAAGTAGCTGAACACTTTAGTACCATGTCACAACGACTCTAGCGTCAATATAGTACGGTAGCAACTATAAAGTACGTGCACAAGATCGGTGTGACATGGAACTAAAGTGTTCAGCTACATCTGTGGTCGACTGTACGTATTTAGCTGCGATTCTCTGTTGTATAATACTGAAATTAAGGGTTAATATCTGTCTATATTATTACAATTTTTTTGCGAATTCATAAGGTTTTAAACAAAACACAGCCGTTAATCTTCCGAACATTCAAAATTTGAAAAAAAGAACTCGAGTGACAGCTACATGTCGAGATAGTGACGGGAGCCGAACACGTTCGACTGCTGCAAAGATATCGGAAAATTGCATTTTCTACTTTATTCAGCCGCGAATTAAGGTGTAGTTTAATCCGTTTGAATAACATTTTTCATATTGCGAAGAATTCGAATGCAATTGCCACTTACCTTTCATGACAACTTTATTACAACGAAATAAGGTTGTAAATACAGGGGTTCGGATGTTAACATAAAAATGTGAAAGTGTATTTGAGCAAATTTAAAGATACGTTGTTTTTGTACGTTATTTGCAATGCATTAAGGATCAAAATTGATTGTTTGTGTGGTATAAAAATTGGTACGTTGGTTGTCCGGCAGTGGAACATTCCGCGGGACAGGGTGTCAGTGAAATGAACAATGAGTTGTGTTTTGTACGAATGACGTTTGTTAAAAAAAACAAAATGATACCGTGAATGACTCCAAAGACAAACACGGAAAGTTAAGTTCATTTAGATAAATGAAAATAGATCATCATCTTTATCATCTACTGCTGATTATAGGCGAAATCTAAAATTGAAAATGGATTAATAGTACTCTAATATCATTGGTATTTGTTGATTATATATGTTCTTATTATCCTGTCAAGCCGCATACATCGTTGAGTTGATTGTAATGGTACAAAATAAATCGAAACGTCGGGTATACATATATAATAATAATATTAAAGTAACATCTAATTAAACACGAATTAAATCCGGTAAAGTGGTTTTATTTCAAATGTGTAGTGCTCGCGAAAATATAAGACAATAATAGGTTATTTTTTAAAATAGGGGGTAGACTGTATTCAAATCGAAATTTAATTGTGACGCTTAGTGGTAGTTTTATAATAGAAATCATAAAATCAAACACTAGTTTATTGTATAATTACTGAGTAGAAAAAATAATTAATAAAAAAATACAATAAAATAACTCTCAGGTCACTCACATATCAACGAACGCTGTCAAAAGAAAAACCATAGAAATCAACATAGCAACTTAGCAATGTGTGGTAACATGTGACGTCACAGCGGGTATATAAAATGTACTCTTTGGGTCAAGTGACATTTATTGGCGTTTCGAAGTGAAATTTGAAACGGGATTTAAGATACTTGACCTTTAAGATATTATACTTATTATACCTACGATATATTTTCCAAAAATTGGTCAACATTTCTATTTATCCACCCGCGGGTCCGCCCGCTAGAATGTCGGTTATCGTCCCAAAAGTAAAGCCGTATCTTTACTTTACCTTTCTCAGAATGTAATCTATTTTCATGTCGAAATTCATAACCTGTCAAGCATTAGATTCAGACACAATTGGTTTTTAATTGTTATAAGACCTCCGAAAGTCTGACGCCGTTTGAAAAATTACACAGCGGTTTCGCGGCCTATTAGTTAAAAAGTAACATTAACTTTCGCATTTTTAATAGGTATTAGCATTGTTGTGCAATGAGTAATTTTGGTGTGCAAGTAATTTTGGTTGCTTGAAATATTTCGCTTTTACAAAAAGTTTTTTTGTTACTTATCTCTCAACAAACTTTTAATAGCAAGCCAGTTTTTTTTCTATAAAATCAAACCAATTTAATTCAGCTGCAACAATAACCCTAAAAGCTATAGAAACTAGGTAGTAAATCCTGTTTAACCCTACTTTATGACGCGTTGGCGGGTGACGGACGCGGTATCGGTGGGTCGCAGCGACCAATGGTCAATTATGGCCGTTCTATGTTTATTGCATTGCCGGGATTGGGCGGTGGCAGGGTTACTTTATCGCTTTCATAGTTCAAATGCGTTATGTCGAATTGGCGGTTTAAAGTTATTTAGAGGTAGGCTTTAGGAACAGTGGAGCTTAGTTTGGAAGACCAGTTCTTTGTAATGTAATTTCAATATCGACGACCGGCTGGCCGAATGGTATGTACCCCAGGCTACTCGGTCAAGAGGTCCCGGGTTCGAATCCCAGTAGGAACAAATATTTATTTTATTTATTATAACAACTTACAAAACATACACTTTATCTATTATAATGGTACATTATTCTAACTCGTGCGGTAGTGTTGCCTTATTTACAAGTTGCCACGACATGCTTAAAAAAAGGAACGAATTTAACATATTATTGGTAATTTTAAATATTAAATTAACAAAGATTATCTACGTTGTCTATACATATCATAATATGAACCTATATTATAGGTAACTTAACCAGCTAACATACACTTTAAAAAAAATGATTAAAGTAATAATTTATAAATTAATTTGACACATTTAAGTTGAGCTAAGATTGAAGATTGAGACCGACCACACCCGACGCTGGAAGCAACTAACAGTGTATTACAAAAACGCATCGCTAACTATCTAGCGGAACACCTGCCCCCATCAGTGGTTGTAGCCGGTCCCTTACACAAGTCTCTTTAACTTTTTTTTAAATTTGGTCAAAGAGTACCCATATATGTCATAATTACCATTTTTAGATATAGTGTTATATGTTTTCATGAGTCTATTCATTATCGCATTTAAGCCAAGATTACTACGGGAGATTGCTGGTGAAAATAGCGAATATCTCTTTCGGCGAGGAAGTTTTAAAGGTATATTGAAATTTAGTTTGTTTAGTAAACGAGGGCAATCTATTAAGCCATTTGCAATTTTGTAGAGAAAAACCTGGTCAAGATATTGCCTACGCCGCCTAAGACTACTCATGTGGAAGTATTTCAGACGCTCATCGTAGGAGCAAAGTTGTTTAGCTTTTTTACTTTGGTAAGCTAAGTGATATAAAAAACGCTTCTGCACACGTTCTAGTGTATTACTATGCACCTCGTAAAATGGTGACCATATTACGCTGCAATATTCAAGACGGGACCTAACCAAGCTATTGAAGATGCTTATTTTAGTCGATGCATTTTTGAAATCTTTACAATGTCTCACCACAAAGCCAAGAGTTTTGTAACATTTAGTAGTTAATTTATTTATATGGTCATTGAAGCTAAGTTTTTTATCAAATGTAACACCCAAGTCTCGAATCATATCAACCTGAACTAGTCGCGTATTCTGAATCGTGTAACTATTTAATGCTGTACTATTATTGCGTGTGAAATGCATGTGGTAGCATTTATTCAAATTAAGCATCATTTTGTTTGTTTTACACCAAACATCAAGTCGATCCAAGTCCTCCTGGAGTAAAGCAGAATCCGATGCAGTAGGTAATGATTTTAAGATTTTAAGATCATCAGCATAGAGGTACCCAGAGGAATGCAAGAAACAATTTGTTATATCATTTATAAAGATATTGAAGAATATTGGTCCTAGATGAGATCCCTGCGGGACTCCTGAGGGTGCAGAAAAGGACTCAGATGTGAAGCCATGTATCACAACCCTCAGGGACCTCTCAGACAAATAAGATTCACACCAATTTAAAAAGTTTTTACCAAAACCAAACATGTGCAACTTCTTCAGAAGGATTTTATGGTTCACCTTATCAAAAGCCTTGCAAAAATTGCTCATCATACAAATGTTTGTATGATGAGTACGAGCATTTGTTTACGAGTCATGGATGTTTATATATTTATTTAGTATATTTCTAATATTTATATACATATTATTATCATTATTTCTCCGTTATCTAGTATCCATAACACAAGCTCTTAATGATGCTTACTTTGGGCTAGATAATAGGTGTGAGTGTATAAATATTATTATTATTATTATTATTAATATCGCGGCAAAGTCCTATATTCTATTGTTGAGAAATTTTCTATTTTAAATCTATGTCTATAAGATCGATTTTCGCGTGTTTGGATGACGGCATCATCTGTATTTTTACTAAAACTGAAAAAATATGAAAATGTTAAAATACTTTCCTACTGATTAAACGTAGGTATGTACCTTCATAACTGATTTAAGGCACCTAAACGTTTTTTTTACTACTTGTAAATTTTTGTCCGTGTTAGAAGGTATTGGCGCTTCTCAATCATTAAGTCCTGATGCCGATTCTGTTACAATGTATTGTATTTTATATACAGGGTGGTGCCGTTAATACGACAATAAATTGAAACATGGACTATATTCGTTCATAGAAGTGGTTTGCCACTTTCAAAAACATCTAATTCGATTGATAATTTCATGAAATTTGTATGAAATAATATAACATTGGCTGCATTATTTCATAGAAATGTTATATAGCCCATGTTTTAATTTATTGTCGTATTGACGGTGGAACCACCCTTATTACCACCAACAGTACGACAATATGTTTAATATGATTCTGATTTAACTATTCTTTTTAATTTTAAAAATCATACAAAGTTGCAAAATGAATGTTTAATGTGAAGCCGTGCTCTTTGTAATATTGAGCCATATCAGCTATTTGCGTTAGTTTATGCTGTGGTCCTGAATGTCTTCTACAGTTAGTTACATGAAAGAACTGAGGAACCACGATCTCGGTAGTTCAACTTTTGGAACCGGTGTAAATTCAGACATGACAGACAGACAGACACTATGGGGTTTTTAGTTAATATATTTTTTGTGATAGTTGTAAAAATGTGTTTTCTGACAGTTTGTAAGTGCTTCTTTTTTGCCTATTTAAATAAAAATATTTTGACTTTGACCACCTCGACCTGACAGAAGGGTTAAATAGCTCTACTTTTTATTTTAGTGTCGTATTCCTCCTAAGTGTAAGGAATACAACACTAAAGTTTGACTTTGACCACCTCGACCTTACAGAAGGATTAAATAATTCCTGCTATGAGCATTCGTATTCCTGCTATGAGTAAAGAATACAACACTAAAGTTTGACTTTGACTTTGACCACCTCGACCTTACAGAAGGATTAAATAACTCTACTTTTTATTTTAGTGTCGTATTCCTGCTATGAGTAAGGAATACAAAACTAAAATTTCGATAACCGGAAGATTAGAATATTTTGTACGCCTTTCATGGCAAGACATGTTGATACAGTGTACCTATTTTATCTAAGATCCATTTTATTAATGACACACATGTTCTGACTAATAAATTATCTTTATCATTGTTTATATTTATCTTTATATTTGACGAGTTGGGGGGACTTAAGTCTTTTCATTTCAACAAAACTTTTCCTCTTGATGTTATTTTACTACCTTAGTGTGTTGGACAAAATCAATTTTCATAAATTACGCGTAATCAAAAGCTGCTAAAACATCTAAACAACACAAAAATTAGAATGTTTATCACAAAATGAACCTGTAAAACATCTCTGTTACCGTGCATGAGGCAATAAATAATAATTTTTAGCTCATTAATGACTTTGTTCATTCTGGGTAATTAGCGTTCTTAACGACTTTCTGAGGGTGAATTATTGTTTTATAAATTAATTACTGTTGTACATACTATTACGCTAATGATACGTAATTTTATGTTAACGGGCCTATTTTATTCTATCAATGGCCCTCGATAGCCCATTGGTTAGAGCAGTTACCTGAATGCTGAAAGGTGGCGCGTTAAAAACCCCGGGACTTATCTTATCTGGAATATTCAGCTTAAAACCAGACGTCAGTAAAGTATAGTCAAATCATAAATGCTTACTTCAACTTTTGTACAGTCGAGCACACATCAGCCGAAACAGTTTGACTTTGAGACCACCCTTACTACATTGGTACTAGAGGCGGCTTTCGTTTCATTATACAACTACATGATAAGCTAGCTGTCGGCCCACCTGGTGATAACTTGGCAACCCGTCGCTTATACACACCATGGATAAAATCACTCAGTATGCCAGATGTGTTGTCATCCTGAGGCCTAAGATAAAATTCTTTCCATACTGGCTATCTTTCCCTTCAATCCGAAACACAGTTAACTGTATACGGCCGAAATAGGACCCATCTAGACGACCCTACGGGCGTATACTAGGCGGTAGGCTCGTATGTAGGGTCGTCTGGGTAGGTACCACCGTCTTTCTTATTTCAGCCATGAAACAGTCCGCTGTGTTTTGGATTGAAGGGAAAGGTAGCCAGTGTAATTACTGGGCATGGACGGCATTTCATCTTAGGCCTCAGGATGACAACGCACCTGCAATATTAAGTGAATTTTTCTTGTTATTGCAGGTGTCTATAGGTGGCGGTAACCGCTTACCATCAGGTGGGTCGTCAGCTTGTTTGTCATCTAGTTGTATAAAAAAAAACCTAATAAACACCACCACCTAATACACTGATCGAACGTCATTTTTTAAGTTGTTTGTTCGAAAACCTACCTGCGGGTCTTGTTCTGAGATGAACAGGAACCTCATCAAGGTTTGCCCCTCCCTCTTCTACACGTCAGCAATGATGGTTTGAATAATTTTCAAATCCACAAAGTCATTAAACAACTGTAACTGTTTAAAAAACACTGGCAAAAAATGTGGTTTACAACTTATCTTCCATCACAACAATGTCTACTTTTAGAATATAAATAATAGTCTTTTATGTATAGGTATAAATGAAAGACGTATGTAGACGTATTGGTTTGAGCGCTCTGGTTTCGATACGAAGAACAAAGCAACTTTCGCCATGGTCGTTCCTGGGATGGGTCAATCAAAGTTTGTTATCTCAAGCTCCTCCGTGCTTCGGCCTTCCGAAGCGGTTGCAGAAACAAGCGTCTCGGTTGTTTCTGCAACCGCTTTAACCCACCAACCTGCATTGGGCCAGCGTGGTGGTGTTATGGCCCAAATTCCTCGCGTGATTCTCCCATGTAGGATGGCGTGTGCCCAGCAGTGGGACGTAACAGGCTGGTGATGATGATTAAGATGATGATGATGTATAGGTATCTGTATAAGACTCTTTAATCCTACTTATATTTATGCGACAGTTTGTGTGGATGTTTATTACTCAATCACTCCTGAACGGCTGGACGGAGCTGAATGAAATTTGGCACAGACGTAGATTATAGTCTTGAGTATTACTTTTGATAATTATCCCAAAGAAATATACGGTTTCTGAGGGATATAACTGACATTAACGCGGACAAAGTCACGGGCAAAACCCAGTTAATATACAAAGCACTTTGAATTGTGTCCACGCATTCTTATCATTTCTAAGGCATCCATTTGAAAATAAAACCGCTAAAAAAATAAAAAATCAATTGTTTCCCCAATAAGATCAACCTGCCCCGAAGTCCCAGTTAAATCACAATAAACGTCCGCATTAAACGGAACAGCAAGTAACGGGTTAAGCGTATTTATTCCTCGCATTATACCATTTACGGCCGCCATCGAATAGTGTTGCCAGTAATTATCGTAAAATGTTGCATGTTTATGTATTTTTAATTCTGCCGCGTATCCAGCGATAAAACGCAATATGCCGATTCGGAAACCGACCAGTAAAGTCAGTTAACGCTTTGCTGATACTTTAATTCTTTCTATCGGCGTCTAAGTTGAGAATTTGTAGGATTTTTAGGTATTTTACGAATTTGTTGGTTTGCTCGAATGAGTACAGCATGGGGTTCTTTAAAAAGGCGTGAAAAGGTTATTAAAAGCAATGCGCAAGTGATACTCCTGGTGTAGCAAGCGTCCATAGACTCCGGTAACCGCTTACCATCAGGTGGGCCGTATGCTTGATTGCCAACTTAGTGGTATTAAAAAAAATACATTAAAAATAACAACTGAACTTTCAACTACCTGTAGCTCAAAAAGTGGCTACATAACTTAGGGGTTAGCCTAAATTTAAGAAACTTTATTTTTGATGCACCGATTTGTTAAATCAAATAAACTGTAATTAGATACACGTTGCTTTATTTTTTTTATTACAAATGTAGCCAAAGTAGTTTGGTTAAATATTTTTGTCAGTGTAAAGTAATAGCTAGATGAAATTTTTCTACAACAAGACGGGCAAAGAAGCAACTCGTAGTCGTACATAATAGTTAGAAACTTAAATTGCACCACACTGACAACCACATACCATCTGTCAAGCACATACCGAATTAGAAAAGCAAGAACGATATTTACAAAAGCTACGGTATACGACTAGCCAACAGACGTATGTTGTTGCTAGGGCATCGTTGCCCTGGTGAGAAGCACCCCTAGTGAGAAATGGGTATAATGGGCGGGTTCTCTGGTATTACAGAACATTTAAATGCCATGGTTACTGCTTATTACTAGAAAAGCTGAGTGATTTTTATTAATGTTTTATATATAACTAGATTGACAAGCAAGCTGCCGGCCCACCTGGTGGTACCTACCGTCGCTTAGAGACCTGCAATAAGCAAGAAAATATAACTTGTTATTACGGGTACGTTGTCGTCTTGAGGCCTAAGATGAAATGCCTTCCATGCCCAGTAATTACACTGGCTACCTTTCCGTTTTCCCTACCAAAGCGAACTGTGTGTACTGCTTGTTTGGAATGTAATATTAAAATACACTCATTCCACCACAAGCACAGGAAATGATTTGAACAAACAGTTTAAACTACGGCTTAAACTTTGATATTCCATAAGGCGGTGTCTGTATAAATTCAAGTTTATTTTTCTTATTACCAGCTAACAAGGGCCGCGTTATCGGCCGGCGAGGCCTGCTCGCAGTTAGAACGAATTTATACTTTCGATTACACTCGCTGCGGATGAATAAAAAACAAATGAACAGGGAATTTGTTGGTGTGCCGTGTGCGCCGGCTTCTGCTCGACTTGTGTGGACGTGGCTTGGACAATGTAGCTTTTATGTCTGTCTTAATTAGAAGCTTACACTTTCTATATTAAGCGGAACTGTTCTGTTTAGTGTTATCCGGAGATTCGCATGTGGTTTTGAGTTAAACTACATCTAAATTCGCAGCACAGCATCCAAGGATCACTAGGTTATAATCAAAAAGTGATATGACGTTGTTAAATATGATTCTCCGTAATAATGGTTGAAAATTCGAGAGCTCCACCTCGAGAGCTCCATTCCAATCAAGGATCGTTAAAAAAACTTACAACAGTTCAGGACTGAAGCAAAACACAATTTTAAAATAATCAGAAGACTTTAGCATACGCCTGGTGAATTAATAACAGTTTATTTATGTTGATAAATGAAATATTGTATTTATTTTCAGAAAATGAAACAAAGTCTTATCCACAACAATCCGTCGTCGTCATCTCAAGGCGCAGAGCTAAGCTATTATATTTAATGTGCACGCTCGCTTGATTTGAACATAGTATCAAACTCTGCCCGTTCTTCGTCTCTACTTTTTACTAATTTGTCGTAACAATAAACAAAAGAAATTAAATTTTATGCCCCAACTCTAATGGGATGCTACGGTCTACGAGAATCTACTAGCTACGATGCTACGGTGCTACGGTGCTACGTTTTGTTGCATTTAGTGCAGTTGCAATGACTACGAATTCTGTTCCTAATTATGTGTGGTTTATTGGTTAACATTATGATGTTAATTGATGATAAAAATAATGTAGGTGCAAGTATTATATTTACGACATCGATTGATCGTGTGTTATTTCAACATGGAAAATTAATCGAACTCGGATGAATCTTTTATCTAAGGATTAAAAATAATAATAATAATATTTATACACTTACACCTATTATCTAGCCCAAAGTAAGCATCATTAAGAGCTTGTGTTATGGATGGACAATGGATAACGGAGAAATATTGATATTAATATGTATATAAACATAAATATTAGAAATAATACATATTGCTTTATCTAGATAGCCTATTTTCCTCTGATATCTATTGGCATGTTCCACGCTAGAGTAAATAAGGACCAATTATATTGCCAATTTTCCGCTTCTCTCAGCATTAAAATTATGTTTAAAAAATACCAATTACACATTTTTTCTACCTATTTTTTAAACATTAATAGTTGATTAGTGACTTTGTGGATTTGAACATTTTTAAACTACCAATGTAGTGGGAGGGACAAATCTTGCTATGTTTCTTTATCATTTGTATCATACCAAGACCCCCGGTAGTAATACAAAACCTTTATCTAAACTGTTTGTACAAAATGGTATCCGTTGAGTATAAAACCAAACCAACGCAGGGCGTGCCTTTACACTGCTTTTCAGCCTTTTCGTGACAAACCACTAAACAATGTATGTTCGGTGTCCCAATATACATTTATATGTTTATACTAATAGTGGAAGCTCGCGAGGATATTGGTTGTTGCGCCAAAAATTAGCCTGTATCCTCTCACAGGATATAAACTATCTCCAATTCAAATTTAATCTGAATCGCTTCAACAGCTGATGGAATATATATAAAAATACCTTCATCCTGTCATTTCAGTTTATCCGTCACTCATCTGTTATATTCTTGGAAATAAGTATAAATCAAACTACAATATCCACGAATAAAGATAAACTTTGCGATATTATGGCGTCCATAACAGTATTTTTCATAATAAAAACCAACAAAATACCTTTATCTGAACACCCAACGCTCGCCAACTAAAAATAATCACAGTCATTCAGACTTTCCACCTCACGCTAAGAAAAGCCTCTTAAGCTGGAAGAAAGTTAAAAAATAATTAATGCTTTCGTAAATATTCATACCTTGGCCGGAGTTTAGAGTTAACCCTCTAAAGTTGAAAACATACTTCATCAAATCTCGATAGTAAACGCATTTTTTTAGAAAAAGCCAAGAGAATAGTTTTTTAAATATTATTATTGTTTTTATTTATATTTTTATGTAAGATTTTCTTTAATTAGACTTCGTTTATTAAATTAACACGAAGACAAAATTAGCACAAAGTTTTTTTTGTAACTCATTACTTTGTCGTACTTCCAAAACTCTTCTTACAGCTTCACATCAGATGGTGTTGACTCGTTAGCCGTGCTCTGTATAAAAAAAACAGAGTGTAGGGTGATTCCGAACGCGGGGTAACTCCGAACGAGGTTGTTCACTCATAACAGTACTAGATAGTTTTTGTCCTAACCTATCTTGTCCTTATTTTGCTTCGGAGTTTATATGTTATCTTAAAAAATATTCATATTAGAACTGAAAAATGAAATCTCTGTGGTTTTATAATCGCTATTAGTTTAATGGATATGTATCGATTTAGTTCACTCAAGTAAAGCTTATCATGACAGTAAATTATTTGATAGTTCATAGATTTCTGCTACGAAATTTCATACCAGTGTGCACACTGTAACAAGGGTTGTTATCTACTTATTCAACGAAGCGGTACCGCACGTAATATTACCCCGTATGTTACCAAAAGTGAAGGGTTCGTCGAAACTGCTCCGATTTAATTTAAGTCCGGCTCCGTTATCGTCGGAACCCCATTGTTTTTCTTTCTTGAATTTTACGGTCAATTTGACGTGATTCGTTTTTTTTACGATTAATTTGAATTTAATTAGTTCTGCGCATTGTTTTCTTACTTTACGGCGTAGTTTGGAGCGTGGTTTATTTTTACGAGATTCTTATGAGAAATTAAATATTTTTTGTTGGAGAACGATTCGTAGCTATAACGTAAGTACCGATATGTTTCTTTGTTAAGTTGAGTTGACGAAAATTGGTTTTCTAGACTAACATTTTATTACAGTTTAGAAGGAAAATTTCAGATTCTGCTGTTCAACTGTGTTCTTTATCGGCCTATATAAGGCTCTCTTTATATAAAAAAATTCGGTTTTAAAAAATATACTTGAATAACCTTTCTGATTTTCTTTGGCCCTTTCTTTTTCTAGTAAAGGGGCTCTTCGCCAAAATTGTGGACAAGAATAAACTATAAATAGAATATTCTCATACCGTTCAAAGAACATCAAGTTTGGATGCTTTCATTGGGCACAACGCACTTACATTACAAAGTGATTTTGTCCTTGGAATTGCAGGCAGATACTTGCGACGATAGCCACTTACCGCCTGATGGGCCAGCAGCTTGCTTGTCGTCTTAAGGTATAAAAAAAACCTTTTGGACAAAATTTATTTTTATACCTGTTATAGATCCCGGAAGTCTTAATGCAGTAAGTAATCAAGAATGAGATGACGTTATATAATAATAATCATGATATCTATGACGTCATATAATAATAATCATATGAATCAATCTGATATTTAGTGCCATCTAGTGGTTTATTACTTACAGTTAAAATTCTATTATGATTATCCGGTCTTGAAGATCATATTGCTTTTGTGATATTTTCATATACTTTGGCGTCAACATTACGTGCCTCCACATGCCACGCCTGATTCATAATCATGAATCGCAACAATAGCAATAATTTCTTAGAAAAACGTCCTGCTTTAGGGTAGGTAGGTAGGTCATAGGTACTTAAATATTGCTTCACTCGTAAACAAACCATGACCTTAAACATAACCTAATCCAACAGTATTGTAACGAACACTCCACCATATCTTTTTATCATTTATTCGCTGAATACCAAAAACATAACAATAATTACATCATGAAAAATGTACCCAACATAAAAGATGGTACATAAAACAGTGTTCCTACCGCACGCAGTGTTTAACATTACTTACGACATTAAGTTCGGCACTTACAATTCTCTTTTATTACTTCGCTCTGACTAAAAGAACGATATCTCCAAATCCAGACAGACTGCATCGTGGTCGAGAAAAAAAACTCTCCCTGTATATATCCTTAGATATTGGCGTTTGTTGACATATTTACGAGCCCCTCGACTATTAAGTGGTGATTTAGTGTAGGCATATCGGATGGATACGTTTTTATCGTGGCAATATATCCAGCCGGCTCCGAGCTCCATTATGTGCCATTCACGCTTGGATCTCACAGTTTTCCGTTCCTTGAGACTGGTTTGATAAAGGGGTTGTGACGAAGCCATATTCGAGGAGGTCGAGTTTACTTGGAATAATAACTGCGCGTAAGCAATCCAATCGTCCCCGTGTTTGAATACTGCCTAGGACTTTTCCTACGGGAGGTTGGTTGACCTTGAGCACCAGGGTAGCATTATTTGAAATAAAACTTTTTACCGTGTAATAAAACATTCTATGGAACATCACTCAGTTGAACTAAAATATTTGTAGGAAGCATAAGAATTTGCCAATACGTCTTATTTTGTCTATCTTAATGACATAATTTTGCTATTCTGTAACCACTTAGAGTAATATAATTATCGCGTGGACTCAATTCACCTGCTTTTGTTACATGTAAATATCCAAGACATACACTTATGTTCATAGTACTAAATGTAAATCCATTTTAAACGAAATGAAAATTACTACTTGAGATTAACTAGATGAGAAAGTTTACCCCTTCAATTTTTCAATCAGGAAAAATTTGCGTTGATAAAATAAACACTTTAGCATTACACTTTATACGGATTTGATTACGAGTATTATTGTAAGCAAATATTTTTAGATCTTTCTACTAAACGGCAAATTTAGGTCGTGGCTCTTCCCCACAGCTCTGGAGCTAATCTGAGGATATTTGCTGCGTTGATGAGGTAATCATGGTATTGTCCTAATGCCACCAGGCCGCAAGGCGGTGCCTACATAAGATATAAAACTACTAGATGACTCATGCACATTTTACTTGACAATAATTTTTACAAGACATCGAATTATTTCTTGATCTTTTAAATTATCTTTAAGCATTAACATTTTAACATCATCATCAGCCTATTCGCACTGCTGGGCACAGGCCTTCCTACATAGGAGAAACACATGAGGAGATTGGGCCATAACACCACCATGTTGGCTCAATGCGGACCAACGGCTTAACATGCCTTCCGAAGCACGGAGCAGCTCGAGATTATAAATTTCATTGACCCATCCCGGGACCGACCATGGCGACAGTTGCTTTGTTTTCGTAATCGAAACCAGAGCGCTCAAACCACTACGCCACCGAGCTCCTCCCTCGAAATTATTAACATGATAGGTATTTAACAAAAAACTAAGTTTTCTGTTTACAATATTGATCGCTATTTTCAAGCAAAATTGTAATTAAGAAATGGTAAATATTAGGCTATAATGATCACATGTTCCACCAGATATTATGTGGTAACTATGGATTTTGGTGCAGTCAATATTGACGGAAATTATTTAGTCCCAATTCTAATGTCTCCACTCTCCAGTGTCCTGTGGATATGTTTATTCCCTTCACAGTGAACTATGATAATTTTATAATCAACATTCGTGGACGCAGTAATATTGGCTGACATTTTTACACTTTAAACTTTGGTATTTTTTTCTGATTAAATTTTCAATAAAATTTACTTAATTATATACAACTTTTGTAGCAGATTCTACACACGATTCTATTTTAGCATCTTTCTAAAATAATGAAAATAAATTTTCAGTTTAGATACTCTTAAATTTTTCTTCTACTTAAGGAAAGGGAAGGACTTAGCGAACATGACCCTTTTTCCGTGATAATTACTGGCTATACCTCATTACCGGATCCAGGGTGGCGTTATCTCTGATAGTAATCTGAGGAATAACAATATCAGACGCTACTGCGACGGCCTGTAACGGTAATGCCTTAATCTTGGACGGACCCCGATAGTAAGAAACTTGTGGACATACTTATTAAATGTATTATACATACTTCAGCAAAATAACGCTTTTGGTTATTATTCAGGTACTTTATCTTTAAATTTCATCTTATTTACTGCTTAGATATTATTGCATTTCGGCAACTTACTTTTTTAGCTTTTATTAGGTGGTATGCCCGTATGGGTCGTCTGGGTAGGTACCACCGCGTTTCGTATTTCAGTCGTGGAACAGTTCGCTGTGTTTCGGATTGTAGGGAAAGGTAGCCAGTGTGATTACTAGGTGTGGAAGGCAGTTCACCTTATGCCTCAGGGTGACAACGCACCCGCAATACCAAGTGATGTTTTTATTGTTATTGCAGGTGTATATAGGCGATGATAACCGCTTACCACCAGACGGGTCGTCAGAATATTTGTCATATAGTTGAATAAAAAAAAATCTCATGATCCGGGTGACTGTTTTGACCACTGTGCCACTACTATTTTACTAAAGATTTAACAGTACTTTTACTTCTGTTCATCTTTCTGTTGCACCCTGATTGTCCTTTGTCTGTGTTCATATCTTTCAGTTTTTCTCCCCTTTTCTGCTGTTTTGTGTATTTGCTTTGTTATGATTTTATTTAACACATGAACTTCGTTATATGAGTTATCCATAAAGTATCTGAGCTATAGTTTAGGCTTGAGTTAGTCTATCTAGAAAGGAATTATTATCAGCTACTACTTTTCCAAAATTTAATTTTCCGCATACCAATTACTTTTATTTAAGATTTTACACTTTTTAATTTACCTTCGACTCTGTAACTTAAAAAGTGACTACTAAAAAATAACTAACCAGACATAAAATAGAGATACACCAGTTTTGTTAAATAAAATAAACTGTAATCACCAAATTTAGTTATTCGAGTTACATTATTCGAGTAGCTAATGTAACCGAAGAAGTTTTGTTGAATATTTTCATTTTCAGTGTAATAGTTAAAACTCTGCACATCCACCCTATGCTATCGACGCCACCGCGTCACCTTCAAGGTGTCTCCCCAAGCCATAACTCTTAGCGGCAGCGCCCCTGCCGACGCGTTGAGGAATTATTATTATGCGTATAAATACTGGAAATGTCAAGACTAAATGTCCCCGCTGTAATCCCGGGGGAGGCAGCGTTCGATTCTGCGCTCTAATAGTTTTAAGTGGTTCTGTTTTACTGTTGTTTTGTGTCCTCCATCTTTCGAACTCTGTTGTTGATTGTTGAACGAGTTAATTCCTTTTCATCCTTAGACGTTGATATTATGATTAGTTATACATATGAAGTTCCCTCTCTCAGATAACGGTACTTTGCTACTTGTTAATTAATAAATTTAGGATTGAATTTTAACACTGCTATGCCTTCTACACAGATTAACCAGATTTAAAGGTTGTGTTTTATTAATACACTGATCATTCATGTACGTTCTTCATCATCAGCCTATAAACGTCCCACTGCAGGGCCCAGGCCTTCCAACATGGGAGAAACACATGAGGAGTTTGGGTCATAACACCACCACGCTGGCCCAATGCGGGTTGGTGGGTTAAAGCGGTTGGAATAACCAGAACCAACGGCTTAACGTTCCTTCCGACGGAAGAGCTAGAAATTTTAAATTTTGATTGACCCATCTCGGCATCGATCATGGCGAAATTTGCTATATTTTCGTAATCTACACTACGCGCACGATCTCCTCATGAACGTTCTTACTTGATGATTTAAAAAAAGTGAGCCAGATCTTTATAGCCACAGAGATATAGGAGAATTAAAATAAAACAAATACACTTTATTGCACACGTAGAGTATAAAAGGCGACCTTATTGCTAACAAGCAATTACTTTCAAGGCAACCTTGGATGAAAGTACCTAATAAATAAAAAGACAACAAAACAACAAAATAATATAGGTTTTTTTGTGCAAGCGTAAATATAATAATAATATTTATACACTCACACCTATTATCTAGCCCAAAGTAAGCATCATTAAGAGCTTGTGTTATGGATACTAGATAACGGATAAATAATGATAATAATATGTATATAAATATTAGAAATATACTAAATAAACATATAAACATCCATGACTCGTAAACAAATGCTCGTACTCATCATACAAACATTTGTTCCTACCGGGATTCGAACCCGGGACCTCTTGACCGAGTAGCCTGGGGTACAGACCACTCGGCCAGCCGGTCGTCAATTAATACAAAACAAATACACTTTATTGCACACGTAGAGTATAAAAGGCGACCTTATTGCTAACAAGCTATTACTTTCAAGGCAACCTTGGATGAAAATACCTAATAAATAAAAAGACAACAAAACAACAAAATATTATAGGTTTTTTTTGTGCAAGCGTAAATATAACACAGAATTAGGAGTAACAAAAGTATTTTACGGAAAACTGTTGCCAACTTAAATCACGTTCAACTATTAGGATTGAATCAATAAAATGATGTTAAATTCACGTTCGAGCAAAATAAATACGGCAATAGCCTTTGGTCGGTACATAGTGGCGGACTTATAGGAGTTATGTCACGTCAAAACGTAGCTTAAAATGTGCCTTTGTATGAAAACCCATGGAATGTAAATTACAGCGCAAAATACAACTCACAGCCTAAATGTAATCGTTGTGGTGCACATCAATTTTTTAAAGATGTTCCAAAAACGTATCCTGCCAGAATAATACAAGATATTGAAAACAAGGTAAAAATCTGCAAAACAGTCTTCAATTGTCCGTTTTCTTTTTAATTGCTTTGCTGCGTGGTACAAGACTAGATTTTTATAAAAAAAAAACTGCACACAGCCAATTCATCATGGCGCCTATGTCACTTTGGTGACGTTTAGTTGATTTCTGTGTCGCCCGTCATATTGCCATAGTGAATAACCGTGAAATCGACGAAAAATTTCAACGTTTGTTCAAACAAACTATGCATTGAAACGAATTATTAGTATGTATAGTATTATATTTTTGAGATACTGTAGGTACATATACCTGGCCGGATATAAACATCTCCTTTATCAGATGTTTCTATTTCCCTTTGCTCTCTCAAATCTTGTCACATCCAAGGCAAAGCCCTAACACGTCGACGTCCCTAGCGACTATACCGTAACGTCTTGTTTAAATCAAGCGCAGAATGATGGCAATAACAGTTAACGCCGAGTTACGCGCCGCCGGATAATGGCGCGCCGCGGAAGATTTCGCCTAAGTAATTGCTAATTTCGTTGCCACGGTTTGGATAATTGTTTGTTTGTTTCTTTGTCTCGAATTTTATTGGCGAACATCTGCGCTGTTGGTGACATCTGGTGGGAGGTAGTAAATGTGTTTTAGATAGAGAAATATAGATGGCGGCAGCTTCATATCGATAATTTATAATACACTTACTAAAAGTGAATCCTAAGCATGACGTTCCATTTTTAAATGTAAATGACTAATAAAGTAACATTAACGCATAATATTTATGTGAGATGTTATTACTGCCATCTAGTGAGGAGTTAAAGAAGTTTTACTTTCACTTTATCAATCAGAGAGGGCAATAAGCACTTATTGCCCTCTCTGATTGATAAAGTGAAAGTAAATCAATCGCACGATTGATTTAGTGTATTTTAAGTTTTGTGTTTTTTATGGCCAGTTTAAATTATAAGTTGATTATTTTAATTATTACAATCAGTACTTTTAAAAAAAATATTTAAACAAAAATTAAAACCGACTCCAAAAAACTGAAAAGGATAAAATAATTAAATTTTAGTAGGTACTCATCCCCTAGGAACATATTTTTGCAGTCGGTGCTTCACTATCTATGGTTTGTGGAAATAACTTAGCACCAACTCCAAAAATATGTTCCTAGGGGATGAGTACCTACTAAAATTTAATTATTTTATCCTTTTCAGTTTTTTGGAGTCGGTTTTAATTTATGTTTAAATATTTTTTTTTCACAATTTTTAGTGATAACTTTTGAAGGTAAAAGCTAGATGGGTGACATATGAGCTTAAATTGATTTCTACTATCGTATCATTTCACTAAAAATTCATAGGAAAGCAAAAATCCGCAATTTCGCATATGTAGACGACTTCATTTTTCCAATTTTTTTTTGATTTAAAAACCAAACTACGCAATGGATTTTCAAAAAATTTTTATGGGACCAAATGGAATCTATTCCGCATCGAACAAAAAAAGAATCATCAATATCGGTTCACCCAGTCAAAAGTTCTAACGTAACAAACATAAACAAAAATAGTAATAAAAAAAACATACAGACGAATTGTTAACCTCCTCCTTTTTTTGAAGTCGGTTAATAACACATCAGCATTTTCTCGCCTGAAGCACATGTTTCTATCCTAGTTTACGTAAATTTAATTTCGCAACATATTTCTATTATTTAAGATTTAATATTGTACACATCACCTATTTTTTGAATATACATTTTATTATTATTATAGTTGGTTTAATAATGCACTGGTTTAATGCCAAACAAAAATATTAAAATCGACTTTTTTTAGAGATGGGTCCAAAAACAAACTATGTGACAATGTTTTTCTAAATGACTGTTTTATTAATGATTTCAATAGACATTTGCAACAACTTTCGGTTTTTTTGTTACATGTATGGTCATTTTCGATCCCACGATCCCACTCTATCCGTATATTATGATCCCGGGATAATTTTACCCAATTATTAAAAATTACACATAATAAATCGATCAGTCAATCGCCTCCACCAATTGTCCTTACCCGGCTTGCGCCGCAATCAAACACCGGGAATCTTTTGTATCGCTTGTATTTCTCGTGTATTTCTTGGGAAACCTATACATATTGCCGTAAAATCAAATAATAGTATAAAATAAGTAAAATTATATCATTAAATTCCCTAGTAACCTGGTTCGTTAAAAGTTTAGAACAATACTGAGAATCAGAATATTATTTAATTTTCACGTCGTCAGAGAATGTGCCAATACCTACCAAGAAGGCCGGCTACTACAGTACCTACGTCACAAATTCTCCAGAATCATCTCGTGACATATAGCCATGCAGATAAACAGTGCATCGTAACAGTCTATCCAACACAGTGGTAGCAATCCATCCGAAGCACTGTGTCCTGCCACTCGACTTTACAAACGGCCCCGCTATAAATCCACACATGCTAAACTAAGACAGACACGGCGGGACGTTTGCGACGACTCAGCGAGCCCTTATCACGGCCTTATTTACGACCAGGCCTGAGTTATGGCCAATTTACAGGCAGTCATTAAGCCTTAATGGCCTTAAGGTGTCCGCGAAAAGTTGGGATAAGTTTCCACGGCGTCAGCGCCCGAATGATCTATGGCGGCCTTTGTTGCATCAGCTATGCATGCGGTGGGGCTGTCCTGCGAAGAAAAGAACATGTATATAGCTAAGAATGTAATCTTGGTACTCAATACTTACTCAATTTTCTATCCTTTATTGCAACCATAGTGTATAAAGATCAAATGTGGACCCTGTCGCGCATCGTAATGCGTAGAGGAGAGGACGACGTCTTACTTATTTAACAATCACTAATTTCTTAGTTTTTGATTTTAACATTATTATAAATGTTTGAAAAATTACTTGGTAATATTTGAAAGCACTGCCCCAACTTAACTGAATCGTAGGTATTTGTAAAAATACTCATTTCGGATGTTGAAATAGAACATTTCGACATTGTAGGGTGGACGTTAGCTCACAAACGGAATACAGATAGACTAGAAGAATTTCACAGGGATATCCCTGGGTGGCTCAGTTGGTTAGAGCAGTCGCCCGGATTGCGAATAGTCGCGAGTTCTATTCCCGCCTCAGGACGTGAAAATTTTTTCTAGTTTTATATTTTAATTACTAAATCACTTCTTTTCATTTGTTAAATAAGATAAAATACTTTTTATTTCTTTTTATATTTTAATTTATTTCGTCATTATGGAACCTTTTTTAGGCGGGCAACAAAGGGCCTGTACTACTGCCCTGCATCGTGAAGCAAGAACGAATACTGGGTATGTGGGGGCTCCTCAGTAGAAGATGGTAAAGACAACGACCCCGTGGCTCCTTACCCCCGCATGTGACAGAAACCATAGCAATATAGTTACTCTTAAACTTTTTTGTCATTAAGGTACCTCATTCTTAGAGCATATAATAAATAGCAATTCTGTAATTAAATTAATTTTAAACATTTTATGAATATTTTACGGATATATTATTTTATCGATCTTACAGAGACTAACGAATACTTTCACCCAATGAGTAAATAAAGGAATGATTATTGTTATATATTTATTCTAATCTAAATTAAGTATCATTAGGAGTTTGTGCTATGGATATTAAATAACTACATATTAGTAATAAGTTTGTACTTAAATATTACAAAATATAAGTATCAAATAAGTAAACATTAAAACAACCATGACTCGTAAACAAACAGTCTTTGATTGTTTGTTTACTGTTGTTTACATTTCAATGTTGATTCCTTGAGTTACTCAGATATTGCTACGTATTTGTATATTAGAGATAACTGAGGACACTTCGACATATTTATGTGGCGTCGCTAAATAATGGGAAACAACTTAACAGCAAAGTAATTGAGTTTTTTATTGAGCGTTAAAAATTGCATTTTGCATTTAAAAAGATAGCAATCGCGCCGAATTATCTATGCCAATGTGATGCAACGTTAAAACCATAAACAACTACAAAATGGCCGCGGCCGTCCGCCGGCCGACGATAGCAAAATTCATTATAACAACCTCTGCAAATGATAACCTCATTTGGGAACGAAACGCGAATGAATCAAACGCACATTAAAGCATTGTCATGTTGGAGAATTATTGTGACGCCTCTCGTTACTAGCACACTTCCCCGATGGTGGCGCTGGGAGCACAGGAATAGGTGTGGAGTAGTGATCATCTACGAAAATCGTACACATTGAAGACTTCTTGTAGATCCTTCATATTATTTCAAATCCAAATATCTTCAAGAGACATGTCTGTGCGCTCCTTAAGCAAGTAATTTGTCATAGCTATAGTAGTATTGTAATAGTTAAAGACACTCACTATAAAACGAAAGTCTTTAATTCGTGTGTGTTGCCAGTGATGATGTACATACGGAACCGAGACGTGGCCGCTTACAATGGGCCTTATACAAAGGCTCAAAGTCACCCAAAGAGCAATGGAGAGGGCTATGCTTGGTGTTTCCCTGCGTGATGGAATCAGAAATGATGAGATCCGCAGGAGAACTAAGGTCGCTAACATAGCCCAAAGAATTGCGAATCTCAAGTGGCAGTGGGCAGGTCACATTGTGAGGAGGACTGACGGCCGTTGGGGCGGAAGGTCCTCGAACGGCGGCCGCGTATCGGGAGACGCAGCGTTGGTAGGCCCCCCACAAGGTGGACCGATGATCTGGTAAGGGTCGCGGGAAGCCGTTGGATGAGGGCAGCGCAGGACCGATCGGTTTGGAGATCCTTGGGGGAGGCCTATGCCCAGCAGTGGGCGTCTCTGGGCTGATATGATGATGATGATGATGACTCACTATAATTATTAACACTTATGGTCCATATATAGATTCTGGTTAATATGTATAATTTTATAACACCAGTCTAGCAAGTGACACATGTTATTGGGCTGCAGTCTAGCACATAAGTATGTTTAAGTCTTTTTTGTATGGTATTGACTGTATCCTGTTATGTGTCTTAAATAAATAAAATAAAAAATTAGACACTGCTCTAGCCGCCTCCACCTTGCCGGCCAAAATATGATTTTTCACGGCTCTTTTAAAGGAACCTATGGAACCAAGGAAGGTGGGAACACATGTGCTGGCATGATAGATGAGCATGCACGTTATTGAAGACATGTGCTTGAGATTGTATAATTAGTAAGATGAGATTCAGCTGGTGGTACATTCCATCCATCTTTATTTAAAATATATGTTTTTGGAAATAGCCTCAAGTAACCATTGAATAAAGCGGTGTTATTTGGCAAGTATTTGGGCCTTATCAACCCGTCTTGTCTAGTACGTCCGTCTACACTCTGAAGACGGACGTACTATTTTTTACTGTAATTTTCAATAAGACCTTACCTATTGATTAAATTATTCAGTGTAGTTTATATTTCATGCCACGTGGTAGAATATAGAATTGTCCTGTAAAATATTTTTGTAACATTTAGGTACTTTTATACCTACATTCGCAAAAAAAAGTGATTAGATTGAGTAATGTTGGTTTTTGTAATTTTATCTAAATATCTTTATCTCAACAGAATGCATGTAAATGTAATAAAAATTAATAATAAAAGTTGTTTTTACAATAGGGTCTTGAGTAATGTTGGCTTTTGTAATTTTATCTAAATATCTTTATCTCAACAGAATGAATGTAAATGTAGTAAATAAATTATAAAAGTTGTTTTTACCATAGGGTACTCTGCTTATGCCTTGAGGTATTGCTTTTCCCACTTCAATGTCTTAGTAATCGTAGTTCCAGTTTAAAAAAATAGACCTTTACCACGACCGGAACTCATAAAGTTAGAATTTTTCCCATTCTAACCTCCAATTAGCCACTCTACAGTTTTATTTTTCCGCAAATTTTGCATTATCGCTCGCCAGTATGACAGCCCGTGATATATACTCGGACGTATTATAAAAGCAATAAATAAATAAATTCGGGGAAATTTAGAACGCCACTGATTTTATTGTAAGCGATACGCGCTTTGGCCTCGGCGCCATTTTGGAATGTCACCCTTTGTGATTTTGATATGAAAATAATATGGTGCCTTGATTAATTATTGGAATACAAATTGACAGATATTAGCTCAGATTTAGGAAGAGTGTCGTTTCATTCTTTGATCAAATCGACTGTTTTACTCACTATCAAGAGAGTGTGTGTATCTAACGATGCGTATTTTTTTATTTTTCTTACCCCCAAAATAACAGCAACCGCTTCCACTCACCAACCCGCATTAGACCAGGGTTGTTGATGGTTATGTTATGCCCCAAAACTCTTCACATGCTTCTTCCATGATAGCCTATGAACTGGTCGAAGGGCTTCACCTATGTTTAAAAAATATGTGTTAACTAACACAGGTTCAATTTGTAAAGTTAGACCGTGAGAGCTGTGTAGTGTATATATCCAATGGTTGTATCTGGTAGATTTCACTAGGCGGATCGTTTAGTATGAAGAGATTTTGAGTATGTTACTTTAATGACCACTTTTTTTTTTCAGGGTCATTTTTATGATCACTTAAAAGTTTAAAACCAAAATTACATCGGTTTTAACTTGTTATAAAAAAAACTTCAACCTAGCAATCATACAAACAGTCAATAATATTACTATATCTATTTACTTTGTCGTCACAATAGGCACACATAATAAAATCACATAGCTACTTGTACAGACTTTTATTCTATGAATGAACTGCATTTTGACGAGACTGGTGCCTCAGGATTCAGGACAATATTAAAGAAAAAGCTCGTAAAAAAATATCAATATTAGGTACTTTATCTGTATATTGCAGTGTGTGTGTGCGTGCGTGTCTGTGCTCGCGCGTGTGTTGGAGTGCGTGCGTCTACTGGATATGGATATGTCGCAACGACATAGGTATCCATCGCTGGTTTAGTAAAGTCCCGTAGAGACATATTTTATTATGTTTACTAGCAATGTATGTTAAATTTAAAACATACGTGGCACAAGTTAGAAAATTGAAGAGCTGGTTTATGTCAGCGGAGCTACCATCATAAAAGTCCAAATTATAATTGCATTCCCACATGCCAAAATCTAACCACCGGAACTGGCGGCTATATCGCTAACAGATTTTAATCGGTTTTATCTAGTTTTTGTGGCGAGTGACAGAGCGGGCTGCATTGTCCTGACGTCTGCGGCGCGGGCGCGGCACGCGAATAAATATAAGCTCATTTTTGCTGATAATGAATTGTGTGTTCCCCAGGGCTGGTATTGGGAGATCTAGGTTCTTTTTTTATTCGGCATGGATGGCAAACAAGCTACTTTTACTGTAACTGAGGTCGTTAATCACTATTTGTCACAAACCCAAATTTTCACCAGCACATCTTTACTCTGGAGCCACCAACTATATGGTCCACTAAATGCAACTGTAGGGGAATTTCAGTAAACGGTCCCCTGAACATGTAAATTTGGAAAGACTTAATGAAAAGTGTATGGGAGCACTCACCGGTTGTCTTCTCTCGGTCGACGTCACCGGGGCCCCGGTTCTTGCTGGTGTCGTAAGGTTGGCGTTGGTGAGAGTGCTGAAGATCAACTGAATTCAACTGCTAGATTTTAAAGTAAATTTGTATAACGGCGAGCGTAGTTTTTGCTGTGTATCCGACGGTCGCAGAAACGGTACTAGATGGCAGCACTTGCAAAGTACTGCGTTTCGTTTCAAGTAAGTTAAGGATATTGTGAACCCATACACTCATGAAGTTCGAAATGAAATTAGATGTGAAATATATGTCTCTCTTGGGTTTGTGCTAGTTAATTGATACAAGTAGGGTAAAACAAAGTAATGTTAAAGTACGGAACAGCAACTCTCCCCAACACATCTTTGTTGAGCATGTGGTGAGAGCCAGGAATCAATTGAACATCTTTTATGTCAATGTAATGCCCTGGCTAGGATCAGTAAGCATATCCAAAGCCAGAAGACTATAGGCTCTTTCACACCAAAGATATGGAAAAGCTTATGGCAGCCATATTCGGGACACAGGAAGAGTAAGGAAGAGGAAGTACAAAAGATCCCAAAGGATCGAAATGCATCGTGGCGTGTGGCAAGATACTCAAGAACACGCGTGCCGGTCTTCGGAGCCTTCAATTCACTGTCTCCACCCCAACATCACGCACAAAGAAGTTTAGTAACTCGTTTCTTTGTACTTCCAAAACTTAGAATTCTTTGCCAGCACAAGTGATGGTGACCTCCTTCCTATAACATGGGATCCTTCAAAAGAACTGTAAAAGCCTCTAAGGCTTAGCACGCACTACGATTAAACGCGAGCGGCTTAGAAATAACTGAAAACACAAAACCGCGTACAAACACGCACTGCGGCCACCGTTCAGCTTAATTTTATTTCAGTACCATTATGGATTTCTGGCGAACAGCGTCTGTTATGGCTTTGGTGCTAAAATTAAAAAGTGGAAAACGTAAACAACGCCGCCACCATAGGTACTGGGTACATCCACTAACAGATCAAAGAAATTTACAAATTACAGAAGCAGAGTCTGTAATTGTGGATACTTTTGCAAAGTGTACACAATTACAGATTTTGTTTGTGAGTCACTTGACGTCATACCTCTGCGCTTGCCCAGTCGAGACTGAATAAAAAATTGAATGCGGTTAACCGCTGTGCGTGCGCCACCATACTATTACATTACTATGGGATACAAAAAAAAAATCGCACGATTACAAACCGCGACCCAAATGTAGCTAATTACCTTTTTAAAAACAGTCACTGAAAAAAGTCTAAAGCTATCTGTTACATTATTTTGCGATTTCAGACCTGCGATTAAACGCGAGCGTTTAATAAACGCGAGCGTTTAATCGCAGTGCGTGCTAAGCCTAAAGGCCGGTTAGGTGTAGGCGGCTAGAACAGTGTGTTAGCTGCACTAGCTGTCTTCGCATTTGGACTCTTCTTACCGCTTCTCATCAGGTGGTGTTGAATCATTTTGCATGTTTTGTATGAAAAAATCACCATTTCAAGCCGCATAAGACTCCCTGGATTACTATGACAGTTAAAAACCTTTTTTGTCTGAAATCTGTCGCTTTGCAGGTTAATAATCATATTGAATATGGGACTGAGTCGCACAGAAATATAACCTTGTATAATTGAGTAGGCACACCACCCACATCTTAACCGACTTTATACAATACCTATTGTATTAAGTTATTAAAATATCATGACGATTGTTCCATTGACTGTTCTGTATAAAACGCTACCTTAATTTCATTTTGTAGGTAGGTAATAACAAAAAAAATCTTTGTGCTACATAAATAAGGTGATGGTAAGGCCTCAGCATTCTAAGATAATAAATTAATTAAATCTAATTAGCAAACGACAGTATATTGGCAACCCTGTTATAATGCGCGTCTGCGTGTGACTGCGGTCGTTAATACTCGTTTGTCGCAATCCTCGCGTAATTATTATTTTTAATTACATAGCTATCTGTCGTTGTGCTTTTGATTTTTAGTTGTTAACTGCCTGTTTATGAAAAAATTTAATTATAACTATCCTGCAGCAGTGTGATTCACAAACAAAGATATTCGACATCGAACTTGACGTCTGACAAAGACGACGAGCTGACATTGGTTTTGACGTTTGCGCACTGCGATGCGTGAATCCGTATTCACTAATCTCTTCGTCGGTCCCTTGGCTGGGTACGATTGTCTCTGTTTTGTTTATACGACATGAAGTACAATCGATATTTTTTGATTTCTTTTTTGTTGTGTTAAAATTGTATCGCAATGACTTCATTCAATATTTGATAGATTTTTTACATAAAGATATAAAAATCAACCACGTTTTAGTTCCGGTTCACGCCGTGCTCGACGTCGGAACGCTGGTGTCGCCAACAGTTGTCAAACAAACGCCAAAAGTATGACGGCGCTGCCGAAAGCCACGAATTCATGGCTGCTGACTTTAGAGAATCGCATAGCAGTTCAGTTCAGCGACTGTAATGTTCTCAGGGCAAGTGAATCGAAAAAGAATATAAATCATTTAAGTAATATATTTCAGACAGACTAATTATTTTGTAATTTTATTTTAAAACGATGCATATTACAATGTTTGAAAGATATTAAGAATACCATTTAGTAAATAGCAAGCTCATAGATGACTGCTCTGATCACTGACCTACAGGACATCCTGGATAGGCCAAAGAGTTTGTAGAGTATTTCCCTTTTTACACAATTAAAAGAAGTTAGATATACTTCTACACAAACTCCTCGTGTGTTCCTCCCATGTGGCAAGTTCTGCCCCCCAGTGGGACATATATAGGATGGTGATGATGAAACAATAATATACAAATACATAGGAGAGGAAGTCAGTGGAGTAACTAGAATGTCTAAAAATATAAAATAAAAATATTACATTTTGATGTTTTGTGATGCGTTTAAACGCCTAACCCCCGGCCTTTTTAATCATCTCTATTACACCATCTCATTGAGACTTTTCGTAAGGGCCCACACACGCTAACGGTAATTGCTGTAAGTTTCTGAAGTATTAGGGATCCCGCAGACTTTTTGATGGCAAAGGATCAGCTCAAGGTTACTATATCATGGTAATGTCACCGAAGTGACAGTACACCAAATTTCAAATCCATCGGATCTGTGAAAGTTAGTAAAACCCTTTTACCATGTAGAAAATGAGCTGATAGTTATAAAGCGCCTGAACTGGCGTCGGGAGCTAAAAATTAAGCTAAAACAAGAACCCCGAGGATGAACTAAGTAAAGGAACAACGGGAACACAATATGTAATGAAGAGGTTAGAAGGAACAGTCTTATGAAGAGTTTATGAACGAAAAAGTCCCTACGACTGCGAATCGCCATAGAGAAGCCAAATAATTTGGTGGTGGTTGTCAAATACCTAAAATTAAAAAAAGAGTTGCAATTAAAAATTTACAGATAAGAATACCATTGTGATAGGTAGATAGTTGTGAAAATGTCAAACTGTTTATAAAAAGTTCAACAAATGGTCATGATTGTCATAATGTCACTTCCGCCGTCGCGCCAAATTCAAACTTAGGCAACATCCCAATTTGGGATGTTGCCTAAGTTTGAATTTGGCGCTATTTTACACAAATTTGGAAAATATACGCTACTGTTACCCATAAAAACAATTCAATGTTAAAAGATATAGAATATAGTTGAAGTTGTACTGTTTTGAAAATTAAAAAAATGGTCATATTTTTTTCTCAAAATTCATTAAAAATGTTAATGATATTGGATTGCTGACATTAATTAGAACAAATATTATTATAGCAACTATTAATAAAAACATACATAATACATAGTTATTATCAATTTTGTCAGTATGCCCATACATTTTTTAGTAATATGGGAACATGTGACGTCACCTGTTCCGTAGATTTTCTATGGAGCGTTTTAGGACGATACGCCGCAACACATCAAACATACCACTATATCTGTGAAACTATTGATCTTAGACATACTATTTCTTTTGCAATATTTCTTTATGAGTTATAAACTTCTTATTTATGAAATAAAATAAAAGTTGTCAACTACCCTATTGTAGCCAATTCCTGCTTCATTGGGTGAGGTCGCCTTTACAAATTCATTTTTATCATAATATATTTTTTTTTTATAGTCAAAGTTGTTTAATACCTTAAAGGTATTAAGTATATTACTCACGTGTTACGCAATATTGAAAAATCAAGAAGGAGCATTAGGTATGTTGTAAAGAAAAGACACAAATTCCCTTGGTCCTGAATGTGCTCATGCGTTCTTACTCATATCTGAAAGACAATTCGCTGCGAAGGCTGCGCTTCATCTGAAAAGCGGAAGAACATTACAACGGAAAACACCTATAAGAGTGTACTGAAATCAAAATGCTTTTAAACATTATAATTGCGAATTATTTATTCAAGTTACATAACGCAGTACCTACTTGTTACCATCAAATATGACTAAACTAACATAACCAATATCGTAAGATATATACACCATTATTATTAGTGGCTCTACCCGTGGTTCAGAAATTTGGGAGAGGCTTTACTGAGAGGAACTAAGAAGGCTGTCATATTTCCTGCATCTTGTAAAAAACTTATAAATATTATTAAAATTTACTATTGCACATAACAATAAATATTTAGCTACAATAAAAACTAGTAAAAACAAGCATAAGCTGTTTATTTCTGTACATATTTTATCTGCAACAAAGTCACAAACCTTAGGGTAACTGTTTGATAGAAAGGAGCTGCCACACTGCTGTTCAAAAATGTTTACAAACATTTTCTAACACTAATACATTTACTAACAAATGTTAGGAATTGTTACATTCTGTTAGGAATTGTTAAATGTTTTAAGTGCTCCTACACTGATGGAAAATGTTTACAAACATTTATAACATTAAAAATTATTCGACAACATAACATTTGGCCTGGATTATATGTTTACAAACAAATGATAACAAATGTTTTATTTTGTTACAATTTGTTAACTAGTTTAGAAATGTTTACTAACATTTGCTAATATGAAAACATTTTCTAACATTGTGATCGTATGTTTTTTAACAAATGTTTACTAACGTTTCTAAAGACGAGAAGAAACAGTTTTTAAGTTAAACTAATTCTTGAATAACAAGGCTAGTTATAGTTTAGGGTAGTTTATCAGAGAACAAAATTAATTCCCTAAGTACAGTTTATTGTTCGTTTAAATATAAATTTAGAAGCATTAATTTTATTCCAGAACATTCTAGTCTCGTATAGAATCCTTTGGCTAACTCGGGCCGTATCACCTGCGTTAAGTTGCCTGCAATAATGCGCCATATAGTCGCATAATATCAGTGCAGAGATCGGCGTAAACTCAGTCTCTTAAACACTAGACTATAAACATCGCCTAAATACCTGCCTGCCTAGTTAAGGGGAAGGTTAACTCATTATAGATTACTTTTCTTTTTCTTTTAAAAAGCGATGTAGGTTTTCTTGCATCATTAATGAAAAATCGCTGTAGTGCCATAAAAATCATCTTCATCATCCGAAAAACCCCCACTGTTGGAAATACGCCTCCCCAAGGATCTCCAAGCCAATCGGTCCTGCGCGCCTCAACGCGTCGTCGTTCCAACTTGTGGGGATCCTACCAACGCTGCATCTTCTGGCACGCGGTCGCCACTCGAGGAATTTTCTATTAATGCATTGAAATAATCGCTACACATTTTAAAGGTATTACTCTAATTTCTCAACTAAATAACCCTAGATTGTCACAAAAAGTAGGTGGTTCTCAAAAATCAGCGTTGCATAAATAATTTAGTTTGAAAAATATTTTGACTTTGTAATAGGAATTGTGTCACTTGAGTTTTGTCTTTCTTATTTATTCAGACTCAACTTTGGGACTGCTTTTAGCTGTCAATGAAATTCTCTGCCTGGTACCTACCTATAGATAGCCATAACTACTAACCATTTCCCCACCCTCGGTAGTGGTTCAAGTTGATTGGTTTCTATTACAAAAACTAAACATTTTCGCTATTGTCGATCCCGGAATGGGTCAATCAAAATTTGTAATCTTTAGCTGCTCCGTACTTTGGATGGCACGTGAAGCCATTGGTCCCGGTTGCTACTGCGATTTCTTCAACCCACCAACTCGCATTGGGTAAGCGTGGTGGTGTTATGGCCCAAATTCCTTAAGTGTTTTTCGCATGTTGAAAGGCCTGTGCTCATCAGTGGGACGTATTACCCACTATACTTTTCGAATTAATAAACTTTACGCATACCGCCATCGATACAACATAATCGAACAGCTTCGCCTTAACTATGCAGTGACCACGAGCTCATGGGACAAAAACTGCAAGTGTGCGGCCCTCTTTACGAGCAGTGTGCGGTGGCCCCTAGAATTATAAGAGCTTTGGCCAAACAACTAAACAGATATTAAATTCAGCGCAAACTGAGAGATTTCAACGTTTTTAGCGAGATTTACAGCCGACTGGATATTTAAGTTATTTTACTATGTTATAAGCTTGCGTCGGGGTCTTTAAATATGTAGTAAGATTCGTGACAACCTTTCTAGAAATAAATTGCAAACTTCAGGCTTTTTATCGTAGTTATAGATTGAATGTATCTTCAATTATACTTCGAGATACTATTTCGTGAATTGGAAAAGATGTCACAACATTATAACATTTTCTCAAACATGCTTGGAGATTTGAACATTATTTTGAAAACTTTCTTCGAGATAAATTGCAATCGCTGTATTGGTCAAATACATGCGAGCAGCGGCCGGCAAAATTTGTATGAAAATCCATATCTGTCGTGTTTTAGCGGCCAAATAAATTACTATGTAAACTTATATCTGCCGTGTATTTTAAAAATGGAACGATCTTTGACTCAAAATGATGGCAACCAAAAAGGTAATTTATCAAAGGTTTTATTGAAAATTCGAACTGGCTTACAAATAGAAAATTGTTTATTGAAAAAAAAACTACACTATAAAATACAAAAAGTGTACTCTCAATAACTGTATTTTCAAATAAAACTTCTGCTTAGGTTTTAGCTTTTCAATTTGACAATCCTATGAGCTATACAAGCCTTGGCCACAACTAGGCATTGTTATTAACACGTTCGTCCATCAATGCATCTTTAGCTGGCCGCTGCAGTAATGTACTATAGCGTTGAAAAACTATCGATAGTTTGACAATCGATAGTTGACCCCGAAAAGCAGACACAATATCGATAGGACTATCAATAGTATCGACACTATCGACGGTATCAATAGCCAATAGTTTTGGAATACTATTGATGAAACCTAAAACCATCCAAAGTATCGATACTATTGAATCGATAGTATCCGATATTCCGTAATATCGATACCGATATTCGGCTAAGAAGAAGTAGTATTTTTCTGAGTTATAATTGGACGAGGCTAGTCATCCAGTCAATTTTGACTGTAAATAGTAATCATAGCTTCTACCTACAAGTACCTACACCGTAAAATTTGGGTGGTTTTGGAGTATATATTTTTTTTATATAGTTGTATAGGCTCGCACTTGACCACAATCTCACCTTGTGTTAAGTGACGATGTGGTCGACGGTGTTACGTGCTCACCTAGAAATTTCCTATTCACTCTAGCCTTGAAGAGCTCCAAGTTTTATCGCTCGGGGAAAACGACAGGAGGCAGGGAATTCCATTTCCTTGCGAATATTATAAAAGTGTTGGCGAAGCGTTTTGTGCGGATAAGACTGGAACATCAACAACATAAGGGTGATACGCCAATCGACGCCTGGATCCTCGAAGATGGAAAGGTGGACTCAAATAATGCAGCTCGGTTGCATACTCACCGAAGTGTAATCTATAAAAAACCGATAAACGAGCAACTCTTCGGCGATGTTCCTGGTCTTGCAACTGGTCCTGGACAAGTTTTGGATTGCCAATGAGTCTCCTGGCACGGCTTTCAATCGATAACCGATATAATTTATAATATAACATTCGTAAATGAGGGGTAAGTGCCTATTATTCAGTTTTGGTAAAAGAACACTCATTTTACAGTGTATAAGCACTGACTATTATTAATAGTCAAAATTGACTGGATGACTACCACATAAAATCAATGAACGCAAAACTGCGTACTGTGTACAATAATGAAAGAAATACAAACAAAGAAAACGATTTATGCTCGAATCGATCAAAACCGCGTCTTCTGGGGTCCAGCCAGTTATTTTCATCGTTTTCCTTCATTTGAAAGTAGGTGTTATAAACGCACAAAACCTAAACATCTAATTCTCATTATAATAAGTTTTGAATAAAGCTACCTAGATCTTGAACAGGCAAGCCAAGTAGTCCATCGACATCAAAACAACTATAAGAATATCAGGCGCAAACAAACATGTAGATTTATTCGCCTGTTATATAATTCCACTCTGTCATAACATATCCAACCCTGGATTGAATCAAATAAAAGCAGTTTTACACTGGACATTGGAATTATTAATTACCCTTAGTTTAATAACTTTTTTTTTACCTTAACGGGGTAACTCTTGGCATTCATCTCACCTGATGGTAAGTGAAGATAAGGCCGAGGATGGAAGCGAGTTACACCCGGATTCCTCAACCACAGAGGAACTGGCTATCTTACCTCTAACTACCGGAACACAACAATGCTGTTAACATTATTATTATGGCGGCAGACTTAGGTAAGTTGGTGGTAGCTAGCCAGGCGGACTTAGAAAAACCCTACCACCAACCAAACCAAGCAGAAAATTTCTGCCCCCACCGGAATCGAACCCCGGACCTCTAGATTTGCGGCAGGTGGTCTCAACCACTAGACCACAGAGGCGGTTTAACTATTTTTAATCAATGCAATACAATGGTTTTTATCAATGTTTAAAAGACATCAGACCTATGAGATAAGAGAAGTTCGGTAGCGTAGATATTTGAGCACTTGTAGTAACGAAAATAAAACAACTTTAACATAGTCGATCCCGCAGAGGCCCATCAAAGTTTGCAATCTCGAACTCCTTCGTACTTGGGAAGGCACATTGAGGCTCTGGTCCCGGTTATTACTGGTGGTGTTATGGTCCTTACTCGTCAAGTGTTTCTCTCATGCTAGAAGGCCCGTGCCGAAGCTGGTGATGATGATGAGACCCTGATCAAAACTATCGGATTGGATGATTTTTATTGAAAGATTTAAAAAAAATATAGTCTGAAGCAACGATAACTATACATATACATCTTCGTCATTGAAATATTACTCTAACTATGTTGATGTCTGCTCTAACACCTCTCCGAAATAAAATTGACATTGCTAACTTAAAATACCCGTGTAAAAACGGTCTAGTAGTAATAACCGTAAAGCAATAAGCCACCGGCGGCATTACTATAAACATTGTTAAGAGATATGGCCGCGATGTGAATCAGCCCGTTAGCGCGTATAAATCTGTCGCTGGCGCACGTAAAACAGTACATATTTTGTTATACCGCTTAAATCAAGAAACATGCGCGAGCGCAAGTATGGTGACCATAAAAATGATTTTGATAGGACAAATCAGGAGCTGTTTGACCTTGTCCCACGGTTGAAGGGGGAAGGTGGGAACCTTCCCCCTTCCTACTCAGGAGCACGCGTGCCGGTCTTCGGAGTCATCAATTCACTGTCTCCACCTCAACATCGCGTACAAAGAAATTTAGCAGTGTCTGAACTGCACTAGCTGTCTTCGCATATAGAGTCCATATGCGAAGACAGCTTTTCAGACACTGCTCACATCAGGTGATGTTGAGTCATTTGTCGAGCTTTAATTAAAAAAAAAATGTCTTAATTTGACTATCATACAGTGACTGACGACATTCACTCCGAAATATTTTGCTGTTTAATAAATTTGATGGAAAATCAACCGCCTCACAAAATCAGATCTAGTGGTTCGGGGCTCAATTTCCCGCAAGGGCAGAAATTTTCTGGTCGGTTTGGTTGGTGGTGGGGATTTTTCAAGTCTGCCTGATCTAGCTACCACTTTCTTACCTAAGTCTACCGCCATAAGCTAACTGATCCCATAATATAAACCTGATATTAACTATTCAGAGAAAGGACCAAGTGTTTGCAAGTGTGTAAGGTTTTCTTTCGTGTATATACCCTACACGTAATGATAAACTTTTTGGAAATGGGATCATAGCTTACGTTGATAAAAGCACTTTAAAATATAAGACATGAAATGTAATACTATGTCAATCACTACAGTTGAAGAAAAGATGTCCATTTTATCCCCTATAACTAAAGAAGCATGCACAACCTTGCGGGCATAGTGGCTGGATGTTTACGTTCGTTCGCACACGATCGCTCGAACAATTCCTCATCGGGCGAATGAATCTCTCTTCACCTATCGAACTCTCGATAAAGCCCTATGAATGAACAGAAGTGTCTACATAAATAACGTTACTACGTAATTTAAAGTAGTATTGAATTTGCATAATTATTGGCAAACTCCAACAATGTCAAATTGGTACACTTTTTAACAATTCTATCCTAACCAATAACATTTACCTGGGCATTAAATTATAGTAGGGGTTCTAAAAAATAGTTAGGTTAGCTTGGGACTGTCACCTAGAACATACAAAAATCAAGGTGCGTTCATTGAATTCATCACGAGTTTTGAATTAATATTTTCTTAACACGTGGTGTAGGTATTTATAGGTCAATTAAAGGACAAGGTTTTTTATGCTATTAACCTTATACTAAACCTTATACCAAATCAAATGATTTGATTTGGCATACAAATTTTAGTCAATGCAATTTTTTAAACAATCAATTTAACCCTGTAGATAAAAATAAACACCCAATAAATCTGTTGCAGCCTATAATGTAAAAAAGCACGATATTTATTTGTATTTGATATAATGACTTGTCTAATACATTTCAAACTCTACGGAAATACAAACAAGTATCACATTCGGGCTCAATCTTGCTGATTTGTGTCAGTCTGCGCCCGCGCAGCCGCGCTAACTGACTAACGACCTGACTGACACACGGTATATATCATTTGGTACAGGGGACCATGCTATGTTGGGTTATAACTGGTTACTGGATATAAGTTTCGATAACAGGTTACATGCGTATTTGTACTATTAACATGAAATTCAAGAAGGTCCCTAACGTGGACAATTCTTTACACGGCAATCGAGTTAAATTCTTTGAAATAAAATATATCTAGATTGAATTAATATTTGACGTGTTATGCTTGCTGTGTTGAATCTGACATATTTTAAGTCCAAAAAAATTGTTGATGTCTGTGGAAACATATTTTCCATGTTCCGTTTCCGTGTACCGTTCTCATCTGTGGGATGGCTCAACCAAGTACAAACCTGAAGCCACTTTGGATTCGGTGGAACGCAGAGCCAAGAGAAAAAATATTATACACTAATAGATAATTTTCTTGCTCAGTGTCAAAAATGTCACTATACCATTATATTAGCTCTGTACGACGTATTATTAAAATTAATAAGGAAAAATTACGATTTGCACGAATAAAGAGTGCAGGAATTACTAGGAGAGAGTTAAATCAGCAAATCAAATCAACTATCAATTTTAATTAAAATTATAGACTTTTCACCTCACACGCTCGGAAGGATCTGATTATCATTGGAAAACAGTGGAAAAGTGCATTTATCCCATAGCGATAAAGAGATTTTAAAATTCGAAACATGAAACTTTCTTTTCAATAAGTTTCTATAGCGCCCGTTCACTGAAAATTCACTAAAACTAATTATTATTATTACTTGTCAGTGCGCCAACCTCATTTTTAGAATAACCGCACTGGCCAGCATAAAACTACATAAAAAAAAAACGTATAAAAATTTTCCTTTCCTTTCCGTCTTTCGGTAGAAACTTTTTTGATTAATAACATAAATAAATAAAAATGATAAACATTTCTCGAGCTTCTCGAGTTCCTTGTACTACATGTGTTGGTTGACAATACCTTTTTTTTATACAACTAGATGACAAACAAGCTGACGGCCCACCTGGCGGTAAGCGGTTACCGCAGCCTATAGACACCTGCAATAACAAGAAAAAGCACTTGATATTGCAGGTGCGTTGTCATCCTGAGGCCTAAGATGAAATGCCGTCCATGCCCAGTAATTACACTGGGTACCTTTCCCTTCAATCCGAAACACATCGAACTGTTTCACGGCTGAAATAAGAAAGGCGGTGGTACCTACCCAGGCGACCCTACATACGGGTCTACCACCTAGTAAACTAATATTTGCATTGAGCGCTTTTCGTCATCTTTGTAACCCGAATTCCTTTAAAGCAAGATACTAAATGGGTATTCAGTCAGCAGCTTCTGGGTAATTAGCTGCATAGTAGCATCAAGAGTAAGCCAATTTTTTAAAAAATCTCACAAATTTCATACTATAGATGTACAATACTCGACTTGTATCGAGTGGCAATGGCATTCTCGGTGGAGATTGGATCATCTCGAATACGATAAATATCTCGCAAGAACTGATAATCGTTTTTGTATTACCTACTTTGTGATGATTTTGATGACTTGCGAAAATAATTCGAGTGATAATACATATATTTATAGTCTAATGAATTTTGCATGTTTACAACTGAACAAAAGGATTTGGTGAGTATTAATACTAATAAAATAAAAATTAATAGTTTGGTATTGTCAATTAAATTTTAAATATCAAAGAATAGTTTAATTAAAATTATTCAAAACTAAAACCGCTTCAAAATTTTGATTATCTTTCAATCTGTTTATAGAAACAATTAACTCCTCCATTTGAAAAGTCTCATGGTCTTTCAGTCTGGCACTAAACAGTATCTATGTACTTTAGGTATATGCTAATACACATACAACAAAGATATAAGGGTAAAGAACCTGGGTGCAGTCACTGAAGTATGCGACCACTCGCCAGTAAAGATCGCCACCTTGCCAAGCTGAAAAGTACCCGTTGTAAAGATTGTAGCGTCAGAAAAATATATTGAAACAGTTATTCTTCAAACCCATAAGTACCTACTTAGTATTTTTTGGTTTTCTAAGAAGGAAACGACATTGTATCAATTCTTTATTTTAAAAACAGCATAAATATTGCTTAGTAATCATAGCTAGCAGCTAGTGAACGCTCGGCGTCACAGGTAATTATTTACAATCTGGACCTTAAAAAGAAAATGTTTTTAAATACCTGGACTACAGAAGATAATAAAATTTACCAGATATTTACTACTTTCGACATACAGCTGGCGCCTCAAAAATACGCGGCTTTAAAAACCTTTTCACGCCTTTTTTGAAGAACCCCATGCTGTACTCATTCGAGAAAACCTCTGCAGGGAGCTCATTCCACAACCTGAGCGTATGTCGGAGAAAGTTTCTCTAAAACCGTACAGTACGCGACCACCATTTAACCACACATCAGACATGCTCCCAATTGATTAAAGTTTTACCGCCTCTGTGGGCCAACTACCGCAGATTAAGAGGTCCGTGGTTCTATTCCCGTGGGAGCAGATATTTTTTGCTCGGTTTGGTTGGAGGTAGGCCTTTTCTAAGTCCGCCTGGCGAGCTACCACCATCTAACATATAAGTCAGTCGCCATAACAATAATGTTAAAGCATTGTTAAGTTCCGGCAGTTGGAGGTAAGATAGCCAGTTCCTCTGAGGTTGAGTAATCCATGTGTAGGTCGCTTCCATCGTCGGCCTCGTCATCACTTACCATCAGCTGAAAAGATACAAATAAGTAGGTTTTTCTTTCTTAAATCGCCTTTTTAGGTTGTCGACAACATACATCTAAGTATATGTTAATAAACTTAATAATTTTATGCGCAACTTTAAATTCTTTTGCCGACGGTACTTGCAGCAACTCTAGTATCACAGATATCAAAAAGCTTACGGGCGAGTTAAGGCACCCGATTAAGCGAGCTTGTTTGCATCGCGGCCGAGCGCCGAATTTGCTGACCCTACGCTGCAGTTAACCTGCTTTATGATAATTAAAAATTTTGTTAGACTGTACCCTATTTTCACCTATTTATTGTTATGGCTTAAGTGTATCAGCGTTTTCGGATACGATAACAATTTTGAAATTTGTTGAACAAGTTGATCTTAGTAAGTAAAATAAATACATAATGGTGCAAGACACATTCACCAGAAACTGGCATGCAAAATTTAGTACACAAAAAAATCAATTAATTATTCTATTCTATTGTTAAGTCAATGTTTACAGTAATGGTCAATTACTTTTATTTAAATTAGTATTTCATAATATGTCAATAAATTATCAAATTTTATACAATCTATTATAATTAAAGTATTCTGTCAAACTATAAAAACAAATCTCCACTAGCCATGTCTTTAGTTTTAATTTAAATATATTCAATGGTAGATTCTTTATATTATCCGGTAACTTATTATATATTTTTATTGACATAGGAAAACAATTTCGTGCACGAAGTTCGGTTCTTATGATTGGTAGTTCTTATGTTTTTTATAAAATGTTGGTACTTATTTTGAGCACCGTAGTGTAGCACCGCTACCTAACAGAAAATAGCAGATAATAACACTACGTTGTAGTGATGTGTCACTCGCTGAGTCGCCAGAGCTAATAAAGGTAGCATCTACTATATTGACAGCATATAACGGCAGTTATTTATTCTTACAGAGTCAACAACACGAAAGCTGTTACAAGTTTATATAGGCCACGGAAACTGCTTGGAATATTTATAATCTAAGACTTGTAGCTTAAAAGAAAGAAAAAAACACCTCATATCTGTTTAACCTCCAGCTTAATTATTCAAACCTGGCTATAAATTCACAAAACAAAAATTAGCGCGCATCCCAAACCTCAAACGTGAAACATCTCACATCAACATTGAAATAATAAATCTGAGGACGTCCGAGCCCCCACCACCCCCGGGCCCCCCTCCAAGGAGGAACCATGAACGCTGTCACGGCATGATGGACGGTCGAGTATAAAACTGACGAGAGACGACTACCCCTCGCTGGAATGGCTCTACGGAGCCCAGTATATCACTTTTATTACATGCCATCTTCATTTTCATATTTCATATTTGCATTTCTGCCCCACTTTCCTCCTGCCCCCCCTTTTAAGCGTTTCCCGCGTTTTTCTATGTTGTAATCGCTTTGTGCGGACGACGTGAGTGGGCATCGTCAAAGAAGCCGGCTTTAGAAGAAATGAGGGCTATTTAGTTATGGTTCTGTATAATTTATTAAATAAGTTATTGTTTTATTTTAATTATTACAACACAGAAAATTTGAGGCACTGTTATTTCTGTATGAAGTCGATTTACAACCTTCTTTGATGGTATTGTAAACTCTTCACTGCACTAAATACAGAACGAAAATAAATGCTTACAGTTAGTATGCAAGAGAGGATTTATCTCTATTAGAGATCTCTTCCGTCCAACCCTTAAAGGGTGTGTGAGCTACAAATGTCTAATTAGGGAAATTTCTCCAGTGCATATATGTATTCAAAAAAACTATAAAATTATACAATACATTACAATAGAAAGAGTTTTTATTGCATACGAGTAAATACATAAGACAGCAGAGCAAGAAAACATACAATACAAAAGGCGAACTCCTTGCTAACAAGCAATCTCTTCCACGCAACTTTGGTAATAGAAATAAATGAAAAGACAACATAATAATAGGGATAAATAAATAGGTAATTAGGTACATAATAATATAAGTGGATATAATTTGTTATAAAAAATCATAAAATAATTAAATTAGAGCGAAGGACGTAGGAATAGAAAGTGATTCATTACGGAATTTTGCTACACACTGAAAATATTAACTCAACGGATTCTGATTGATGTTGAGCTATGCTAAGTCTATCACTGAAAATTGAGAAAAAAAAAAACAAAAATTAAAACCGACTTCAAAACACTAAAAAGGATAAAACAATTTCATTTAAGTGGCTACTCATCCCCTAGAAACATATTTTTTGGAGTTTGTGCCAACTTGTTTCCAGAAACAATAAAAAGTGAAGCACCAACTCCAAAAAAACATGTTTCTGGGGTATAAGTACTTACCTACTTGTATTTAATTATTGTATCCTTTATAGTGTTTTGAAGTCGGTTTTAATTTTATACAAACAGTGTAGGTAATGCAATTAAGGATGAATCGTCTGATTTTTTGCGATTTCATATTTTTTAACAAGTGCCATCGCCATCTGCCTTTGCTTACGAGAGGTTCCCCTTACACCAGGTATGTCCTAAATTCTCCCTTATTTCTTACTTTACATTCAGTTACTGTACTTTGAAAATAGCAACCCACCAACCTGAATTGGGCCGGCGTGGTGGTGTTATGGCCCAAACTCCTCATGTGTTTCTCCCATGTAGAAAGGCATGTCCCTGTGGACGTGGGGACTCCGCGCGAGCTCCGAAGAATCAGTGCGCCGCGTCTGACTGTTGCTTCATTCTCACTTCACTCCCAGTAATCTACTTCAGTATAACCTTCACACTGGGAGTGAAGAAAGTATGAAATGACATTCAGGCGCGGCGCACGTTAGCTTATTACCAGAGGTCGGAATTAGGTAGAGTTATTTATGTACTTATACTGATTTAATACAGCGAAAGAATAAAGCGGACATGCCTTAAGTCCCGAGATTAATTTTAAAGAGCAATAAAATTCCGTGATTTATTAAATAAAAAAGTTATTTACTTTTACACAATTTAAGCCACTGCCAGCGCGACGATGCCAAATTTACATCAACGACATCGGATGTCCGAAGATGCAAAATTCTAATGCGCACGTGATGTTGATCCATATTAATATCAACATTTCGATGCAAGTACATAAATAATTCTACCTAATTCCGACTTCTGCTTATTACGCAACTCCGACTCCTCGGAGCTCGCGCGCGGACTGTATATAGGGATGACTGCACCTTAAGTACCAGTTGGTCTACTTGGCACTTTATTTGATGGTGCTGAAAAGACCCCATTTTGGTTATCAGAATTTTCAGATTTTTATGAGACCTAATATGTTGTCAATAAGAGTCATTTTCCTATTTCAATGTAAGCTCTATCCTCGATGGTACAAGGTGCTTGCCGTTTCGCACCAACCGCGACTGACCTCTAAACAGGCGGAGCAAAGTTCACTGCTTGTCCTGACGTGTTCGCTTCCATTAAACAAGTATAATTTTCTCCCTTTACTTCCTCGCGTCAATTGCAGGCTTGAAAGTGCTTCTTTTAAAACATAACACTGCAGAACGATTTTATGCTGTTTTTATTTTAGATTTAGAAATAAGCTTCAGTTTAAAGAGAAGAAAGGGACTGTCGTTTTTTCTACTGGAATTTGAGCTCACGACTGGGGTTGCACGCTCATGGTCGGTCCCATCAAAATTGGTTACCTCGAGCTCCTCCGTGCTTCAGAAAGCATGCCAAGCCGTTAGTCTCGGTTGTGACTGCAACCGCTTTAACTTATCCACCCATATTGGGCCAGCGGCTGTCGGTATGGCCTAAGCTCCTCGTGTGCCACGTAATGAAATGCAGTTTCGTTAAAGCTATCTATATTTATTTGACAGCTCTAATTTAATTCTTGCTGTCTCTTTGACCGACTTCAAAAAATGAGGCGGTTATCAATTCAGCTAAATGTTTTTTTTATGTTTTTTACCTCATAACCCAATAAATGCCGAATTAGAAAATTCATTTTTTATTTGAATTAGTATACTTTCAGACTGGTCCCATAGAATTTATTTTAAAATCGATTTGATTTAGAGTGTGTCTTCAGAATGAGGTCCAGTGCAGGTCACAGCTTACTAATGTAGGAATTATCACGATTATGACTATGATTATGGGATTTCATTTTATAATTTTTATTTATGGGTTTATGATTATTAAAAACACCAAGTAAGTACACGCTAAAAACAATCAGCTCGAAGAGTCCGCTATAAAAAATCACCATTACCAATGACTTATAGACGCAGCCGCCCGCCCAGGTTTTTGCCGAGCGCGTTGGGCGTGATATAATTAATTTTGGTATTGTATGTGTTGTGAAGGAATTATTTGCACCTTTTTTTACAGTTGGGAACATGACCAGTTCATTTTAATTTATTCATACTTATTCATTTATTCATATATTATACAGTAGGGTCGTCTGGGTGGGTACCACTGTCTTCCTTATTTCAGCCGTGGAACAATTTACTGTGTAATTAATTAATTACACTGGCTACCGTACCGTGGCTACTGTAAAGTAATTACACTGGCTACCTTTACCTTCGATCCGAAGATCGAAGGTAAAGGTAGCCAGTGTAATTACTGGGCATGGAAGGCATTTCATCTTAGGCCTCAGGATGGTAAAGCAACTGCAATACCCAGTGATATTTCCTTGTTTCAGGTGGCTATAGGCGGCGGTAACGATTCACCGTCAGGTAGACCGTCAGCTTGTTTCTTGTGTAATTGTATTTAAAAAAAAACTCGCACTGTGTAATGTGTGTTCTTGCGTTGATTAATGCTTGTGAAATAATGAATTTAATTGCTTGTGTAATAACTGGGCATGGACAGCATTTCATCTTGGGCCTCAGGATGGCAACGCACCTGCAATATCAAGTGGTTTCCCTTGTTATTGCAGGTGTCTATAGGCGGTGGTAGCCGCTTGCCATGAGGTGGGCCGTCAGCTTGTTTGTCATCTAGTTGTATAAAAAAAATCTATAGATATTTGAATTTATATTGAGAAAATTAAATTCACTAGGCATTACTTTTTAACTACCTACCAAAACATCATCAAAGTAAACAATCTAGATTAGATTCAAACAATAAAACAAATTAAACAAAACATCATCGCACCCCTAACACGTAACTCGTCACTCACCGTGTGCGGTAACCCTAATCTCTAGTTGTGTAGGGTTGGCAACAAAATTATGAAAGGGTAAATAAAACAGAAAGCTTACACAAGTCATAAATTTGATTTATAGAGATTAAAAAAGGCGCTTTAGAAACGGCTCGAACGAAAATTTTCGGTGGGACGAATTGGGAGACGGGCGTACCGTCCGCAGAAACATGCCACGTGTAATTTATATGAATATGTTGTAATAAATTAGATATGTGACAACTCATTATAAATATTCTCTGTGAATGTGAAAAATATTTTTCTTTTGAAAACATTACGTATGTTATGTTTTACGTATGTTTGACAAGAACCCAATTAACTGAGAATGTATGTTTATTTTCTAACTGTTTTCAGGAGTACCTAAGTAACTGTTACAATAACATAGTAGATAGTAATGATAATAATAGCCTTAGCCTTAAGTCATTCTTAGCCTTAAGTCAGTGCGCCGATTCCTCTCTTTGTCGCCCTGACCCTCGGCCGCCTGGCCTCCTCTACCAAGGGGTGACCTCCCCTTGCTCGATTTGACCAAGGAGCGGAAAGAAATTTTAATTTGATTTTAAGATAGTATTAACAATATGATTATAATATTCTTACAATTGCTTGTATTATTTAAGCTCTTAGCAGTAATATGCACAATCATGGATTCTTAAGTTACGAAACTGGCACTTGTATGTAAACTCTAATTCTATGTTATTGGTTATTATAATTTTAAAAGTCACCCTCGCTAAGCCCAAAAACAGTTAACAAAAAACTTCATGAATAAAATGCGGTAATAAAACGTAAGCAATTAATTACCTCTGCTGACTGTACCCACGTCACCGCGGTGTCGATGCTCGAGCGTCAGAGGGGGCGTCCGTAAGAAAATTTACAGGCAAGCCGTATTTCAAGCTCGCTTTTTCTGCTAATCCACCCTCTTAATGCGTCGCTTTGTTTACCTGCTGACCCTACACGACTGATAGCGTTTGGTCGCGTTCGTTTATTATGTAGGTATTCTGTGTTTTAGTAAGTTTCTAAGTAAGTCTAGGATATAATATCATAACTCGGCATAAAAAAGGAAGATCGAGGTTTTTTAATTTAAATATGTACGTTTTTGGCATTGTCAGTCCATAACGCCCGCAAATTTAACTATATATAAATTTAACTTCATTCAATATTTTTTTATCGTTTGAAAAATTTTACTTTAAAATTCTCTGTGTAGGTAGGAGATTTTTATTTTATACATTATGAGAATTAGTGAAATTTACATGAAATAGCAGTCAGCTTCTTAATTTTAAAATCAAAACGTGTTTATTAAAGAACTAAACAAAAGCTTATATTCCCTCCCAGTACTCCTATATGTTTCCAAATGATCCTCATATAGAAAGTTAGACTCTAAGCGAGATACGGCCAACTTATGAGTTTAGCTCAGTTTTCGATTTGGCAAGCATTTGCAATAGCGCCACTGTTCAAATCGGTAATACAAAGCAACAGTTATTTCGTATGACGGTTTTGATATTGTCAAAAATATTGTATTTCATTTTGTGTTATTAATAATAATACTGAAGGAAAAAGAGTTGTTGATTTTATTTATTCAACTAAATGACAAACAAGCTGACGGTCCACCTGGTGGCAAGCGGTCACCGCCGCTTATACACATCTGCAATAGCAAGATGGAGGCGGCTAGTGCAGTGGTCGGCAAACTTATTAGCCAAAGAGCTAAATATGAACATTACAACAATTTGTTCTGCTTGTTAAGTAAACTTTTATAACACTAAATAAGTAGTACACTAAATAAATAGTAATACTTAATAAATATTTATGAATGCGAACAATGTGCTTGCATCACCTTGAAAAGTTTGATTAAGTCAGGTTTGTATGTTGTTGTTTTTAATTTTAGGCATGATTCCAAGTTCTCATCGAAGAGACTTTTTTCTTAACAAGTTTTTTTTAAATAAAAAGATTATTGCACTTTCCGTGGATATTTGTGCCAGAGCAGCACTTAAGGAGCCAAAGAGCCACATGCGGCTCCAGAGCCGCACTTTGCCGATCACTGGCCTAGTCAATGTCTATTCTGCGCTAGCTGTCTTCGCATATGGACTCTCCTTACCGCTTCACATCAGGTTGGTGTTCAATTGCCGTGCTTTGTATAAAAAACAGTTTAATTAATTAATATGCAAGTCAAAACAAAAAACACTAAGTATTCGTTCACATTAGCCTTTCTGTAATTAAATCCACAAGCCGTATACCTACACGAAAAGGAATGGGTAAAAAGTTCCGTTCGATAGATTAATTTAGAGTGTCCAAAATGTTTTACTTTCGCAGGATAAAGTCACGTTGATTTTACCTATAACCGAAACACAAACAATTGAAGCATAACAAGTAAACACAATTACTAGTAATCGGTAGCCAGTAATTACATTGATCTCACCTCTCCCACTGGGCAAGGGGAGCGCAGACGGATCAACTGCACAATCCAAGCGATAGAATTTTACGAGACCAGCGGACGCGACTCTGCAAGCAGTTGTCGTAAATAGTTGACAGAGCGTGCATTGTGCTGGATATGGTAAGATGCTTTTTGGGAAGTTTTTAGGCATGTGTTAAACTGAGCATCATAATAAAGTAACTTAAAAACAACAAAAATAAAGATCTGATTTTGGCAGCTTTTTAACGAGTCAATGCCAGTTATATTCGTTGCTCAATTCAAATTTTTAGTTGCTCAATTTGTTAGTAACGCGTTGGGCCCGCTTGATGGTAATCGGTCACCTTAGCCTACAGACGCTCGTAGCACCTTGGGTACTACAACCGCGTGGTCGCCGTAGCACATAGACGCTCGTAGCACCTTGGGCACTACTCACGCAAAGTCACGCCAAATGTAACTGAACTGCCTTTTCACAAACTTAAGTTATATGTCAAACAAACTTTAATGAAAAAAGGCTACTATAAGGTCCAAGAATATTTAGATGATAAGAATGCGTGGAAACATTAAAATTCCAAAATGTTTTTAAGTTTATTTACGTGTAAGTATTGTGACTATTAACCTCTGTATACCTATTTTGTGATTGTGCATTGTCAGATAGCTTGAAAATAACGATAATACTTTTGACATTGGGTACCTACTTTGTCGGTACGATGATATAGATTCTCTTCTAATTTTAATTATTTTTATCGCTGGGCGGCACTGCACTGCTAAAAGTTATATTTTTTTTTAACTACAAACATTGTATTTGAATATTTATTTTAAAAAGAGTGACTACACGAGTTTGTTGCCGGAATCTTCTCGGTAGTTCAACTTTTGGAACCGGTGTAAATTCAGACATGACAGACAGACAGAGACTATGACGTTGTTAGTTAATATTTTTTTTGTGATAGTTGTAAAAATGTGTTTTTTTGACGATTTAAAAGTGCTTCTTTGTGGCCTATTTAAATAAAATATTTTTTCTTTCTTTCTTTCTTTCTTTCACCGTAGCAATAGACGCTCGTAGCATCTTGGGCACTACTCACGCATTGTCACCGTAGCAATAGACGCTCGTAGCACCTTGAGCACTACACATGCGCTGCCTATCCTGTAAAATTAAAAGAAAGCGTTATGTTGACATCTTTATATGTATGAGACGACTCAATCAAAGCAGTAGAGCCCAGGCTCCCCGAAAGGGCAGTTGGCAAGTTACGATGTAGTGGGTATTCCTAGTGTCATTACGATCAAATACTAAGCGACCCCACACATGCCCGTCGCTTTAGGTCCGTAAGCAGATTACTCCCCGAGAATATGGTATCCTAGAAGAATGCTCAAAAGTCTGGCAAATAGAACTACGCCCTACATCTTTCAATTTTTTATTTTTTTATTATCAAAATTTTATTTAGGGGCCTTCGACCAGTATTAGGCATGTCAGCCCAATCGTAACCTAATGACCTATTTGATAACATATTGCCGCACAGCGGGTTCAATATTTTTACTTTCATGCAAAATAATTTCATTTGCGAAGTGGGTAGGTACTTTTAAAACCAGACGCAAAAGATATTCTAATGTTAAGTATTCGCCGGCAAGCTTGTAAGTGGGTTATTTTACCAAATATTACAAAGATATAATTTGAATGCGAATAGATACAAACACAATAATAGCTGCCGTTTGATTGAATGGTCTACTAGCCCAGAGGTTCCATGTTTGAACCTCGATAAAGGCAGATGCTTGTATGATGAGTACGGATTTGTTCCCGAACGGGCGGAGCCGTGGGCTGTCGCTAGTCTCATAATCATAATCATAATCATAATGCATTTATTTGTCAAAACATGAGTATACATTAAACTGCAGAGGTCACAATATTAACAGATTTCGTCCTACATGTTTTTGCCATAATACGGCGTACAAATTGTTCAGTATTTAATAAAAACAATAATGATGATAATAACGATAGTAAGTGAAAATAAAATGTCAATTTAAAACAGTCAAATTGTATACCATGTCTCTCTATAATCAAAAAATTGTTCTATCATTTAAAAAGTCATTCACATGATAATAACACTTATTAGTTAAAAAATCTTTCAGTCTCTTTTTAAAAACAGTTAAATTGAGTTCTTTTATAGCTTTTGGTATCCGCTTGTTTATTACTGGGCCCATCACAAATACACTCTTTCGCAATAAAGTAGTGTTAACTTTCGGTACGACTACTTTTCTATTATCTCGTCTGTTACGATTACTGACTGATGAAACATTTTGAAATAAATTTGGGTTAGATTTAAAGAAAACAGCTACCTCAAAAATATATAGCGAAGGGAGGGTCAATAATGCGTATGTCTTAAAGTCTCTAATAAGTATAAGTCTCTAATAAATATAGTAAGTAAGATCTCGTATGTTTTTCATGCGACTTCCAGAACATTCCGACTCCTGAACAGTGCACATTAATGCAGTACGACTGTGTAACTATTACGGTGTGAGTTGTGGATTTGTTTTGCTTGCCCGATAGCTGAAAATATGAAAATGAGTTTCAAGTTTCACTAAAGAAGTAAACAGACACGCATTTTTATTTTAAAACTTGTTTTGGCTTTGTTATTCTGAGATATTAACAACCAATGGCGGACACGCGTTTCTGAAGTTACTATCGCTTTAAATTTCAACATGGCGCCGTTGAGCTGATTGTAATAGGAGAATGGAGTTGCAGTTGATAGTTTGGGAATGATTTTCGTTTAAATTAACTTAAAATATGGCGCACTTTTATTCGGCAGTAAGTATAGATTGAAATTCGAAAGTTAATGAATGCAAGTAAAACTTTGTTGATTTTTAGGGTTCTGTACCCAAAGGGTACAACGGGACCCTATTACTAAGACTCCGCTGTCCGTCCGTCTGTCTGTTACTAGGCTGTATCTCATTTACTGTGATAGTTAGACAGTTGAAATTTTCACAGATGATGCATTTCTGTTGCCGCTATAACAACAAATACTAATAAACAGAATGCAATAAATATTTAATGGGGCACCTATACAACAAACGTGTTTTTTTTGCTTGTTTTGCTCGATAATGAAAACGGCAACAGATAATGGTACGGAACACTTTGTGCGCGAGTCCGACTCGCACTTGGCCGGTTTTATTGTTGAATCAATGCCAATTTTTCTATAAAAAACCCCTACCAATAAAATACCAACTTCAAATACATAGAACTGTCTAAATTAATTTAAGCTAAGTATTGCAAAATGTTTTCCGCAGGTTCATAGCGACATGGTTTCGGGGTTGATGATGGACCATAAAACAAAAGGTGAAGTTTGGTACTCCACAATAAAACATGGAACAAGAACAACTCCATGCCGATTTTACGCTATCACGGATGTTGTATCCGCTAATCACGCAATCTTGAATGTATTGATAGACCACGAAATGAAGACGCCTTGCTATAATATTTCTCTTTTATGGGGAGTTATTCATAACAAAAAACCTGATGTTTCGATGTTAAGAAACCTTTTTTTTATACAACTAGATGACAAACAAGCTGACGGCCCACCTGATGGCAAGCGGTTACCGCCGCCTATAGACACCTGCAATTACCAGGGAGAAGCACTTGATATTGCAGGTGCGTTGTCATCTTGAGGCCTAAGATGAAATGACGTCCATGCTCAGTAATTACACTGGCTACCTTTCCCTTCAATCCGAAACATAGCGAACTGTTTCACGGCTGAAATAAGAAAGGCGGTGGTTTCTTGGTCGTACTTCTAAAAGTTTGAATACGAACCATTAAAACCGGTAAAACTACCCAGACGACCCTAAATACGGGCCTACATTCTTAACATCGAAACATCATGTCATTCGATTTACAGACCGATAGACAGACATTATAACATTCTTAGCTTACGTAGATCCAGATAAGACAGAGAGACAAACATTATTTTTATTTTATTTGTTTATTTACTTCAGACATGTCCATAGAATTTGTTAGTAACAATGCACTTATGAACTATGTTAGTAAGTCAGGATATTGGGACAGCTTAATTTAATTAATATAGATCCAGTACTTTATGCTTCAAAGACATGAAGCCGGATCCAATGCTTCAGCATAGGGCAGTCCACTCGAGCAGCTAGAACTGTTAGAATGCTGTTGGTGCTGCCGCGCACTCGATGTAGCAGGGAAGCCACTCGCTTCCTCATGACGGCCGCGAACCCATCCGTGCGCGCCTCCGCGAACATCCCGGATGCGCTACACCACCTCGGCAGCCCCAACAACATTCTAAAGCCGTTATTATACTGAACGCGAAGGGCGTTGTATGCTTTCTGCGTATAGTTGACCCATAGACTGCACGTGTACAAGTTCTGGCAGTATGCTTTAAAAAGAGTTATTTTAACTTGTTTACTGCAACGGGCAAATCTACGGGCCAACATGTTGCATCTTACAGCCAACGCCCTCCGCTCCCTTTCTATATCGTCAGCGTCTGTGAGACCAGCCGAGACCCAGTGGCCCAGGTACTTGAACCGATTTACCCTGTTGAGCTCTGCACCACACAATCGAACAGGGGGAACATTTAAAATCTTTCCACCTATTGGTTGGAAAACTAGAAGTTCGCTCTTTTTCGTGTTGTACCGGAGCCCATGCGACCCGGCGTAGTTCTCACAGACACTGACCAATTTCCTCAAGGCACTTATGGAGGGACTCAACAGGACCATATCATCAGCGTAACTAATGTTGTTAATAAAAGTTCCGTCTATCGAGCAGCCTACTTTAGTCCTATTCAGTCCCTCAATAAGCCCATTGACATAAAAATTAAAAAGAAAATTATGAAATTGTTAGTTAGTTAATATTATTTTTATGTGATAGACATAAGGGTTTTTTTTGTTGACGATTCGAAAGTGCTTCTTGGGGGGCCTAATTGAATAAAGATATTTTCATTTTCATGTTATGGCCTATACCTACATTCACGATTGCGTGATTCGTGTTCACTATTTTCATGGTGGCGTGATAAAGTTATTTCTTGATGGAGTGCCACACTGGGAAAAGTGTTATGACAATGATCTCATTATAATAATAATAATAATAATGCTTTATTCACGAAATATGCGTTACAAAGTGTGGTTGATTCCCCTGCATTCCAAAATAGGCAAATGCCTGTAGTATGGAATTCAGTGTCCTCTCCCATACGATACAATTCGACATCATAGCACTAGTACAAACATATTTTTTGAAGTTGTATTGTAAATAAATAACAGTAAAAAAAAAGTGTATTTGTGAGTGTGTGAGTGTGTGTGTGTGTGTGTGTGTGTGTGTGTGTGTGTGTGTGTGTGTGTGTGTGTGTGTGTGTGTGTGTGTGTGTGTGTGTCCGTGTATGTGTGTGTGTGTGTGCGTGTGTCCGTGTGTGTGTGAGTGTGTGTGAGTGAGTGAGTGTGTGTGAGTGTATGTGTATGTGTGCATAAATAGTACTTCTACGAAAACATGTTTTTTCTATATCCGTGAGTAATTAACCGACTTCAAAAACGAGGAGGTTCCCAATTCGGCCGGTATGTTTTTTTTTTCTTTTCTTTGTATGTACACCGATTACGCCGAGATATCTGATCCGATTTATGTGATTCTTTTTTTGTTCAATGCGGGATTGCTGGCATTTGTTCCCATAATTTTTTTTTCGAAATCAGTTCAGTAGTTTGGTTTTAATAAGTAAAAAACACTGAAATTAGTAAGTCGTCTACGTATTTTTTTTCTTTGTATGTACACCGATTACGCCAAGATTACTGATCCGATTTACGTGATTCTTTTTTTGTTCAATGCGGAATAGTTGCCATTTGGTCCAGAAAAAATTTGCAAAATCAGTTGGGTAGTTTTTTTTTATATGTATGCCAAATTGCGAATTTTTGCTTTTTAGTGAAACGATACGATAGTAGAAAACAATATAAGTTGACGGTCACCCAGCTTCGACCTTAGAAAATTGTCACAAAAAATTGTGAAAAAAAAATTTATTACAAAAATTAAAACCGATTTCAAAAACTGAAAAGGATAAAATAATTAAATTTAAGTAGGCGCTCATCCCCTAGACACATATATGTTTCTACGTGATTAGTGCCTACGTAAATTAAATTATTTTATCCTTTTCAGTTTTTTGAAGTCGGTTTTAATTTTTGTTTAATCTACCATCAAGTCCTCAACCGCATCATAGTCAAATTCACTAACCAGTCAGTAATGATTTTCTTTATCTCATGATTTCTATACTTTCTTATTATGGAATCCCTTCAAGTACTGGTAGACTTTTAGTGATACACGCGCATAAAAGATCACAGTAATCAATCACTCAGCATAAAAGTAGCGGTAAGCTGCCTTGCTAACTATAATTATAATTATACTCTTTATTGCAATTGTAACAAAGATTTATTGCTACAAAATTACCTACGATAAGTAGCAAGGGTGGACTCATGTCTATAAAAGATCTCAACACAAAAGTGATGTTTTATTGTGAAGTAATCTTATTTCAGTTGAAGTCCTTAAGCAAGCAATGACTTTAAGATGCAAAGCTTCCGAAGAGCATGAGAAAAGAACTAGTATCTACTAGCAAGAATACTAATACGGAACAGCATACTAACTAACGATAACCAACTGTTGGTCTAAGAAAAATCTTTATTGTACAGACGGCAGTAGGTTTAACAATTATAACAGTTGCACAATGAAAGCCGCCTCTATAACTAACGAAATAAGGCGGTCTCAAGGTCAAACTGCTACATCATGACACCGTTTTTTTTTGTTTTTGAGTACAGAAATGTACTGACTCGAAGTCGGTAACTCTTTAACAAAGCTTGTCGTGCATGATGCTGAGTAGCATCCAGCTGTTCCGTGCCCGAAGCCTGGCGAGCACAACGGCTTGGTGCAGAATAGTTATAACTTTTTTTAGTATATCGTCGTCGATGATTCAGAATATTAAAAAGAAGATCACTCAATCCACAAACACATCGTAGTTACACACTATACGGTAGTCTTATTTGACTTCCAAATTCTGTAAGGAGCTGCTAATTTCTGTAAAATGGAGGTCTATCTGCAGCTGGACTCTAGATTTGCGTAGAAAAATACCTCTCTGAATCCACGACAAGAAGTTTCAGTCATTGTAAAGTAGTCGCAATACTGTATAATACCTTCGACACTTAGTAACTCGTTTCTTTAGCGTACTTCTAAAACTTGGAATTCTCTGCTGGCTCATGAGTTACTTCCTATAGCATGGGATCCTTCAAAAGAGGCGTGAAAACAGCTTATAGGCTGGAAAGGTAGAGGCGGATAGAGGAGTGTGCTGCAGTAGCAGTCTTCCCATCACATCAGGTGGTGTCGAGTCATTTCGACGATATTTTTTTTAAAAAAAATTACATTAACAATAAAACACGAAATACTCTATGGAGCGTATTTAAACAACATTTAATAACCAGGCCAGATATTACAGACAACACTCTCCTACAATATCCCTGCAGAGATATTGTAGGAAAGTGACTCTTATTACGTACGGTACCTATAATAATAAAAGTGTTCGTGTAATAAAGTTGATAGATACAGACGGACAGTTCAAACAGGCGGCGAAGATGGGGCGGGTGACGCGAGACGGACTGGAGGTGGCAGATTGCAATCCACCCCACGTTAAGGAGAAGGTATCACATACCAATAAAATAGAACTGGACATGAGAAATAATGTGATAGGGTTTAAAAATGGCTTCAGTAATCTTTTTTTGTAAAATAAAAAAATTCTTTGAAGCTCAGCTTACATCTAGGGATGCCGTGGATTCAAAAACGGCCCGTCGAAAATATACGAGTATTACCAGAACACGTTAGAAAACAACAGTTGATAATTTAATGTGCTGTCAACACATAGAGTTTCTTTCTCATGATTTTATCGGAACGAGGAATCGGCACATGAGTGAAAAGTAGCTTAGTACAATCATCACTTTATTTCGATGGGCGATAGTAGATGCTTTTGTAAATATTAATACACTTGAACCTGTTTAATAAAGTCTTCAAAACACAGGTTTTTTCTAATATTTGACACAAAAACTATATTTCTGACTATCAAGATAATTGATTTGACTGTCTGTCAGTCGCTGGTTGAAATATATTGTTTCTTCATCAGATTACTATCGAACACTGAAAGAATGCTAGAAATAGGTTCATATTTGGACGCTGATATCAACGGACTAACATACCTAAAACAAATTGAAGTCCTTTTCCATTTCTTAAGACGGTTAAAATGATAATGTTAGAACTGCCAACAAGGTTGCCTGGTAAAGACAGATAGGTCTGAAAGATGCCTATCAAACCAATATAAAATTGAGTTTTAGTCATCGTCAACCCTAAAGAACCCGCTTTAATCCCCTCGGCGTGATCGCGACAAGACTAGTAGCGCGTAAGAATGACACCCGTGACGAACGTCTACCATCGAGCATAAGGTCAAGGTCGAAGAAGAACAATATGTAGTATTAATTCACATGGACTTAAGCAAATAGATAGATACCAAAATAAAAATAACGGTCTTTTACTTTATTCCAGAATCCTAATGCAAACAAGTGTTTAAACCGATCCTAAATTACTCTTTAAGTGTAGCAAAGCGAAGTAGCTACCTGGAGTTACGATCAATATGGATTAATTTACATGGAGGCGATACAGATGTCGCAAAAACGTACGCTATAATTATAATTAGCGTAGTTCTAAATACAATGAAGTTTTTTCAATGATAATTATTTTATTGGTGACGTTATTGAATTGCCAGTAAAATTGAAAGAGCTGAGCAGCTACTTTAATTGCACCTATTTAGGGTGAAAACGTAAAATTATTCAGATTTTTTTCATGTAGTAATATATTCAATTCGGAATTTCGTCGAATAAAAGACACAGTGGGTTTCAGTGTCATATGCTCCTAGAATTCATACGCGAGTTAACAAGTTTAAAGTATTGTACAAGTGGAGACCTTCTCCTTAACCCCCGTTGCATCGGGCTTCAAGACGGACTAGGGGGCAGGTAAAGGGGTCAAACTTCATCGATCGAGGGACCAGTCCGCCCGCCGTAATCATCACCCTGTTGTTTTGTTCGAGTGTCGATACCGTACGCGCGATTGTAAATAAAATTTTCAGTACGTTAAAGGAGTGCTTAGGTGACTAGATGTTGAGTTAATTAATTTTATAAAAACTGTTTAAGTCGCAGAGCATAATTGCCATTTAAGAGTTCTCCTGTCAGTCGCAAATGAGCTCAATTAGCTTACCTACACGAGAGTTCGATTACAAAAAAATATTACTTAGTAGACAAGTAGAAGTGTACAAAGTATGCTAGTTAAGCAGGAATGATTGTAGTTTTTACTATAAAATTTTTAGCCGCGAAACATAATGATTCTAATTTATTTTCTTACGTAAAAATTTAAAGCAAGGATAAGCCACTGTCTATATGACATTTCAGAAAACATTCTAGAATTTCGCTTCGTTTCGAATTTCATTTTGTATTTTTCAGTCAATCTTTTTTTGGTTTGTTATATTTTTTAATTTACGTAACAATAATTCTCTAAAGTACAAGAACTTTTACTAGCGAAAGTAGAATAAAAAAATTGCCTGTCGTGATAAACAGGAAAAATTTAGTATTTTCCATGATTTGATTCTTTCACTCATTAAGTTTATTCATTTATTCCTGGCCTGATAAACAATGTTTTTTTTAAAAGCAACCCAAATATTGTCCAGCCCTGTAGCGTTATCATTAATGTTAATTTTATTTAATTTAATTTATTTTTTAAACATAATATTGTGTTTTACAAAAGTTTCGTAAATAAAAATAAAACTTATAAAAGATAAATTATTTTTATAGTCAAAATAAATGAAGCAGGTTACGGAGGCAAACTTCTTGTAGGTAAGAAACTTACTAATTACAAATCCTTCTTCATTTTTTCCGTGAAAACAAAAATCAGACATAAGATAATATTTAATTTATACTTTTTTAATTTAGAGAATCGAGTGGTACAACTGGCAAAAGAAATCCGGTATCGATCTTGCCATCAAGCAATAATATTTATTCTTTTTTTTTTATATACAAAGCACGACAAATGACGCAACACCACCTGATGTGAAGCAGTAAGTAGAGTCCATATGCGAAGACAGCTAGTGCTGTTTTAAGACAATATGGTAAGTTCTTTATATCCGTTGCCCAATTTCTATTTATAGTTGCACAGTTTTTTTAGTATCCATACCGACGAAGGTATCATTCAAACGTACGGCACGCCTGATGGAAAGCGATTAGCATAGTCTATATACACTCGTAGCACGTTGGGTACTACCATTACTCTTTGGGTACTACACAGGCATGGCTTACCCTGTAAAATCAAGAAAAAGCGTAATCTTGACGGCATAGGAGACGAGTCCCCTGCTTCCGACATAACGCTTCCTCGATGAGCTCTGGCGACCTTCTCACCGCTGGAACACAACACTACAAAGTAGTGTTATTTAGCTGCCGTCGTCGAATATAAATGATTCATCATATCAGCCTATGAAGTCCACTGCTGAACATAGGCCTTATCCATCGATTTCCAAACGGGATGGTTCTGCTTCGCCTGTATCCAACGGCTCCCCGCAACCCTGACCAGGTCGTCTGTCCATCTAGCGGGAGGCCGTCCTGCTTTGTGCTGTCCGGTACGTGGTCGCCATGCTAGAACTTTAACGCCCCATCGGCAATCCGTTTTGCGTGCTATGTGCCCTGCCTACCGCCACATAAACTTGCTAATCCTATGAGCTATGCCAGTAACTTTAGTTCTCTTATGGATATCCTCATTTCTGATTCTATCTCGTAAGGAAACGCCTAACATAGCTAGTACAGCACCAATACCAACAAAGAATATAGGAACGTATTTTACTCATGTTTACTTATTCATATGCCCGAAATTCTAGTGATTTCAAAGGAAATTTCTTAGTGCATGCTGTAGCTGCAGCCGAGTCAAAGAGGACTTAACACCTTACTTAGACACCAATGCATGTTTAATGGCGGTCACTTTGTGAGGACACACGTCTCTCCCCTAGGAGGGCTTTTGAAAACTGTCTATATGTGGGTCTGTGTCCATTGTGCCACGTCTAGACTAAAGATAATTGATATTATTTTATCTGATAATAAAAACAATGCCAAAGAATTGTGTTGGGCTTGAAATGTAATAGAAAAATGGAGCACATTTCAATGTCAGTTAAGTTAGTTTAAATTAATTTTCCGTTATCTGATAAGTATTCACAACCTTATTAATAAAATCCTATTATGTTTAATTAAAGCTAGATAATAGGCACGAGTAAGAAATACTGTTGACTTTATATTATCTGATGTTATTATAGACATAATCGAAAATGAAAATGCTTATTTAAAATCAAAATCAAAAAGTTTTGCAATATATATAGAACTTATAAACAATATATACAAACAATACTTACAATATATAATTAACTTTTTTTTAATCATTTTAATTTATTGCATAAAATTAAAATGATTAAAAAAAAGTTAAAGTAATAAGAAATAAGTATAAGGATACTTCGTAATAATTAGTTTTTTTTTGTTATGTTAAATTGTGAGTTTTATATTATATTTAATTGTGAAAATAGAACGCGACTTTATGTGGTTCTAAGTAAGCCGTTGGTCCCGGTTGTTACTGCAACACCTATAACCTACCAACCCGCATTGGGCCAGCGTGGTAGTGTAAAGGCCCAAACTCCTCATGTGTTTCTCCCATGCAGGAAGGCCTGTGCCCAGTTGTGGGACGTGTATTAATTAGCTAGTGATGAGATTTTTTATCTAAATTGGCGGTCAAGTATTTAGGTACATCTATTTATTAATCGAAAAAAATAAATTATTATCATCCATTCCAAATGCTATCCACTCAGCTGAATGCCATGTTATATAGCGCGATGACACCGCAACGGCTTACATTTAGTCTGGTTAAGAAGAAAAAGAATCCAGTAACAACAACAGCCAAAATACATGAGTGCTTTTTAATTAAAGTTCGTCAATTCAGAAAAAATAATGTTATTTTTACATGCCAATAATTCTGACAAAAAAGTGTGACATGTCACGCTCACTACTGACAATACGACTGTATTGAATACGCGGATCTTAAAACGCACCACATGGAAATTTGCTGCAGTGAACGCTAGCTCTAATGACATGTGCCCTAAAGTCATAACGTCTACAATTAAAATGTAATATCTTCAAAAATTGTGAATTTTCAGTTTTACCGACATTTTCTCGCAACACAACGGACACGCGTTTTGCACCTGACTGCACTGGGTGCGTCCACATGAACTGTCTTACACCGCTCCTTTGTAAAGGTCGCTTCAATACCATCTCTGCATATTTCAGCCAAGCCGCGACCGCAGCGAGCTCCGTAAACGCTATCTCCGCACTTACCCGCCATTTTACATTTTCAAATACTGGCGACCAATGACATTCCATTTTCGAATTTATTCCTCGACCAATAGAGTTTGCACGAACACTTTTTAAACAGCGATTCGATGTTTGTAATCAAGATGACAGCCAGAAATATTAGCAGCTTCGGTCGAGGCGGATTTACGTGGACAAATATCACCTAAGATATATTTGCGTATTGATAGTCTTTGAGAGAGCTCACGAATGAGGAGTTTTGACGGTTTGGTTTGCTGTGTACAAATTGCTTAGCTTTGAGGGTAAGCGTTGAGTTAATTAGTTTTCCTCAAACATTCTTGGAAATTTGAGCATTATTTTGATAACATACTTAATTGGAGTTAAAACGAACCTGCTGTATTGGCCAAATACATGCGAGCAGCGGCCGGCAAATGTTGTATGAAAATCCATATCTCCCGTGTAGCGGCCAATTAAATTACTATGTAAACTCATATTTGCCGTGTAATTTAAAAATGAAACGATCTTTTACTCCGAAGCATGGCAACCAAGGAGGTAATTAATCAAAGGTTTTATTTAAATTTCCAAGTGGCATATGAAAACAGAAAGTTGTTTATTGAAAAAGGTCCACTTTAAATTTCAAAAATTGTACAGTCGACAGCACATCAGGACAGTCAGGTCAGGAGCTTGCAGACCGCCCCCACTGCGTACTGAAAGACATCACATCACAAACTAAAGAATTAATGTGATAGGTTACTCAAATGATTGCTATAAAATGTTATATTGTTGATTGATAATAGCATGAATTTATTTTGAATACTCTCGGGTGGCTTATGACTAATAAGACCAATTTTGTCTGGAATCTGTGACTAGACGGGAATAACTTTAAACAAAAATGAGATCAACAAATAATTTAATTTTTGTGTGACTAAGGAAACTTTGAGGAAATTTTCAGGCATAGTTTTACATTGTGAATGCTGTAAAATGGTTTAAGAGAGTATGTGTGTATGTTTGCTTGTTTAAATGGAAATATTAAGCTTCAAATGCCTTGGTAGGGGAAATGTTTAATTTATATTTTTGTAAGTCTGAAAGTGTTGGCACAGCATAATCATGGTGTCTCTCAAAACCGCGACATGTTACAGGATCTCTGTTGAACTCATCACACGAATAATAGTTTTCGTTGTTCCTTCGAAACAATGCGCGGCTTGTCGCGTCGGACGAGTGCGAAATTAGCCATCACGTTCCGATGTGTCTGGTATTATACAAAGCTGGCGAAAATAAAAATGACCAGGCTTTTTCTATTTACAGCAACATTTTCTTGTATGTTTGGTAAGGCATTCATCAGCCTTTATAACATACACCCCATTGCTGGGCATTGGTCTTCCTACATGGGAGAAACATGAACTCCTCAAGGCATTTTAGAGAGTTTAAAGAGATCTTTTTAGAGAGATTAAATCATGATTTTGAGGAATTTTTTGTCAGTCTTTTATTAGGATCAATCATTATTATATCACCCGAGAAATATTCAATTCTTAGTGAACAGAGGTCCACTGCACATAGAATAAAAATCCCGTAAATATGATTACTGGTTGCTGGATTGGTCGTGGCTTTGTCTACTAATCAATACCGGTAGGTAATCGGGTGATGAGCGCAAACATTTATTCACAACAACATATCTGTGCTTTTTGTATGCTTATTATGATTCCTTACCAGAGATCCCGGTGAGATAAACTTATTATAATATTTAACGATTGCATTATCATTATTTATTTATTTACACTTTTTTTGCAAAATTGTACCATATCTTAGGGTACAATTTGGCGGTCTTAACGCCATTAGGCGATCTCTACCAGTGAACCGGAAAGTTGAGTCCAAAAATATTAAATAGATAGTATAAGAATAAATAGTTAAAAACTCAAAATATAATATGAAAAATAATAAACAATGCACATAAACTGCAAATAAATATTATTTGAAAAACTATTGATAAATACATAATCAATAAATACATATAAAATATAAACAAAAGTGAAGAGGATGGGTCAATTAGGCTCCAAAAAGAGACTTGAAAGTCACTATATTCTGGCCTCTTGAATATGAGGAGGCAGTGCGTTTCAGAGGCATCTATTGCATGACAGTGAAAAGAGTTGGACATGAAACGCGTAGGGTGATATTAATGGTAAGTATTATTAGAAGGTTATTTAACCTGACAAGCCACATTATTGCAATACACGACGGGGTTTTTGATTGTCACCAAGATGACAGCCAGAATTTTATTTGTAAAGACGTTAAGGGAGTCTTATTTCCCGGGAATCTTGAGCATTTAGTAAATTATATCATAACTAAAGTAAATAAATAAAAACTAAAAACAAATTATGACCCTACATGAAAGAAACAGAAATGAAGACATCCGTAAAAGTCAAAATCACTGACATAGCTCATAGGATTAGCAAGTTGAAGTGGTAGTGGGTAGGGCACATAGCACACAGAACGGACGACCTATGGGCCGTTTATGTACGTGGTCACACGTAACGGACAAAGCAATAATAATAATAATATTCCTACACTCACACCTATTAACTAGTCTAAAGTAAGCATCATTAAGAGCTTGTTTTATAGATACTGGATGGCGGAGAAATTGTATTAATAATACATTCAGTCCAAAAGTATCGGGAATGGATGATTTGTTTATGGTCCCAAATTCAATTTTAGTTTTTTTTGTTGTTGTTAGATTGGCAAAACTGTTTTCCATTTTGGCGCGGAGTTTGAGTTGCATCTGTTATACAGTGCTGTTTTTAGTTATATCATATGTAGTGTATTCTGAATTTCATAATGGACAAAAACATCGAACAAAGAGTTTGTCTTAAAGTTTGCATCGCCGATGGAATTTCGTGTTCGGAGTCACTGAAAATGTTACAGAAGGCTTACGGTGAATTGACTTTATCTAAAACACGTGCATAGGAGTGGTACAAAGCGTTCAAAAGCGGTCAAGATGTGATGGAAGATTTGCCTTGCTCTGGGAGACCATCAACGTCTTCAACTGAAGTTAACATCGCAGAAGTGAGGGAAATAGTGACTGAATATCCTCATTTAACTTTGAGAGAGATAGCCGGCGAAGTTTGTATCTCACGAGTCGATCCGTACCATTTTAAATAATCACTTGGGTATGAAACAGGTTGCCGCTCGGCTAGTCCCAAAAGACCTGAATTTTCTCCATAAACTCATACGCATGAAAGTCGCTGAGGACATGATAGAACGAGTCAATTCCGACCCAACATTCATGAAACGCATTGTTACTGGTGACGAGACGTGGGTTTACGAGTTTGACATGCAAACTAGTCAACAAGCTTCGGAGTGGCGCCTTCCAACTGAAAGTCATGTTGACTGTTTTCTTTGAGTCTCGCGGTGTTGTGCCGCGGTAAATAAAGAATATTATTTGAGCGTTATGCGGCGTTTAAGATAGCAAATTCGACGGAAAGGCCAGATATTTGGAAAGAAAATTCTTGGATTTTGCACTACGATAATGCGCCTTCGCAAAAGGCCATCATTGTAAACGAATTTTTGACCAAACGCTCAACAAATGCCATCGAGCAAACCACAATATTCACCAGATATGGTTCCAGTCGACTTCTTTCTTTTTCCTTAACTCAAATTACCACTTCGTGGCACCCATTTTCAATCGGTAGAAGAGATAAAGGAGAATTCGCGGCAACAACTAAACTCAATTCCGGAATCAGCGTTTAAAAATGTTTTGATGATTGGATTATTCGTTGGCGTAAGTGTATCGTTTCTGAAGGAACATACTTTGAAGGTGATAAAATAAATTTGGATGAATAACTAACGTTTTGTGTATTATTGATCTTTTCCCGATACTTTCTTGACAGAGTAGTATGTATATAAATATTAGAAATATACTCAACATTTGCTCCTACCGGTATTCGAACCCGGGACCTCTTGACCGAGTAGCCTGTATAGCAAGGCGTAAGTACAGACCGCTCGACCAGCCGGTCGTCATATGAAGTTCAATGCAATCATATCTACATTTTCAAATGCCATATTCTATCTAAGACAATTCAGGGGCTTAGAAGAAAGAGTAACTTCCGCTTTTATAAACAGTATTTAGGTAATATAAAAAAAAACATAAGACTATTCTTTTCGGCTCGAATTTGTAATATCTTAACAAAATAGAGCAACAAGCGGAGCGGCCAGTAATTGTTACAGCTGGAAACATGCTGCGGATCACTTGCAGCTGTAGGCCTATACAGGGTGCTCGTGATAAATACTGATGCAGATTGTGGTTAGGGAATAATGAATGATGAATGAATGACCTCCCTGCAGAGGTTTTCTCGAACGAGTACAGCATGGGGTTCTTCAAAAAGGGCTTGAAAAGATTTTACAGGGTCGGCAACGCGCAAGTGATACCCCTGATGCAACCACTTACCATCAGGTGGGACGTATGCTTGATTGCCACCTAAGTGGTATAAAAAAAACTAGCCCGGCATTTGAATAAATTATACTAATACTGTACTATACTAAGGAGCTAGCTGGCGCATTGGTTTGAAATTTTGCGATTGTTGAATCTGGATGGGTCTATCAAAAAAAATCTGATTTCAAGCTTCTCTGCACTTCGGAAGGCACGTTTCCTCTGGCCACGTGGTCCTACTGCCTTTGAACCTACCTGCCTACCACGTGAACTTTTTTTCCGGCTGGTTCGATTAAATAATCGGACTATAGAAACTGTCGTTTTCTTAGACCACGTAGTCCCGCCAATCGGACCACGCGTTCTAGACATGAGTAGCGCGACCTGCATACTGCGTATTAAGTAACTTCTTAGGAAATAATATAAAGTCAATGTCAAATGATAATGTCCATAGATATCTTCGTCTGATGTCCGATCTTTGAGGGAGGCGATGGTGGAGGGAGTGAATGCAACCTTAAAAGCTGTTTCCCTATGGGGTGAGGCCAACTTGGTTGGGTTCAATCCGTCCAAAACGCAGGCATGTCTCTTCTCGGCGAAACGGAGTCCATTTCATCTGACTCCGACTTTCCGTAATGTCTCCGTTCCGGTTAAAGACCATCTGAACCTCTTGGGTCTAGATATCTCTGCCAATCTCAATTTCGGTCGCTACATCGAATCCATTGCTGAAACTGCAGCCAAAAAACTTGGCATTCTTTCAAAGGTGAAACGATATTTTACATCTGAGCAGCTCCTAAGCCTTTATCGAGCCCAAGTACGCTCCTGCATGGAGTACTGTCGTCACCTTTGGGACGGATCTGCACGTTATCAGTTAGATGCAGCGTGTAGCTTGCCTCTCAGTTTTTTATCGGTTGCATTTCGGAGAGTGTGCGGAGGTTCTTCATAATTTGATCCCCCCAGCCCCTTTCCACCACCGGACGACCAGGCGCGGCGAAGACTTTCAAGCTTACGTAGTGGATATACCTCCCATCCGCACGAAGCGCTTTGCTTCCTCTTTCATTATACGGACAGCTAAGGAGTGAAACTCGTTGCCAAGGTCTGTTTTCCCGGATCAATATAATCTGGGTATCTTTAAGGCCAGAGTAAACCAGCATCTTCTAAGCGAGCGTGTCCCATCTTAGGCCTCATCTTCGCTTCACATCAGGTGAGATTATGGCCAAACGTTCTGTCTATCAACATATAAAAAAAATCTGGCACGGACATTATTTATGCTTTTCTTGTGAGAGATTAAAATATTTATTATCAATATTACCTACTATTTATTGTCTGATCGGACAAAGCATGGCTCCAGATAATAATGAACCAGAATTATTATACTTTAAACACAATGGTTAAGTGTAACACTTTCAACTGTAAAAATAATTTTGACGTTGCATCTATTTATTGCGGAATTCCTGGTAGTCCTATTAATCGTAGCAACCGGAAAAAAAAGTTCATGTGGTCCGATCGGTAGGACAAAGGCAGTAGGCCCACGTGGTCAGAGGGGGCACGGTGAGCCGTTGGTCCCGGTTGTAACTACAACCGCACTAACCCACAAACTCGCATTGTATCAGCGTGGTGGTACTATGACCCAAACTCTTCATAGATAATCCCTCATCCCTTCATCCCTCATACGTAGGTAGGCTGTGCTCACCAGCAGAGGACGTGTATAGACTGCTAATGTTGCATGAGACTACTATTAGGTGGTTGATTTTTGGTAGAACCGTATGCAAGGTCATCTGGGTAGGTACTACCGTCATTTATACTTCGGCCTTAAAACAGTTCGCTGCGTTTCAAATTAAGGGGAAAGGCCAGTGTAAGTACTGGGCATGGAATGCATTTCATATTAGACCTCAGGAATTTTCTCTTTGCAGGTGTCTATAGGCGACGGCGTCCTCTTACCATATAGTGGGCCGTCAGCTTGCAAAGGCGTGAAAAGGTCGCAAGTGATACCCTTGGTGTTGCAAGTGTCCATAGGCTACGGCTACCGCTTACCATCAGGTGGGCCGTATGCTTGACTGCCACTTTAGTGGTGAAAGAAAAATAAACTAAGTGTATAAAAAGTGTGCTGATTGTTTTGAGTACTTGATGTATGTAATCTACTCTAAGGATGTATGACACCTCTACACAATCAGCGAAGATACGCGATTATCCACGAGCACTATCGTGCAAGGAGCCTACGTTTGTCGTGCTCGCACGATCACAGGTCAATCATTAATTAAGACCTGCATACTGCATACGTGCGCCGTCTCGACCTATCTTTTTTTTTTAAAAAAGTGCGATTTAATGGCTAACTGACTGGTCAAAATCAAAATCAATCAAAATCAAAAATATATTTATTCAAGTAGGCTCCTAAGAAGCTCTTTCGAATCGTCAAAAATCACAAATTATGTATATCTATTTAAGAAATGGTCTCACAATGTCTTATTGTAAATCTGTCTATCATGTCTAAATTTACACCGGTTCCAAAAGTTGAACTACCGAGAAGACTCCGGCAACAAACTCGTGTAGTCACTCTTTTCAAAATATGAAGTCACAATTGTTGTGGTTACATTATTTAAATATTTTGCTGTGCAGTGCCATACAGAAAAAAATAGTAAAAGTATATCTAGATAGAAACGATATACAAACTTAATAACAAAAGTATTAACTTTATTTTAAGGCTGTCCGACAATGCACAGTCACAACAACACAATACATATTATAAAATTAAATAAATTAAATATTATATATTATCAAATTGGCATATCTCGTGAAAATTGGAGTACAGTTTCTTTCCACACAAATTTGTCATTCACATAATCATTAATAGTGTAATAACCTTTAGTTTGCAAGGTGTTTTTGACTAATAATTTAAATTTATGTAGTGGTAAATTAGTAATTGCTTCGGGAATTTTGTTATAAAAGCGTATACCTTGCCCAATAAAAGAATTGCGTGTTTTTTTTAGTCTATAACTTAAAATAGCTAACTTATTCTTATTTCTAGTATTTATTTTATGAGTGTCACTGTTTTTTTCAAAAGTGTATTTGTTCTGATAAATATAAATTATACAGCTGTAAATGTATTGGGAAGGTACAGTAAGTATTTTTATTTCTTTAAACAATTCACGAAGGGAATCTCTAGAGCCTAACTTGTAAATAGATCTTATTGCACGTTTTTGTAGGACAAAGATAGTTTGAATATCGGCTGCTTTACCCCACAGCAAAATGCCGTAAGACATGACACTATGAAAATAACTGAAATACACCAGTCGAGCTGTGTCAACATCAGTTAGGTTTCTAATTTTTCTAACAGCATAAGTAGCTGAGCTAAGCTTTCCTGCAAGAGTTTCTATATGACCAAACCACTGTAGCTTAGAATCTAACGTTATGCCTAAAAATACAGTAGTGTTAACTAATTCAAGCTCTTCATTATTCATTTTTAAAAAGGTTTGAACATTATTCACATTAGGTAGAGAGAATTTTACACACCTGGTCTTCTTAGTATTCAATTGTAAATTATTCAAAGTAAACCAATCTAAGACCCTCGAAAGTGCCCTGTTTACATCGTCAAAACAATTCTTTTTCCGGTCAACTTTAAATATGAGAGAGGTATCATCAGCAAACAAAACAATATCACAAAGGTTTTTAACATAGAAAGGTAAATCATTAATATATATTAAAAACAAAAAAGGCCCTAAAATAGAACCCTGTGGAACTCCCATCTTCAAATAAGACCCGGAAGATTTGACTCCATTGATATCAATCTTTTGAATTCTTTCACTTAAATAAGATGAAATTAATTTTAAAGCTTTGTCCTTAATACCATAATGACGCAGTTTACGTACAAAAGTACGGTCAAAAGAAGAGACGTTAAAGTTTATACATAGAACTATAAAATAACATACTCATTTAGAAATCATAACCTCACAACGATCATTTTGATTATTAGGTGTCATGAAAAATGGCCGCTCAACAAATGATTACAGGCAATCGTGTGAATTCTCACACGTAATTGTGTAGAAGAGCCATAACGCATATAAAAATAAATTTAAATCATCAGTCGAATATTATTCTGTTTAAACAGTTGCTTATAATAAACTTACAGTTTTTGCTTATCTATATGTTTATGTTTAATAAAATTCATATTAAAATTAGTGATAATTTGATACCAAGTACCTAATTTATTGGCACAATAAATATTGTTAACTCTACTGTTTACCTATTTTCAAGAACTTGTACCGTTAGATGAAGTAAACGAAAATGTAAGCATGTATCACATTTCTCATTATACTATGTCCCAAATCACATTTTATTTCTTTTGACTACGTTCTTAACAGTGTTTCATTAGCACAGCCACTTTGCAAACTTTAATTACCCAGCCCATTAAAATAACGAACATCCTGTATTTACTTCCTTAAACCACGAAACAGACAGTAGACAGTGGTTCCGCGACGCGAAAAAATTAAAATAAACAATAGCGCAGCTCGTCCCACACCCGCCGGCGTGTCGTAATAAAGCTTTTGTCCTAAGATTAGCTTTCAAGAAAGCCTTTATCCGTCCCTGTGTGGGCGAAATTAGGGGTGCGTTTTGTTTTGTCGGCGCACTGCTGGACCTGGCTTTGTGTCGTGCTTAAACATAGCACGACACAAAGCCAGGTCCAGCAGTGAGCAAATATTTGTGGGTTGTAATTGTTACTTCTTTGGTTGTGATGTATATTTTAGATAATTGTTTGTAATTAAACTTAGTTTTCAACTATTCCTCAAACAGTCGTCAGATTCACGGCGGGAGAAAACATTCGAAAGAACTTCTTGGGGCCTAATAGAATAACAGCATTGATCAAGCCTTGAGGCTGTTATGGCCATGATATCATGCTGAACTGATCTCCCTTTTGATTTCATAAGCTCTTATATTGTACCTTGCATTTTAGGTTATTTACAGTTCTTATTTCCTAAAATTGTAGGCAAATAAACGTCTTTTCTTTCTTTTCTTCAATAAAGATATTTATTTTTATTTAAGGGCGCAATCTCTCTCGGTCTACAAGTTCACCAAAGGCTACATTAGTCACTCAGTACAAGGTTGCAAATCGTTAACGAAGTGACTAAGGAAAGATCGCGTGTTCAGTTTCTGTTCTAGGATATGAAACCTTATTAGTATGTCTAGATATGGTATTTAAATAGTAGGTGGCACGTAAATCTTTTGTGGCGTGAGAAGCACCTGCATCTTGCAGAAGCAGCTAGATTATACTGGTCTGTAGTGCTGTATTCCCGAGGTGAACAATATCACCGGAGCTAATCGGGGAAGCGTTATGTTGGGGGCAGGAGGACTCGTCTATAATGTCGAGAACATAGCGCTTTCTCTTTCTCTTGCGATCTGGCGAGCTGGTGAAATTACCTAAGCAGAGCCCAGGCAGCCTACGAAAGGCAGTGAAGTTACCTAATAGTTTAGTGGGCGTTACTAGTGCTGTCCTGATCAGTTGCTGGGTGAACACAAGTGATGTAAGCAGAATTCTCCCTGGAAAAAAAAGAAGCAGGGTGTGAGTAATGCCCACGGTGCTACAAACGTCTCTAGCCTACAGTGACCGCTTACCTGTAGACCGGGCGTACCCTTGTTTGACGCCCTTCTTATATTAGTATGTAAGATCTTCTTCATAATTTTCCATTTCTGTGATTATTGTTTTAGGTTTTAAAATATAAGACAATATTTTTATTCTTTCTTTCTTTGTCGTTTCGTTCTTTGTTCAATCATTGTTAGTAGTCTTCTTAACCCACTACCATCTTCATTTCTGAATCCCTCCTTTAGAAACAAACCCCCATTATCAAAGCATCAGATCAGGTCTAAATGCGATTCTAACTGAAGCCCCAATACGGGGCTAAAAGGAATTAATGCAAAACAAAAGTCTTCGTATCTGTAAGTCTGGGGGGTGGAGCGGAGGCACTAAATTACGAAATGGGCGTCATCCAACCGCCGTGTATCAATCAGACCGCCCTAGATTTATGGGACAGTTCACTTCGAATCGTTAGCCTTGCGACGAAAATGTGTTACTGTTATGCGTCTTTATCCCCCCACTTTTTTCGTGTTTCGAGCGGTTTTTGGGGAAATCTCGTGTTGGAGATAAAGTTAAGCTGCATTTGGGAGTTTCGAGAGTTCTACAAATCTGCTGATTCAGCATAGAAATTTGGAGGGATTCCGACAAATACAGGCCAGTTTTTAATCACACAGCTCAATTCTATTAACCTCTAATTTCTTTATGCATCAACTAGGTAATGGGCTCGATGGCTGGCACATGCGTCATACTTGTGAACAGGTGCCACTAGTGGAAATGGTCATCTCTAAGCTTCCTTGATTTTGTAATAATTTACCTACATATTCATCAATAGTATCATTTTTGAGGGATTTTTGAGGTATATGGCATTATATGATATTATATATAAAACAATACAATTATTACTGTAATGACGTGGTCAGACAAGTGTTTAAAATTAATGAAAGATGATTGGCTTTATTAGGTTTTTGTATATTAATTGTTGACCTTTGTGTATTGTAATACCTATATTGTGATGGTGCATTGTCAGACAGCCTTTAAATACAGTAAATATTCTTGTCATTAGGTACTTATTGGTACGTTAATATACCTTTTTTTATACTCTGTGCGACACTGCGCTGCTAAATACCATTACTGTGTAATTAAACATTGTAACTTAATAATTGAAAAGAGTGACTACACGAGTTTGTTGCCGGAATCTTCTCATTAGTTCAACTTTTGGAACCGGTGTAAATTCAGACAGACTGACAGACAGACAGACAGACAGACAGACAGACAGACCGATAGACAGACATTATAACATTCTTAGCTTACGTAGATCCAGATAAGACAGAGAGACAAACATAATGTAATTGTTAGTTAGTTAATATTATTTTTATGTGATAGACATAAGGGTTTTTTGTTGACGATTCGAAAGTGCTTCTTGAGGGGCCTAATTGAATAAAGATATTTTCATTTCATTTCATTTCATTTTAAAGAGGTGGTATGTTGTTATACTAGCACTGTTATGAGCCTCGCAACAAAATAATAAAGATAGGTATTCCTATATTGCCAATACAAAATTTTATTCTACTTCGTTAAAAGCGGTCTATATTTTTATCGCTATTTAATTGTATACACTAAGTACAGCAATAGAGTACCTACAACGAAAACAAACACTTTTTAATTAAAAAATTTTTGAGCAGCATATTATAATTATTAAATTATCAATTTTTATACAATAGATGACAAATAAGCTGACGGCCCACGTGGTGGTAAGCGTTTACCGCCGCCAATAGACACCTGCAATAAAAAGGAAAAATCACTAGACATTGCGAGTGCGTTGTCATCCTGAGGCCTAAGATGAAATGCCGTCCATGCCCAGTGATTTATTAATTATTAATTACGTCTGCCACCATTTACACTGGCTACCTTTCTCTTCAATCTGAAACTCAGCGAACTGTTTCACGGCTGAAATAAGAAAGGCGGTGGCACCTACCCAGACGACCCTACATATTGGCCTACCACCTAGTAATTGATAAAGGTTTACATGTTTATTGTATGTTCTCGCTCTTTAGAGCTATCGCTTTCACTGGAACTGTCCAGGATTAAAAGTATGCTAGGTACCTTATACCCTTGATATGAGAGTTAATTTGCATGTATATTGTACAACTTTAAGAATTGTCTTATTCAGCCGTAATAGCATTTTTAACAATAATTAGTACACAAATATTGATCTATAGTTTTACTTCAGTATTACAATTATAAGCTCTTAGTTTTCCGATTGACGTTGAAATCAGAAGGGAAGGGGTGTATTGCATTGTCCGAAGTACTGTCCGCATAAACAGCTATCATAGAAATTAATTTTTCGCATTTCGCGCTGACTGACTCTCTCATTGTGCCGCTGTGTTCGATGCGAATGGAAAAATGGATATGGTGAAGGAACAATTTCCTCCCATGAGTGTCCGTGTCACGCTGACGTGACGTACATTTTAGCATTGTCCGTTCTATTTTCATTCTTTTTTGTGGCTGACTGTAGTCTGTGCAAGAGCACTTACTAATGTGTGAGGTGATTTTTATGGATTGTCTTTAAATTTAGATGACTCTGACTGCACTTGACTGTTACACTTGATGTGCTGCCGTGTGTACACCAATACACCTATTTGTTGTGCAATCAGTTATTTTGGTTTTCGAATAAGTATTTTGGTTGATCTTTTAAATATTTCGCATTTTTATGGGACTACTTTCGTCAAACAAAATAATTAATTACCAAATATTTATTTGTTTCACGAATAATTGCAAGATGGGTGGACAGATTTTACTTGAGATGTCTGCTACAGCACCTTAATAGTGCGTACATTATTACTCTAATTTTTCTACAAGTTTTTCATAATTTAATTGGCCACGGGTTTTCCTACATGGTAGAAATACATTAGGCGTTTGAGCTACAAGCCCCTCCACCATGGCTCGATGTGGGTTGATGGAAACCAGCAGCTTATCGTGCCTTACGAACCACGGAGGAGCTTCATACAAATTTTTGATTGATCCATCAGTAACCAACCATGGCGAAAGTTGCTCAGTTTTCGTAACCGAAACCAAAACGCTCAAACCACAACGCCAGTGAGCTACTCATAGAAAGAAAGAAAGAAAGAAAGAAAAAATATTTTATTTAAATAGGCCACAAAAAGCACTTTTAAATCGTCAAAAAAACACATTCTTACAACTATCACAAAAAATATATTAACTAACAACGTCATAGTCTCTGTCTGTCTGTCATGTCTGAATTTACGCCGCGTTCCAAAAGTTGAACTACTGAGAAGATTCCAGCAACAAACTCGTGTAGTCACTCTTTTGATAACAAATCAATGCTGATTATCAATCCCGTATGAGTAAAGTTCACTAGCAGTATCTGCGTACAAGTTGCGGACGAGACCCGTCCGGCCCGACACGATCTACGAGCGACGTAACGATAACGACACGATCGCGTAAACACGCCACTACCTGCACCTGCGCGCTCTTTACGAGGAGCCCTTATTCTGACACTGTGGAGCATTCGCAAATATAAAAAAAAATGTTCGAATTTGTCGAAATTTGTCGTTGAATGTGACGTTGTTTGCTATACAACTGGGTCGGGGATACCGGGTCCGAATTCCGGTGGGAGCAAATGTTTGTATGATGAGTCATGCACGAATTGCACATTGTCATGCACACATTTGTTCACGAATCATGGAAGGTTATATGTTTATTTAGTATATTTAAAATATTTCTATTCATATTATTATCATTATTTCTTTGTTATCTAGTATCCATAACACAAGCTCTTTATGCTTACTTTGGGCTAGATAATAGGTGTGAGTGTATGAATATTATTATTATTATTTGTAACCAAATACAGTAAAACTATTATTATTCTACGCACGTGTCTTCTATAACCACTTCTATGTTCTAGTGGAGATCACCTACCTCAGATGTACAGGTCCAGACTTCAATTCCTGAGCGGCGAAAAATTTCCGGTCGGTTTGGTTGGTGGTAGGGCTTTTCTAAGTCCACCTGGCCAACTACCACCATCTTACCTAAGTCTGCCGCCATAACAATCATGTTAACAGCAATATGTTCCAGCAGATGAAGGTAAGATAACCAGTTCCTCTGTGGTTGGGGAATCCGGATGTAGCTTGCTTCCATCTTCGGCTTGGTCATCAGTTACCAGCAGATGAGATGAAGGCAAGTGTAAAAGTATTCATTCGGATCACTAGACGTGTTAACTTCAATGAGTGGTGAGATAAACGTTGCTATGAAAACATTAAGAGAAGGGAAGGAAAGTGGTGAAGAAATTAGCAGGTTATACCTAGTGCTTCGGTGGTGTAGTGGTAATAGCGTCTGGCCGGAAATCAGAAGACGCAGGTTCGATTCCCGCTTCGAGCATATATTTTTTCATTGTTTTCTTTCTTTATTTGTAATTGTTCTTTTGTATGTTACAACAGATATACAAGGTCATTCTGCTGGAATCTATTGGGGCGGAATACTAAATGTAGTAAACAAAAATGGGATAAGGGGATGACTCTACCGATGGGGTATCATTGTACAGATTCCTAAATCTTAAATCATGAAAAAATTTCAGGCCAACTAACATACTCGCTTGTTTGCGACTCTTGTTATTTTGAAAAGTCTTTTTCGATGCAACATTTCAAATAAATTGCGTATGTGACAAGTAAGTATTGGGTTTGAATTTAATGGTTTCTTATAAAACTGTCGGTGTGGGGTGAAAGTCAACGTCTGCCCACTGCATTGAATTGTTAATAAAAGACACAATCAGTTACATTACACTGCCATGTAAATAATAACTTTGTCAGTTTTCAAGAACATCCAAAAATTAATATAAATTTGCTCTACAGTTCTACAGTTTCTGTTGTCTCGCCATAACCTTTTACCTGATTAGGTACGTAGTTACAATCAAATAATGGCATTATTATTGTAAAAATTCAACATCTCACATTAATATCATGACCAGGAAATAATCCTTCCATCAGTACCCACTGAGTCGATATCGAGCGATTTCATCATAGCCACCTAAACTGAAAGTTATGTTATTATTCTGACAAATTTATTTGATATGTGCCGAACAGTTTCAACGGCTGCTCGAGGTAATACTAATCAAAACAAAGCGTTAATTGTGAGGGGCCTGGTACTACGCCCGGTCAGATTGATGGCATAAACAAGCTATTAAATAAAAGGAAATACAATTTTCGCGAATTTGGTGAGATACATAATAATATAACTTTATTTTAAATCATGACAATTTTACAAAATATATATTTGCGTTAACAACTGTAGAAGTCAGTGACTGTGTCACAGTTATTATTATTAGCGCCCACCTCATTGTATCTATTCAATCAAGACAATGACATGTTCAGAAACACAAAATAAGCATAATATTTACATAACATAACAATATAACAAAATTAGAAGTAAGTATAAATGTGTATAAGTGTATCTGTGGGTGTGTGTGTGTGTGTACGTGTGTGTGATTAATTATTTCTGTGTGTATATAATAAACAACATATTAAACATAAGTACACTCATTTAATCAAAGATTCCACAGTATCATAATCGAGTTCAAGAAGCTATTTACTCAGAATAACCTTTTTGAAAGAGGATAAATATTTAGCTCCTTATTCACTTTATTATTCGGTTGGGAAAAAGTCTTTTCGCATTATAGTATGTATGAACTTGTAATAAAATCTCTTTGGCTGTACTATTTGTATCTGGCTGGTTTTGGTACCTATCATTAAAAGTTTAGATTTTAAAAAAGATAATTCCAAATTCAAATTAGGAGAATGTGTGTTTTTAATTTGTTTTTCGTACTGTCATGATGAGTGAATCTAATGAAGAAATTCGATACATTTTAAAATTTTACTACAAAAAAGGTAAAAATGCAACGCAAGCCGCGAAAAAAAATTGCGATGTTTATGGACCTAGTGCAGTGTCTGTGGGAGTAGCACAAATTTGGTTTAAGCGTTTTCAATCCGAAAATTTCGATGTCAAAGATGCACGTCGCTCTGGTCGCTCTATTACGGATAAAATTGATGCCATTTTTTCGGTCAAGTTCAGCAAGATCGGCATATCAGTAGTTACGACGTAGCTGAAGAACTGGGAATTGACCACAAAACAGTTTTGGCGCTTTATAAAAAAATGGGTACATAAAAAACCTCGATATTTGGGCACCCCACGAGCTCACTGAAAGAAAGATAATGAACCGTGTACTCATTTGTGATTGTTTATTACGACTAAATGAAACCGAACCATTTTTGAAAAAGCTGATAACTGGTGATGAAAAGTGGATCACGTACGACAAGAACGTGCGAAAAAGGTCGTGGTCAAAGGCCGGTCAGGTTTCCCAGACTGTGGCGAAACCCGGGTTAACTCGCAACATGGTGATGCTGTGTGTGGTGGGATTGGAAGGGCATTATTCATTATGAGCTGTTACAAGCAGGCAGGATCATCGATTCTGAACTCTACTGCGAGCAACTGATGAGATTAATGCAAGAAGTTGAGAGAAAGCGGCCGGAATTAATCAACAGCAGGGGTGTGCTTTTTCAACATGATAACGCTAGACCTCACACATCTTTAGCCACTCAGCAAAAATAAGAGAGTTTGGCTGGGAGGTGTTAATGCATTCGCCGTATAGTCCTGACCTTGCACTTTTAGATGTCCACCTGTTTCGCTATCTTCAGAAATCTCTAGGCAGTGTCAGGTTAACACCACGAGAGGACTGCCAAAACCACTTGTCGCGGTATTTTGATCAGAAGCCCCAAAATTTCTATAGCAATGGGATCATGACCCTACCTACAAGATGGCAAAAAGTTATCGAACAAAATGGTACCTACATACTTAAGTTAAATGTAAATAAACTATATTAAAAAATGTTTTGAATTTTCTTAAAAATGCGAAGAAACTTTTTCCCCTTTTAAAAAATGCGAAGAAACTTTTTCCCCGACCTATTATATTATAATAGGTTGGGGAAAAAGTTTCTTCGCATTTTTTAAGAAAATTCAAAACATTTTTTAATATAGTATGTGTAAAGGTACTAAGAAAAATTTCAATAAAGGTAACAGTTGTACTAGATACACGTTTATTATAATAATTACAAGAAAGAAAACGATGAAAAAATATATGCTCAAACTCGCGTCTCCTGATTTCCGGCCAGACGCGATTACTACTCCGCCACCGGAGCACAAGCCACAACCTGCTAACTTCTTCACCGCTTTCCCTCCTTTTACAATGATTTATAGCAACGTTCATCTCACCACTCATTGAAGTCTTCTTTCGGATCATTGGAGGTGTTGACTTCAATGAATGGTGAGATGAGAAAGCGGTGAAGAAATTAGCAGGTTGTGCCTGGAGCTCCGGTTACGTAGTGGTAATCGCGTCTGGCCGGAGATCAGGAGGAGGTATATTTTTTCATCGTTTTCTTTCTTTAACTACATCGAACTACATCGAAACTGTGATCCTGTATTCCAGGAACTACATCGAAACTGTGATCAAAATAGCCTCACGAAAGCTCGGTGTCCTGAACAAGGTGCGTCGATTTTTCACGCCTGACCAGCTTTCAGCATGCCTGCTTTACAAAACTCAGGTCCGGTCTTGCGTGGAATATTGCTCGCACTTGTGGGATGGCTCCGCCAAGTACCCCCTCGATGCACTGGACAGATTGCAGCGTCGTGCTGTCCGTATCATTGGCGATGTAGAGGTCACGAACAACCTTGAGCCTCTGCAATTGCGTCGAGATATTGCGTCGCTTAGCGCCTTTTATCGGCTTTATCACGGAGAGTGCTCTGAGGAGCTTTTCGACCTTATCCCACCTTCCCCCTTCCTGCTCAACGCGTGCCGGTCTTCGGAGTCATCCATTCACTGTCTCCACTTCAACATCACGCACAAAGAAATTTAGTGCCTCGTTTCTTTGTCGTACTTCCAGAACTTGGAATTCTCTGCCAGCACAGGTGTTTCCTCCATCCTATAACATGGGGTCCTTCAAGAGAGGCGTGAAAAAGCACCTTTTGGGCCGGCAAGGTGGAGGCGGCTAGTGCAATATCTATTCTGCACTAGCTGTCTTCGCATTTAGACTCTCCTTACCGCTTCACATCAGGTGGTGTTGGGTCAATTGTCGTGCTTTGTATATAAAAAAAAAAATTAATTGTTACATTAAAGTACCTACACATTAAAATGTAGATACACGTATATAGAGTGATTTACTATAATTTAAATTTATATTTTATCACCCCTACTTTTTACTAATGTAGTTACAAAGACTTGTTCTTCGAATCCAATTAAAAAGATACAACGAAGCTGAAAGTTATCAAAGAAAAGAAGAGAAATCCGTTTTCCTGTTCATTGTACCGAAGCCTACATACAAACACATGACCGAGTGTTTCATCCGTAATATATCGCGGTAAGGAACAGAGCAGTGTCGCGGCGCAACAAATAACTCAGCGGAGATTTGTTGTGGCGCGACACGTTGTAATGAACGCCTTATCTGCTGACTGTACCTCACGGCTTATCTTGTATGCACTTGGACATCAGTATTTTTGATGGTCTACTGCTGTTAGGGTTTCGCTGTATATAGAGTTGCTTTAAGTATGTTTCGCACTTTGGGATAAAGTACATAGGACTTTTTGGAGTTGGTGCAAGGCTGTCTCCGGAAACAATAGAATGTGAAGCAACTACTCCAAAAATTGGTTTATACTCGATAAGTAAGTACTTAGTCATAATATTTTTTCCTTTTGAGTGCTTTGAAGACGATATCTTTTTAATTAAAATAATATATATATCTAGAAAAATTTCACGTCCTGAGGCGGGAATCGAACCCGCGATCTTTCGCAATCCGGGCGACTGCTGTAACTATTGAGCCACCCAGGACTTGGGATATCCCTGTGAAATTCTTCTAGTCTATCCGTATTTGCGTTTATGAGCTAACGTCCACCCTACAATGTCGAAATGTTCTATTTCAACATCCGAAACGAGTATTAACTAATAAGGTGTACTAAGTAATTTTTCAAATATTTATAATAATGATAAAATCAAAAATTAACGATATCTTTTTTTTACCTAAAATTAAGCCCTTAAACTTTTCTTTCAAATTTCCTTTCTTCATTTCTTTCATTAGAACAATATTTATACTAAAACTACTTCTTTGGTTACCTTAGCTTGTCGACGCTTGCAATACCAGGGGTATCAATCGCGTTGCCGACTAAGCAAAAACTTTTCACGCCTCATAATTATTTTGAAGAACCTCATAATAATTTTTTTCTTCATTAATTTATTCAAGTTTAAAACATAACAATTTACTGGAAATCTCTGTTTTAGAGACTATCAGAGAGCTGATAGACACATTTTTGCTTGGAAAAGGAAGCATAGCTAATTTGATTACCAGCTCAAAAGCACGTCATCCCCAATGCTCCTTTGATCGGCAAAAATACAGATATGTGGTGTGCTCTACCTTTTTTGTGGTTTGATTCAAAAGATGACGCGAGAATTGTATTTTTAATTGGTTTACCTAACCCGAAAACAACACCATTTTTGTTAAGACTTCAAAAATTAATCTACTTTTAGAACTTCATTTAAACACGCATTCTTTTTAATAAACAAAATTGAAATGTCTTAGTTAAAAATTTCGTTCAGTAAGGAGTTTCGGAACACAATATAATTGACTAAAATTTTGTATAGAATATTTATGCAAAATATTATTGTTATAAATTTTCATCCATATTGTGCTGTTGTGAAATGAGCAAAGATAAGCGATGACAAGTAAATAATTTGTTTATTATTGATTATGTTGTTGAAAATCAAAAGTTTTTGAATAAAATATCTAGATAGTAATTAAGACTGGAATAAATTGGATAATACAAAAAGAAAAACATTTATAGTCAATTCCAGAAGAGTTTAAATAGCCGTGAAACGATTCAGATACTATGCTATGCCAATACTTTTACTATAAGTACCACTAATAACCAGCCCCTTTTCGGGAATCTTAACAACCTCCCCCATAGAAGAAATGCAGAATATATTCTGACCGCATACTTAAGCGCCTTTAATTTATACTAATTGTTTTAATCAACATCTCAATTATAGTTAGTTAAATGTTTATAGCAATAACTGCAATCGCCCTTCTTCTCTCACTTGTACCTCAAACGATTGTGCCTCAGGCTAATCGTTCCACGCTAAGCTAATGAGATGTCAGTACAATCATTTGTGCTTTAACCTTACACGGATGAGGTTTTTGGCCTTTAATTCTGATATTAATTAATTAATTCAAGACGCAAAGCTTTCAAAGAATTTTTAGTAGCATTAAACACGTTTTTAAATGTGCTTTATAATTCAGTACACTAGATAAGAGATATAATATCTCTCTATGGGTGTTTTCTTCCCAATTAGTATAACTACAATTAAACTATACTCAACGAGCTTTATTAGGTGTTTCTCTACGAGATAGAATCAAAAAAGAAGAAATCCATATGAGAAGAAAAGTCACTGTTATAGCTCTAGGATTAGCAAGTAAAAGTGGCAGTGGGCAGGGCACATAGCACGCAGAATGGATGGCTTAGGGGGCCTCAAAGTTCTAGCACGTACCGGAAAGCACTAGCACACAAGACTGCCTGGCCAGGAAAGCGTGGAGCCGGTAGTTACAGGCGGAGCAGAACGGTACCGATTGGAAATTGATGGAGGAGGCTGTGGAGGCAGAAATAGACACTACAGGCAGGGTGGTATGATGATTACTAAAATTAAATGCGTCTGACTAGGGAAATTCCTTACCCTAGAGTTTCATAAGCATTAAACATTACGTTGGCTATTTGATTTACGAAGGATCAGCAATATACGAGTGATACATCATCATCATCATCATGATACCAGCCTATGATGTCCACTGCTGAACAAGGGCCTCCCCCATCGCTTTCCATATAAAACAGTTCTGCGCAGCTTGCATCCAACGGCTCCCCGCGACCCTGACCAGGTCGTCTGTCCATCTAGTGGGAGGCCGTCCTACTTTGCGCTTTCCGGTACGTGGTCGTCATTCTAGAACTTTAACGCCCCACCGGCCGTCCATTCTGTGTGCTATGTGCCCTGCCCACTGCCACTTCAATTTGCTAATCCTATGAGCTATGTCAGTGACTTTGGTTCTCTTACGGATGTCCTCATTTCTGATTCTATCTCGCAGAGAAACAATTAACATAGCTCGTTCCATAGCTCGTTTTGCGACTGCGAACTTGCACAGAAGGCCTTTAGTGATACATCATGTGATGAAAAAGTTAGCTTTCTTGATTTTTCGCTGAGCTCTACCAGCCTAACCCCCCGCTCCCGGAAAGGAAATGGGCACACCCCATTCCCTTCCAAACTACCAAACTCCTCAATGATGCAGTGAAATGTACAGCATTTCATCTTAGGCAATAGGCGATGACAACGTACCTGCAATATCAAGTGATTTTTACTTGATAATGCAGGTGTCGATAGGCGATGGTAACTGCTTACCACCAGGTGGGTCGTCAGCCTCAGCCGTTGTGAAAAAAAAATAAGCTTTGTCTCCAGGTGTTTCCTTAAAGTGATATATTAATACAGTAACTATATTCTTATTCACCCATCCTAACATAAAATATCTTATCTAAAAGATAACAAACCTTCAGGTCTTTTTAATTAGGTACCTTGAAGAACAGAATCTCTACAATTTTTCAAAGAAAACTCAGAACGCAAACCTAATGAGAAATCAAACGCACACAGCGTCCGTTAGAGAAAGGCCCGGACAAAATCAGAAATAAATTTAATAAATTCAATTTATAATGCGTTCTAACATTTCAAAGGAGCGTCCGTATAACGGAGCGGATCGTCGGCGTGTACTCAAAGATGTTATTATAAAATAATTGTCTGTTTGTAGGAATATTCACTTTTAAAATTGTTTTCTTTTTCAAATTTGAGGCTAGTAGATTTTTTCCCTGAATGCAGTGAAGTACAAAATTTTATATGAGCATAACTTTATCTAAAAACTAACGCACAATGTCGAAATATAAGAATTACTTACTAGCCACTACAAAACGGGTCACTTATAATACATTTCATTAACTGAACGGCCAAAATAAAATATTACTCATTGATAGCTATGAGGTAGAACTTCTGGTAAGCGAGAAGCACAATAAAATGAACAAACCTACAACGTTGCCTATTTAAAAATTTCCAGATGACAATGATGGTGTTGGCACTCCGTCGCCTGTTATACTAACTATTGCACTAACAAGGAAAAATTACTTACTATCGCAGGAGCGCTGCTGTCATCCTAAGCCCTAAGATGAAATGCCTTCCATGCCTAGTAATTACACTGGCCACCTATCCCTATAATCGGAAACGCAGCGAATTATTTTACGGTCGATATAGGAAGAGAAGAACAGAATCACCCAAGAGTTTCTGAACGATATTTTAAGCATGCCGACTAATAGGTACGCCTTATGTCGGCGGTAAGCTTGTACCTACTCCATTACTTTTTAACTGATTAGAGTAGAGGAAGAATGAGGATGAAGTAAAGTTTGATACAGATTACCTACTTATTAGCATTTTGTCTGACGAAATGTGGTCTTATAAAATTAAATAACATATTAGGACAAATAATTAGAAACAAAGGAAAGTGAAACTTTTGAATTAGACTTCAAGATACATATATAAATTTTGAATTGGCTGTAAGAAATCTGAATTTCAGAAGTTTTTCAATTCTTTTCACAGGTAAATGAAAATTATGGAAAATATACCTAAAGTGGGAATATTGATTTCGCAAAGCTAATTGCCACTTAAATTTTACAGAACATGGCAGAGATAGCACTGCCTTGTAATGTATTCTTGCAAAGGTGTTGTGCTATTGATTGAGGTTACCAGAGCTCATTGAATAAATAAATGCGTGAGGAGAGCCCAAGGTGCTATAAACGCCTAAAGGCTACGGCGATAACCCGTGAGTAGTGCCTAAGGTGCTTCTAGCGTCTACAGGCTACGGTGACAACGCGTGAGTAGTGCCTAGGGGCCTACTAGCGTCTATAGGCTACGGTGATAACCTGTGAGTAGTGCCAAACGTGCTACTAGCGTCTATAGGCTACGGTGATAACGCGTGAGTAGCGCCTAAGGTTCTACGAGCGTCTACAGGCTACGGTGACAACGCGTGAGTAGTGCCCAAGGGGCTACTAGCGTCTATAGGCTACGGTGACAACGCGTGAGTAGTGCCTAAGGGCCTCCTAGCGTCTATAGGCTACGGTGATAACCTGTGAGTAGTGCCAAACGTGCTACTAGCGTCTATAGGCTACGGTGATAACGCGTGAGTAGCGCCTAAGGTGCTACGAGCGTCTACAGGTTACGGTGACAACGCGTGAGTAGTGCCCAAGGGGCTACTAGCGTCTATAGGCTACGGTGTCAAACGTGTGAGTAGTGCCCAAGGGGCTACTAGCGTCTATAGGCTACGGTGACAACGCGTGAGTAGTGCCTAGGGGCCTACTAGCGCCTATAGGCTACGGTGATAACCTGTGAGTAGTGCCAAACGTGTTACTAGCGTCTATAGGCTACGGTGATAACGCGTGAGTAGCGCCTAAGGTGCTACGAGCGTCTACAGGCTACGGTGACAACGCGTGAGTAGTGCCCAAGGGGCTACTAGCGTCTATAGGATACGATGATAACGCGTGAGTAGTGCCCAAGGTACAACGAGCGTTTACAGGCTACGGTTACCGCTTACCATCAGGCGGTCTGTACGCTTGTTTGCCCTTCACCAGTTCACTCTTGACTTGTACAAAAAAAACTTAAGCATTTTTAAAAAATAGACATGAAAAGTCACGGGTCAGTAGTATCTCGTCAAATTCAATAAATACAAAATCTTCATATTACAAAGGTGAACGCCACGATTACCTTTCCTAGCCTCAGGTGACTCACGTAATTATTATTTTACTTTGTATCGAGCTTTGTTTTGATACGCGAGTTCTTTTGTTGGTCTCCGTTTAATGTATTGTCTTTATATAAATTGTAATCGTCATCAGGACCGTGAGGGGTCCGTGAAAAGGCTTTTTGATGTTGCGTTTGCGCTTCGTTTAGCTCAAGATATTGGCAGTGATTTTTCAAGAGACCTTTCTTTTTTTTTTCAAGCTATTGTAATTTCAGTATGGGTAGATTTTCAAAAACTATTATACTTTTCAGTCCAATAAATTAGGAAAGATGCATTTTTACTCACTAGCGGCTGCCCGCGGCTCCGCCAAGGTGGATGTCGGCTATCGCGCCAAAAGGTAACCTATATCCTTTGTTAGAATGTAATCTATCTTCTTACAAAATTTTACAGAAATTGGTTTGGCAGGTTATGACTGACAACGTAACAGACAGACATACAAAGCTACGGTCAAATTTATAATACTAGTTTGGATTATAATAAATTTATTATATTTGTATTCTTACATTCTGTTTACTTACGCAAATAAATATTTTTATTATGTTTCATTTAACATATATGTCAAAACGACAGTAAATTAAAATATAGGCTGTATTAGTACATAGAAATGGTTTGCCACTTTCAAAAACATCTTATTCATTTGATAATTTCATGACATTGCTATGAAATAATATAACTTTGACTGCATTATTTTATATATTTTTTGTGACTATACCATGTCACAACAACTAATACGTTTATAGTATTTGTAGCAACTACTATTATACGAGCGTAAGTACTCGCAGTGATATATGATATCACACCAAGTATTAGCCGATGTGCTCAAAAGTTAGTGTGATTCCGTCCGTACATTCGTGTACAAAAAGTGTTCAATAAAATAAGAAAAAGTATTTATTTCTAAGTTGGACTGTACCTACATCAAAAATAATTAAGTTGATCACTACAATGCCCCGGGCTACACTCTTTACCATTGACAATCAGGTTCAAAGGGTCGTTGATGCCGCGACATTCTATCCCGGGGCGACACGCGACAATGGAATGCACGTGCCATTGTACGTTGCATGTTGCGTTGTAGGATCAATGCAGTTTATTTGGGAATTGTGTAGTAAAAAAAAAACATTTACAGACGAACACACAACATTATTACTATCATCATCACCATCATCATTTCAGGTGATTTCAGGTTACTAGGTGGTAGGCCCGTATGTAGGGTCGTCTGGGTAGGTACTGTGGTGGACTCGATACTCTTTCGCCACTGGCATATAGATTTTGTCGTCATTTCGAGTTAGGAACGCGATTCGCGAGCGGACGTCAAACAACGATGTTTGACACACTTCTTCCACGACCACCGCGCCAACTGTATAGTGAGTGTTGTTACCATAATAGAGGAAATATCAAAGTCTGTCTGCGTTTTATTCAGAAGTTGTAGGAGCTACGCCCTAAGACGATCCCGGCGGTCGTCACATGGTGGAGGCGCCGAACTCACATAGTGAAGGCGCACACTGAGCGAGTTTTCAAGAAAGTTTACGGAAAGTGCTCAATGAAAAACAATGGAGCGCTACTCCGGATTATCTGGTGATGTATTCGATTTTTTTCGGCAATTCGACATTATAGCGGCTGTAAATAGATACGACGAGACAGCAAGAAAATTTGTGTTGGGGGCGTACTTGGAGGGTCCGGCCCTAGCATACTACAAATGCATTTTCAGAGATACGGCGACGTTTGCCGACTTGCAACAAAAGATCAAGGAGGAATTTGCGCCCACTACGGACCCAATTGCGGCTTTCTTTGAGAGGAAGCAAAACTTCAAGGAGGACCCCTTGACTTTCTTTTATGAACTAGAAGGCTTGGCTACCAAAGCGGGGCCAGTTGTTGATGAGAAATGTTTCATCATGCAATATTTGAAAAAATGTGAATTCAATTTGAAAAATAAATTAGCATCGCAGATTTTTGACAGTAAGAGACAACTGAAGGAAGTTGTCAAGCAAGTAAAAGAATTGTTTGATAATGGTAAAAACGCGGAAGCAATAAATCTTCCTGTGATGGTGAAAAGCGCTATGCCCGTGTCGTCATCCCCGTCTGTAAGGAAGGTTGGAGCAGAGGATCACCTTTGCCAACGTCAGCAGTGGAACGCCGTTACTACCAATTCTCCCGTTCCTAACCCCCTTTCCCATACAAAATACTCCCAGTGTCATTATAATTTTAGACAAAGAAGTAAGGAAGTAGGAGCACCCCAAGAACGACAGCAGCGACCACCGACTGCGGCTGACCGTGAACTGAACGCTATCACGCCGTCGCCGCAGAAGGACAATCAAAAAGGTGTGCCCGTTCCTTTTATAAGCGTTACGTGTCGCGACAATAAGATTTGTGCTCTGGTAGATACGGGTGCTGCGATCTCAGTAATTTCTAGGTCGTTTTCAGAACACTTAGAACTTAAGTCGTTCAATTCGTGCAACGTACAGTTGAGCGCAGTTAATGGTACGGATTTGACTGTTTTAGGAAAGATAAGGTTAAATATTTTAATTGAAAATGTAGTTTTTCCTTACGATTTTTGTGTTATTGATAATATTGAGCACGATATGATTTTAGGACAAGATTTTTTGTTTTCTAAAAGCATAATTGTAGATTTTGCGAAAAGAGAATTACGCGCGAAGAAGATGTTTTGTAAATTTATTTTTAAGCCAGATAATATGAAGGTTATGAGTTCCATAGAAGTCGTACAGTCGACAGCCAAAACTTTCATCGAGAATAACAATTTATATTCTTCTACTATTGTTGTTGCGGAGATTAGTAATGGTGCAGTTAACTTTATTCAAGATTTGCCAGATATGTCTCCATTTTTTTCTAGTAATAATAAATATAAACTTGGCAAATGCAAAGTAATTCATAGAACACCTTGTGCCGTGTTCCATGATACGCGTGAATTCGTTACGAAGCAAACAAATGGGAGACGTAAAATTTATTATAATAAACAGGCGAAACGAGCCTCTACAGTATGTTTCCCTTCTTTTAGTAAATTTTATGGGAAACGTCGAAACGACAAACGACAATTATGTGATTATTACATATTGAAAGAAAGTCGAATTTCAAATAGACTTCGTTTAAAACCTATTAATATATTAATTTGTAAGATGAACAAAACGAGGAGCATTTTTATTGATAGTTATTTAAATATGTTGAAATTGTTTGACTTAGGTTACAGCTACAGAAGTGGTAATTGTATGTATGGGGTAGGTTAAATAGGTTTTCAGATATAATGTTTTTTGTAATTTGTAATGTTTTTTCACATAATTTTCGTCGCATTTTTCGGTTAGTTGCTAGGATTTCTTGTAAATTTATTCGTTTTGGTAATTATTATATGAGCTAGGATAATATAGGATTAGGACTTCGAACGGTCGACTGATGCTTTATAAATTGTTTCATGGTTCCTGAGTTGATGTCTATGAGCTGTCGTGAGGTTGCGGTGAGATGACCGGACCTACCAAACACACTCTCGGAGATAACATGATATACGTCCACAAGAAAGAAAAACGTTTAGCTAGGTCGACGAAGTGTCGGGGAGATAGGAGCTAGGCCGTCATCGTGCCAAGGACTGGTAACGCATGCTGGAGTCCGTTAGTTCCTATGGGAAACGATGGATGTCAGATTAGGTTGTCTGGCTGGCATGCTTACAAGTCTATTTCGATCTCTTTGTGAATGAGTGACCTTTTCTCCGAATTTGGTTTTTTACTTGCGCAACGCAGCCTTTGTATGTCGTGTATTCTATTTGGTACATTTGATCAATTAATGTTTCGCGAGGTTCACTCATTCATGTTCTCCCTGCAAACTAACATGAAATTATTTTATTGCGATCCAATTGCATATTCGAACATAATAGTTTATTATTGTGGACGTGTATCGGATTCGGAGAGTTTTGAAATGATCCTTGTGGGTGTGTGGTAGAAGAGATTTATTATGTCTCCATTCCTAAGGTCTGTCACCTCACTTGGCGGGAAGGGAGAGTCACTGTCTGACGATGCGTTCTATTGTTGATTCTGATGTATAGTCGCTTTGCGGGACACAGTGACCTCTTGTACCGATCACGGATTTGGTCTTATGTGTGGAACATAATTATTAGGGTTTATTTTTCCAAATTTTACTTCTTCGAATGTTGTATAACTATTTTGTTAGAGTCTTACATGGCGTTCGCAAGCTTTTCCGAAGGTTTTTGCTTGCATGGGGTTCTTCCCACCATTATCGCATGATGGGTGGATAGTGTGGTAAGAGCCAGTCTATCGAAAAGACCGTCATGTGTTGTAAATGTCCTTCGTCAGGTACGGTAGTTTTAAGTAGTAGAATGTATAGAAGGTCGTGTCGTTAGGTAGGTAAGAAAATTTATTCATTCGACTTCCCAAATGAACAAATTTTTGTTGTACGGGGGGAATGTGGTGGACTCGATACTCTTTCGCCACTGGCATATAGATTTTGTCGTCATTTCGAGTTAGGAACGCGATTCGCGAGCGGACGTCAAACAACGATGTTTGACACACTTCTTCCACGACCACCGCGCCAACTGTATAGTGAGTGTTGTTACCATAATAGAGGAAATATCAAAGTCTGTCTGCGTTTTATTCAGAAGTTGTAGGAGCTACGCCCTAAGACGATCCCGGCGGTCGTCACAGTACCACTGCCTTTCTTATTTCAGCCGTGAAACAGTTCGCTGTGTGATTGAAGGGAAAGGTAGCCAGTGTAATTACTGGGCATAGACGGCATTTCATCTTAGGCCTCAGGATGAGAACGCACCTGCAATATCAAGTAATTTTTCCTTTTTATTGCAGGTATATAGGCGGCGGTTACCGCTTACCATCAGGTGAGCCATTAGCTTGTTTGTCATTTAGTTGTATAAAAACGGACCTGCGCTGCCACGTCCAGCTGCTACCCTGCGACCTTCACCAGATCGTCAGGCAACGTTGTTGGAGGACTGTCCACACTGCGACTTTCGGTCCCTGTTCACCACTGTAGAGCCTCTCCTCCCCAACGGCCATCGGTCATTATTAGCAAAGAAAGCATAAATAATTTATGAGGTTGTCTTATGGATACTAGAAAGGCCAGATTACATAGCACACCCAATCCTTTGTCTATTAACAGCCCGCCGGCATGTCCTCAACAATTCATATTTTTTATATGGAGGTGTCACTCCGCAGTTTAGGTATGTTTGGCCGGCGCACCTCTCGGGCAGGTTTATGGCAGTAGGTTGCCGCTCGGTTACGGTTTGATGATAATGACGACGATTCTGTAAGGTGGAGGTGAGGTTCAACTCTAGTCAAGTTAATAAAAATTTGAGTGGTGAACACCTTTGTGCCCTACATCTCTAATCCTACCTATAGTTAAAAATAAGGTAGGTAAGCCGCGTAACACGAAAGCATTCTCTTTATTAAGATGGTTAAAACCCCAATCCCTCTCATTATAACACGCGGACTAAAGTTAGTCCGGGCTTAAAACTGATGCAGTCACTGTCTTTCTTTTAACAAGCAAAAGTGACAGCGTCAGTTATATCAGCTCTCACTTTCGTCCGCATTTTATATTAAGGGGAATGTTTCTGGAACTTGTAGTTTGACAGGTTAAAATAGCAACTTTTACATTGACAAAAACACAAATAATTATTAAACGTTTAAACCAATACTTTTCCACGTAGTAAATATAAATAACCTTTGAGAATATTAGCACAGAGATCAAGTAAAATCATTCTTTGAAAAAACTACATCGACTGTGGAATATTACACTAAGTTTAAAAAATCAGTTTGATTTTGGTTTCCCTATATGCAAGCGACGTGTTGTATTCTCAAACCCCATGACAGCAGAAGCGGCACAGCCTCTGCTAATTGCTTTATTGATTGGGTAACAGACGACTTATTTTTTTGAAAATAAATAAAAGCAGAAATCTGTTCGCCATTGACGTCCAGTCATAGTTGGACTAATGAATGAGTGGATCGCATAAATAAATATATCGTTTTTTTAGCGGCCGTCAGTATTCAAATCATGATTGACGTATGCGAATGCTATTTTGAAAAATTCGGTACACGCGTATTTTTGGATCCAGCAATGTTGAGAGTTGGATTTTTTTTTAGTTTGAGGCTGAATAACTACCTATTGGGAATTTTATAAAGTTACGTGATAGATCCTGTAGTTATAGAGACGTCATATTCAGTCAATCAAATGACCTACGATAATTGTAAGTAACATAGTAATTGGTAATGTATTAAGTTATTCAGAATATCGTCTACTTACTTATTGCCTGAGCAAAGGACACCATGGGCTCCGTAGCGTGATAGAAAACACACAAAATATAAAGTGACGGTACTGAATTTTCCCGTTGATCCCGGTTGTTGCAACCGCTTTGACCCACCAAGCCGCATTAGGCCGGGTGGTGGTGCTATGGCCCAAACTCCTCATGCGTTTCTCCCATGTAGGAAGGAGTGTGCCCATCAGTGGGACGTCTTAGGCTGGTTATGTTGACATCTTTGATCTTATCCCACCTTCCCCCTCCATACTCAGGAGCACGCGTGCTGGTCCTCGGAGTCATCATTCCACTGTCTCCACCTCAACGTCACGCACGGAGAAATTTAGTAGCTCATTTCTGTGTCATACTTCCAGAACTTTAATAAACAATAATTGGTAATTGTTAAATGAGTAAGACGTCGTCCTCTCCTCTACCCATTGCGATGCCCGACAGGATCCATAATCTGATCTATATAATTATGTGTAACACCTATGTACTACATTATGGTTGCAATAAATGATTGAGTATTGAGTACTTGGAATTATATGCCGGCACATATCTTTCCTCTTTCTTATAACATGGGTTCCTACAAAAGACGCGTGAAACAGCACCTTCTGTGCAAGGTGTAGGCAGCTAGAGCAGTGTAAACTGCTCTAGTATTCGTATATGGATTCTTCGTACTCTCATGGTGTTGACTCATTTGCCGTGCTTTGTATAAAATAAACTCCACTCGACAAATATACGATGATCGTAGTAAAGTTACTGAAACTTTCCGATTTCTTGAAATAAGCGCAAATCGAATAAAGCACTTTTTCTTCATTTTAAATTTATTTATTTCATCAAACACCTAGAATTAAAATTTAAAGATGTCTGCCAAACTACGCATGCAGTTTGTCGGCAACAGTTCTCGTCTTAAACATTAGTTGCAATAACTAAGATAAGTTACTGACACAAACAAACTAGTGGCCGGTTTTAATACTCCATTCCGAGTCTGGTGAAATGTAAAGAAACCTATTGTATAACATTACCCATAAGACCTATTGTAACCACATTTGAAGCAAATAAAGTTTATTTTATTCTATTCTATTCCCAGTTCACCTTACTAGGGTTTGGCCGCCAAGTGGCCGCTGACTTTAATCTAGTAGCTAACAAAGATTCAAGAACTTGCAAAGCGTCAAGCGTACTGTACTATCTGTACTGAAATGAAGAAATTCACTTTACCCCCGCAACCTGCTGCGTCGCCCGTCCTCTTATTAGACAAAAATACATCTCAGCATGTTCGTAGGTTATGTCCAGTGGTGGGCGGGGGTGGGGTGTTTAATTATCGGTCACTAAATTAAGCTGGGACCGGAATTTCTGCCGGCCTTGCACTTAGGAGACGTGTTGTGAGAAAGAGCCACGGCTGCAACATGCCCGAATCGATTAAGTTTATACGTGGCTGTACATTTTGAGGGAGATACGTTGGGATATTAGGAAAATTGAGTAATTATATATTTTTTTTTTGCCCTTAAGTTAAACCCTAACTAAGCCCAGCCAGGCACTGGGTATACAGAGTAGAAAAAATCTATGGGCCCAGCCCCCTTATTCTCAACTGTCGGATCACGGATTCGATTCGAAAAGTCACATGCCGTCTCGCTTTGACGCAGCGGGATAAAAAGTGACAGGTATAGAGTTTCCGAAATTCGAATTCTTTCCGACAGTTGAGAATAAGGGGGCTGGAAGGGAACTACATTAAATCCTTTAGTTAGCTCATTTTACGAAAAGGAAACATTCCTTTATTTTTGAAAAGAAACAAAACTGCATTCAAAGATTTTTAGGCTTGTCTCACCCAGAAACGAAACAACTAAAAATTAAAAAGTAAACACTCGCTTTTTTATACGAATCGGTAGGATTATTGTTCAGGATAAAATTTGTTTAATAAATATTTGGTGTTTGAAATAATAAAAACGTGAAAACTAATATTAATTAACGAACGAATACTTTCAACATGTTTATCGATTTTAGAAATGTTGAAAGTTGTCGTTCGAATTTCAAATTGTTGCCCCGTGTTGCAATATAAAATGCGTTTAATTTTTAACTTTTCGTCAGATTGCCTAGTGTAAGAACGATATGTGTATAAATTTATTATTACCATTTAATGATTTTCTGATCGAATTCTTCAATACGGTACTTAGAGATAAATAACATTAGCAAACCTATACTACGTACAATATCTTTGGATAAGAAAATTAACGTATGACTTACTTGTTACAAATGAACATTACAGTATTGTTAATAAAAAAAACTTGTAATAAATATTCAATTTTATAGGTATCTCGTACATCAGATTAGTGTAAGAGCAAATGTTTGTAAGACAAATTTTATCCTGCACAATAATCTTTTCGTTTAATAAAATAGCGTTTATTTTATAGTGTTTATTTTGTTAATTTTTCGTTGGTTTGATTCCCGGGTGAGAACTAGGTGCGGCAGGTATTATCTACATTAGTTTTATAGTTTTCGTTTTAATTAAAAAAATAGAAAGTTTATTTTTTATTTTTTTATTATTTTTCTTTATATAGTACTGCATACTAACATAGCTTGTAAGTTTAAAATTGTTACTAACACAACCATGAACAAATGAGTGTGAAATAAAAAGATTTTATTTTATTTTATTTATTTATTAAGTAGGTTCGTTTGGGTAAGTACATACCACCGCCATTCCTTAGTTGCCAAAAAAAACTTAAGACATTACCGCCTTGCTTCCAAAACGCCCTTTCGATGTGTTCAAGCGACCTTACTCACCATAAGAAAATACGTAACGTAATGTTATTTGGCAGCGATCTTCTGTCAGGGGTTCATTGTTCACAATTGGGATGTTACATAAGTTTGAATATGGCGCTTTTTTTACCAAAGTCGGAAAATATACCTACTACTACCCTGAAAAACAATTCAAACTTAAAAGATATTTAATATTGTTGATGTTGTTTAGAAGTTGTTTAGAAAATTCATAAAAATGTTTATTATATAGATTGCTGACATCAAATAAAATAACTATTATCATGTGAACTATGAATAAAAACATACATATTATATAGTTATAATTTCTTAGTAATATAGAAACATGTGACGTCACCTGTTGCGTAGATTTTCAATGGAGCGTTTTTGGGCAATGCGCCGCAACTTATCAAACGTACGACTATATCTGTGAAACTATTGATCTTAGACATACTAGTTATTTCTTTTGAAATATTTCTTTATGAGTTATATCCAACTCGGCTGGGCAGCGTTCGGGAAGCTTCGCAGCATATTCTCGGCTCAACTACCACAGTGTCTCAAGACGAAAGTCTTTAATTCGTGTGTGTTGCCAGTGATGACGTACGGAACCGAGACGTGGCCGCTTACAATGGGCCTTATACAAAGGCTCAAAGTCACCCAAAGAGCAATGGAGAGGGCTATGCTTGATGTTTCTCTGCGTGATCGAATCAGAAACGATGAGATTCGCAGGAGAACTAAGGTCGCTGACATAGCCCAAAGAATTGCGAGTCTCAAGTGGCAGTGGGCAGGTCAAATTGCGAGGAGGACTGACGGCCGTTGGGGCGGAAAGGTCCTCGAATGGCGGCCGCGTACCGGGAGACGCAGCGTTGGTAGCCCCCCCACAAGGTGGATCGATGATCTGGTAAGGGTCGCGGGAAGCCGTTGGATGATGGCAGCGCAGGACCGATCGGTTTGGAGATCGTTGGGGGAGGCCTATGCCCAGCAGTGGGCGTCTCTCGGCTGATATGATGATGATGATATACTTCTTGTTTATGAAATAAAACAGATAACGTCAACTACCCCGTTGTATAAGTACAGTCGGCAAAGCGTAACGTGTCAGTTGTAGAATGACTCTTATTCCAAGGAATGTAGGTACTTACAATGTCAAAGTGTTGCGTTTCATCTGCAGTTGTGTGTGATATTTTTGCTTTTGACTTTTCTCCATTCTTCTAGTATTCAGTAGGCACGGCCCCTAACTTCATTACAGACTACAGCGGTTAACTCAGCTGAGACCCGCTGATTTGATAAAGGCCTACGCTCATCGCTTATTTGTTTAAAAACTAGAAAAAAATTAAGAGAACATACGTGGGATAGTGCCTCTCATATAATAATGTACAGTCAATAACAGAACATAAAATATTATTGAATTTTATTTACAATTTTTTTTTGTTCTTGGTCTTTTGCTCTGAGAGAAGTTGAAACTGCAAAGTTGAATAAAAATCGCTACAAAGTTTTTTTAACTTAGTGATTTAAGTTTAGAATTTAATTACTGGGCATGGACGGCATTTCATCTTAAACCTCAGGATGACAACGCACCTGCAATATCAAGTGCTTTTTATTGCAGGTGTCTATAGGCGGCGGTAACCGCTTACCACCAGGTGGGCCGTCAGCATGTTTGTCATCTAGTTGTATAAAAAAAAACAAGACGGGATATTCCTGTTTGATTATGTTCTTCTATTAGTATGAGCTCAGATGGCATAATGTAAATAAGAGCTGATTATTTAAAAAAAAACAGTTTAAACCCGTTTAAGCCGAGTTGAAATTCCAATAGAAAGAGATCTTCCTATTGCAATTTCAAACATTGTTTTGCCAAAAACAGCCATTCCATTGTGTTACACTGGACGCGTCAATGGAACATCGGCGCAACATTTAATGGCTTCTATTTCATAATACGTATATTCTTTTGTGTCGAAAGATTGATGTGTATCTATTGAAATAAGATATCTTTTACTGTTTCTATTACTTTGTTACGGTTGCTAATAATACCTATCGATTCATCGATATCTAGATTCTCTCAACTACAATGGAGCTGATGAATGAGCGATAAACTGCATTTAATTGATTAACCGAATTTTTAACAATAGTATCAAGTTTTTAGGGGTTTAGTGTCGTCGAAATTGTAAATAAAAAGCTTCTATAAGTAATTCCGGTGCTATTTCTTTGCGTTTTATTCTTATTTAGAGAGTAAGCGTATTAGGTACATCAAAGTATATTCCATACTCATTCAAAATCTTTTAGGACCCATTCACATGACGTTATTAAATGCAAATTATCATGAATAAAACACAAAAGAAAAATACAGCCGTTATTTGCGCCAATTTTAACTGCCGCCGTTATAGGCGCTTTACCTTTTCAATCAATTCTGACATCATACAATAAATCCTAAAAATAAAATCAATCCTTATTGAAAATGCTTATAGTACACGCGAGGTACTTATCGCCTTAAATTAATTAGTATCTACAGTAGGCATTAACATAATTCAAAATATATCTCACACAATTTACATACTATATCAGCGCTAAATAGTTTGCTTACATCATAAAGTTGGGGTTATAAAAGGCAGATGTAATTCCCGATCGTTTGAGAGAAAATAAAATCAATTGGCGGCCCATCAACTTGTCCGAGCGCTAGCAGTCTGATTTATTCCACGGAACATACGCAAATCGATTGAAATTTAAGATCTGATCGATAAAGTAATCGATTTGTTTACTAGCATCATAATTTGGAAGGAAATTTATTTGAAAGTAGTAGGGAAACCAAATAGTAGGTAGATACAATACTTACCTACAACAGAGCTGAATATTAAAATTTATTACCTTATACACTAACTTATCTGTGGTACTTGGTAAGTATAGTTTTTTTATACAGCTAGATGACAAGCAAACTGACGGCCAAACTGGTGGTAAGTGGCTTGAGTAAAAAAAGAAAACTAAAAAGTAAAGTTAAATTACTAGATGAAACTTACACGTACTTTGTCAACAATATTATGATTATTACTTTAAATGTTTTTGATTGGAGATTTAAAATTTTAAATAATTCAGACAATACGAGCGTAGGAGGTAGAGAAAGGGAGAGGTAGGTCATTGAGGTTTTTACTAGTAGCATTTTTGCGATTTGCGATTGCGATACTATGAAACTTAATAATTGAAAACAGGGACTAAACACACGAGTTTGTTGCCGAAATCTTCTTGGTAGTTCAACTTTTGGAACCGGTGTGAATTCAGACAGACAGACAGACAGATGAACAGGCAGACAGACTGACAGACAGACAGACTAACAGACACATACCGACTGACAGACTGACATCATAACATTGTTAGCTTACGTAAATCCAGACAAGACAGAGAGACAAACATTATGACATTGTTAGTTAATATTATTTTATGTAATAGACATAAGGGTTTTTTGACGATTTGAAACTGCTTTTTGGGGGGCCTAATTAAATAAGGATCTTTTCATTTTCATTTTTACTACCATAACCTTACAGAAGATTGTCTTCCTGCGGTTAGTAAGGTAAGCGTTATGCTACAACGCACGTTATACTCATCCTGTGCTGTCAAAATGACAATCAACAGCTTACTGCTGCACTGACCCCAGCGACGAACGTGAACGAGCGTGGTTAATTTGGATACAATCGTCTCGGCTATGGCCGAGAAGTTCAGCAATTTTTAGCCAAGAAACGAGACCAAGTTCTCGGTTGGATTTATGAGATTTGAACCGAAATCTCGGTTGTTCCTTACCGTCTGTCTTCGTTTTCGAGAACATTCCTCTTACACTCTGTAAAGCCAAAGCGTATTTTAGTGATTAAATGCCACTAAAAAATCATCGGAATAGTTGTTATAACGATATCATGCTATATTGATCGTGGTAAGCCCTAACATCCTAAATTTCGCAGCTTACTGATTTAATGACGTCACACGGCATTCTCTATCGAATGTCAACTCGTATCATTTTATTACTTCCAAGGAACACAGCCAGAAGTCACAGGAAAACGTAAAAAAGTTACGACTCTGTACCCAGGGCTGTAGGATGAGAATTCGTCTGCGCTATGTCTGATTTAGGGCTAGTGGAAATGCGCTCACAACACATAGGTTAGATATTTGAGTCACGAATCCATTTTATGACTAATTCCATAACTTGCTATGTGAATTCGGGATCAGGTACGGAGGAGTGTTTACTGAGTCGTATCTGCGTCGGGATCTCATTCGGGATGAGCCCAAGGGCTCTGATTTAATGGGGCAATTGTAGGGTGTACCGCCCTGTAAGGGATGGCAGCTTTTTTGGACGACAGCAATACATACTCAACTTAAAAAATAAATAAATAATGCCTTTACTCACTGACCATACAGTTCTGTCTTAAATGGTAGGTTGATGTAACAATACTAGTTTAACTTAATTAGACAATAATAAGTTTAAGTGTTTCAGCAACCATTTTGTTGGTCAGGGTGTCTTCCGACATAGGCCTCCCCTAGTTTCCTCCACTCAACTCTGTCCCGAGATGACCTTCTCCAATCCATGCTTTTGGTAGATCGTCTGCCCATCTTTTGATTGGGCGTCCTTTCTGTCTTTTTCCATTTCTAGGATACCACTCCATGACATCTTTCGTCCATTTTTCTTTAATCGTTCTCATGATTTGACATACTCAACTTACTAAAAGAAAATTGAAAATTTTAAGTAACCCCCGGCCTCATTCATCATCTATTTGCTGTAAGCTTCTGAAAAATTAAGCAACCCGCAGACTTTTTAGGTTTACCAGCATAAGGTTAGTATGCCATGGGAATGTCACCGAAGTGACAGTACACCAAATTTCACATCCATCGCATCTGTGAAAGTTAGTACAACCTTTTTATCATGTAGAAAATGAGCTGATAGTCATCAAACGCCTGAACCCTTCATAGATTATAGCTAAGAACCATCCAAATCACGTCAGCTTAAAAAAAATCAAAATCGGTCCATTCGCTTAGGAGCAACGATGCCACAGACTGACACACAGATCTGTGTATTTGTCTGTCAGACACGTCAAACTTTTAACGTCCCTCTTTTTTCGTCGAGGGTTAAAGAGACTTAACTTTACGTTACGAAAGTACTCATATGTACATCGATTCTTTCAGTCTATACTGTTTTTGTTACGTAGGTACAGTCGGCACCACGTCAAGCGTAACAGTTTCACCTTAAGACCGCCCTTAATAAGTTAGTAATAAAGGCGGTTTTCGTATTGCAACTGTTATACTTGATGTAAATGCGAAAGTCACTTTGTCTGCTGTGTGATAAGTTTTCAATTATAAGCGACTTAAGCGATTTAGATGAAATTTGGCACATCCACGCGTGCGGAGTTTATTATTAAATCAATTGAATCGAAAAAATTGAAATAAATTGAATATTCCAATTACTAGTGACCAGCCACGGCTCCGCCTGCGTGGAGGTTGAGTATCGCTAAAAAAACGAAATTTCAACTAAATCGGCTTAGTACTATAAGCGTGAAAAGGTACCAGACAGACAGATAGACAGAGCTATTTTCTATTGTTTATTAATTAGCATGGATAATTTTTCCACAAAACACTAGACAGTAATAAATAAAACATTGGTCAAATAAAGTCGGTAGTAGACTGTTAAACATCTATTTATTTATACGAAATGAGATAGCAGAAAGAATAATACCGTAATCGCTAGACTTCGACGGAATTTGTGATCAATTTATTTAGACAAAGACTATTTTACATGAAATATGGTACATAAGATGAATGCATGACGTAATAACTGTGGCATAGTTTTGAATTAAATAATCCATAAAAATAAAAATCTATGTTTGTATGTTTGTCCTCTATGCGCTCCGAAACTATGAATCAGGTTGTGAGAAAACATTGGGAAAGTGTTCTTGAGACTTCCGCAAAGGTTCCTTGACTTAAAACTTTTTTATTATAAAGCCTAACAGTTTTTTCTTAATAGGCCTTGCAAAGAAAAATACAGAAATAGAATATTTCGACATTGTAGGGTGGAGGTTAGCTCATAAACGCAAATACAGATGGACTAGAAGAATTTCACAGGGATATCCCAAGTCCTGGGTGGCTCAGTGGTCAGAGCAGTCGCCCGGATTGCGAAAGGTCGCGGGTTCGATTCCTGCCTCAGGACGTGAAATTTTTCTAGTTTATTATATTTTAATTACTAAGTAATTTTTCAAACATTTATAATAATGTTAAAATCAAAAATTAAGAATACAGAAAGTAAATGAAATCTTGATTACAGTCATATAATATATAGTATAACATCGACTGCTTTGAGCACGGAATCTAATCCATATGTAAATGCGAAAATAACTCTGCACTTCTGTTGTTTCCACTCATAAACCACTAAACCGGCTAAGATAAAATTTGACGTGAATAAAGAATACACCTTGAGACAGGCCTTGAGCTTTTAGCACGATAGCCTACGCGCACGCCAGCGGAGTCACTAATATACCCCTAAGCGATGATAAGTGAAAACGCTCATGTCTCTATCAATCGATCGTTTAAAAAAGTGACGTCTAGTGTCCAATAGTAAATATCAATTTGTTTTATCATCATGACCTGAAATTCCCACACGAGTTCTGTTAGGTAATGTGAGCTTAAACTGCATAGCTATCGTAATATAATTTAATCATCAAATTACTTAATGAAACGACGAGATAAATATTAGTTAAGATATATGAGTCACTATGTAGATCACTATAAAATAAAATAGAGGCTCTTAATTATTATGTCACTGTATTACGTACGGCCTCTCCATTAAAATTTGTTGAGGATTGCACCAGACAGTTTATAAAATATTGACTTTCACCGGAAATTCCAGTTAGTGTGTAACAAGATAACATTTGACGACCGGCAGGCCGAGTGGTCAGTACCACTTACTATACGCAATATCAAGAGGTCGCGGGTTCGAATCCCGGTAGGAGCAAAATATTTTTGTATGACGAGTACGAGCATTTGTTTATGAGTCACGGATGCTTATAAGATTTCATTAGTTTACAGACAGACAGACTGTCTAACAGACAGGCGGACCGACATACAGATCGACAGACAGACCGATAGACAGACTGACATTATAACATTGTTAGCTTACGTAAATCCAGACAGTTATTTAGTATTATTTTATGTGATAGACATAAGGGTTTTTTTGACGATCCGAAAGTGCTTCATTTCGTTTATTTAGTATATTTCTAATATTTATATACATATTATTATCATTATTTATCCGTTATCTAGTATCCATAATACAAGCTTGTAATGATGCTTACTTTGGGCTAGATAATAGGTGTAAGTGTATGAATATTATTATTATTATTAAGATGCTACTCATAGAAAAAATATTATTAACGCATTTCTTTGTCTGCACTATCTGTGTACTAAAAACTTTAGAATGAAGGTACTTTTTATACAAACCATATATTTAGTCTAAATTTAGAATAATTGGAGTGATTGAGGGGGAAACTCTCTCAGTCTCCTTATCGGCCAAGTTTAATTTTGTATTTTTAGTTCACATTCCTAACCTGTCCATAATAATTTATAAAGCATCAATAAGTTTATAAATTAAAAAGAAAACTTATAACTGTGGCCATTTTATTACAACTTTCAAGAGCTGTACGTTTAATATAAAATTCCAAGTAAAATTTAATTGGTTATCTTAATATTCTTAATTTTTGATTTTAACATTATTATAAATGTTTGAAAAATTACTTAGTAATTAAAATATAATAAAACTAGAAAAATTTCACGTCCTTAGCACGTTAGCTCATAAACGCAAATAAAGATAGACTAGAAGAATTTCACAGGGATATCCCAAGTCCTGGGTGGCTCAGTGGTCAGAGCAATCGCCCGGATTGCGAAAGGTCGCGGCTTCGATTCCCGTCTCAGGACCTGAAATTTTTCTAGTTTTATTATATTTTAATTACTTGGTTATCTTAAGTTGAAAGTGAACTGTGACAGGGTAAAAAAATTGAAATATCGAGAACATTCCGGCAATAAACTCGTGTAGTCACTCTTCTTGTGAAGTCAATAAAAATACAAACATCCATTATGATCTACTTTCGAACAATATGTACGCACTCATCATCAAACAGCTGCGCTTAGAGGAATTCGAATCCGTAACTATTCCGGACGGCTTTTCGGTTCAAAGACGCATACTATGAATCGCTGATGATAGGCTAGTTGCCGCTTACCATCAGATGGGACGTACACTTGATTGCCATATAAGCTTAAAAATAAAAATAAATATTACTTAAATTACTTTCATTCCAAATAAGCCAGCGACAGTATAAATTAATTACAAATAACTTTAATGAAAGTACTCGTCTTTTTCAATTATAATTTTACATTCATAAACCACTCCGAATAACGGCTGTAACAAACATATAATGAGGCTATTCCAAAAGATAATCGCGTGCAATAAATTAAAATAGTTGATTAAATACACATTAACACGTGTCACAGACAGGTTGGTTTGATTAAATTAAATTATCTGTATCCCGTTTATATTATTGTTATCAAAAAGGAATCTTTCACGAGGGCTTAAATAATATACCTAATGTATACGTGGCGCGCACTAATCTTTGGAATGAAAAAGAAAAAATACTATATTGTAGAAAACGATGGAAAAAAATGTATGCTCCAGGTGGGAATCGAACCCTCGTCTTCTGGGGTCCTTCAATGAATGATGATATAAACGTTGCTATAAAAATGTTAAAAGTAGAAAGCGGTGAAGAAATTGGAAGGTTACACCTAGTGCTCCGGTGGCGTAGCGGTTATAGACGGACCGGACCCCAGAAGACGCGGTTCGATTCCCGCTTGGAGGATACAATTTTTTCATCGTTTTCTTAATTTGTATTTCTTACAATAAAGACACAAAATTAAATATTTAAATGTGATTAAAACACTATCTCTAATATATTTTTTTAAAGGGTGGTGCCATCAATACGACAGTAAATTGAAACAGTATGTGCTTTTACAGTTCACAGAACTGGTTTGCCACTTTCATAAACATCTTATTCATTTGATAATTACATGACATTTGTATGAAATAATATAACATTGGCTGCATCATTCCATACAAATGTCATGAAATTATCAAATGAATAAGATGTTTTCGAAAATGGCAAACCAGTTCTATGAACTGTGAAAGCCCATGTTTCAATTTATTGTCGTATTGACGGCACCAGCCTGTATGACAACTAGATGACAAACAAGCTGACGGCCCACCTGGTGGTAAGTGGTTAGTTTAATAAGCGAGCGCTTTAGCCCCCTTTAAATAGCTAAGCATTGTTTTAATATTAAAACAATACCGAAGTAACCTTGAAGCAAATAAGATTGTAAAACATAATCTAAAGGTACGTTCACATCGTGAGAGCTCGGTGGCGTAGAGCTTGAGCGCTCTGGTTTCGATTACGAAAACAAAGCGACTTTCGCCATGGTCGACCCCGGGATGGGTCAACAAAAATTTCTAATCTCCGATCTCCTCCGTGATTCGGAAGGCAGGTTGGGCCGTTGGTCCCGGTTGTTACTGCAACCGCTTTAAACCTCATTGGGTCAGCGTGGTGGTGTTATGGCCCAAACTCCTCATGCGTTTCTCGCATGTTGGAAGGCCTGTGCCCAGCAGTGAGACGTATTTAAGGTAGTGATGATGATGATGTGATGACGTTCACATCTATGATAAAATCCTAATTTTACTGTTACTAACATGTTATGGTTTTGTACCTACTAATGAAAAATAATTTCAAAAAATTAATAGTTTGATATAAAACTAGCTTTAGTTATTTTAAACTGTATTTAATAAAGTTACTACCAACTGTTGAAATCAAAATTTGAGAAAAAAATTCAGCAGGATTCAAAATTTAAGTGGCTGTTCAGAATTCAACCTTTAGACTTTTAGATCAATTTATCACTTCCCACGAAGAATGTCTCTTATAAAAGTGTTGATTGTTAAAAAAAATACGTTTTGCTGGCATTGAAACAAACAATAATTAAGTACTACATCAAATTTAACGTCCATTATAATATCATTAGGTAAATCATTTATGAAAATTAGAGAGCAAATATCTTTTTTATTTTATTCTTCTTGATTATCCTCATTTCGAACACATGCAACATAATTGTTTTGACGAATCTCATGTTATGCGTGAAACCAATGCTAACTCCATTTAAGTAGGCAGTTATACATATGGCCCGCTTGCACAATGTATTAGTTTACACTCAGCGAGCAATAGTAGAGATGTGTGCGTACCTTTTTTATTATTTTTGTTATAGTTTTATTGTCTGATGTAATCTTTTGGAGAACGATACATTATCTTCGAGATGGTTTTGAAATCATTATTGCCTAACGATTATATCGGGAAAAGTTATTCATATCGCTTTACTATTTTATTTAATAATTATTGAACAATCAATACATTATCTCATGCTAATTTCCCGTTATTTATAGCGACATAATTAATACAAATAAATATAAATAATTTGCTTAAAGACAAAATTTTTATAGTTTTATATAATAATGACGCCAAATTTAAATTTCGGCAGAGTCGTCTGATGATGTATTTAATTAATTTAATATAACATTTTATTAAAGTTAACTAGGTCTAACACACATTTTGAGTACATAAAAGATCTTTTACATAACTTTAAATCTCTAAATTTTGAATAAATTAGCATCAATTAAAGCATCTCGGTGTGGGGCACATGCTTTGTTTTAAGGAAAACTTAGTCATTAAATAGTTTTAGTTATCCATCACGCTTACGCAATATCACAGTAAAGTAAGAATCGCGGTTCCGAGCTAATGTTGTTAGGATGATTTGGTAATAATCAAGATTGACTTAACGAATTCGAAAGTGCACATGTGCATCAGATCAAGGGGAGAGTTACGAACGCGTGGTAACTCCAAACGAAGCAAATTTAGCTATCATCATCATCACCAGCCTATATGCTGCCAGCCCAGTGCTGGGCACAGACTTTCCTACATGGAAGAAACACATGAAGAGTTTGGGTCATAACACCACCACGCTGGCCCAATGAGGTTTGGTGGGTTAAAGCCTGCAGTAACAACCGGGACCATCGGCTCAACGTGCCTTCCAAAGCTCCTCCGTGCTTTGGAAGGCAAGATAAAAAAAAATTGATTGACGCATCCAGGGATCGACCATGGCGAAAGTTGCTTTGTTTCCATAATCAGAACCAGAAACCACAAGTCTCATTTAGGTATATCCTGTTGAAATAGGATAAAAGACTCTTGCGCTTGTTTTTTGGCCGGACGGGTGAGCACGAATTCGCATCTGTGGGATTTCTAATCGACAGGCATTACCTCCGTGGGAGGTGTCCCGCTGACGATTAAAGTCTCCAGGGCGCTCGAGCCATAAGGAAGCGACAAACCTGAGGGTGCTTCGAAAAGCTGGCACATCGCCCAGAAAACGCACATGTGTCAAAAAACTAAGGTGGTTCTACCTCTCTACCAGCAGAAGGAAGGAGGGAGGAAGATACAATGACAAACCACACGTTTAAGATACAATGGTTAACTTTCATATGATCCCGGGAGTTATGCCGCTCATAATATCGCAGCTATCTTGTTAAGTTAGCTAGTTCATTGGATGCCTGGTTCGTTTATTTGTCGCCGGCATCCAATCAAATGCCTAGACCGATAGTTAATTGAAAACTTAACATTTAACAACTTGGCATATTAATTTAGGTAGTAGTCAACTCAAATAGACGGATCGTGTTGAACTGAAGAGATTTAGTGTGATCGGTAGGTTCAAGACTATTAGGTATATAATAACCACCTAAAAAAATATTTATTAAACCGCCTAGGCGTCCAATTAACTGGCTAGTTTAATAAGATGTCTTCGAGGTAAAGACGCCCTCTAATTAATTTAAAAAAGTGTAACGGACAAGCCAACCCTTTTTACAGCACAAGGCCTGCTCAAGGAACTTTGGAGATATTACTCACTGCTAGTTCACAACAAAAGAGTAGTAGTGTCACTTTATTACGCTATAAGTTACGGTACCAGTCAAACAGCCGCCATCCGGTTTTAATCACATTGGAATTCAAGATTTTTAGCGTTTTCCATATCAAATGCAAACACTATTACTGTACTGGCATTCTTACATTTCGGGAAATAATAAAAATCGTTAAATTCTTCTTTTAGCTAATAACAATTTCTTTTCACCATAATCATGAATGCAGTTCATAATCGAAAGTGGTTCAAATTATGCAAGAACAAGATTTCTCATGTTTGGGGTTATCGAGAGGCGGTGATAGGAAATACTAGCTACTTGTATAAGTATAGATATTGTTTATTTTGGGGTAATCATTTAACAATCATAGTCGTGGTTTAGGTTTTACCTCATGTTTTATGCACATGTTTGAGATACCCTCGCCAAAATGAAGCCTTTACATACAATTATCTTCAATTAATGTTTTTTTTATACAACTAGATGACAAACAAGCTGACGGCCCACCTGGTGGTAAGCGGTTACCGCCGCCTATAGACACCTGCAATAACAAGGAAAAGCACTTGATATTGCAGGTGCGTTGTCATCCTGAGGCCTAAGATGAAATGCCGTCCATGCCCAGTAATTACACTGGCTACCTTTCCCTTCAATCCGAAACACAGCGAACTGATTCACGGCTGAAATAAGAAAGGCGGTGGTACCTACCCAGGCGACCCTACATATGGGTCTACCACCTAGTTAGAACATTAATGTGAACAAGAAACTAAAGAAGTAAATTCGTAGAATATTATCTTCTTTTGAAGTTTCTTGATCACAATTGTAAATATTAAGTTGCCAAGCTGACACCGATTTCCAAAAAGAAAAGAAATTTCTTTAAATTCTAAAGAAAAGCCATAAATTTAAAATTTGATCAATATTTCACAGAATGTCTTGCTCGTAAGCATGAATAATAAACTATATTATACAGTTGACTAAAGAGGACAAGATTTTTATTTCACATTTCTCCTTTTTATAATTTTTACCAATATTTTGTGTTTTTGAATTTGTGTTTATGTTGTGTGTACTATAGTTAAATGCGTGAACATTTCTTCCTTTTTTAAAACAGAACAAAGTCGGAGGGACTGTACGCAGAATGACCCATACTATTTTATATTTTACTTACCGTTTTAAAAAATTCTTTCTCTGTCTGGCCGTACGTAGATGATACTGCGGTTTTAGTTATTTTACGGAGGTTGTCAATAGCTTCCGGGAAACTTAGTGATCGTGTACTTATCACCATTCACTGTTCGATGATCCTCCAAAGCGACAAAAGCCAAATGTCCAGTTTTAATGCAATCATTTGCTTAGTGGCAGATCTCACACTACATACATCTTATGCTAGGTCACCGTCCGTTTGATACAATCATACCTATGGCGTACAGCATCGATGTTTTCTTTGTTCACCGCAGTAGATGGATGACTATCAGGACATTCGTCACTGATATTGACACGCCCATTTTTGAATTTTGAAAAACAGTTATAAGCCTGCGACTTGAATGGTGCTTCATCGCCAAAAGCAGTTTGAAGGCGAGCGACAATCTGCTGAGGCAAAAATCCATTTAAAATCATAGTAAATCATACAGCGATAATTTTCACGAGTTGAAACACAGGTACCGTAGTACGAAATATTATGTAAAATGGTGAGCAAAATGTAAAAACACCTGAATTTTTAAATATTATTCTTTATGTTATTGTCCAGTTTCAGTTATTTTTAGTGCATCCTATGTATTTATTACGTTCTCAGTAACATTTCCAATTATGCTTCCAAAAACACAAGGTCTAGACAGCGTTTTATTGGCATAATAAGCCATCTCAAAACACCATGACATAAACCTACAGTCGAATGGGGGCAATAGAACAAACCACTGTCTTACATACTAAAAACCCTGATTTTCCCATTAATTATAGTCCAAGTGTACAAGAATAGCGGACTTTGTAATAAATTTTTAATAACTATTCTAAGCACATCAGTGTTCTACGAATATATTATGTGTACTTAGGTACCTAAAAATACATTAAAAATATCCATATTTCTGGAAATCCTTTTTATAACTCAGAGTTAAAGCCTACTTACTTTGACAAGGTTACTTATAAATATTTTTTACTCGTTGCTATTGTTAATCTTCAAATGGTTGAGTTGTTTAAAAGTTAAGTTAATTACTCTCATTCGTACTTCGTTCGTTATCATTTGTATTTAAATTTTTAACCCCCGACAAAAAATAAGCGGTATTATTAGTTTGAAGTGTTTGTCTGTGTATCCGTGTGTCTGTCTGAGGCATCTTAGCTCCTAAATGAACGGACCTATTTTGATTCGTTTTTTTTGGTTTGAAAGCTGACGTAATTAGAATGGTTCTTAGATATAATTTATGAAGATCAGTTCAGGCGTTTCATTTTCTTTCTCATTTTCTACTTGCCAAAGGGTTTTACTAACTTTTACAGATCCCATTGATAAGAAATATTGTGAACTTTTACTTCGGTGGTATTTCCAAGAAGTGCTACCCTATAGCTGATCACGTATCATCAAATAATTCTTCAGAAACTAACAGCAGATATAGCATGTTCGAGGTCTTAGTGTCATGAGAAGCCAGGAGTTACTTAAACTTTTAAATTTTATATTTATTCATCACTTTTTATTGCATTGTTATGACTTGCCGGCACATTGGGCCTATCTATGAGCAGGTATGTAAATAAATATAAATAAATAATTTAAAAAAATTATGCCAATTTCATGTCGCATTCTTTTTCTGTTTCTTCTTTTCTCTTCCGCTCCCCCCTTTAACTTAGACTAAACACAAACGACTTTAATATTATAATCTAACGTTACATAACGCGTAAATGATCTAGTTATCCGAACACGTATCTGTGTGACAGCCAACGACCGTTGTGCAAGTGTGCGAGCGTTTACGCGGCGGCGTCAGTGTCAGTTATGTGTTCATCTGACTTGTAGATTAGGAAAGAAAATAACTCCTAAACAAGGTTAGCACTAGTTTTGTTTAAAACACTTATAATTTTCATTAAAAAGTCATTGTTAGTGATTTTTTTTATACAACTAGACGACAAACAAGCTGACGGCCCACCTGATGGTAAGCAGTTACCGCCGCCTATAGACACCTGCAATAACAAGGAAAAATCACTTGATATTGCAGGTGCGTTGTCATTCTGGTGCCTAAGATGAAATGCCGTCCATGCCCAGTAATTACACTCGCTACCTTTCCCTTCAATCAGAAACACAGCGAACTGTTTCATGGCTGAAATAAAAAACCACGGTGTACCCAGACGACCCTACATACGGGCTTACCACCTAGTAATATTTTAATTACCAAGTCAAAAGGTCTACAAGTCCTATAATTTAAGTGAAATCGTGAGGCTATTGAAATAAAAGCATCCTAATGTCGACGAAGAGGCGCCACCAGCTGGGACCCTTTCATGCGAATCATAAAGTCTCCATCTACCCACTGCCTGACCATCGGACACCTTAAACTCCGTATGCGTGAATCGGGCCACTTAACACGTTCACGGACACTTAATTTTTTTTAAACAGTACATTATGACACAAATTCCCATACAACGGCTGTAGGCGGATTGTTATATATGTTTGTTGTGGCACTGGGCGACTGAAGTACGAAAATCGCACGGCTACAGACGTATTGTCACGGCAGCATGTGCGGGAGGGGGTGAGGGGAGTACTCCGAAAAAATGGCTCATAATTCGGCTTTTCTTGTGACACTAGCGATATGGATTTTGATCGTGTTGTGACACTATATCGTGTTCTCCCCTTGAATGTAAACATTTTTTGACCAATTAATTGAAACGTCGATCGACGTGATGCCACGTCGTCATCAACCTATTTTACGCCTATGGGCGGAGTGTCCGTGATAGTGTTAACATACATATAACACAAAGTGACGGTAGTTTCAGGTCCTCGCAAAAATCTTAAACAATGACACAGATAAAAATAACATGCGGAGTAGCAATATTTAGTACAAAATATTTTACTGGGCAGCTTTTTCAATCTGTGAAATTGTTCACAGATCAAAAACCTATAACTTGTAAACATAACAAAGACTCTGGGCCTTTAACCTATAAGCATATCTAAGACAGGTGGTAACTTTAGTCTTCCCGTGACCACAATCGCTGTAAAATAATCGAAAGCTCGGGTAAAAAATAATAATACGACATCGAATTAAATGCGAGTTAAATCCGGCAAAATGTTTTTATTTCAAAATAATGCCTTAATAATAAATGGATATACATTACCAACTTATTTCAATTATTTTGATTGAAAAACCAAACTAACCAATCAATTTTAAATACATTTTTTTGGGACCAAATGCCAAGTATTCCGCATCGAACAAAAAAAGAATCACGTAAATCGGATCAGAGATCGCGGCGTAATCGATGTTCATGTACATAGAAAAAAAACACTCCTTGTTTTTGAAGTCGGTTAACCATCGCATTATTTTCAAAGATCAACCTGTACCCAACATTAGGTATGTTACATATTGCATAGCAGCCGTAATATGAACTGAATAGACCTGTCTCAAATAGACAGACTGTCAGATTTTATCGATAGCGCTTCTGTGATGAAATGTGATGATAATGTTGGCTTCTATTTTGTAATGCTTTACGGAATAGATTTCTTTGATTTATATATGAATTATATGTTGTATAAGGCATTTAAAAATAGGTTTAGTGCTGTAAGTATACTGTAGTATATAAATAAATAATAATTGAAATATTGGATTGGGGTCACCCAACAGCATAATGTCACTTACGTGTATTACAGAGTTGATTGTTGAAGAAGCTGAAGCTAGGCTAGATAGTGACTTTACCAAAGATAGATAGGGTGGAGTGGGGTAACTACGAACGCTGTGTCAGTACGAGCGACCGTTAATATCTTTAGATAAAGCATTGATAAAGCGAAGAATACCATACGTTTTAAATTTTTAAAATTGTCAATAAAATTAGAATGTATTGTAATTTTCTAAATTTTTAATTGACCTCATCATAATCATTTCAGTCGAGAGACGTCCACTGCGGGGCATGATCGGCTTCACATCCGCATACATCGGCTTCCCGCGACCCTCACCAGATCGTCGGTCCACCTCGTGGACGGCCTACCAACGCTGCGTCTCCCGGTACGCGGCCGCCACTCGAGGACCTTTCCGCCCCAACGGCCGTCAGTCATCTTTGCAATGTGGCCTGCCCACTGCCACCTGAGCCTTGCAACTTGATTGACATGCTACAGAGAAATTGCAATAGATGTGTGTATATTATTGTAATATAGATAATTTAAGCTTGTACGCGTTGTTCATTTTGTAGTAGGTATATTATCTTTGAGCTTGCAAAATATAATTAAATAATAATTATTAAACTTATATACGTAATGAAAGTCGTCACTAAATTTATATTAACGAATATGTGAATGTATCTTGAGAGAAATTTTTAGTATTCCAAATTTAAATCACATTCTCTCCCTAGAGGATGAATGAAATTCAGTACAATTTTCTTTCCCTGTTTTTAACAGATTAAAAATGACTATTGTTATGTTCGCTTTTTGTGGCATAGAATGCCACTTTTTTGAGCAAGTGGTACGAAAAGTATATTTTTTTTGTACATTTCTAAGTATTAATAAATTAAATACATTATTTTTTCAGGTCAATATTAGTTATATCATGATAAATAGAAACAATATCAGCATGTTGCCGGCACGAGACATGATTGTGTGTATGCTGCGCGAGCGCATCTTTGCTTTTATATGGATTTATTTTTTACCATAAGTACACTGTCAGTTTAGTCGTCAACAAACAGTTGCGAAAACCTTGTTAAAATAATTCACATTTGAAAGTACTTATTACTTTTGTCTCATTCATAATTGTACGGGAATAGCCATCATAATAATAAAAATTTGAAAATCAATTTAAAATTAAATGCATGCAAAGTTAAATGTTTAAATGTTAAAATAATAGTGTCTTACGTGTAACGGAACGTTTGCTCAACTGCACAATAAAGATGCAACTTTATTGCTTCGTTTATAACGATGATACAATACTGCATGCACTGAATAATACTCGACCTGGTTTCTTACTGACCACATGTAGAAAAGCTTGGAATATGTTATACTTAATAATATCACTTTATTTTTTTTTTATAAATATTGAGAAAAAATTAATGATTTTTTTTCTAATTAAGATACTTTTTGCAGACACAGTGGGTGTTTTTAATCCGGAGTCAGTAATTAAGAAAATTTCTAAATATTATTATGAAACTTACACATAAAATCTAAAACAATGGAAAGAGAAACAAACACACAGTAAGTATTTTACTTAGCTGTATATAAAGGCAAGTTTTAACAAGTTCGCAGATCCTTAGGAGATCTTAGAAGATGGCATATATTTTGAGAATCTTTTGGCCTGGTGTTGCGCGGATATTTACTTATTTTTTTTTAACTGAACAGTTTTTTTTATACAACTAGATGACAAACAAGCTGACGGCCCACCTGATAAGCGGTTACCACCGCCTATAGGCACCTGCAATATCAAGCAAAAATCACTTGATATTGCAGGTGCGTTGTCTGCCTGGGGCCTAAGATAAAATGCCGTCCATGCCCAGTAATTACAATTAAGTTGAACGAAGATGTAATAAAAAGAGTGACGTCATTATTTATATATTGATGGCAATATTGGAACTCTATATACCGTCTCTGCCCTTTTAATACAACAAGGTTGGTAAGCCCCTGCTCCCGAAATATTGCATCCGGAATAGGCTCTGGACACAACACAACTTAGTACTATTTGCCTCCGAAAACTAAGCTCATTCTATCTCAGTTTGCCTTTACCAACAATAAGACAGCCTCTGGTCTAAGCACACCCTTTAGCGAATCCCTTGCGTCTATTTGAAGTGTTTAATTTCACAAACAGTCAGTCAAGAACGCATCTGATATCTTTCAACTTTAATATAATTATTAAAATTGAAAGATATCTGATGCGTTCTTCGCCATCTAGATAGTGTGTTATGCTGCATTACCCAATACCTTTTATAAAAACTGGATCACTATACTGAGCTACTACTTACGTTTCATCTTTGGCCTTCACAAACGTGACCATGTAGGTATGTTCCTTTCGCTAAGAGTGATTGGTTACAGATCTAAGATTTCACGGCGCTGACTTTTCTTTTTTTTATAATACTCACTCGAGTAAGGCTTCCCTGTTTGGCCGTGAAGCAGTTTGGAGTGTTTGTCATTCGTCTCCAGCCTTCACAGCCCTTCCTATTTTTTTTTTTTTTTATACAACTAGATGACATACAAGCTGTCGGCCCACCTGGTGGTAAGCGGCTACCGCCGCCTATAGACACCTGCAATAACAAGGAAAAGCACTTGATATTGCAGGTGCGTTGTCATCCTGAGGCCTAAGATGAAATGCCGTCCATGCCCAGTAATTACTTTCCTAGTGATTTTTCCTTGTTATTGCAGGTGTCTATAGGCGGCGGTAACCGCTTACCATCAGGTGGGCCGTCAGCTTGTTTGTCAAAAAATGTCACTTTGGTGACGTTTAGTTGACTTCTATGTCACCCGCCATATTGCCATACTGAATAACGGTAAAAACGACGAAAATTTTTTAATTTTGCACAAACAAACTGAAAACGAATTAGGTATTAGTATATTGACGTGGCCGCTTACAATGGGCTTTATACAAAGGCTCAAAGTCACCCAAAGAGCAATGGAGAGGGCTATGCTTGATGTTTCTCTGCGTGATCGAATCAGAAATGATGAGATCCGCAGGAGAACTAAGGTCGCTGACATAGCCCAAAGAATTGCGAGTCTCAAGTGGCAGTGGGCAGGTCACATTGCGAGGAGGACTGACAGCCGTTGGGGCGGAACGGTCCTCGAATAGCGGCCGCGTACCGGGAGACGCAGCGTTGGTAGACCCCCACAAGGTGGACCGATGATCTGGTAAGGATCGCGGGACGCCGTTGGATGAGGGCAGCGCAGGACCGATCGGTTTAGAGATCCTTGGGGGAGGCCTATGCCCAGCAGTGGGCGTCTCTCGGCTGATATGATGATGATGATTATGATGATGATGATGATTAGTATTTTACCCGGATTCAGGAGATTTTTCCTGATTTCTTTGAGATAGTGTACATACCTGGCTGGATATGAAACATCTCATTTCGATCGGCTAATCCGGAATCAACGATGGCAATAGTTTCTTTGTTTTAGTAATAAAACCAAAGCGCTCAAACCACTACGCCACCGCGATTTTTGCGTTACTGAACTCCTCAAACCGCCGTTTTATATCATCATCATCACCAGTCTATATACGTCCCACTGCTGGGCACAGGCCTTCCTACATGGGAGAGACACATGAGGAGTTTGAGCCAAAATACCCCACGCTGGCCCATGTGGGTTAAAGCGGTTAGCAACCAGGACCAACGGCTTAACGTGCCTTCTGAAGCACGGAGGAGCTCGAGATAACAAACTTTGATTGACCCATCCCAGGATCGACCATGCCGAAAGTTGCTTTGATTTTCGTATCGAAACCAGAGCGCTCAAACCAATACGCCACCCAGCTCCGCCTACTTTTATATATTTTATTGTATCTTTATTTTATTTATTCAACAAAGTTATATGTATAATAAAAAGAAGATGGTTAAAAAGTTGCCATATATACCCTTCGTAATGTTTTGTAGGTATAGTTGGTGCCGGGTATATTTAAATTGTAACGCAACCCAAACTGTATCTTGACGGCTATCCACCAAAACCTAATTGAGGTCTTAATAATAAAATATTTTATTAAGTTGCCATCATAAAAAATACCAGTTAGCAGGTTTTGACAGTTTGTGGTTTTGCGTAAATTACATGACTTAAAACTCATAAAATTACGCTCGATCGTTCTCAACCTTACTCGCGATATTACGCAAAAGAATGATCTTCTGGGAGGCGCCAGAAAACTTAAATAAGTATGCACCAAAATATTGCATTGCCTTTCATCTCATCTGTTATATCTGATGATCTAAAATTATTAAATAACTTAGCACAATATCATAATTTCACGTCATAACAAGGAATTATTATTTAACAAAGTTTATTTTAAAAGTTATTAGCAAATATTACCTAAGACTTACGGCCATTTTGTTTGCGTAAGACTTCATTGATATTTTGACGAGTTAATTATGATTTTGCTTTTAGTCTTCAGGTTTTATGGAGTCAAATACTATTTCCGATGAATTCACTCATTTGAATAATCTCTCATCTCAAGGTTGTCTAGAAGATTACCCGGCTTTGCAGCAATAGCCTGTATGCCCCACTGCTGGACACAGGCCTTCTTAATTACATAGAAGAAACACGTGCGGAGTGTTGGACCTTTACACCATCAATGCCAATGAGGGTTCGTGGGTTAAAGTGGTTGTAATACTTACAACTGGGGTAATGGCTTAGCATGGCTTAAGAACCACAAAGGAGATCGAGTTTACAATATTTTTATTGCTTCATCTGTTATCAACCAACCGTCTCTGTACGCCTATACTTTTATTTTAAATGCAAAATATCTCACTATTTGCATGTTACGTTTCCACTCATAAGCCGCTAAAATGATTTCAATCAAATTCAGCATGAAGATAGCTAAAATTTTTAGACAGAAGATAGGTTACTTTTTAGCGCAATAACCGAAATTTACGAGGTCGGAGTTTTTTACTCGTAAACCTAGGCCAAATTTAGCAGCATTATGAGCTTGAGAAGAAACAATATCCTGTAATGGTATGTAAAGATAATATCTTATCATGCAATTTAGTTTTTTATTTTATTTGCCCCAACCCAAGTTTGTTTAACATATACTTATATCAGAAACTGCATCTTTAAACAAAATGTATTGATCTCTACAGATACTAGGTCATAATAATACCTAATTGCGTAATATTGATAAGCCACATTTGGACGTGTAAGTTTTTAGGTAGTGTAAGGCTTCATATTAGTTGTCACCCTCCTTTAACATTTTACATGTGTCATTTAGTTTTTTTTACTAGGTGGTAGACCCATATGTAGGGTCGCCTGGGTAGGTACCACCGCCTTTCTTATTTCAGCCGTGAAACAGTTCGCTGTGTTTCGGATTGAAGGGAAAGGTAGCCAGTGTAATTACTGGGCATGGACGGCATTTCATCTAAGGCCTCAGGATGACAACGCACCTGCAATATCAAGTGCTTTTCCTTGTTATTGCAGGTGTCTATAGGCGGCGGTAACTGCTTACCACCAGGTGGGCCGTCAGCTTGTTTGTCATCTAGTTGTATATAAAAAAAAAAAGTTATTAATGTATTCATTACCTTATGAAGTATAACAGAAAGTCTAGAAGAAATTGACAATGTTCACTTATGTCTGAAGCTGGATTTTTTAATTAACAAGGTGGCCTAATTTGGCAACAGTGGTTAAAGGGTCCACCCGGTGATAAGCGGTTACCATCAGCTTTATATAGACAGCTTGTAGAGTCATTGGCATCACTCACGCGTTGCCTACTCCATAAAGATCATAACAAATCATTATGTCGACAGCAAAGGAGACCTCCCAACCTGCTTTCAACCATTTCTCGATGAGCTAAAGTCTCCTATAACGTGGATTTCTTCCCCGGTCGCTCTCAGTTCAGCTGGAAAAAACGCTTTGCCATATCTTTCTTCATCATCACTCACTGTCTCCATCTCAACATCACGAACAATTTTGTGACTCTTTTTTTTATCGTATTTCCAAAACTTGGAATTTTCGACCAGCACATGTGATCCGCTTTAAAAGGAGTGTGAATAAGCACCTTTTGGGCCAACGAGGTGGAGGCGGCTAGAACATTGATAAACTGCACTAGCTGTCTTCGCATTAAGTCTTTTCTTACCGCTTTACAACAGATGGTGTTGAAAGAAGAAAGGCATCCTATTGAGATCTTTCGAGAATTTAGGTTACAAAATCTCAAGAGCATTGTCTTCGAGATTGAATCAAGAGCGCCACCATTACGACACCTCTTACCCAAAACAATTAATGTCCATTTTAAAGGTGAACCTGAAAATAGAATGCGTAATATCAGTGTCATTACGACTCGAATCGAAATGTGAAATGACAAAAAATATCATCTCGACATTAAAAAGCAATGAAAGACGCAGCTGCCAATTGAATTTACAATAAAAATTAAAGAAGGCGAGTATCCTTATAACGCAATCGGTTTATACAAGACTGGTAAACTTTTATCAGCAATTATTCCTCCCAAAACCATGTCATGTATATCGAAAATAAATAATGGTAGAAAATAGTATATAGTCTTATATTTTCACTCACTGCCTCTAACAGGGCCATCATTTTTGGAGGTCTTTATGAGCGATAGTAGTCGCACGCTCCGCTCATGTGAATGTTGACTATCGCACTGAAAGGTCTATTACTGTTTTGACTGATAGGTCTGACTAATAGCTCTATTTGTCTTTTCTCAGGATGTAGGTATCATATCTTCATAAAGTGTAAACGTGACAGACGGACACACAGGGTGGCTTTCAATCATAAATATAAAATTAAACACCGCATAAGTGTTTATTTCGTTTAACTAATATAAGTTATTTGGAAAGTATTTCGTAATAAATAAACAGTTTTTTGTCTCTGTTGAAAACTTAACAAACTTACCTCGCGTAGGTTTTTATGATATATATTATTTTGATTAACATTTTTATAAGTATCGATTTGTTAAATCATTTGACATTCTTCTTTCCTTTTTTGCAATTATTATTTATGTCTATTATTAATTTATGTTAACTCCCTGCCTTTTGGTTGTATGGTAGAGTTCCGCTTGACTTATCTTCGCGTGTTGTCACTCATCTTTGTGATGTTTGTGTAATGCACAAAATAAATAATATCTGTCTATCTATATATCCACCTTATAGGATGGCATAGTAGAAGCTACTAGGATAGAAGTTCAAAGTTTCATACTTAATTCTAACTTGTATACAAAACTGATTGAATAATCACGAACGTTGCTCGCTAAGTGGTCTTAACGGGCGAGGTGAGTCAATCCTGAAAGAAGTCGAAGACCGTAACTTTGCGAATTATTTCTCGAAATTGCTAGTTATTAACATAATACTTTCTCTGTATTATTTCAAAGAACTGCTGCAAATAGAGGTCAATTGTACAATTATCTATTGGCATCCTTGTTTAATGCACTCCAAATGCTGTATTACGAAAGGTAATGCATCAGTGCCGCGTTACTTGTTTTTTATAGAGACATAAAACCATATTGTAACTAGGTCTGTTGCTTCACGGCTTAAGAGAATGTAATGTAGAAACAATAGCTTGAAGTTGCGTCTTTTCGTATTAATAATTTATTATTTTATTGATAGATCTTTCTAAATGCATAATTGGAATAATCGAAATAAGCAGCAGTTTTTTCAAAAAAAGCGTGAATACTTCTATCATACTCTAAGTATCGCCAGCGTTCGAAAGCTACGGTATGCTTGGTTGCAACTTAGAATTAAAAAAATATTACTTCTTTTACCATGCAAACATCTCAAATAATTGGAGGAATAAAAATAAGGAATAAAAAATATTAAAAAACTTACAAGATATTTTTAATAGTACCTCCACCAACTTATAACACGCATACACCACACACGGTTAGGTTTAACCGCCTCTGTGGTTTAGTTGTTAAGTCTACCTACTTCACATGTAGAGGTCAGGGGCTCGATTCCCGTGGAGCCAGAATTTTTCTGCGTGGTTAGGTTGGTGGTAGGACTTTTTTACGTTCGTCTAGCTAGCTACCACCTTCTTACTTTCTGTCGCCATAACAATAATGTTAACAACATTGTTGTGTTCCGGCAGTTGATGATAAGATAGCGAGTTTCTCTATGGTTGAGTCCGGGTGTAGCTCACGAGCTACACCCGGTCAGAATAAAAAAAAAAGAAAAAAGGTTCGAAACGTGGCAGCACAAAAACAAACCGAAATTGCATAAGATAGACAAACAGAGTTTACTTTCGCTTATATAATATAGCATGGATAATCCACACTCCTCTAAATGTGGGTTTAAAGTTTAACTTTCAATAATATTATTACAAAAGCGTCGCAAATCGGAAATGTCAGCTTGTTACAAATGTACTGCAGCCACATTAATTGTGATTGCCAATTATTGCCCGAAATAACAAGTGTGTGCATCATAAAGTAATTTAGCTGAGTAATGATTCGAGCAAGCCGATTTGTTGTGTAATCTATTGATGCTTTATAATTTAATAGGGCCAGCTAGGTCCAGGTACTTATATAAGTTACTTTATGAGTAGCCCTAGTTACGAAAATGTCAAAGTGAGGTGCCTTAATAAGAAGTGACAATTTTTATTTTATTTTTGTATTTAACACAAATGATAACAATATATATAATAGATATAGTTTTTAAATACTAGGTGTAGGCCCATATGTAGTAGGTAGGTACCACCGCCTTTCTTATTTCAGCCGTGAAACAGTTCGCTGTGTTTCGGATTGAAGGGAAAGGTAGCCAGTGTAATTACTGGGCATGGACGGCATTTCATCTTAGGCCTTAGGATGACAACGCACCTGCAATATCAAGTGATTTTCCCATGTTATTGCGCGTGTCTATAGGCGGCGGTAACCGCTTACCATCAGGTGGGCTGTCAGCTTGTTTGTCATCTAGTTGTATAAAAAAAACAATGGTCATACACTCCTACGTGGAGCTCGGTGCTGTAGTGGATAGAGTTCTCTGGTTTCGATAACGAAAGCAAAGAATCTTTCGCCATAGTCGATCTGGGATGGGTCAATCAAATTTGTAATGTCAAGCTCCGTGCTTCGTAAGGCAGATTAGGCAGCTAATCCCGGTTGTTACTGCAACCGCTTGAACTTGAACCCTCTAACTCGCAATGGGGCGGCGTGGTTGTCTCATCGCCCAAGCTCCTCATGGGTTTCTCCCATGTAGGAAGCCCTGTGCCCAGCAGTTTGGACGTAGTGACTGGTGATGATGATGATGATGGTATAAGTACACTATATTTAACAGTACCTGACTTCTATTTGGAAAAGCGATATGTGTATATGTCGTTCATAACTAGAACACTGGGTAATAATATCCTAACCTTCGATCGCTTTCCCAATAGTCCAGTCATAATTTAAGTGACCATTCTCAAATCAATGCTCGTTTTGCATTACCTACTTACGCTACAATGATACTTCACAAAGCGACGTCAACCCAATGGAGTCGTATCGTAAATAAATATTAAAAATAAAACTTTCACAAAAACATTGATATTGCTGCAGTGATACCTGTTAGAGATAGAGTTTACAAGTATTTTTTTATCTCTTCTCAAATAAGAATTTATGTTGGAATACATTATATTCTGAGAAAGAGAAGGTCACTAGTAAATAACTATAAAATAGTCGCAACTGTAAACTCTTTTTTAAATACCATGCAGCGACCCCACTGATGTAGATTTAGTAAAACCTGTATTTTCGGCTATCACTTTACTTCATAATACATTATAATTTAAAGTAATTACTGACTAGTAACAAATTTACTTAGTAAATGATTACTAAGCCTTTCGAACATTAATATCTTCAAAAACTGTTCATTCAAAACTATTTATAATCCAACATTATAATTTAGTAAAATATTCGAACGTTTGCGCCACAAAACAAAGTTGAATGAAAGTCTTATTCAAGAACAAAATGCAGAAATTTGTTAATTAAAAATATAATTCTCCATTTAATTGACATCTCGTACAAACTACGCTAACACTATATAAACTAATGTCGTAGTCTATGATACTGTTTTGTCAAAACATAGGCATTAGATAACCCAATTCATTGATAACTCAAACTAGTAAAGCAGTCACCCGGATTTCGAAAAACATATATTTTTCTAGTTTCGGTATTTTTTTAATCATTTTCAAACATTTATTATAATGTTAAAATTTGAAATTGAGAACGTCGCCTAAAATTATTCGTATTATGAAATCCTAATTACTAAAAAGATAGTAAATCATCTCCAAATGTCATGTTATAAAATAGTTTATGTTAAGCTAAACAAAACTTTATTGCCACATAAAATAAAATTTTACAATATTATATTCGTAAGTATTAAGTAAATTCAACAATAAACGATTATATTTTCGAACATAAGAATTACACAACTTAATTTGCAAGAGAAAACGAATCATTCCACTTTTACGATAGTTTAAATAAAACAATAGACGCGTATCTAACAAACAATACGTCATTATCTCACCCACAAAATTGATATAGACGCAACTATGATGGATATAGTGTGATCTAACAGATTATAGAGAAAACTACTAGTTTTTTAAACTGATTATAAAATACTAGCTGACCCCGCAAACGTTGTTACGCCATAAAAAAAATATATCCGAAAAAAAATTGTCGGAAAAAAAAATAGTAGCCGATTCTCAGACCTACTGAAATATAAAATTTCTGAGTAAATTGTTATACTTGATGTGTTGTCGCCTGTACATAAAGTGTGACAATATTCATACATCTAGCTAACTGGGCAATACCCCTGTCTGCCGACCCAAGATGTCCCTGCTTCGAAACCTAGTAAGAGTTTGTACGATAATTCTAATGTTTGTTTATACATTATTAGGGATCCATAATTTTCCGTTACCTTAGTATCCATTATACAAGCTCTAAAATTATGCCTAATTTTGGCGTGAGTTTATGAAAGAATAATGTTATTATCAATTATTGACCTATTTTTAAAAATGAAATGTGAATTTTAAGTCGTGCGTGATTGATTAAAAGTGTCTAAATTTTATATTAATAGTAATATTACTTTATATTTTTTATATTTTTAGGTAATAACTTAGCGACAATGTTAAAATACACTAAACTATGCACCTTCACTGTGCATTAGAAGACAGTTATATTAATTATAAAATTCTGATTGTATCTTAATGGGACAATAGGTAAGAACCAACCAAAATTGATAAACTAATATAGCCGGAGAAAAAAATCGTCACTGTGACCTGACGCCACACTTACGTGGGAAAATCAATCGATTTGACCATAAACATTTTTTCTGATGACTTTCATCACATGCAAAAGGAACATTATATTATTAGCATTACCTTTCTATGAATTTTACGTTGCATAGCTAATGATATGCAACGTAAAGTACAGTACACAAGTTCTGTATGATGATTGATCATTATATGAGCCTATGATTTCCACAGGTCATCTGTCCATCTAGGGAGGCCGTCCTACTAAGCGCTTTTCGGTACGTGGTCGCCATGCTAGCTAGGACGTCCGTTCTGCGTGCTGATAATGATGTTTCATTGGAGCTAAATAATACCTACTGCTTGAGTGTAATGCTCGTTTTCACTAACATTTGTTTTATCTCAGTCTATCTAAAGGAGATAGAAAGAGACAAATGTCGTTAAGAGTCACCTAAGCCTAGCTAATGGTTAGTGAAAACGGACATATATGTATTAATATTATTGAAGTTATATACTGCTGGCTCATTTTAGATTATTCTTTATTCAAAAAAGATGCAAATGGCGGACTGAATGCTAAACAGCATTCTGTCACAGTCGACAGTAAGAAATTAAAGATAATAATACACTAAATATGATGCAGAAATTTAAAAAGAACTTTAATACTACAAAGGAAAAGAGACAAAGGCTGGAATGTATAGGGCAGGCGTCTCTGGGAAAGCACAATGGGCATCTCAAACACTGCGATCATTACATCAAGCTGTGTTTGAACTACCTCCATTAGCAATGACTTCTGACGTCATGCTACCACAACTCAACTTCCACAAAAACTATACAGTTGAACTGCCTAGCAGGGAGGACTGGGCGAATATCCAAAACAACATTTATCCACAAGTCACTACTCCCTCCGAAGCTGGATGCCTCACATGGTTTACAGATGGCTCCAAAATGGGTAACAACGTAGGATGTGGGGTGTATGGAGTCAGACCAAGGTTTAGTAAAAGCGTCAACCTCGGAAAATACGCCACCATTTTCCAGGCGGAAGTCTACGCCATTATTGAATGTGTGCAGGCTAACCGCCTAAGGAACTACGTTAACCAAAGAATTAACATCTGCTCCGACAGCCAAGCAGCGCTTAATGCTATAAATGCGAATACACTGCATTCAAAATTAGTAAAAGACTGCGTGGAGGAATTAAATACACTGGGGATCAACAACAGAATCACTCGGAGATGGGTGCCTGGTCACTCTGGCGTCATAGGCAATGAAAAGGCCGATGAATTAGCCAGAGCTGGGGCTCAGGGACGACAGATTGGACCGGAACCTTTCTGCGGAATCTCAAAGAACCAGGCCATGCACTATCTCAAAAGCAAACTCATACAGGAGTCCTCCGAACAATGGCTAAGGACACCTGGTTTGATACATTCAAAGTCCCTGATACATGGCTACTGTGCTAAACGAACTGAAGAGCTAATAAAGCTCAGCAGGAGTAACGCGAGTGCCATGATTAGAGCTTTAACAGGCCACTGCAAACTAAACAGACACTTATTCAACCTAAAATTAAGTGATTCGGATGTTTGCAGATTCTGTACACAGGAGCGCGAAACCCCAATGCACCTCCTTTGCAACTGTGGACCCTTTATCCACAAACGAAGCCTTTATCTGGGGAGACACACTATTCACCCAAATGAAGTTGAGACCCTTGAGGTTGGGAAAATCCTAAAATTTATGGAAAGTGCCCAAATCAAGGTTTTATTATAACTATTGGTGGCAAGTCACAATAGATCTTTTAGGTCGCAGTGACAAATCAGTCTAAAAAGACCGAAAAGCCCCAAATACAAGATAATAATAATACTACAAATCTCTTAGCAGTTAATAAAAAATAACATACAATACGAATGTATTGTATGTTATTTTTTCTTTTGTTCAGCCGTTAAGAGAGCTGAGATAATGATCACGCACCATTCCCTTGAAAGCAAATTTATTAGAAACCTTCCGTAGGTGCAGTGGCAGGTCAGTCCAAAGACGAGTAGCTGTCAGCGTGAAGGAGTTTGATACGAAACTAGAGTGCTGGAGAGGAACTTCGAGAATAAGGTTACTAGAAGAGTGTAGGTTAAGAAGGTGAAAAGAACCTAAAAATTGATATCTAGATAGAGCTTGTCATATCAATCTTTCCACAAATATATACCTACACTTATCGGAACTTCTAATCGCATCGGGAATGGGATCTCATTGCATCATATTAGATCATTAGATCATTAGATCATGCATACTATCGAATCCGAAAAAAATCGTCTTTATCTTTACATAACCATGGTGATCGGTGAATGGATGCGCCGGCGCAGGTCAACGTGGATACGCTGGATATCGCGTGTTCACATTGTCTGCTAAGGTACGACGAATGTCGCCTGGGGAATGATAATAAATTCAAAATATAAGCTGGAGTTAGTAATTCAAAGTCAAATAAGATTTTGAACGCGGCGTTATTTCAGACGACACATCTTCATCATCATCATTGATATAAAATGATAGAGCCTATACTCAGGCATAACATTCAACTCAGTCAGCTCAGCTAGTAAAAACAGATTAGAGACATCCTTTTAGGGTTCCGTACCCAAAGGGTAAAACGAAACCCTATTATTAAGACCGCTGTCCGTCCGTCTGTCACCAGGCTGTATCTCATAAACCGTGATTTTAGACAGTTGAAATTTTCACAGATGATGTGTTCCTGTTGCCGCTATAACAACAAATACTAATAAACAGAATGGAATATACAGGGTGGTACTGTCAATGCGACAATAAATTAAAACATGGGCTATATTAGTTCATAGAAATGGTTTGCCACTTAGAAAAACATCTTATTCATTTGATAATTTCTGGACATTTCTATGAAATAATGCAGCCAATGTTATATTATTCCATACAAATGTTATGAAATTATCAAATGAATAAGTTGTTTTTGAAAGTAGCAAACCATTTCTATGAACTAATATAGCCCATGTTTTTATTTATTGTCGCATTGACAGCACCACCTGGTATATTTAAGGGGGCTCTCATACAACAAAGGTGATTTTTTTGCTTGATATTGATAACGGCAATAGATAGACGCTTGCTTATAGATAATGGTACGGAACCCTTCGTGCGCGAGTCCGACTCGCACTTCGCCGTTTTTTTTATTATGAAGTAACCTGCATGGTTCGGAGCTACCTCGCGGTCACGATTATATCAACCAACATTAATATTTTAATTATTGCAAAGACACAGATTTATTGAAGAAAACCTCTTGAGAACTTAACATTCTTGCAGTCTGTATGTACTACTACAGATGTTTTACGAAATCATTAGTTATTTAAAAAGCAACTAAAAAAAATTTCTCAGGTGACAAGCTCTAAAGTAATTATTAAATAAACGTAAATATAACATACCTTTTGCATCACAATATATTGTAAATATGAAAAATGTCGTCTCCGATGAACTAACCGAATAAAAGTTGTACAATGGAAACGCTTTGATATTAACCATCCTAAAATCCTTTCTCCATTTGAGATGAACGATGTTTTGACATGGTTATGTTGTTGCGTTAATATACACCAACGAAAGTTTGAATGAAGGCAATCCACATATCAACAGATAGCAACAGAGGGGACGCGGTAAACCGATTTCAGCTTTATCGCGAAGGTAAAAGGTTACATTCTCATGAATTGCTTTTGCACAGTCAACGCTACAAAAACAGATCTTATTATTATGTCTATATAAAGTTGGTTTAGTGCAAATGTAAATTTATGAAGCCAATTGAATACTGTATGGTCATTATTTAGTTTTTTTTTATTATATTCGTAATAATAATTAATTGGCACGCAATACACTGATGGTCATAAAAGCGATTTCATGCTTTCGTCAAGCGTCATGTGTGGTTTGATAAATTGTTATAGTATCATTATTTTTTATTAGACGCCATTTTGTTTGATAATATATTATTAAATTTTAGATAGTCTTTTGATGATTGTTTTATTCAAATCATTGTAATAAGTTAAAAAGCGATTATACATCAATTGTTTCTTTTCAAGATAAAAAGTGGAGACAACACATCAAGCGTAACCTGCTGACGTTAACCGTCTCTACTGCTGTCGCAATAGAGACGGCTTTCGTAGAGCAGCTATCTTGATGTGTTGTTATCTGTACATGGGGTCTCTCGCACTTTGTCTACTCTAATCGCAGCAACATTAAAATTACGCATGGCTGCAAATCAAGTGAAATACTGATCTTTTTGGAGCTCGGTGGCGTACTGGTTTGAGCGCTCTGGTTTCGATCACGAAAACAAAGTTACTTTCGCCATGGTTGGTCCCGCGATGGGTCAGTCTAATTTATAATCTTGAGCTCCTCCGTGCTCCAGAAGGCACGTTAAGCCGTTGGTCCCGGTTGTTACTGCAACCGTTTTAACCCACCAATCCGCATTGGGCCAGCGTGGTAGTGTTATGGCTTAAATGGCCCAATCTCCTCATGTGTTTCTCCCAAGCAGGAAGGTCTGTGCCCAGCAGTGGGACGTTATATAGGCTGATGATGATGATTATGAATGATCTTTGTGTGTACAGGTAGAACAAAGAAGATTTAAGCGATTTTGGACATTTTCTTATACCTAACAACGCAATAAACTCTACGTCGTCAATTATTTATTTATTTAAACACAAAATAGATTAACAACAAGAACATGTTTAGAAGCAGTAAAAAAAAAAATACATCAATAACTTGTAACTTGTGTGGTTGTAACTCCACAAGCATGTGCACACAGCATGATAATGATATCGAGACACATTACAAGATGCATATACAGAGAAATATATACATTATAGGAAAATATATAAAATTAGGTCGGTACATAGCATTTCGTTCTCGCAGCGTAATAAATATATGTGCTACAGTGCTATTACACACATATTGCATATCTAAATGTCAGATACAGACAATACAATTATTTTAAAATATATATTATACAAATATACATTCATACATATACATACATACACACACACATATCCATAACGGACAGTATGACGCTGCAATCTATCCAGTGCATCGTGGATGTACTGGAGCCATCCCACAAATGCGAGCAATAGTCTACGCAAGACCGGACTTGAGTTTTGTGAAGCAGACATAATTGGTCAGGCGACTAAAATCGACGCACCTTGTTCAGGACACGTATCAATACAACAGACAGAGCGTATTCATAATTTTGGTTCTGACTGTACGTGAATCCTTTGTAATAAGAGATTTGAAGCGAGTCAGTTATTGTCAACTGCACATGATAAGATTACTCACCATAGGAGCTCGGTTATGTAGTGGTTTGAGCGCTCTGCTTTCGATTACGAAAACAAAGCAACTTTCACAATGGTCGATCTCGGATGGGCAGAAAAGATAATAATTTGGACCTCCTCCGTGCTTAGGAAGGTACGTTAAGCCGTTGGTGCCGGATGTTACTGCAACCGCTTTAACCCAAAAAACCGCACTAGGACCAGCGTGGTAGTGTTGGGAACATTCTTTTTATATGCTTTCCCATGTAGGGAGGCCCATAGGGGTGCCATGTGGAATTCTTAATTAGAAGCTGGTTACAAAGATAAAGATATTTATTTGCATGAAACATGTGTCGGTTTACATGGATGGTACATGAATAAAATATGGTTCAACATGTCCTGCCTAATTAGGCGTATAAATTATGATATTAGCACTAAAATATTCTTTAAATAAAATTGTTGAAAAAATTTGAAATAGAATTGAAATAGTCATAATATGTCATTATAATAAAAAATTCAGTTGTATAAATTAAGCATGCTTAAAACAGTCAATAGAAAAATCAAAATGATAAATTATTATAGTATTATACAATATATAATCATAAGGCAAAGTCAACAGTATAACAAACAGGTAAAACAATAATTAAAAACAAATATTACAATAATTAAAATTTGTCATTAAAAAAGTCGTTAATATTATAATAACATTTGTCAATAAGGAGCTCTTTGACTTTTTTCTTAAAAGTATTAAAATTCAGATCTTTGAATGTCACAGGAATTTTATTAAGTATATAATTTTGGTCCAATACAATAAATACTTTTCCTCATAAGTACAAAACTCCTTTTCGAAATGAGACTAGGAGAACGTAATAATACCCTTTCTCAGATAATTCAATGAATCACAGATGTGACCAAACGATTTTTTCCACTGACTAACACTATTGCTCAAGAAAATAATTGCTTTGCCCAAAAGAAAACAGTGACTTCTATGTTTACGCAACGATTGCAAAAGTGATGCAATTATCAATGGCGTACCATAAGATGGGTGACCGAATAAAAGTAAACACCTCTATGAAGGGAGAGGTATAACTAAGTTATTTGTACATGTCAATACATTTAACTTGAGAATCAAGTAGTGGCTAAAAACTCAAGCTATTAAACGCCATCATTCCTTGTGCAGGCATTTCCATGCAACTTCATGTAATAAGCATGTGTATACGCATATGAGCATGGTAAATCTTACCATGCAAAGTACTGGTATGCAAGTGGTCAGGACAGTCACTCAGATAGAGAAAGTTCTCGGATTCGGTTCCCGGGGCACAAACTTTTTCAAGTCTTGACATTTTTCTAAATATCTTGCACACAATTACTATGTTGTCAAAATAAAATTAAGAAACTAGGACAGATGTGAGAAATATATTAAATAAACCTCTCTGGTTTTCATCCATCTTTATGATTGATTCGTTCACAAAGCACGGACTCTGTGGACGAATAAATCACGTGCATCTCTCGGTGATATTCAGCAAACAAACAAGTCAAGTGTCAGATGTCATTGACCTGATGACCCCCCAAATAATAGGGGAGGTCACGGCTGCATACATGCACTTGAAATAGCGAGTAGGACGAGGTGAGGCTATTTTTATGCTATTACTGACGATTGATGATAACTTTCGGTGTCTTTGATTTGTAATAAGTTTAAATAAAACCAACTACTTTCAACTAAACATAGCAAATGATTGTGGATTGTTTCACACATCACCAGCCCATGTTACGCTGCTAGGCTGACCTGGGAAAAACATATTTATTTCTAAATCAAAATCAAAATCAAAAATATATTTATTCAAGTAGGCTCCTAAGAAGCTCTTTCGAATCGTCAAAAATCACAAATTATGTATATCTATTTAAGAAATGGTCTCACAATGTCTTATTGTAAATCTGTCTATCATGTCTAAATTTACACCGGTTCCAAAAGTTGAACTACCGAGAAGACTCCGGCAACAAACTCGTGTAGTCACTCTTTTCAAAATATGAAGTCACAATTGTTGTAGTTACATTATTTAAATATTTTGCTGTGCAGTGCCATACAGAAAAAAAATAGTAAAAGTATATCTAGTTAGAAACGATATCTATTTTTATTTAGTTTGTGATCATACATGAAACTACATAAAAAGATAAATATTTTTTCGAGCATTGAAATAAACCACTGAGGTTTGTCTACGATACCGAGAACAATCAACAATAGGCTGTCATAACAGACATTAAACATGGCACATAACGATATCTTTTGAAATGCTTAAAATCTCAAGCTACACCAAACAGTTTAAGTTTAGTTTAAGTAAGTGTAAGTAGTACACTTACTTAAACAGAAACCAAAGCAGTACAGCATACCTAGTCAATGATCAAACTGGAGGAACAAAGATTTTAGTTTTGTTTTTATATTTAATCCCGATAGATTATTTTTTTACATATTGGGTAGTTGGTTTATGTAGCGAGGAACTACATAACAAGATGTCTTCTCGGCGCACACGTTGTTTGCTTGTCTTGTTCAAACAATGTGACATGAGAAGTTAGTAGGTCAAAGTTGCAGTAACAACCGGGACCAACGGCTTAGCAGGGGTGCGATTCTGTCACGAATCTCGCACCTCACTTCGCAAGTCACTTCGAATTCAACTGTCAAATAGAGCAAAAAATGTATGAAAATTTGCTCTATTTGACAGTTGAATTCGAAGTGACTTGCGAAGTGAGGTGCGAGTTTTGTTACAGAATCGACAGGCAGTTCAGTCATAGTTAGGTGCGGTCAATACGACAATAAATTAAAACATGGGCTATATTAGTTCATAGAAATGGCTTGTTACTTTCAAGAACATCTTATTCGTATGATAATTTCATGACATTTGTATGAAATAATATAACATTGGCCCTAATTCTGGTAAACACATGCTAAGTCTAAATTTAGGTTCAGTGCATTTCTTTCTATCAAAACGAATACGAAAAGGATGGCTGTCATATAATTTGACATTTAGAAACGTGCTTTCAATTTTCGACCTTATTGAACGTGATAAAATGCAGTGTTTAGGAGGCAGCTCCGTACATGCCGTCTAAAATTGTCGATGGTTTCTATGAAATCTTATCTTAATTTAAGTGACAGCTCTAAACAGATTCTTGCTATCTTTTTCCTATTACTTATTGCGAGAAAGAGATATACTTTACTTATATTTAGAATTAAAAAGTGTTCCCAGAATCGGGCCCATTGGCTGCATTATTTCATAGAAATGTCATGTTTATCAAATGAATAACATGTTTCTGATAGTGGCAAACCAATTTCTGTAAACTAATATAGCCCATGTTTTAATTTATTGTCGTATTGACGACACCATCCTATATATTCTTATCACTTCAATTTTTGACTTTGGAGAGGCGGAAGTTTGCAAAAGAGATGAGGAATGAAAATATTTTTAGTAATAGTATGGAGACGGTCAGGAATCAGATTATGACACCAAAATGGTATCAAAGCTTAAAGCATAAGTAACTTCGCCAGGGGTCATTAAGAAAGCATTATGTTATGAGGAGTCTCACTGCTACGCTGTCAGCGAAAATTTGATCTCCCTTCGTTTTTATACGTAGGAAGCGCGCCAGTAATAGCCAAGGTCCTAGGAGCATCATACCATCAAATACGTCCTACGGTAATAGACACCCTTATCATGTATGGACTTAACCCTAAAGTTTCCACCTACGCTGAGAATTAAAAAAAAATACTAACAGTCTGGTCTACACAAAGCAACGATTATTATAGTATGGTCTTAACCCCATATATGGACACAGAAAGGTTTAAGTAAAATGTGACATTACAATGAAAAGATTGTCATGTAATCGTTATGTACTCATCGCTATACCGGCGAAATTAATTTAATTATACTTCCGTTGATAAAAAATCATCTCACCAGGTGTCATTAAGATAACTGCGGTTTAATGACAGGTGTCAAATAACAGGCTTGTAATGATACGTACACAATTAAACCCTATATTGATTCCTTGATGCAAAAAACCGGTCAAGCATGTGTCGAGCGCGTAGTGTGGCTTCCTTAGTGTCACAATAAGGGGACTTAGAAGGAAGGTTATTGTGTAACTATTTCACACTACGGTCCAAGTACAATGAATCTCGCTGAACAAACAGTTATACCTAGCTAAAAATGGCCATCATCACCATGAACAGCCTACATGTCCCACTGCTGGGCACAGGCCTTGCTTCATGCTTGGGAGAAAACAAAGAGTTTGGGCAATAAAAACACCACGCTGGCCCATTTTTAACGATCTACATTATAATGAGGAGCTCGGTGGCTTATCGGTTTGAGCGCTCTGGTTTCGATTACGAAAACGAAGCAACTTTCGCCATGGTCGGTCCCGGGATGGGTCAATCAAATTTATAATCTCGAGCTCCTCCGTGCTTCGGTTAAGCCGCTGCTCCCAGCTGTTACTGCAACCGCTTTAACCCACCAACCCGCATTGGGCCAGCGCGGTGGTGTTATGGCCCAATCCCCTCATGTGTTTCTTCCATGTAGGAAGGCCTGTGCCCAGCAGTGGGTGGGACGTATACAGGCTGGTGATGGTGGTGATTTTATTATAATAATGACGTTGTACACCATAGGATAACCAAACCATTTACACTTTACGCGTAAAGAGGTAATAATACCCCAAAAAGCTGTATTTTTACGTTAAGCTCACTTATTTTTGTTCAACATATATTGTTTAAATAAATAAATTAGTAAAAAAATCACACACTTATTTTATTGAGTTAAATAATAATTCATATTATGGAAACATAAAATTGAAAATTTTAAGTAGCCCCTGGCCTCTATAATCGTCTATCTAACACCATCTTATTGAGACTATTCTTATGAGCCCAAACACGCTATACCTGCTGTAAGTTTCTGAAGAATTAAGCATTCCGCAGACTTTTCGATGCTATAAGATGACCTCAAGGTTAGTATGTCATGGGAATGTTACCTAAGTGACAGTACACCAAATTTCAAATCAATCGGATCTGTGAAAGTTTGTAAAATGCTTTTATCCAAATCAAAATAGGTCCATTTGTTTAAGAACTACGATGCCACGTAGCTTTTAAACGAATGGGCCCACAGACAGACACACAGATGCACAGACTGACTCGTTAAACTTATAGCGTTAGAGACTTATAAGAATAGCACATCCTTTTACAATCTCCTGGTTCGAATGGCTCGTCAGTATAATAAATTGGCAAAAAATCGCTCAGAGATCGATATCTTCACACCTAAACTTACTTCTTACCAAAGAACTCTAAAAAGTATCCTCCAAGCCAGACGACAGTGTGAACTCTACATCCGTGTAGGGTTGAGAATTGTCTCTGCAGATTAATTTTAAGACACTGTTTTTTTTTCTTCTTCTCTCGTTTGTATTTGGCAGACATTAAACTCAGGCTTACATAATACTGCCAAGTATTATGTAAGCCTGAGTTTTATGTCGAACTAGTAAATTTTATAAAATACACATATTTGTGGATTGCAATCTAGATGTGAACTGTATAATTATAAGTTAAGTGTTTTATCAATTGCAATCTGTTTTGTGTATAAAATAAAAAAATAAAATAAAAAAATATAGCACCCCTCTTTTTTCGTCTGGGGTTAATACAGATGTAAGCAAACCTTTAAAGGCGCAAAATAATCGACCCGTTATCCTGGAGACCTACTTTATATGGCTTAAGGTTAACTCGTGTTTTAAACTATATTGTTTACAGAATACTTCGGAAGTCAAACCACAAGGTCTTGACTTGACATTGCCTTCTTTACTGACATGTTTTTAAAATTATTGTCTGAACTTTAAGGTCAAAGTTCAAACTATGTAAAAGATTGAATTTAAAGTTAACTATCATTAACAGTGTGATTTCGTACGTGTACTACGTTAGAGAGCCGCTCTCGAAAATCAAGGCACACGATTTGTTAGAAAAAAAATCTAAAATCACGAAAAAAACCAGGTGTTTCATACAAATTGTAATATGTACACGACCTATTTGTAAGGAACAGCTGTTTTTATTCGCGATTTCAAATTTGTTCTCTAACAAATCGTGTTTAGGGTGACCAGCACTGCCTTCTGCCTTCGTTTTCGAGAGCGTGCCCCTAACACCCTGTATATACCCACAACACATTGAGAGGCACATGAGGAATTTGGGCCATAGCACAACCATGCTGGCGTATGGCGTAATTCACGAGGTGGTAGGCCCGTTTGTAGGGTCGTCTGGGTAGTACCACTGCCTTTCTTATTTCAGCCGTAAAACAGTTCGCTGTGTTTCGGATTGAAGGGAAAGGTAGCCAGTGTAATTACTGGGCATGGACGGCATTTTATCTTATGCCTTAAGGATGACAAATACCTGCAATATCAAGTGATTTTCCCTTGTTATTGCAGGTGTCTATAGGCGGCAGTAACCGCTTACCATCAGCTGGGCCGTCAGCTTGTTTGTCATAGTAGTATAAAAAATGCGGTTTCGTGAGTTACAAGGTTTACTTTAGAAAAGCTTAGGGGAGCCTAGGGTGATTGCGGATGCAGAGTAACTCACATTACTAACGTTGTATCTATTCTCGTTAAGCTTTTTTGCTGTCGACTGTACAGTCAAAATCACATCAAACGTAACAATTTGACCTTGAGACCGCCCTTACTGCGTTCGTAATAGAGACGGCTTCGTAGTGCGACTGTTACACTTGATGTGATGTCGTCTGTACGTAAGTATTTTAGTTTGTTTTATCGTCTAGATTCACAGAAGCTCTCGTCGAAGCGTTTCGCGGTGCCTCATTATGCGCTAATACCAAACACAGTGAAATTTCTAGTAATTAGCCTTATATTGTGGTGGCTATTCGACGAATGTCGCCGCTACTAAATGGAAAACAGACATTTTGAGAAGTCAAGTTCTTTTAGAGTGACGAAATCTTGACACACAATTTTAGTTTGGTTTCAATTAAAAAATATTCTTAGTTGTATTATTTAAGGTTTGCACATTGAAAGCACTGACGGCCGTTGGGGCGAAAAGGTCCTCGAGTGGCGGCCGCGTACCGGGAGACGCAGCGTTGGTAGGCTCCCCACAAGGTGAGAGTCGCGGGAAGCCGTTGGATGCGGGCAACGCAGGACCGACCGGTTTGGAGATCCCTGGGGAAGCCTTATGCCCAGCAGTGGGCCTCTCTCGGCGGAAATGATGATGATGATGTATTATTTAAGGTACCTGTCCAGCAAAATGTGATTCATGATTATTATGAAAACAAAGCAACTTTCGTGATGGTCGATCCCGGGATGGGGCAATCAAAATTTGTAATCTCAAGCTCCTCCGTGCTTTGGAAGGCACGCCAAGCCGTTGGTCCTTGTTGTTACTACAGCCGCTTTAACTTATACAAGCCCGACCACCAACCAAATCTAACAGAAAGTTTCTGCCCCCACGGGAATAGAATTGAACCCCGGACCTCTAGATCTAAAGTAAATGATCTCAACCACTAGACCACAGAGGCAGAAAAAGCTATTGACAACATTTATGATGTAAAGAAAATTTAGATCCATCTAGCTGCTATAAGAACCTCCACATAAGAATTATTTAAATTATACTAGCTGACCCCGCAAACATTGTTTTGCCATAAAAATGTGTCAAAAAAAAGTAAATTAAAAATTTTAAGTAACCCCTGGCGTCATTAATCATCTATCTAACACCATCTCATTAAGACTATTCATAAGAGCACAAACACGCTATATCTGCTGTAAGTTTCTGAAAAATTAAGCATTTCGCAGACTTTTTGATGGTATAGGATCAGCTCAAAGTTAGTATGTCATGGGAATGTCATCGAAGTGACAGTACACGAAATTTGAAATCAATCGGATCTGTAAAAGTTAGTAAAATCCTAATATCATGTAGAAAATGAGCTGATAGTCATCAAACGCCTGAACTGATCCTCATAAATTATAGCTAAGAACCATCGTAGTAATATCAGCTTTCAAACAAAAAAAACCGAATGAAAATCGGTCCATTAGTTTAGGCGCTACGATGCCACAGACAGACACACAGATACACAGATACACAGACAGACACGTCAAACTTATAACACCCCTCTTTTTTCGTCGGGGGTTAAAAATAGATAGCCGATTCTCAGACCTACTGAATATACTTACATATAAAATTTCATCAAAATAGGTCAAGCCGGTTCGGACGAGTATGGTAACTAAATTTGTGACACGAGAATTTTATATATTAGATTTTAATAAAATAAACCTTGGCCGTCTAATCGAAAGTAGAAATTAACTTGTTGAAATAAGAGTCATTGTGTAATGGACTTTCACACTAACGTTATTTTTATTTTAAGGTTATTTTAGAGGTCAATGACTCGTGAACTATTGATATGGTGAGTACTAAACGGAATGGTATTCGATAGACATTTGAACAATGTAACTAAAGGTAGCAGTGTTATTACTTCTTATGTCAACATTACCAGCCTATATACGACCCACTGTTGGGCACGGATCTTCCTGCATAGGATAAAAACGTGAGGAGTTTGGGCCGTCACATCACCACACTGGCCCAATGCGGGTTGGTGGGTTAGAGCACGGAGGAGCTAAAGATTTCAAATTTTGATTGACCCATCCCGGGATCGACCATGGCGAATGTTGCTCTGGTTTTGTAATGGAAACTGCTTAAATCAATATGTCACCGAGCTTTTGTATGTTATTTTTTATACAAAACACGATAAATGATTCAACACCACCTGATGTGAAGCGGTAAGAAGAGTCCATATGCGAAGACAGCTAGTGCAGTTCAGACACTGCTCTAGCCGCCTCGAACTTGCCGGCCCAAAAGGTGGTTTTTTGAAGGCGCCTCTTTTGAAGGAACCCATGTTATAGGTAGGAGGGAGCACGTGTGTGTGTATTATTATGTATTACTATTTGTATATTATGTACTTAGTCATTTGGCCAATCGAAATTTGTGATCCGAGTTCCTCCGTGCTTCAGAACACATATTAAGCCATTGGTCCCGGTTCTTACTTCAACCTCTTTAACCCACCAACCCGCATGAGGCCTGCGTGATAGATGAAAAACAAAGTGATGATTATTTTTTAAGCCGGATAAGACTCCCGGGGGGCTTCGGACAGTAAAATTCAAAACCAGATGAGTCTTGAAAATTATTGAATTGTACTGCATTAATATCTCAACCCGCTTAAGACCTCCGTAGATGTTATGACTGTTAAAATCAATTGTGCCTGGAATCTCTGACTTGAGAGGTCAATAAACCACAAATCTACAATACTAAAATTTGGGTGTTAACATTATTTAACTGTATGATCCGATTTGTTCGACCAGTGTTTATTTTAACGAGGCACGACAAACGTCTCAACTCTACCTAATGTTAAAAATTGGATTCAAATACGATGTTAGTGCAGTATGGATCATACTCAACTGTTGTAGGCGTCACCAACCTGCTGGCACATTAGCCTTTCCACGCCTCAAATGTAGAAACTATAACTTAGAAAGGAGAAAAACTGCTCACTGGCAGAGAGTACAATGGTCAACAAAAAACAAAACAAAAATAGTTAAATTAATCACACTTTAATGTTTTTAATCCGTTTAAAAGCCATTGTAGCAATTACAAATAAAGAAAGAAAACGATGAAAAAATTTAAGCTCCAGACGAGACACGAACCCGCGTCTCCGGATTTCCGGCCAGACGCGATTACCTCCACTAGGTGGTAGGCCCGTATGCAGGGTCGTCTGGGTAGGTACCACCGCCTTTCTTATTTCAGCCGTGAAACAGTTCGCTGTGTTTCGGATTGAACGGAAAGGTAGCCAGTGTAATTACTGGGCATGGACGGCATTTCATCTTAGGCCCCAGGATGACAACGCACCTGCAATATCAAGTAATTTTTCCTTGTTATTGCAGGTGTCTATAGTCGGCGGTTACCACTTTCCATCAGGTGGGCCGTCAGCTTGTTTGTCATCCAGTTGTATCAAAAAAAAAAAAAAAAACGCCACCGGGAGCACTAGGTATAACCTACTAATTTCTTCACCGCTTTCTTTCCTTTCCCAAGGTTTTTATAGCAACGTTTATCTTACCACTCATTTAAGTTAACACCTCTAATGATCCGAAAGAATACTCTTACAAATATTTTTAAACTTCCAGTTAAGATGAGAAAAGCTATTTTGATTACATACTAGGTGGTAGACCCATATGTAGGGACGCCTGGGTAGGTACCTCCGCCTTTCTTATTTCAACCGTGAAACAGTTCGCTGTGTTTCGGATCGAAGGGAAAGGTAGCCAGTGTAATTACTGGGCATGGACGGCATTTCATCTTAGGCCTCAGGATGACAACGCACCTGCAATATCAAGTGCTTTTCCTTGTTATTGTAGGTGTCTATAGGCGGCGGTAACCGCTTACCACCAGGTGGGCCGTCAGCTTGTTTGTCATTTAGTTGTATAAAAAAAAATGTTTTTGATGCGTTTAAACGCCTACTGTATTGTAACAATTACAAAAATATCGTCACTATAGTTTTTCATCGTTTTCTTTTTTAATTGGACCTAATTGTTAGTTAAATTAAACTAAAACTTAGGTGTATCAAATGATAATTTAATGTTTGCTGTAGTCCAAGAAAGGGAATAGCTCAGCAAAATAGCTGCAGAAGTACGGTTAAAATGAGAGTCATATTATTGGGTGTGACATCATCATCACCAGCTTATATACGTCCCACTGCTGGGCACAGGCCTTCCTACATGAGAGAAACATTTGAGGAGTTTGGGCCATAACACCACCACGCCGCGGTTGGAGGGCTTAAGCAATCGCATTAGCAACCGGGAGCAATGGCTTAACGTGCCTTCCGAAGCACGGAGGACCTCGAGATCACATTTTTTATTGATCCATCCCGGAATCGACCATGGCGTGAGATGCTTTGTTCTCGTAATCGAAACCAAAGCGCCCAAACCCCTACGCCACCGAGCTCCTACCGTGTATATGAGGCATACCTACTTGGTGCAATATACAAATTCACTGTGAGAAGAAGAATTTCTGACATAATCTATATGATTTTAACATTATTATAACTGTTTGAAAAATTACTAAGGGATTAAAATATAAAACTAGAAAAATTTCACGTCCTGAGGCAGGAATCGAACGCGACCTTTCGCAATCCGGGCGACTGCTCAGTTGGTTATAGCAGTCGCCCGGATTGCGAAAGGTCGCGGGTACGGTTTTCTAGTTTTATATTTTAATTCCTTAATAACCTACCTATACCTACTATCCATACTCTAACATTACAAATGCGAAAGTTACTCTGTCTATCTGTCTGTTAAATTTTCGGTCGTAAGTCGCTGAACCGATTTAGATGAAATTCGGCATGGATATAGATGTAAAGAACATAGGCGCGACCACAGAAATCCACGCGAGAAGAGTCACGGGAATCAATTAGCATATAATGTGCCTGTTGTACCTACCTACATAATTATTCAGTGTGGATATCACAAGCTTCTAATGATGCCTAATTAAGGTTAGATAATAGGTGTGAATAAGAATAGGTGTAATACAACGGCTCTATTGGATACAGGTATAGTATTGAGAGCAAATTGAACCGTAAATCTAGGTTTTTTTTTCAAATTTTAATGGTATCACCTTCTAATCTTGTATTTGGAACAGTTTGACGTCACGATAGCTGATTAAGGATGACACTATGACAATTTGGATGTTAAGTCTTATTCCATCCAATATTACCTCATCCCTTAGGGTAGGTAAGCATTTGCCGTAGCTAACTCTTCTGGGGGTTGAAAGTCTTTGAGCAGAAGGAAAGCGTGTGCTTAGCGTAAAAAATAGCACTAATTAGAATCTGTTGCATACCATGGCACTCTGTTAATAATATTAGGAAACAATAATTTTAAAAATTATGTCATTCAGCCAACTTCAAAAAGAAGGAGGATTTCAATTATGTTGGTATGATTTTTTGTGTACGTTCACCTCATAAATGTATTTAAAATTATAGGTAGCTGAGTTTTTATATCAAAACAGCTGAAATAATTAAGTCGTCTGTGTATGCGAAATCCGGATTTTCGCAGTAGGAAACAATATGATGGCGGTGACTCATCTAGCTTTGACTTTAGAAAGTTATAAATAAAATATGTGAAATAAAATTTTAAAAAATTAAAACTAGTTTAAATTCAAGTTAGAGTATTTTTTGGAGTTGGTGCTGAGCTGTTTCCGGAAACAATAGAAAGTGAAGCGCCGACTCCAAAAAAAATTTTCTAGGGGATAAGTACTTACTTAAATTTAATTATTTTATCCTTTTTTTAGCCCAAATCATTTTAAGAAGCAGCCTAAAATCAGGCAACGCTTTTCTATCGTTACAGAGACGCCGATAGGCTAATAAAGCTTAATCAGTATTTGAGTCACCAAATAAAATATCCTTTGGCAAATCCTTGACTCATTTTAAATGGACTATTTTCACTTAAAATCTATTTTAAAACAACTATTCATTACGGCCCTGACAACAGGAAGCACTATGGTGGATCATAGATCATCATAGATCATGCATCTCAAACTAACTATTAAAGTAATTAATGGTCTTCCATGCGAATGCTTTCAAATTGCTTTCCATTCTTGACCGTGAATTGTCTTGATTGAGTTCAACTTTAAATATCACAAATGATAATATAGTTTAGTTAAATTTTATGTGCAACGATATTATTATATCAATATGCTTATAGTTCATTTACCTGACCAATAAAATTTCTGTATTTTGTATTGGAAAATATACTAATTTTATACAATCATTCGTCGTTGTTTATAATTACAAAAATAGTATATCGTTAAGGTGATTGAGGTGGCAAGCTTAAATTTGAAAATATAAAAATAGCAGCAAAGGAATTTTTAAAAATTATACTGAAAATTAAGATTTAACTTATTTATGCATTAAACGAATACAAAGTATGAGCACATAAAAATCAAATATATTTATTATATAAAAAATAGTTAATTTGTAACCTGCGTTCGTCCTCGCAAAACGCGGATGGTTCAAAGTAAAAGTCGATGGTAGACTCCCCCCTATAAAAGCAAGTGACCGCGCGACCCAGCATCATACGTCCTCGGAGTACTGTGCTGATCACATCCCAAAATGGCAAAGTGGAGCATTGTAAGTTATTATTTTCGAAACCGCCAAAATATTTGGAGTGCAGTGTTGTGAAGGCCCAGAAACAAGTGGACGCGTTACGCAATATAATGGACTCATTTACTCAGGGAAAACCCGGTTTAGTGTTAAAAGCGACTCTCAAAATTGAACCGGAAATAGTGGATAATGATTAGCAATGAAAATATAATTGACTTAAAATTTGTAACTATGAAATATCGTTAAATAGTGACACATTTTTGCTTAAGTCGTCAAGCATCAAATTCCAGACACAATTGATTTTCAATTTACATAGACCTTCAGAGGTATAACGCCGCTTGATGGATTAACCTAAAAGATTCTAGATCATCTTGAGTGATGTAATTGGAATTAACAAGTAAACTGCATTACTTGAGCCGCAAACGCGTGATAAATATTCATCAGATTACGTATCTGATGGGAACTCTTGATGCGTGCGCTGAGCTTCGTTCAGTGATTCTTTTTTTAAACGGTGTTTTCTTTGCAGGTCGTGTTAGCGATCGTCGGGTGCGTCGTCGCCGAGCCCCCAGTAGGATACAGCTACTCCGCTCCATCCTACGTCGTCGTTGGAGGAGGCCACAGCTCCGGCGGCCACAGCTCCGGCGGTTACAGCTCCGGCGGCCTCAGCCACGGAGGACACTACACCTCCGTCCCAGTCGGTCACCAGTCCTCAGAGGGCTACCACGTCGACCCTCACCTATTGGAAAAGATCAAGCACATCATCCTTAAGGACGAGATCCAAACCCAGGCCTATCAATCCGTCTCTTCTCACGGACACGGTCACGGTCATGGAGTCTCCTCTCACTATGGTCCCCCTGCGCCTGTTTACGGTGTCCCCCACGACAGGATCGTAGGAATCGAGCTTGAGCATGTCCAGCAAGGTCTCCAAGTCGCTCAGTACCACCAGGCTGAGGAAGGTTACGACGGTGGTTACTCCGGTGGCTACGCTAGCGGCTACTCTGGCTATTCCAGCGGAGGTCACGGAGGTTACTCAAGCGGAGGTCATGGTGGATTCTCTAGCGGCGGTCATGGTGGATTCTCTAGCGGTGGTCATGGTGGATTCTCTAGCGGAGGTCACGGTGGTTTCTCCAGCGGCCACACCTCCCTCTCCTACTCCGCCCCCTCCGCCGGCTACTCAACGATCGGTGTGCCATCAGGCTCCTACGGAGTGCCATCCCCCTCATCTTCATACGGCACCCCTCACCATTAAACAGAAACTGAAATTAGTCATCTCATTCCATTAATTTTAAAAGTCATGTGATCGCACCTAGATTATTATGTATTATATTGTTGTTAATGTAAGACTCTGTAAATAAACCTCCTTTTTGTAACAAGAAATATTTTTTATTTGGAATTAAAGGCGATTGCGTCACTATCCCGCCTTAAACTTGACAGTTAATGAGTGCAGGTTGGTTGAGACATAACAATTGTAATTTATAGCAGATAGGCATTCGGGGTCCTATTATGTAGAAGATAAGATCGAGCTTGAAATTGAAAGTAACCGCCGTTCGAGTTTACGAGGGACATGTCAATGAGTGAAGGTGCCTGACGTAAGCTCGGAGCTTCTAGGTAAACTCTTTCGACCGGTCACTTTTACTTTTACGGCGCTAAGTCTTATACGTAACGCTTCTTTTAATATTATAAATTTTTGAATATTAAGCGGTCAGTTAGAAAGCATCGGACAATAACAAGATTATTGCGTCAGTTAGCAGAATTAGCAATAATCGTCCGGTGAGGTTGCACGCTGCACTTTCTCTGCATCCCTGCCGAATATCTCGTTATATAATAGCTTGCACCTTAAATTCACACCATCTGCGCTCGCGCACCTCCGCTAAAGCGCTTTAATACGTAACTGTGTAAATATGGCAGTAGTGACAGGAGGTAATTGAGCGAAAAGTATGCGAAGTTCAATTACTGTGATTGAGATGCTTTTGGTCAATGGTTTCTATTTTTTTGTGTTAAAACAGAAACTACTTACGTGAATAAATTTGTATGTAAATAGAAAATTACCTACATCTAAATTAACTTTACGAAACTATAAATGATTTGAATTGATTACTTAGATAGGAATCAATTAAATATCCTCTGGACCATGCTCTATGAAGTATTCACTTTCAAAATAAAAATGAAGAACGCAGTGCTTTAGGCATTTCAAATTTTAATGGTATGGTAACAGATACATATTTTAGTCAGATCAAATTCCGAAACAAAACGTGTTCCAATCAGTAATAACGATCACTATTATAAAATAAATAAGCGTGGGTACCTACGTATGTATTGTTAAACCTATGTTCCAAGTGCATTAAAGAGTATATAATAAGCTGTTTAAATGGTCACTTATTCTGCTGTACCGTCAGCATCAAAATAGTATTCATTTTGTTTCAATGCGATAAGGTACAAATTGTTTACATATTTTTAAGCTGACTTGTATTGTACTAGTGTCTCTACAAGTATTCTTGCGTATCACACGGTCAAGTCGAAAATTACGTAACATATTTTTGTGAAGCCAAAGCGCATTAAATATGGTTTAGTTAATTAACTGTATCTATTTTATTTCAAAAAGTGGCTTAATGCCCAACTCGCATGTCACTAAAATTTTGAGGGACATCGACCTTACTCAGTTCGTAATAGAGTCAGCTTTCGTAGTGCAACTGTTACACTTGATGTGCTGTCGTCTGTACAATTCGACGTTTTCCTTTAAAAGTAAATTTAAAAGTACTTCAACGGCTTTATTTATGAAAATTTTGCACCTTGGATTAGTCTCGGATAAGCTATTCCGTGTTTTGTTTTGTCCTTACACAACACAACAAAATATGACAGCACACACCCTTTCATAGGTGTGCAAGACATATTCACGACGAAAATGCAAAAGTACATGGACCATTTTTGCAGAATAGTAATGTTAGGTAATGTGGTGAGTAATTAATAAATTTTAATTGACCCTGTTTGTCATGCATTAATTTGACAGCAGATAATATGTCATATTTTATATCTTTACGAGTTTTATTTAGAACACTTTTTGTTTTGTTTTTTTTTTCATTTCGCATATTTATTAGTGGAAACTAATAACTTGTTTTAGAGATTAGCTTGATTTATGGGAAACAACGAAATCTTCCTTCACAAATGTTACGCATTCACCCAGGTGGCTGATAAAGCGGCCAATAATAATGCGGGGAATGCTTTCTACCGTAGATTGTAGTAACGCTAGTTTGTGTGGATTGTATAATGTGACGTATGTATGTTCTGTGTCAATTGGTAAAGGCTGGGGCTCAGCGCGCTAGCGACGCGAATGCGATTAACGGTGAGCTACACAAACAATATTACGAGTTGATTTATCATTTTTCAGTACAAAATGTATGGAATAAGTTATTGGCGATTTCTGTCATTTCTAGTACTCATACCTTAAATGATTCAATACAGTTTTTTGATCCCCACACAAAATAGGATCGATAGGCATAAAAATGTTTTATTTCTTTTTGGATTTTAGCATTTTTTTGCGCTGACTATACATTTTCTCAAAAATCTGTTATAGTTAATAACGGTTAAAGTACCTGCCCTTACTAACCCGTCTAAAAAATCCACCCATAATTATTAATTATTTATTTAGATGTATTATTTTATGTAAAGTCGACATCACATCAAGCGTAACAGTTTGTCCTTGAATCCACCTTTACTACGTTCGTAATAGAGGCGGCTTTCGTGGTGCAACTGTGACACAAGATGTGCTGTCTGTACAGTCGACCACAGAAGTAGCTTAACACTTTAGTACCATGTCGCACCGACTATTGCGCTCGTACTTAGTTGCTACCGTACTGTATTGATGCCATAGTTGTTGTGACATGGTACTTAGTGTTTAGCTACTTCTCTGGTCGACCGTACATTAAGTAATTAAAACATGAATTATAGCAAATTCTCTATATTTATATGGCAGCTCTGGACAGACCAAGAACTTCTTACAGGAGAATACTGTGTGTGGTGAGTGTGTTTTCTATGAAAAGTGTGGGTAATAAAACTAAGCAGGAAAATATTTTTTTTCTTTTTTAACAAGTATCCCTAAAAAGTGAAGTTTATTATCCCGCTTCCTTATTGTGTGCACAATAAGTAATTAGAGGTTGGTATGGCCATACGAGGACGTAACGTCGAGACCATCATCTGATTCCACTTTAAGGCTTAAGTGATTTATAATTAATAATAATAATATTCATACACTCACACCTATTATCTAGCCCAAAGTAAGCATCATTTAGAGCTTGTGCTATGGATACTAGATAAGGGATAAATAATGATAATAATATGTATATAAATACTAGAAATATACTAAATACTCATATAAACATCCATGACTCGTAAACAAATGCTCGTACTCATCATACAAACATTTGCTCCCACCGGGATTCGAACCCGGGACCTCTTGACCAAGTAGCCTGTATATTAAGGGTACAGACCACTCGGCCAACCAGTCATCAATTACATACAAAGATAACCTAACTAATTTTTATTTTCCCGGCGTTATCGCATTCGCTTAGCTTACATTGGTACTCAAGTTTATATTAATAATAATCAAACAGCTTACGTTAAGTCTTAATAAAATATACTTTAAAATTGTTATTGCTTAGAAAGCTCATCAGTTTCGACGTGTACCAATGTTTGCTCATGAGAAAATATGAGTGATTACCTTTTGATAACCATCGCACGCTGTCCTTGTTATTCTCGTTATAAGGCCATACTTTTACTAGTTTCATAATTGGGTTTTAATTTACTATCTCAATTATTTGTATGTGTAATTTACGATACGAAATTTTGTAATTCTGAGAGCTATAAGTTTTTAAAACAATACTCAATACTCAATCGTTTATTGCATTCCATAGGTATTTACTAGGTATTTACTAGGTGGTAGACCCATATGTAGGGTCGCCTGGGTAGGTACCACCGCCTTTCTTATTTCAGCCGTGAAACAGTTCGCTGTGTTTCGGATTGAAGGGAAAGGTAGCCAGTGTAATTACTGGGCATGGACGGCATTTCATCTTAGGCCTCAGGATGACAACGCACCTGCAATATCAAGTGCTTTTCCTTGTTATTGCAGGTGTCTATAGGCGGCGGTAACCGCTTACCACCAGGTGAGCCGTCAGCTTGTTTGTCATCTAGTTGTATAAAAAAAAAAAAAAAATTACAATAGATGTTTGATTACACAGTAGGAATCACTATGGACCCTGTCGGGCACAACAATAATGGAGAGAAGGAATACTTGTCATTATTATTAGTAATATATATGTACCTTATATTGTCATTGTTAGTTTCATTATTTTGATTAGTATTTTATCTTTAAAATCTATAATTAATTATTATTCATTATTATGTCATTATTATTATTACGTTATTGTTATTATTATGTCATTGTTATTATTATGTCATTGTTATTATTATTATATTTAATTTTATTATTAATTAGATATTTTAATTAGTATTTTATGATTTTAAATAAAAATAAGACAGTACTTTACAACTATTTTTGTAAAGTACTGTCTTATTTTTATATTTAATTTTCATACATAAGTTATGTCATTTGGTTTCCTATCTATTATTAATTTTTCAGTATTTTATTATAAATACTGAAAAATTAATAACACTTCTCTAATAGCGTGTCGCAGCTAAAAATACACAGAATGCGACACAACGCGACGTTCATGTATCGCATAGCAACACCCGCATCGACGATGCGTATACGTCCTTCGACACGATTGACCAGCAGTGTGATTCACAAACAAAGGTATTCGACATCGAGTTTGACTCTGACGAGTCTGACAAAGACGACGAGCTGCCATTGGTTTTGACTTTTGCGCACTGCGCTGCGCGAAAACGTATTGTCTAATCTCTACGTCGGTCTCTTGGCTGTGTACGATTGTCTCTGTTTTGGTTATACGACATGAAGTACAAACGATATTTTTTTATTACGTTTTTGTTGTGCTAAAATTGTATCGCTATGACTCCATTCAATATTTGATTTATTTTTACAAAATAAAGATATATAAATCAACAACTTTTTAGTTCCGGTTCACGTCGTGTTCGTCGCCGGAACGCTGGTGTCGCCAACGGTAGTCAAACAAACGCCAAAAGGTATGACAGCGCTGCCGACGAATCCGTGGCTGCTGACTTTAGAGAATCGTATAGCAGCCCCCTTATTCTCAACTGTCGGAAAGAATTCGAATTTCGGAAACTCTATACCTGTCACACTGTCGCATTGCGACAAAGCGAGACGGCATGTGACTTTTCGAATCGAATCCGTGATCCGACAGTTGAGAATAAGGGGGCAGCAGGCCCCGGTCGCGCTAATTCCCATCGCATCATTAAAGGCAAAACCAAAAACGTTACTTTGCGCACAATTTGTGTTGCGCTAAGCATTTGAACGGCCACCAAAAGGGTAATTGTCAATTTTTTTTAATTTAATAAATAAGATTTTTTTTTAAAACCCATGAAGTAATAATTCAGGAGAAATAGTAAGTTTAAGATTAATAGTTTCAGAGATATAGTTGTATGTTTGATGTGTAGCGCATCTCCAAAAACGCTCCATAGAAAATCTACGGAATAGGTGACATCACATGTTCCTATATTAATACGAAATGTATGGGCATATTGATAAAATCAATGATAACTATGTAATATGTATGTTTTTATTTAGAGTGGACAAAATAATATTAAGTTGTTTTAATTGCTGTGAGCAATTTAATACAATCAGCATTTTTGATAAAGTTTGGAAAAAAATTACCAATTTTATACATTTTCAAAACAGTAAGTATAACTTCAACAATTTTCCATATATTTTAAGTTTGAAGTGTTTGTATGGGTAACAGGAATGTATATTTTACGAATTTGTGAAAAATAGCGCCATATTTAATCTTAGGCAACATCTCAATTACCTTTTTTGCGAACTTACGTTAGTGTCTATGATTATAATTATAGTACATATTAATTTGGTATTTATTACATACAATAATAAAATAAAAACTTTCTAAAATGTGTAAATAAATCGAACGGTTTTTGACAGCATTTTAGATTCAAAGACGATTATGGGAACGTATTTACCGCTGTTGGACAAACGTTTTATTATTAGTTGGTGATGTCTAATAGCTTTCGTTGGCATTAAAAACGTTTGGAAAAAATGACAAAATTTTTTGTTTCCATAAGTAATGGTGGCCATACTAACCTCTTTGAATCTAAATTCTGCCACAAAGCGCCATACAGAACTGTGCTCAACGGAACGTTTTTGGTTTTGCTTTAATAATGCGTTTTAAATTAGCGAGACCCTGGGCTGCCTTAGAGGCTCAGGTTTGCCACTCACTCATGGGTCGACCGCCCTGGAGACTTTAAGCGAAACACTTTCCCGGGTGGTAATGCCTGTCGATTAGAAATTCTCCAGAGGCTTGGGGAGTTGAGGACTCTCCAGGTTCTCGTCTCCTTACCAGTTATGCAGTAAAGGTTATTAGAAGCCAACAGCAATAGTCAGTTAAAAAAAGGATGTACTAACATATACCTACTGTTTGAAATAAAACCAATTTACCGGATTTAACTCGCGTTTAATTAGATGTTACATTATTATGCTACACCCGACATTTCGTCTTTACTAACTTTACAGCGATCGTGGTCACGGGAAGACTGAAGATGTCAAATGTCTTTGATAAGTTTTAAGGCGATACCTCGTCGGAACTAGCGACACCACTAGATTTATATTAATTGTGGTGAATATAGAACATAATAAACAAAAACGCTTTAGTGAATGACTAAAGAATGATATTTGTAAGTTTTTGAGATGTGCTCGGTATAACATATTCCTCTACATGTAACCTATTTTTTCATTATTGCCGAAAGTGGCCACTTTTAACAATAATAAAAAATTTGGTTACTTAAAGCTAGACACTTTATACAAGATACATCTTTAAAAATTACAAATACCGTTCTTTAGCAATTCTCTAAAGCGTTTTTGTTTATTATGTTCTAAATTCACCATAATTAATAACAATCAATTGGTGTCGCTAGTGTGCACGAGGTAGCCCCTTAAGTTAACTACCGTAACTTTGTGTTATATTTTGAGCGGTCCGAATCACGCATACGGAGCTCACGGTGTCAGTTTTTTCGTTGGTGTCGGTATTTAACTTAAAACTTATCAAAGACATTTGACATCTTCAGTCTTCCCGTGACCACGATCGCTGTAAAGTAATCGAAACATCGGGTGTAAAATAAAAAAGTAAAATCTAATTAAACGTGAGTTAAATCCAGTAAATTGGTTTTATTTTAAATTGTGTAGTGCTAGCGAAAATGTAAGACAATACTATATATACCTACTAGTTACTTAGACGGTTATAGCATCTTGGGCTACGGAAACACTCATGCTTTGCTTACCCTATGAAAATAAAACGTTCTGTTTAAAGCATATACTATAAGACGAGTTCATATTCAGATTCAAACATGATAAATCAGAGGTGACAATTTTCGACTGACCCATCCAAGATTGACCATAGCTAAGGTTGCTTTGGTTTCGTGATCTCAACATAAAAGCTGAAACCGTTACGCGAGCGAGTTCCTAATATAGGCTAAATAAATAGCTTAGTATTATGCTGGTCATACGCATCTTTGTCACCCAAGCCTGATTCAGTTATGGAATCCGCTCGCTACACATAAATAAGTCTAGTTTTGTAATACAATAACATACAGGTTAAATTTCCACATTAAACAGAACCGGTCCTCTGTCCGTCCGTAGGTATTTCTGCGCGGGCGCATGATCTCATTCACATATCACTTTCACCCTGACACGACTGACCGATTCAATGCAAATTGTATAATAAATGGTCAAATCAGATTTTCTTGTGTTTTCGAAAATGGCGTAGGATTTCAATATAACTAATTTCGCGTTTAAGCATAAAATTGATTGGTCCATGGGTATAAATAAAAAAAATCGGTACAATAATAACATAGACTAGGCGGTAGACCCATAGGTAGAGTCGTCTGGTCTTATTTTATCCGTGTAACAGTTCGCTGTGTTTCGGATTAAAGGGAAAGGAAGCCAGTGTAATTACTGGGCATGGACTGCATTTCATCTTAGGCACCAGGATGACAACGCACCTGCAATATCAAGTGATTTTGCCTAGTTATTGCAGGTGTCTATAGGCAGCGGTAACCGATTACCATTCGGTGGGCCGTCAGCTTGTTTGTCACTTAGTTCTATAAAAAAAGACGTATATAAATGTTGGGAACAGGGGGAGTGATCTCCTATACTGTCAATATCACGTTTTGACTTAAATTTGACGATCGGCTGGCCGAGTGGTCTGTACCCCTTGCTACAGGCTACTCGGTCAGGGGTCCCGGGTTCGAATCCCGGTAGGAGCAAAGTTTGTATGATGAGTACGAGCATTAGTTCACGAGTCGTCGATGTTTAGTATACCTATTTCGAATATTTATATACATATTATTATAAATATTTCTTCGATATCCAGTATCCATAACACATGCTCTTAATGATACTTCTGAGTGTATGAATATTATTAATTTAACAATTAATGTATACAAACATTAAAATAATGCAAAAGACATTTAAGGAAAAATTGTACATAGGTAGGCTGCTTATTTCTAAATTAAATCTATTCCAGCAGTCCTAAACAGTTACAATTAAAACATGACATACGAAATTTTAGTTGTTAAGTTGTTAAGTAATGATAAGCCCGAAGGTGCTGTCAACATTATTGTTATGGCAGCACACTTAGGTAAGATGGTGGTAGCTAGTCAGGCGTACTTAGAAAAAGCTCTACCACCAACCAAGGAATTGAATTCCGGACCTCTACACCAGAGGTAAGTGGTTTCAACCACTTTGTATAAGATATAAAACGAAAAAGAAAGAAAGGAAATATTTATTTAGTGACTAATGTAAACAGTTGCGATTTTTTACCTCTTCAATGTTAGATGAAAATGATAAGGTCAAGCAATTACTTTATTAAAAGACATATTAATTTTTATTCCGATAATCCAAAGTAGGTCCCGTGATAAATAAAATAGCTAAGTAGCTCTTAAAACTTAATTAATTCTGATCGTTATACCTTCAAAATTAAACGTCAACGAGGCTATATAACGGAGAGTGCTCCGAATAGCTTTTCGACCTTATCCCACCTTCCCCCTTCCTACTCAGGAGCACGCGTGCCGGTTTTCGGAGTCATCAATTCACTGTCTCCACCTCAACATCACGCACAAAGAAATTTAGTAGCTCGTTTCTTTTTCGTACTTCCCAAACTTGGAATTTGCCAGCACATATTTTCCCTCTTTCCTATAGCATCGGTTCCTTCAAGAGAGGCGTGAAAAAGCACCTTTTGGAGGCGGCTAGAGCAGTGTCTATACTGCACTAGCTATCTTCGTATCTTCGTATCTTCTTACCGCTTCACATCAGGTGGTGTTGGGTCAATTGCCGTGCTTTGTATAAAAAGAGAGGTATTTTTTAAGTTAGAACTTAAAGCACCCGACTGAAGAAGACCTTCTACCTTACCTTGTAGTGAAGTGTTTTTACGTAAGGTCGCCAGGGCTTATCTGGGAGCAGACGGAATTAATTGTCTACTATGTTGTCAATATGACGTTTCCTTTTAATTTCTACAGTGTAGGCAACGCGTGAGCAGTTAAAAAAGCATAATATTGACATTCAGAAAACTTTAAATATACTTAGCCAATTTTGTTATTAGGATAACCAAACTTTACTTGTTTTACAGTTTTATAGATTTATTCTATTATTGCTTAATACTTATAAATTATCTTGAGTAAAAATGCAAACCTTGCTTAATTAATACCGTTTTAACTAAATAAATAATGAGCAAGTCTTAAAAACCGAGTTCAACACAGTAAAATGGCAACAATAATTTAATTTAAATAGTTCGTACCGGTTCGTACTAATCTAATTTAAGGTATTTCCCGATTCGATTGTCTTTTGTTTCAAGAAATACTTAGTACCTATAACACACCAACCTCCAACCAACCAGTATCTTAAAATTAAATTGAATAATTTTAACTTATATTGAATTATTTTTCTTTTTTGTCAAAACTTGAATCGAAATTATTTAAAATCTTACTAACGAGTTTATTGCTAAATTTTCCAGGTCCGAATTGACTTTCTTCGCAGACTCCAGACCACTCAGTCTTAGCGGGTATTCGCAGGATAAACTTAGACGCTGGGCTAGCCCTGCTAACGCCCCTGCTTAGTCAGCGGTGGGTAGGTGTTTATAAAATGCTTAAAAGAAATTTTATCACGTAAATACTATTACAGTCTCCAAGAGTACCTAAACGACAAAATAAATTAAACTATAAGAGTGTCTAGTTATTATTTATCTGTTAACTGTTATACACAAATGCATGTACACATAAATAAATTTAAATAATTGGAATTTTTTTGTTTAATGAGTAAGACGTCGTCCTCTCCTCTACCCATTGCGATGCCCGACAGGGCCCATAATCTGATCTATATAATTATGTGTATCACCTATCTACTACATTATGGTTGCAATAAATGATTGAGTGTTGAGTATTGAGTAGGTCCTACAGAAAACTTTCAATACTGTAAATAGAGGTCAATCTTAGCCGTCAAACGAGCAATGCTACACTAGCGCTGCGAGGAGAAACAGATGTAAACAGTACCGTTTATTCCCTACTTGTATCTATGTGTGCGTGAATGTATGCATGTGTTGCACTACGTAGGTACCTATTGAAACTATTGTTTATTTTCTGAATTGATAGTAGTGATGCTGTTTTTCATCAGTACCTAATAGTGCATTCAAGTTAGTAAATCAAAACGCAACTGATAAAACTGACACAATAACCTATAAGTTATTTATGAAATAAGAACTATTTGTTTTTCAAAAAATGATTTATATTGCCTTTCTTTTACAATACTTTATAAACAGACTTAACACCTATACAGTCCTGCCCGCCTAGCATGACCACCAAAACGGACCAAAGCGATAAATGGCTTTATCATATCGCGTTTCGGTGGCCATGCTAGGCGGGCTGTCCTGTCTCAAAAACACTATATAATGTAAAAATATCTCGCTTCGCAAATATTTCTATTTTCACAGTCTAGTCTTACCTCAACACACAAATGTTTTAAATGTGATGACATACTAGTTGAATCTTATCTAAACCGGTGGAGAAAGCCCCGATTCAACGGACTTTACGAAAGCGAAATAAACTAAAAATTTAAAAACTCCAAATTCACCAACAATAGTAACTCTAGCGACGACGACGACCATATTCGTGTACATAATGATAGCATTTTTGTACTATTTGTTTTTTTTGTTAATTCTCCCTATAAAGGGAAGGCAAAGGGAACTAATGCCCATGCAGCCATGTCTTCAGTATTTCTTTATTTCTTCTTTTATTGCATTAAAATGCTGGCGTGACGCATTTCAATGCTTTTTGGGAGTATTTGACAGGAAATATTGATGACAGTCACTTTATGTGCTACTTAATGAGGTGGATAACCACAAAAAAGTTCTCATCGTATTTCACACCATAATCACTTTTATTCTAATAATCTTTTAGTTGCACATCAACACAAACACTTTGTATATAAAACAACACCACTTTTATAACACAAAGTTTGCTCCGACACAATTTTTAATGATTGAAATAAAAATCTTGACCGACGCCATTAAAACCCGCCAAACACTCCGCATTTTTGTACATAGTTTTGGTGTTGCCAGTCAAGTTCTTGTAATTGTACTAACCATTGCATGTAAAATAAATAAATCTTAAAAACTTATAAGGTTTTCATAAAATAAAGCAATAAAGTTGAAATTGAAATTGAAAATATTTGACGTAATACTAATGTATTTCTATGTTTTATTCTAATGCACTTAAATAAAATAAATATATTTGTCGACTAAAATAATACATGAGTACTTACGTAGAATTGAAATTTAATTTCACAATAACAAGTGGGTGTACCGGAAACTCTAAACGGGACAGCCAATGAATGAGGGGACAGAAGAGCCATCTGAACTGAAGAGAATCAACTAGGGACTTGTTAAGCTACAAAATTAAAAAATGAGACTTGCAGTACTGTTTCGTAGAGATAACAGTATAATATAAATAGGTAGGTTACTTCCTCAAGCAATGCTCGTACTTCTGCATCAAGATTGAATACCCTGGTAGGTCCGTCAATGGATTTCTCCTGGTTGAAAAGAGGTTCAAGTTAAATGGCTAACCGTCAGCCGTTAATCAACTTGTCTACCTATCAGTTACTGGCTAAAATGCATTACGTATGAAGTTTTTGACAATCCTTTGAGTATTGGTTTCGAAAATCCATTTTCGACTCACTTTTCTAAATTTCAAATTATATGACATCCCCCTCCATTTTGTATACATATTGAGAAAAAGAGATGCCAATTTTTTCGTCGTTTTTTTTCTTTATTTGTATTTCTTACAGTAAAGTAGGCGATATGAACGCACAAAATCAAACATGCTAATAAGGCTTAATGAGCGTTTATAAGTAGCACGTAAGTGTATACTTTGCTTTATAAATTGTATCATTGCAATACCAAAATTAACAAGGACTTAAACACCAATGTCGGTGAACTGGTTACCAATTAAATAGTTGTTTTACTCCAAAGTAGGTAAAGGTCGTTCAAATAAAAACTAAAATATCAAAACAACCACGCATTATATGGAAAACAAAACACTTATTTTTTAACTATACGCGAAGCAAGCTCACTGCCTTCTTGGTGGTAAGTGGCTGACAAGGAAAAAATCACTTGGTATAGCAAGTGTGTCGTCATGCTGAGGTCGAACATGAAATGCCGTCTATACCCAGTAACCTATTTTCGAGTATTTCCCAAGCATGAGTATAGTTGGAGGATGTAGGTACTCTAATGCAGCTAAAACGTGCAGTGCTCAGCCACTGAGAGATGATTTTAAATAATGCATTTTTTTAATTGAACTAAGATCTCTGCGTTCATGAATCATGGTTATTTGCCATCAAAGGAGGTAAGCTTTATCTCTGGTAGTTTAATAGACATGAATTGGGCACCTCCAGAACAGGAGTGTGAGCACTTGGTATTGGACTTTTATCTTCATCTATTTAACATTTCGCTAAGGCAATCACACTGTAATACTGTTGTTTAATTAATCACTGAATATCACAGTAATTAACTAGGTGGCAGCCCGTATGTAGAGTCGTCAGGGTAGGTACCATCGCCTTTCTTATTTCAGCCGTGAAACAGTTCGCTGTGTTTCGGATTGAAGGGAAAGGTAGCCAATGTAATTAAGGTAGTTCAACTTTTGGAACCGGTGTAAATTTAGACATGATAGACAGATTTACAATAAGATATTGTGAGACCATTTATTAAATAGATATACATAGTTTGTGATTTTTGACGATTCAAAAGAGCTTCTTAGGAGCCTACATGAATAAATATATTTTTGATTTTGATTAATTACTGGGAATGAACGGCATTTCATCTTGGGGCTCAGGATGACAACGCACCTGCAATATCAAGTGATTTTCTCTTGCTATTGCAGGTGTCTATAGGCGGCGGTAACCGCTTACCCGCTTACCATCAGGTGGGCTGTAAGCTTGTTTGTCATCTATTACTTTAAAAAAATATCAAAGGATTTTTCCTTACTATTGCAGGTGTCTATAGGCGGCGGTAACCGCTTACCATCAGGTGGGCCGTCAGCTTGTTTGTCATCTAGTCGTATAAAAAAACCAAAAAAAAAATGCTGTTTTTATTATTTTGAACGGAATAGCTCTTGGCCTTTATCTCACCTGATGGTAAGTGATGCTGAGACCAAAAATGTAAGCGAGGTACACCCGGATTCCTGAACCACAGAGGAACTGGTTATATTACCTCCATCAGCCGGAACACAACACTGCTGTCAACACTATTGCTATGACGGCAGACTTGGTTCAGTGGTAGTAGCTAGCCAGGTGGACTTACAGATGTCCTACCACCTAACAAATGAAGCATAAAACTTCTGCCCCTATGGGACGGAAGCTGGACCAGGTCCGAGGTTACAACACAAGTAATTTCAACTACAATAACACGCCCGTCCATTATCTTTATCTCAATATTATTTCAAATCCTCGCTACACCGGTTTGGAGAAGGATCTGTAAAGCTATTAAAGATGACTAAACTGGATTTTATGTAACAAACACTTACGCAACTCACTTTAAATGGAGGTAAATGGACATACATGTCTCTTCTCGGACACCAAGTTTCAAAATCTTAACATTTTTAGTGTGAATGTTGATCTTATGAAAGGAATGCTGTTAAGTGGGTGAACTTTGAACCCTTTGTTGATGTAATAAGGTTAACTGTCGCAAAACAAAGCTTTTAAAACACAAATGGTAATTGTATAAATTAGTATATTCTTTGAACAGCCTTCAATTGTTTTTTTAAGTTATTAAGGGCTGATTTTTCAATCCTCAGATAATTTTTATCTAGAGAATAATTTTGACGTTTTGACAGATTTTCTATGGATTAACTGTCAACTTGTCAAAGTTATTCTCTGGATAAATCTTAACTGGGGATTGAAAAATCAGCCCTTAGTTAACCAACCTTATATAACTTGATATAATGTAGTACGAGCATAGTCATTCTCGAACTATGATCTAGCAAAATAATTGCACAACTAGTTAAAGAAAAACACCCCATCCTTTACTTATGTTTAAATTATTGTGGACCGGGGCTGCTTGGCACAGGTATATAACACTTATACTAAGTGTCCGTAGCTCATTTGTTTCTATGGGCATACGTGATGAGGAATAAATTTATAACTATTTAAATTATCTTAAAAAGAACAGGTACATTAAATTCTATTTATTTTACAATTGACTGATTGATTCTGATATGGTTTTAACAACTACAATAGTAGAAAATTATCCGTGGCCTAAGAGCATTCATTTCCAAACACCACAGCAAACACAATGAAGTAAAAGATCACTTAAGTCAGTCACACAAGCAACCGCACAAGCAAGCCACGCGCTTTACAAAGTGTATGTTCCTTAATACTTTATACTACAAACAAGTGTAGTAGATCTCTAAAATGAATCACGTATAACTGCATAACAATTGCTCTTCTATTCTAAATGCTCACATATTAAATGGTCAGTCCTAAGGTAAATTAGCTTTTAATGACTACACGAAAACTCTGATAAAGGTGCTGCCACACTGCTGTTTAAAAATATTTACAAACATTTTCTAACACTAATACATTTACTAACAAATGTTAGGAATTGTTACATTCTGTTAGGAATTGTTACATTCTGTTAGGAATTGTTACATTCTGTTAGGAATTGTTAAATGCTCCTACACTGGTGGAAAATGTTTACAAACATTTATAACATTTAAAATTATTTAACAACATAACATTTGGCTTGGATTATTTGTTTACAAATTGTTAACTAGTTTAGAAATGTTCACTAACATTATCTAACATGAAAAAAAATTCTAACATTGTCATCGAAGGTTTCTTAACGAATGTTTACTAACGTTTGTAAACATTTTTAAACAGCAGTGTGGCAGCACCTGTACGCATTATTAAGTAGTATTTTATTTTTCTCAAAAACCACGAGAAACACACGTAACAGCTAAAGCCAAGAAACTTATGTATAAAGAATAATACATTCGCATAATGGTCGCATCGTCATGACCAATGCACGTTACTTCCTACATAAAAACAAAATAGAGCTTCGAATGTGATAGAAGTGAAAATTACTTGCCTTACTTTTTACCTTATGGCTGTAATGTAGACATCGCTTCGAACAATTGTTCTAACAATAAGATCTTTTTCAGCCTGATATTTTTTTTACTGTTTCAGCAAATATGCAAAATAAAGAATTTCTTTACATGTACCTACTTAATGCTACCTACGCTTTGCAATTGAGGACATTGCGGATGTCTATGGCAGCACTCTACCTGAACCATTTACGATCAGGTGAATCACTTGCCTGGTGTTTAAAGACATAAAATAATCAAGCATCAGGATCGCAGCCTTTATAGAATTATAATGCAAAGGCCACTACCAATTAGATAAGCCGTGCCTGTATTGAGTATTCCATGAGTATTTTTCGAGCAGGAGCTCAGTTTATGGGATGATTGACTAAAAGATCAACTTTATTTTACGTATGGGTACAATACATATTACTATATTTATATTGCGCACAAAGTGACGCAAATTCCAACTCAGTGCTGTAGCGAGCGAGCACTATCGTTCAAATATACCAACAACTCTCATCGCATTTGCCGTGAACGCGTATAACTATTTTTACTACTATAATTTTTTAGCTGTACAAGCTATTTTAATTGGCAATCAGTTAGCATTAGCATATAAATTACAAGCCACAACCTCGTCTAAGCTTAGTCATTTGCCAGGTCTAAGCGTACGCACGTCTATGCCTGGTGGACTATCAATCTTGCGCGTGCGCCGGCGGCGTAATGTCTCTATTACGACAAAAGAGGCGTCGGGACTGCCCTGACATCACGCTACTGCTCTGAGCTTGAACTATACACCTGCTGGGCTTAGATATTTTATTCCTTGTCTTTAAAATGATATTGATTGAAAAATAATTTATTGTGTGAGCAAGCACTGCCTCGTCAGCATTTTCACCGTTGATCAAACTAGTAGGTAATTAGCTGTAAAAGTTTTGTCAAATCAGTTGGCAATCATCAAGCTGTCAAGCCGCACCTGCTTTTATGATTTAACATTGTTTTTTTTTCAATCAGTTGATTTACAACAGTTTAATTTTTTTTCTAAATAAGTATACCTACAACAGAATTATTGTGGTTGCTTTTGAGTTCTAGATTCAATTAATATCAATAGTACTTTACGTAACCTAGACTTTACCTTACTTTACTAATGATTAGAATATGTTTTGTTTTATGGGCAAAACCTAGCCACAGTACAAAAGCTACGAAAGAAATATTAAAAAGCTTTATTGATTTTTTTCACGGAGTTATACTTAAATATTGTGTAAATATCTATGGAAAATCTGAAACTTTTTAACTACAAAATAATGCGTAACTTGACAAGAGCATATCGCGTAGATTTTTCATAACGCTTAGGTGGCAATCAAGCATATGGCGCACCTGATGGCAAGCGGTTATGGACGCTTGCAACACCAGGGGTATCACTCGCGTGTTGCGGACCCCTTAAAAACCTTTTCACGCCCTTTTTGAGAACCCCATGCGGTTTTGTAGCACGATGCCTACTAGCGCCCTCAGTTGACTTTTCAGTAATTTCAAGCAATTGGTAGCACCATGAAAATCTTACGAAACCTTCATACATAAGATCGCACTATACCTATGATTGCAACTTGATGTACTCGTATACATACTACAAACCATGCAACAAACAAAACATATTTACCTGGAAGATGCATTTAGTTCGTAATAAAAATACTTGGTGGTACTACTTTACTAGGTGCTAGGCCCGGTGAATGGGCTTCGGCAGAGCCCAGTGGAGTTAGCGGGGAGTTTTCCAATAGTATCAGCCCCACGACTCCCACAAACGCCCGTCGCTTAACCAGCGGCGAGTCAGACCTACCGTCTCGGTAGATACCATCGACTTTCCTATTTCGTCCGTAAAACAGTCTGCTGTGTTTTTTTTTTATAAAAGTAGATGACAAACTAGCTGACGGCCCACCTGGTAGTAAGTGGTAACCGCCGCTACAGGCAATAACAAGGAAAAAACACAGTATTGCAGGTGCGTTGTCTACTTGAGGCCTAAGATTAAATGCCTTCCATGCACAGTAATTTCACTGGCTACCTTTCCCTTTAATCCAAAACACACCTAACTGTTTCACGGTGGAAATAAGAAAGGCGGTGGTACCGACCCAGACGACCCTACATAAAGGCCTATCACCTAGTAAAACCAAGTTTTAGATTAAAAAAAATATATAGGCAACGTAATTAATGGACACAGGAGGCATTTCTTCTTAGGCCTTAGGATGACAACGCACCTACAATACCAAGAGATTATTGCTTGCTATCGCAAGTGTCTATAGGCGACGGTAGGCACTTAGCACCAGGTGGCCGTCAGCTTGCTTGTCATCTGTTGTATAAAAAAACAGGACAATGAGTTAAAATAGACTAGAAATTGAAAAAAACAACACATTAAAATATTATATGTTTCAAATAACAATGCATTTTTAAAGTCATTCAAGAGTGTTTTCAAAAGTAGGCATCGATAAAACCAGACAGATTTATTTCCGAAATTTACATAAAAACTTTAATGACCAGTAATTGACCACATCCCGTAACAGATCGCCACGAGTCCGAGTGACCTCTCACTTCTGAGGCTGAGCAAACATGCTCCTGCGCACACTGTTAAGAGACTCGCCGAAGTCGAGAACTTTTTCCTATTATTTTTACGACAAAATAATGTAAAAAAGTATAATTATACTTTTTAACAATATTTTGTCGTAAAAATATGATGATGGTCCGTTTCAGTTGATTGGTTTAGTTGATCGGAGTGAAAAGCCAGGAAAAAACCGGCCAAGTGCGACTCGCACTCGCGCACAAAGGGTTCCGTGCCATTATCTATAAAGAAGACGGATGTACAGCGGCAGCGGAGTCTTAGTAATAGGGTCCCGTTTTACTCTTTGGGTACGGAACCTTAAAAATCATGTCCTAGGGCAGGGACCGTACCCACAACCTTCTACAATCTGGGTGACTGCTCTATCTATCACAGTAATTGCACATAATACTATTTGCTTTCTTAATAAAATAAAATTAAATGAGACACATTCTATGAGCCATATCACAGTAATTGCACATTGTACTATTTATACCATATGCCATATTACGTAATAATTGTGATTTATGTAATTTAACGAAGTCATTTCTAAAGCAAAAGCGATTGAGTACAAAATTCGTAATAAATAATTTTGACACCGATCCCCGCCTTAAACCTATAAAGCACTTTCAACGTCCCAAGATGACAGACCAGTGAAAGTAATGTATGACCGAATTGTTTCATACCAACGCAATCAATTCGAGTGCCTTTTGTATATGTAATCGTTTATTTGAGGGAAATTCGACTAAATGTTACGTAACATGCTTAAGTACTAGGCTGCGTATGAGCAGCCGACATTGTGAATGCCAGAGATGACTATTTATTGATTGCCAGCCAAACTATTCGTAAAGTTTGTCTTGTGATTGTGAGTTCGATTCTGGAGAAAAAACTGTTCAGTGTTTTTACTCTCGATGTCAAAGCTGTTGGCTGTTGGAATAATATATAAATAATAATAATATTAGGCTAGTAAGCATCACAAAGAGCTTGTGTTATGGATACTAGATAATTGATGAATATTGATAATTTAGGTATATAAATATTAGAAATATACTAAATAAACATATAAACATCCATGACTCGTAAACGAATGCTCGTACTCATCATACAAACATTTGCTCCTACCGGGATTTAAACCCGGGACCTCTTGACCGACTTGACATAACAAGGGGACGTCAAATAATATTGTAATATAAATTTTGGAAATTCTTCCTACACTAAGTAGACATATAAATTCATGAAAAAACAATGGCAATAATCATACTCACTATCGTCGGAACATCTGGTTTAGTAGACATCTATACTGATCACACAATGAGAAACAAAAACAAAAAATATATTTGCCGAGTAGGTTATTCCTATCTCTGCTGGGTCCGTCTGCGTAAATAATTTGATTTCATGACATTTCTTTGAAATAATGCAGCCAATGCTATATTATTTCATACAAATGTCATGAAATTATCAAATGAATAAGATATATTTGAAAGCTTTATATGCGAAAGAACATGACTTTTGTATGCGATATCTTCCTAAAAAACATACTAAATTACGATTCTTTTTTGAATAGCGTTTTTACAACTTTATTTATTTCTTCAATAAATAGTAAGTATGTCAATAGTTGATTAATATTGCAGAAGCGATAGTATATCTGCAATCAATAGCTTCTTAGATAAAGCGAATTGTTTGAGGTGCGATTACAAAGTTGTCCAAAAACGCTCTATAGAAAATGATGCGGAATAGTGACGTCACACCTTCCTACTGGCCGCCGAATATGTTGGACAAAATTAATAATATATGATCTACATAGTTGGCATATAAAAAGGTATTACATTTAAAGTGAGCAAAGTAAATAGTACATGTCTTTAATGTATTGTATAATATGTATTTCGCCATTTTATAAAAACTTCTAAGCAACATAACTTCAATACAATAAAAAATTACTTTGCAAAGCAGTTTTTAGTAACAATAATTCATATTTTCAAAATTTATTAGAAAAACCTACATTTTTACTTGTAGGAAACAACTATATTGATTTTCTGAAATAGTACAGATATCTAATCTGGCGCAGATTGTACCCATCTTTATTACTGAACAAATTAACATGTGCAGATCACGTTACGCAAGACTTGCTATGTAAAAACAATTCTTAAGGCAACTAAATAAAGACAATTCGAATCCAAACTGTTGCCCTAGATATGTTGTCTACTGTACTGCGTGTTTCGTAAGTAGATGTTATCTGACTCAATAAAGGAAGCCTGTATGGCGTTAAATGACCGCTCTGTCTTTTAAACAATAGTAATATTTAAGACGAAACAGAACACGGTACACAATGTAGGTACAGTCTGCAACGAAAGTTCACACTTTAAAATTTGTCAGGTCATTACCCTTATTGTTTTAATAACAATATAATATAATATTCACTCACACCTATTATCTAGCCCCTTAGTTCACAAAGTGGTCCAGGTGGAACCCCAGGGATCCACGGGAGACTCGACGGAGGTCTATGTTGGCGTGACAAAAAAACGCAATTTTTGACGAGTTTTGGGAATATGATAGAAATGTAGCTGCTGGGGGTCCGCCGGATCCAGCAAAATTTTGAAAGTGTTCTATGAGAAAAAAAAGTCTGAGAACCTCTGATCTAGCCCAAAATAAGCATCATTCAGAGCTTGTGTTATGGATACTAGATAACGGAGAAATAATGATAATAATCATAACCATAATATGTATATAAATATTAGAAATACACTAAATAAACATATAAACATCCATGACTCGTAAACAAATGCTCGTACTCATCATACAAACATTTGCTCCTACCGGGATTTGAACCCGGGACCTCTGGATCGAGTAGCCTGTATGGCAAGGGGTACAGACCGCTCGACAAGCCGGTCGTCTTCGACCAGCCGGTAGTTATAATAAAAACAATAAAACTTAGTAACTACTAGCAGCAATAAAATATAAAACTTACTAGTAGCAGCTACATCTTACACGAAGATGTCGGTTCATAATCACCTTCAATATGCGTTCTACTGTTGGGCACTGGCCTTCCAGCATGGGGGAAACACATGAGAAGTCTGAACACCACCACGCTGGCCCAATACAGGTTGGTGTGTTACAGCGGTTGCAATACTAACCGAGACCAACGGCTTAATGTGCCTTCCGAAGCACGGAGGAGCTCAAGATAACAAATTTTGATTGACCCATCCGGGGTCCTCCATGGCGAAAGTTGCTTTGTTTTCGTAATCGAAACCAAAGCGTACGAACCACTACGCTACTGAGCGTCAAAAGTTGTTTAACTTTACCAAAATATAAAAATACTATACAGAAACGGATCAATTTATAAGTAGAAAAAATTCACTACTATTTTTAGGTCTGTTTGTTCAGTTATTTCTTACTTCTAATACAGTTAATAACTTAATATCATTGACGTTTTGTAACCCTTGACTTTTTTAAGACCGTAGAAAGAAAGAAATAAAAAATATTTTATTTAAATAGGCCACAAAGAAGCACTTTTAAATCTTTCTTTTTTTATTTATTTCCTCGGCCACAGAGGAACTGGCTATCTAACCTCTAACTGCCGGAACACAACAATGATAATGGTAGCTAGCCAGGCGGACTTAGAAAAGCCCTACCACCAACCAAACGAGCACAATTTTTTCCCCCTGAACCTGGAATCGAACCCTGGGCCTCTAGATCTGAGGTAGGTAGTCTCAACCTCTAGACCACAGAAGCGGTTAAAAAAATAAAATATAATACAGTAATACACTAACAGAAATAATTGAACCAATCGAGGTTCAAACTATTACGGTAATAATCAACGTGTGAACTTTTTTGAATGCATTATGATTTTTCTATCTAGTTTTATCTGTAACACGTTAATTTATTTATATTTCATACTAATAAAAAAATATCATATTTCAGCAATCCATACAAATATTATAAAAGCGAAAGTAACTCTGTCTGTCTGTTTGTTACATTTTTACTCCTAAGCCGCTGATCCTATTTAGGTGAAATTAAGCATAGAGATAGATTACACCCTAAGTAACTACATAGGCTGCCTTTTATATCGACGTGAGGAGAGCCGTGAGCGTGAGCGAGTATTTTATATTTCTTCAATGATATCCAATAAAAATGAAAGGACGTTTAAAAGAATCAGTAATGTATAATATTATCTTTATTGAACAACCAAACTTAGACGTAATTATATTACTGTTACGATTTGGACCTCAGATAAGTAATAAAATAAAAGTAATACAAAATAAATTACCATTAATTAAGCAATCAAAGACTGACCACGCCGACGTTAAATAAAATATCGCATTCACTTTCGCGCCGCTACAATGGTTGCGTACAGTTACAAGCAATAATAAGTATCCACTTTTAACAGTTCTCGACTCAAATTGCAAAAATAATAGAGGTGCTCAAATAACAAATGTTGGCAGTTGTCAAATCCGGCTCGAAGGACCATTTCATGTAGGAGATAAGGTGCTACACCAGAATAAATCAAAATAGTGTTTTACGTATCGGTACACATGAATGAATTATATGAGTAATGTACATGCGAGTCTTGAGTTGATGGCGAATTGAATGGACGTCGAGCTCCGGTTTAGATGCATATTGGTGCAAAAAATACTACATCGACAATGTGCGGTGGTTTGTACCGAACAACAGGGACGTCGTCTTCGTTCAAATTAAAATATAAATTTGACGCATAATTGTATTATACATTCATGACAGAAATCCTAAAAAACACGATATTTCATTCTATTTTTATGGAATTAAAATAATCAAACACCAATCTCAGTACATGACATCACTTGTTGATGGCAACAGACGCTGACAAATAGAAAACCATCTAAATCACCACAGTAACTTAGCAGCGTTTGGTAACAGGTGACGTCACAGCAGTCACGTGACATTATATACGTTTTCGAGCGAAATTTGAAACAGAATTTAAGGTACATGATTTTTAAAACATTAGTCGTGTTAAAATAATTATGGTCATTATTTTGGACTATAACAAGTACTGATATATGACATTACTTACTCCCAAAATTTGTCAACCTCCCTCTTTTTTTTATATAACTAAATGATAAATAAACTGGCGGCCCATCTGGTGGTAAGCGGTTACTACCGCCTATACACATCTACAATAACAAGGAAAAAACATTTGATATCACACTTCATTGATAAAACATTGATAATACACCTCAGGATGACAAAGCACCTGGCGTTGTCATCCTGGGGCCTAAGATGAAATGCCGTCCATGCCCAGTAATTACACTGGCTACCTTTCCCTTCAATACGAAACACAGCGAACTGTTTACGGCTGAAATAAGAACGGCCAACCCAGACGACCCTACATACGGGCCTACCGCCTAGTAAATTATAATGATAATTAATGCTCGTGACTGTAGGTACAGTCGAAGCATAACAGTTGGACGTTGACGTCACCCTTACTGCACTCGTTATAGAGGCGGCTTTCGTACTGCAACTGTTACACTTGATGTGCTGTCGTGTGTACCTCTCAATATTCACTTATTACTTGCACTTTGTATCATAAAGCGGGGAGGGATAGACCACAGGGGTGCTTAACTACTCAACCCGTGAAACGATCTTTATTTTATACAAGACACTTTTTTATACAACCATAATGACGAGCAAACTGATAGCCCATCTGGTGGTAAGTGGACAACTTTGCTTTAGGATACCAACAATGACAAGGGAAAAATCACTTGGTATTACAGGTGCGTTGTCTTCTTGAAGCCTGAGTGAAACATTATGCCTGCCATGTCTGAAATACAGTGTACTCTTTTACGGCCGAAATAGGAAAGGCGGTAGCACCTACCCTAGATAAACCAACCTACATAGTTACCTAAGTAGTTTGAAGAAGAATCAAAATACAAAAGTATGTTCATGAGAATCACAATTATTTGTTTTTCAATTTGAAATTTAATAATGTGTGTAACGAAACGCAATTATTGTTAATAATCAGGCAAGTTGTTAGAAATATCATCCAGATCATAACAAATCAGATGCAGGCAATCATGAGGGGAAGGGGTGGAAACAGCTGATACTAATGTGTAGGAAAAGCTTTTAAAAAATTGCTGAGTTTTCTCTGTGTATTGTTTAAAAATTAAGTAAAAGTTTCCCTTAAAGTGACACTTTTCACCGAAAAACATTATTTGACGCATGAATTTTTTTAAGACTACGTCTAAAGTATGTAGGTTGAGGAGCTCGGTGGCGTAGTGGTTTGAGCGCTCTGGTTTCGTTTATGAAAACAAAGCAACTTTCGCCATGGTCGGTCCTGGGATGGGTCAACCAAAATTTCTAATCTCGATCTCCTCCGTGCTTCGGAAGGCACGTTAAGCCGTTGGTCCCGGTTGTTCCTGCAACCGCTTTTACCCACCAACCCGCATTGGGCCAGCGTGGTGGTGTTATGGCCCAATCTCCTCATGTGTTTCTCTCATGTAGGAAGGCCTGTGCCTAGCAGTGGGACGTATATAGGCTGGTGATGATGATGATAATGTAGGTACCATTTTGTTCGATAACTTTTTGCCATCTTGTAGGTAGGGACATGATCCCATTGCTATAGAAATTTTGGGGCTTCTGATCAAAATACCGCGACAAGTGGTTTTGGCAGTCCTCTCGTGATGTTAACCTGACACTGCCTAGAGAATTCTGAAGAGAGCAAAACAGGTTGAAATCTAATGGTGCAAGGTCAAGACTATACGGCAGATGCATTAACACCTGCCAGCGAAACTCTGTAAATTTATGCTGAGTGACTAAAGATGTGTGAGGTCTAGCGTTATCATGATGGAAAACCACACCCCTTCTGTTAATTAATTCCGGCCGCTTTCTCTCAACTTCTTGCTATAGTCTCATCAGTTGTTCGCAGTACAGTTCAGAATCGATGGTCCTGCCTGGTGGTAACAGCACATAATGAATAATGCCCTTCCAATCCCACCACACACACAGCATCACCTTGTTGCGAGTTAACCCGGGTTTCGCCACAGTCTGTGAAGCCTGACCGGCCTTTGACCACGACCTTTTTCGAACGTTCTTGTCGTACGTGATCCACTTTTCATCACCAGTTGGTGGTCAAAAATGGTTCGGTTTCATTACGTCGTAATAAAGAATCCCAAATGAGTAAACGGTTCATTAGGTTTCTTTCAGTGAGCTCGTGGGGTACCCAAATATCGAGCTTTTTTGTGTACCCTTTTTTTTAAAATGCTCCAGAACTGTTTTTTGGTCATTTCCCAGTTCTTCAGCTACGTCGTAACTACTGATATGCCGATCTTGCTCCAGTTTTTCAAAAAATGGCATCAATTTTATCCGTAATAGGGCGACCAGAGCGACGTGCATCTTTGACATCCAAATTTCCGGATTGAAAACGCTTAAACCAAATTTGTGCTAATCTCACAGACACTGCACTAGGTCCATGAACATCGCAAATTTTTTTCGCGGCTTGCGTTGCATTTTTACCTTTTTTGTAGTAAAATTTTAAAATGTATCGAATTTCTCCATTAGATTCACTTATCTTGACAGTACGAAAAACAAATAAAAAACAAACGTTTTCCTAATTTGAAAATGGAATTATCTTTATTAAAATTTAAACTTTCAATGATACCAAAACCAGCCAGATACAAATAGTACAGCCAAAGAGATTTTATTAGAAGTTCATACATACTATAATGCGAAAAGACTTTTTCGCCAACCTAATATTTAAAAAGGCTTTTCAAAGTTGGATACGCTTCGATTAGAACCAGTTTCACCTGTACCTCCTATGTACACGGCCTAAAAGTTCAACGTAATATATGTCAAAAAATGATTTTATTCCAAGTAAATCTTCATTTTTACACTCTACTCACAAAAAGCTGACTCGATAAGGACAGATTTTTCAGAATGGAATTCCCGGGCAATTGTAAGCTAATCCAAACTCGAAACTATCCTCGCTTTTTTCCCTATCTTCCTTCATAAACAGGGATCAGAGCCTTACCCTTTTGCTATAAATCTGGTGGTGACCCCCCCTCCCCACCGCGAGGCGGTTTTGAATGGAGATTGAGCCAATTAAAGTAATCGCCGTAACAGTCGGCGTTGCCTTGGATTAGTTCTGTGGATACGAGAGCAGTGGAGTCGAATAGTTATAAGATATTTTAGTAAATGAATATGGAGTTGATCAGATGTGTAACGTTTAGCCATCGTTTAGTTTTCTGTCCATTCAAACTGATGAATGAAGTTAATGTTAAAACAATGGCAGCAAAACAATACCTGCTACAATGAATTTATATCTATTGGAGGTCTTATTGAACTTTTTAATAGCCAAATTTTCGCCAATTTTAATAAAATAATATTGACGTGATAAAATATCTGACGTGTATCTATCATGTCAAAATACATTATCTTCCGATATGTTTATATTCTTATTTAGAGTGGTTAGAAAAGAGATTTTAACTACCTCATATTTGTTCTGAATTTATGTACTTGCTTTGTGTCTATTTATAGAAATATGTACAATCAATTAGTGAAAACTTTGATGGTTTATGTACTTTTTATCAGTGTGGCTCAATATTGTTATTAGATGCTATTTGTTTTCCATATTTTAAACAAATAGAAAAACGGCTGCTAATGCAGACACCAATCTCGGCATGGCAAGCCAAAAAAATCTAAAACAAATATGCACAACGCCTCTCCACAGCTTTCTATTCCCTAGGATTAGTATCATACAATACAAGCAACGAGTGAATCCTTTTATTTATTGCTATTTATTGTTATTGCATTCGGTCCGCTCATTTCTCTCTTCTAATATTGTCTTGGTATAAATTCCGCTTAACGTTTCGGCTGGAGCCTGTTTTAAATATTATTGTGCTAATTAGCAAGTTGCAGTTCCTGTTGCTTTTAGCAGATGAGTTTTTTTACGTTCAACTCCTTGCCAATTGGGTTTCGAGCTAGATTTTCTGGGCGAATGAAAATTTTCGTAGAAATTACACGCGAGTGAAACGGCGCAGATAAATAACACTACCTTGTAGTGCTGTGGTAAGTAAGGTCACCAGAGGTCATCGAAAAAGCCTTATGTTGGGAACAGGGGCCATGTTGATGGGCTTGCCGCGATATTGCAGTGCATCAGGGATGTTTGCGGAGTACCAAAAACTGATGGCTTCGAAGCCATCATTCTCAAAAAAACAAGCTCCCTGATCTGCAGAGTGAGAAATGGTTCCAATAGCAGCCTAAGGACATTAGCGGACCGATTCACATCGCCACTTTGGAGGTACTTTGAGCGCAGAGTGACGATTACGGGGACTTACCCTTTCTCTTGATGATCGCTATTAGTAAAGACATATTGATAATTTCTGTAATCATATACTTTTAAAATTAATTAATTACTAACATAGTATATAATTGTTGTAACTAACCTAAATTGTCTGAAATAAGCTGTATTTTTTTTGTGTCCTGTGCTATCGACATTTTTTTAATGGGTTCACTCTTGATCCCACTTTTGCTCAAAGACGGTCGGCGATGTAGCGAGCTTACCCAGAAGGTGACTATTTAATCCAGCTTTAAAGAAATTCGGGTTTTTGCGGTAGGGAATAGCGAAGCCGGCAGAGCGTTCCACTCCCTGGCTGTGCGCGTCAAAAAAGTTGACGAAAAGCGCTCAGTGCGTATGTTTCTTATGTCAACCAGGTGTGGGTGACATAGTAACATAATGCTTCCTCTTTGTTTCACACAGGGTTGCCAACATTTTTGCTTTTGGTGTTACAATAGCGCTATAAGCTATGGTAACCGTTAACCACCAGGCGGGCTGTTCGCTTCTTTGCCACCCTTGTCGTATAAAAATAAACTAGTGGAGTTTATGATGGTTATCAGAAAAAATATATTAATTTATTTGTTAAACTGAAGATTTTATCCACTAGATTTTAAAATATTTCTTTTAGTCAACCACACTGGTGCCTTTTCACGCCTCCTTTGAAGGAACCCATGTTTTAGGAAGGAGGAACACATGTGCTGGCAAAGAATTCCAAATTTTGGAAAGTACGACCAGGAAACAAGTTATATATTTTGTGCGTCGTGTTGAGGTGGAGACAGTGAATTGATGTAGAGAGAGCGTCGTTAGATAGTCCTTTTGAAAGCATTTCCTCTGTGATGTCTTGACTTAGCTATTCTAATATTCAAAGGTTATTAACAGTCCATTGCTATAACGAATGTAGATCTATTTTTAAAATTTATACTCGGGCCTTTAGAATTTCAGGGGCTGTATTCCCCACCCTTCATAAGCTGTACGTTGCCAGCATGGGAGACAAGTCCTTCTACTCTAAATAGGAGTCATTAATATCCAAAAAAATATACATATTACCCCCCGTAAATATACAAATTAACCCCCGTCCACCGATGATATACATATTGACTAGATTTGTTATGTAATTTTACAAAAAGTACAATTAACTACCCACTTAAGTTTAAGCATGATGAATATTCATGCTTAGCTTAAAAGGAGCCCTCATTTCTGCATTCTATTCGATGCTGTACTAAGATAACGAACAAGGATTATTTCTTTATTTATTCATATCTGGATAACGTAGAGTACTTCATATTACCCACGTGGTGTTGTGATAATTATTTATTTTTTAATGGAGTGAATGAGTGCTGTGAACTGTAATCACTTCGAATCGGTGGAGAGCAATCGCTTTGTTTATGCGGTACTGTTAAATTCATAATTATAATTTGTAACAAATAATCTTCTTTCTGAATAAAAATGAATCGCCGATTTAGTAACTCCTGAACGACTGCATTTGTTGTTTTCGTGATTGTCACTCAAAGTTTTGTATAAGAAAATAAAAAAAATCGTACAAATTACTCCTAAAATTTCTTAACTATAACGATTAGATAATGAGAAAGTGAGTGAGACAGTAAGACAGAGAGGGAGATTTTCAATATTTAGGCCAAACACTAGGATATTTACTATGGGTATGGGACCAAATAAAGTTCAATTTGTCTCATTTTTACATTGATTAACCGTGAGAAGCCTGGGCGAGTAACTAGTAAATGAGTGTACAAATTAATTTCAAAATGTCTACCGGTAAGAAATTTAATTTTATTTTATATAATTCAAATATACAATTAATTGTTATTAAGTAAATTAACACTATGCTTAAGACTATTCTTTTATTTATTTTTGTCCGACAGTATCCCGACGGTCCATAATGATTCCAGAATACTTTAGCTGTTATGATCCAATTGAGTTCGAGTTTGAAAAAAAAAAGGTTTAAAAAAATCGACGAAGTGCGTCAAACTGAACAATTAAATTCCGCTAGTATACAAAACGCGTCAGTCAGTGCCCACCAACTATATATTTGAGCTCAGCTTCGAGTGTCGCAGCGTTATTAAGAGGAGCCGTTGTGGCGGAGTAATTCAAATGATTAGGCAGATTTATGGCCGGCCGGATCGGTAGGGCGGGTGATATCGGCACACTTACTTCGCTCAGACGGCTATGTACCTCCTAGAACTATCGGAGATAGGACATTTATTTATTGGTGGATGGTAGACTCCTACAAGGCTTGAGAGATTAGAATTAGATGTGTGAAGTGAGTTTTATTTTAACTGCTTAATTTTGAGATGATACTCACGCGGCGTTGTTACGGAATGCTCCACATCCTGTCACAGAAGTATCTGTAAAAAAATCTAGTGTGTGATCTTTTATTTGAATATCATGTTCAGATTTTAATGTTTTTGATGCGTTAAAATGCCTACACTAAAATGTGATTAAAAAATAGCTTTTCACACCTTACCTGGAAGTTTAAACATGCTTGTTATTCTTTCGGATCACTAGAGGTGTTAACTTCAATAAGAGATGAGATAAACTTTACTATGAAAACATTAAGAGAAGGGTAAAAAGCGGTGAAGAAATTTGTAGGTTATACCTAGTGCTCCGTAGGTGGAGTAGTGGTAACCGCTTCTGGCCGGACATTAGGAGGCCGCGGGTTCGATTCCCGTCTGCAGCGTAATTTTTCATCGTTTTCTTTTTTATTTGTAATTGCTACAATATCGTTACATGTTTTAAAAATATTGTTTCCATAACTCAAATTTTCTATTATAGAATTAGATAGTTGAATTTTTCAATCGTAATTATCGTTATTTTTATATAACATAGGTAGATACTATATTTTTGTCTTTGAATGAAAGAATGAATGAATGAAAAACAATTTATTTAGTGCATTACACATACAGTAAATTACAACAGATATTTTTTTTTAAAAAAACTTATTTATATGCACCAAAAAGGTCTCCGCTCAGTATAACGTCAGGGCACCTAGAAAATTGCCAAGACACTGGTTTTCTGCGGAAACCTTGCGAAAAGCGCAACTCTGCGCAAACATACAGTTTTATACAATACAATATACAATAATAATAAAAGAAAAAAAAAACCACACATAATTTTTAAAAGACTACAAGATGTTCAAAACGAGATCCTTATAATAACTATAAATTCTTTCTTTCTAATAATTCTTTCTAGAGTCTTTGTGTATACCCAGCCATATTTCACGCCTTAAAAAGCTGCTATTAGTATACCTATAAGCTGAGAAAATTTTCTAATAGTAAGTACATGGAGGTCGGGTAGAAAAACGTTGAAATAATTTTGTTTTTATGCGTTTATCATCAGTTAAGGCTATGTTAAATTTTCAGAATTTAAGATAAATCCTAGATATGTATACACTTTTTCTGGTTGTATCTTCTGGTTGTATATCTGAAATTGACAACAAAACCTAGATCTGTGAAAATGTGCAGTGTTTATTTAGGCTTTCGAGACATGCCTTATAATCTTTGCTTATAGGTACAAACTATTTCATCTAAATACAATACTGATTGGTCCTTTACTTCTTAAAAATTTAACAACCACCTTCATTGTTTTGGCGAAAATTCAAAGCGTAATTGAAAGACCATAGGGCATTGCTTTAGACTCATAATAAACCAACTTTGACTGTAGATTTTCAAAACTTTTGAAATAAGTTTTGAAACTGTCGTATAGTCTAAAGCCATTTTAAAATGAGACTTCGACACTTATTAATTATAGAACTTTAAATTTAATATGAATCTTTTCTCGATGTTAAGTTTTGGTGTAAAGACAATTTTCCACGGGTTTTTTTTATACAAAGCACGGCAATTGACCCAACCCAACACCACCAGATATGAAGCGGTAAGGAGAGTCCGGAGGCGGTTTGCAAACTGATAGCTCCTAAATCTATAAGCTCACTTATAGCAATCTGTACCTGTGTCAATTTTCTCTTGTTGGGTCCAAACAGTCCTAAATACAACCAACCTCCAGAGTAAAGATTACTATGACCATCGTGTTACCATCGCGGACAACCTTCAGGTAAGGTAAAATGGAAATATTCACATTAAGTTTCCATTTCTGAAGAAGAAGAACTGGAAAGTCTTAAACGGTTTTTCTTATGGTATTCTATTTAATAATGTTCTATATTTTCTTCAGCATTACGTTTTTGCGTGAGTACAAAATAACTTTTGATGCATTGAAATTAAAAATATTTTTACTAATTGGGTAGACGTCGATATTATTTCAGAAAATAATCGATGGTTATCGCCGATATTTTTAATTTTGATATAAAAATATTCGTTATTTTTTTAGGGGTGCTAATTCGATATTTTTAAGAGCTCTGTTCATACGTCGTCGATGTCACATCATGTATCCTACCTCACCACACCGACCAATCCGATCCGATCTCTAAGATTAGAAACGACTAAATAGCCTATATGGGGCTCAGTTCCTTTCGCCTCGAACACGAAGAGATTTCTAGTCTATAATGTCTTTGTGATCTGTATTTTGAATAATAAAACGGACCGATGTTTATTCCATTCTTTAAAGTTCGAAAAAATGGAATACACGTCTGGCATTCAGAAAAAACCTTAAGCATTGAGAAAAAACATAGGTTACCAACATAGTAAAAACGTTGGGTTGCTTTTGAAGGAGCCCTGGGTAACGTGGGTTTTTTAAAAAGGCGTGTTAAGGCCACCTCCACCTTACCGGCCCAAAAGATTAGATTAGAAGGCGGCTAGAACAGTGTGTTTCTCTTACCGTTTCACATCAAGTGGTGTTAAGTCATTGACCCTGTGTGCTCTGTATAAAAAAAATCGATATTCTTAATCTAATAAAATATTTTGTATCTACTCACATATTAGCAAATAAATTATTCTGATTCTGATTCTGATTAAGTTTTTATTTTAAAATTATTATAAATGTTTGAAAAATTACTTAGTAATTAAAATATAATAAAACTAGAAAAATTTTACGTCCTGAGGCAGGAAACGATCCCGCGACCTTTCGCAATCCAGGAGACTGCTCTGACCACTGAGCCACCCAGGACTTGGGATATCCCTGTGAAATTCTTCTAGTCTATCTGTATTTGCGTTTATGAGCTAACGTCCACCCTACAATGTCGAAATATTCTATTTCAACATCCGAAACGAGTATTTTTACAAATACCTACGATTCGGTTAAGTTGGGGCAGTGCTTTCAAATATTCTTAATTTTTGATTTTAATATTATTATAAATGTTTGAAAAATTACTTAGTAATTAAAATATAATAAAACTAGAAAAAATTTACGTCCTGAGGCAGGAAATTTTACGTTCTGAGTTCCTGCGTTCCAGAGTTCTTCCGACGTAAAATTTTTCTAGTTTTATTATATTTTAATTACTAAAAAAATCGATATTTTTTACATGATATAAATATATCGATAATTCTGTAAAATATCGATTCGTTATATGTCGATATTTTCTTTTCATTCGCCCATCTCTAGACGTCCATCGGTTGCCGCGCACGAAAAAGGAATGACGAACATCGAAAGGTGACAAGGGTGACATCTCCAAAACGGTAATAGACAAAAAAAATTAACGAGCTCTAAAAGTGCGTTTCGTTGCTTGTAGTAGGTTAGAGGAACTACGTGGCTAATAATGTATTAAGAATGAAGCGACGAAATAAAATATATTAGAGGAATATATGTTTCAAAAACACAAAATGTATTTTTCGCATTGCCAACGCTATTAGCTACTCGGTCACTTCTTTTTCTGAGTATTGTACACATAGGTACCTCTCAACAACTGTGCTAATTTCATTTCCTTGACATAATTTTACAGGAATAACTTCTGAAGGAACCACCTACTCAAAGCAACCCTCTTTCTCACAGTAATAAAAAATGTATGTTGTTATAATTTTCCAGATATAATGTCCATATTTTACGAGGGCATAAACACTAGATCATCCAACGCTACACACATTCCTGTCTGTCCGTTGATTTACGTGGAGCGCGAGCTGTCGGCGATACTGTTTTTAACATTAATAATACGTAATACTTTTAATTGTTATTTAAATTATTATTAATAACTGTATCATATCTAATTATTGGAAAGTGACAGTGGTTACATTTTAGTGTAATACAAATATATGATGTTTAATTACGTATTCTGCAAAATGAACATTATTTCATTGGGATTTTGATGTGTCCACTTTTACGTCAAATGTTTTAGTGCAGTCGCCAGCATATCAAGCGTAACAGTTTGATCTTGAGACCACCCTTACGCCGTTCGTAATAGAGCCGGTTTTCGTAGTGCAACTGTCACACTTGATGTTCTGTCGTCTGTACCAAAGTGTTGCTGTGTATGTGGCGCAACCGTCTCGTTATATTAGTCGCTTAACTGGACGCCTAGCCCGTCGATTAAACGCCGGCATCCAATGAAACCGCTGAGGGACAACTAGCCAAGTCATTGAGTGCAACGTTTAACCAGATGGCTGAATGTCATGTCAGCTGTCTGGTTAAATTAGCCATTTCGGACGCCTAGGCAGGTTGTTTAAATCGAAGAGCTTTTGTGTGATTGTTTGAGTGATTGGTAGGTTCAAGGTTATTTTTTTATAACCACTTATAACCAAAACGATGTCGGGTATACCTAAGTGTTGATTGCATTTCTTACGTTTCTGTAAAAATTTATAAATTTTGTTACATGTTATTGTTCTATTTCAATACTCAGTTTTCATTTTAATAAAGTACTTCTTAGTAGGAACTTATTAGTTTACTGTGTTATGTATTTTATGTCTACTGTCACTATTTGCTATTCGTAGTCAAACACGGGACTGTTTAAGTTGACCCATAAATTTGTCTCTTTACTCACACAAGACGAAATGTCATATTTAACTGCTAAATAAATTTTTCTAAGCCTCTAGTTCAAGTACAAGGATGATAAAAATTTTCTAACGCTATTCATAGAATCATCAGCTTTTGAGTTAGCAACATAATTATGAACAAGCCAAGTGTGTACTGATAGAAGCAGGTGGCTAAAATGGCCAGCGGCGTAGATTAAATTGTGTAATGCTTGGATTTTGTGGAACAGTTATGTTGATTATGAAAACAATACTTGAAAGAAAAGAAGAAAGAAAATACATTTATTTAACGCCACTCAAAGTAGGTATACACACTTCTTCTTTTTTATTCAGTCTAATAAAAAAGAAGAAACATTGTTGCTTGAGATGTCATCATCTTTATCATCACCAGCCTAAATACGGCACAGGTCTTCCTACATGAGAGAAACACGAGGAATTTTAGCGTAAGGGCCTGGCCACGAACTCACCGCACGCGCGTCCTGCGACTCGCGAATCGGCAATAACTGCGCGCTGTGTCTCGATGTCTGCCTCGCAGCGCGTCGTCGTGACCGCGCAGTGGTTGCCGAGTCGCCGCCGCCGTCGCCCGTTCCCGTGGCCAGGCCGTAACACCTCCACGGTGGCACAATGCGAGCAGCTGCAGTGACAACCGGGAACACCGCCGTGCCTTCTGAAGCACGGAGGAGATCCAGATAGCAAATTTTGATTGATCCATCCCGGGTTCGACCATTGCGAAACTTGCTTTGCTTTCGTTATCGAAACCAGTGCGCTCAAGGTACTACGTCGCACCGCTGGGCACAGGCCTTCCTAGTTGGGAGAAACACATGAGGAGATATCATAGAATTTCACAATACATTTATCCAAAGTCATTTATATGACAAAAATATAAAACAAGATAAAAATTCACCACTAAGTTTTTAGGAAATATATATTTTCCAACATCTCGCCACCTCATAATCCATACTAATATCATATGCGAAAAGTAACTCCGTATGTCTTTCCTCTCTAAGTCACTGATTAAGATAAAATTTGGTGGCAAGATAGATTACATCCTAAGAAAGGATAAGTGGGATCCTCGGACTTTTAATATACTATGGCATATACTTAACACTGTTTTGTATAGTGTTCTGTTTCTATGAGAGGTGAGTAAGTGGTGGTGAGTAAGATCGCCAGAGATCTTAGAAAAGCGTAACATTGGAAGTAGGAGGACTTGTCACCTATGCCGTTAACATAATGATTTTAACTCTTTATTCCTTTTTAAACATACACAGCAAGTGACATGTAACAAGGCGGCGGTAACCGCTTACCATCAGGTGGGCCGTCAGCTTGTTTGTCATCTAGTTGTATGAAAAAAAAATTGCAATTGTGGACTTAGCTGAAACCGAGATTCTTTTATAGAATCGACAACGCGTGAGTAGTGCTACGGTAACCGTTTGCCATCAGTACACTTTGTCATGTCAAAAATCTCTGCGAGAAAACGTATAAGTAGTCCATGTAGGTCAAAATCTCAACACACAACTTTCCTTTTGAGAATCGCCGCGGTCTATTAAAAAAAAAGAAACTCATAAGTTAAATTTAATTAAAAACCGGCCAAGTGCGTGTCGGACTCGCGCACGAAGGGTTCCGTACCATTATCTTTAAACAAGCGTCTACCTGTAGACGTTATCAATATCGAGCAAAAACAAGCAAACAAATTTTGTCTTGTTGTTTGGGAGCCCCATTAAATATTTATTTGATTCTGTTTATTAGTATTTGTTGATAAAGCGGCAACAGAAATACATTTTCTGTGAAAATTTCAACTGTCTAACTACATATCACGATTCATGAGATTACAGACGGGCGGACGGACAGCGGAGTCTTAGTAATAGGGTCCCGTTTTACGCGATGGGTACAGAACCCTAAAAACAAACGTCTTAAATGTTTATAATAAAACTTAACAATTTCATGACAGTAATGGCCATAATTTAATAAACTATCTCCACACAAAACTATAATCATTCTGTCCGTCCGAACATCTTCTTGCCCTGAAGCAATCGTTTGATTAGTTCATAATATTATGTCCAAACTGGCTGCCATTTTGATCTGCTGTTATGTGACGGCCGTGATTGACATCGTTTTGTTCACGGTTAATTAATATGAGAGAGATTAATCAGATAACTGCTAATGAGTTCAACGTGTAATTTTGTTGGAGGCTTTCATTGTGTGCGGTTTTTTAGATTGAGATAACTTTATTATATTAGTGGAAGAAATTTCGCTTCGAAATAAGCAGATCCTTTGTGCATGATGTCCGTAGGATTATTTTTATTAGTAAATTAATAAATATGTCTCTCTTAGTACAGTTTTATAATCTTAATTATAAAAAAAAAATGTACCTAACTACTTATAGTTAGGTACATTTTTTCTCATACATAAAGCCAAGAGATGTCGAGGAAAGAATCCTCAATATTAAGATTAGCAAACTCACTCCAAAAAAACATTTTGTCATCTTTAAAAATAAAAATAACTGCTGTCGAAGATTTTTCAAAAGTGACTTAATGGAATCGGACCCTCCAAATGAAGAACATGAATATACCCTGTATTTTTATGATACTTACCGATCGATACCATCTATTGCCAAGAATAAATCTCTTGAATAAAGTTTCCTCAAAAATTTCAAGAGGTCCATAAAATCTTATATAGGTAAATTAAATGATACATATGTCGCAGCCGTCTGGTTAAATCAGCCACCCAATTGGACGGCTAGTCCATTGATTGAACGCCGGCATCCAATCAAACGGCTGAAGTACAACTAGCCAAGTCATTAAGCGCAACGTTTAACCAGATGGCTGAACGTCATGTCAGCCGTCTGGTTTAAATTAGCCATCCAATTGGACGCCTAGGCAGGTCATTTAAACCGAAGAGCTTTTGTGTGACTGTTTGAGTGATTGGTAGGTTCAAGGTAATTTTTTATGACCACTTAGAACCAAAACGTTGTCAGTTATAAGTGGTCATAAAAAATAACCTTGAACCTACTAACTTTTCAGTACAAGTTAATCCACTCAATACGCCAAGTCGTTAAACGTTAAGTGAGCCTTGTTCAATTAACTATGCCGGCGTTTAATCAACGGGCTAGCCGTCCAATTGGTTGGCTGATTTCACCAGACGGCTGCGACACATACACTACGAAGCACTATTAACTATTGTAGTACCTCAAGAGTAACTTATTTTAGTTTTGCAAAGAATATCTAAACGAGTTTTTAATTTTTTCTTAATTAATAATCTCATTGCGTCTAATGTAATTTGTTTATTAGGAGTTATCATCATTTTAGCCAAGGGACGCCCGCTGATGTGCATAGGCCTCCCCAAGGATCGGTCCTCCGCTGCCCACTTCCATCGGCTTCCCGCGACCCTTACCAGATCGTTGGTCCACCTCAATACGCGGCCGTCACTCTAGGACCTTTCCGTTCCAACAGCCGTTTTAAGATTACCAATAATATTTATACATTCACACCTAACTAGCCCAAAGTAAGCATCAAAAAGAGCTTGTGTTATGGATACTAGATAACGGATAAATATTGATAATAATATTATATAAATATTAGAAATATACTAAATAATCATGTTTACATCCATGACTCGTAAACAAATGCTCGTACTCATCATACAAACATTTGCTCCTACCGGGATTTGAACCCAGGACCTCTTGACCGAGTAGCCTGCATAGCAATCTCGACCTGCCGGTCGCCCGAATTACCAATAAGGAATGACATGCTACTAAAATGTTTATTGAGTTATTTTGCCGACTGTAACTACACAGAAATGAGAATAATATTCGTCTTTTCTCACTTTAGATGTCGATCAGTCAAGAGCCTAAACTGAAGCATTAATAATTTAAATACAAAACTAGAAAAATTTCACGTCCTGAGGCGGGAATCGAACCCGCGACCTTTCGCAATCCGGGCGACTGCTCTAACCAACTGAGCCACCCAGGACTTGCGATATATCCCTGTGAAATTCTTCTAGTCTATCTGTATTTGCGTTTATGAGCTAACGTCCACCCTACAATGTAGAAATGTTCTATTTCAACATCCGAAACGAGTATTTTTACAAATACCTACGATTCGGTTAAGTTGAGGCAGTGCTTTTAAATATTCTTAATTTTTGATTTTAACATTATAATAAATGTTAAAGCATTAACTTTCGAATCAATATTACAATTTCGGTCACCCATCCGTTGGTATAGTCTGCAAAAGTTCCATCCCGTAGCTATTAAACTCTAAGGAGAGACCTGCGGCCAGCCCACTTCATCACGTCGCGCCGTGTTTTCATTAACAGCCTTTAACGTATGACGCGGCCGGGGACTAAATCTTCATTTTTGACGTCCCATGGGCACCTCCGCAGATGTACAGTTGATGGAAGGGACAGTCTATTTAAGATTATTAATATTCAAATTTTTTTCCAAGGCATTGGATAAAAAATCCAAGAATTCAGTGAATTAAAAATACAAAGCAGCAAAGGCAAGAAAAAAAACTACAAAAGAAAGAATTCAAGATAGATTCCATTCAAATACAGATAAGTAAGTCGTTCAGACTCGGGTAATTTGCAAACTTAGGTAATTCCAGTGTTGTTTTATTTTCGTAAATTTTCAAGCCGCGTTAAGCCCCCGAGGGTCTTTTTAAAAACCAATTTTATTGTGTCTAATATCTGTGGCTCGATGAGCTATTTTTATTTATTTTAAAATAAAAACATAACGCCAAACTTAGTATTTGATCCTCATAACTAAGTTTGGCGTTAAGTTAGTGGTCGTCGACCTGGGGAAGTTTTCTCGAGCGAGTATATTAGGATTTTTACAAAAGATAAGCGCGAATAATACCCTTGCCGTTGCAAGCATTTTAAGAATGGTTTCAATACCTACTTCTCTTCTGAGCATCGTTTTAGTGACTATAAATATGTGGAGTGGTGCAAAATAAACGGTTTATCTATTAATCTATTTACTTACCATCCTCCATACAATTTGAAAGTTCTTTTTTCAAGGCATTGTTTTTTTTTACTTAAAACTTAGTTCAGAATGCCGTGAAAACTTTATTTGTAGTATTGCTACCACAAGTTAAAGTTGAATAATATTTAATTTACACTCATCTTTTAAAATTCGAATAACGATCTCAAAGGTGAATATAGTTTCACTTTAATCATTTGTGTTATAAGGTATGTCAATATAGATTGACATAATTTTTGACGCAGATAATTAAAATTTAAAAAAAACTACCTTTAACTTAATGATCATGAAAACATTAGTTCGACTTATTATATGAAAACTACTTTTCTTAAAAAAAAACAAACAATATATTATAAAAATGTCTGATGTTATTAGCGACGTATTTGAATGAATTTATTTATGTAGATAAAGTAGTGTGTGTAAATGCACATAACTTAGTATTACTATTAAAACACCCTCGTGTTTTAATCCCGCAAGCGGTGTTACCCCACCGGGGGACTATGACAATTGTAAATCAATTGTGTTTGGAGTCTGATCCTTGATGGGTTTATTATATGACAGCTACATAAACTACTATATTACTTTACAAATCATAGTCGACTTTTACAAAGAAACCGAGAATAGTAAGTACTTATCGTAGCCACATCCAGTAGCCGCATATCCCTGATCACGTGTCTCGTGGACCGGACTGGGGACATCGCTAATGTTGATATATCGGCCCGAGTTCGGACGGACAGACACGAGTTTTGTACTGAGATGTTAAATAATAAGGACTCTTTGTGACTGCGACGTGTTCGCTTATTTATAAGCGTGGACAAATTTTGGGGGCGCTTCGACGTATGTGGAGCCGTTTTTGTATTTCTAGATAGTTTTTTTTTAGTTCATTCTCCCTGTAATGGGAAGGCAAAGGGTACTAATGCCCAAACAGCCATGTCATCAGTATTTGTTTTTTTTTCATTTATTGCAATAAAATGCTGACGTAACACATTTTAATACATCTTGGGAGTATATGACACGAAATATATGATGACAGTCTCCATATGATGCTACTTGATGAGGTGGATAACCACAAAAAATTGTCATCGTATTTCACACCATAATCACTTTTATTTTACTAATCTTTTAGTTGCCCGTCAACACAAACACTTATTTTTTAAAGCAACGCCACTTTTATAGCTTAAAGTTCGCTCCGACACAATTTTTAATTATTGTAATAAAAATCTTGACTGACACCACAAAATCCCGCCAAACACTCCATGTTTTTATTTTTTATTAGCAGTGAAGCCCACATTTTTTTTAATTTATCTGAGATGGCCACAGCTTAACAGCTTAGACAAATTTTGGGGGGGATTCGACATTTGTGGAGCTCAAAACTCATTTTTTATTAATCTGTGGTGGCCACAGCTTAAATTCTTAATTATAAAATATGATAGGAGATCAATATTTTGTTTATATTCTGAAGGTCAGATTTTTTATTTCTATGGAAGCTAAGTACGTGATAAAAATATACCAAACCAAAATTTAAGTAATTTAGGCTTTTGCCTAAAGAAAGAATTGATTACCTACTCAATTACATATAAATAAAGCACATAGTTTTATTCTTCGACGAAGGATTCACTTAAGAATATTAAAAACTTACTTTTTCAAATCAACTTTTAACACAAATAACGCAGACATCTTTCAGTATTACAAATTAGAAAAGGAGCTTGGCTATCGAGTGATTGATATTTATCGTACTACTTATGTGGCTATCGAGACGATATTTCAGTCTAGCTAAGTTCTGCGCTGAGAAAATTATCGCAGCTTAAGCTCAACATTGATTGGAATGAAAAAAGCTTAACATATTAGGTACCCATTGATTGAAAATTCAGAATAATGTTGCGTATTTTGTGTTTTGAAACGTTTTATTTTAAACCAAGGAGCTCGATAGCGCATAGCGTAGAGTTTTAAACGCTCTGGTTTTGATAAATAACGTAAACAAAACAACTTTCGAAACAAAAAAAATTTTGCGATCTCGAGCTCCTCCGTGCTTCGGAAGACACGCTTAGCTGTTTAGGTTGTGACTGCAACCGCTTTAACCCACCAACCCGAATTGTGCCGGGTTAGTGTTGTAATAGCCCAAACTCCTTGTATACCTATTTCTACCATAAAGAATCTCGTAAGTATACTTATGGGCTGGCGATGATTCAGTTATATAATTTTCTAGTTCATTACAAAAATTCGACATTTCACACCTCATTACGACATACGTATTATTATGACGAAACCGTATTTAGGTACTACATGCCTATTACATATAGGTACAACATATTTTTGGGTAATTTGCGGTCGACACCTAATCATGGGAAGTGGAGCAACCTTCAATACAGATCTGTAGCAAGTAGCCAATCTCGTCCGTAGATAATTTATTTGGCAGCATCACGGCAAGCCTAGCCTTATGTGGGGCAGCTATTACTTCATATTTCGTCCGGACAGACAGCGCGGTCGATAGACTGAGTTATAGTATGTACAGTAGACGATACTTTAAGCATAGCCTTAATACAAGGGCGTAGAATGGAATTTCCTTAGTTGTTGATTACATATAAATTACATGGTGTTTTTACTCCCACACATTCCATCGATATTCGCCATGAAAATAATTCAGCATCATTACCACCGGGCTATATAGATCAGTTGGATCTGGGAACAGGCCCTCCTACAAGGGAGAATCACATGAGAAGCTTGGACCATTTACCACCATAATGGGTCAATAAGAGCTGGTGCCAACCAACCAACAACTAACCAACGTGCCTTCCGAAGCACGGAGGAGTTAAAAATAACAAATTTTGATTGACCCATCCCGGGATCGACCATGGAGAAAGTAGCTTTGTTTCCGTAATCGAAACCATAGCGCTCAAACCACTACGCCACCGAGCTGCTCATTAATAATACTTAATATAATAAAATTTACTAATTGCACATTAAAAAAGTCTGAAAATTATTAAAGTATGCAATAATATGTCACAAAATACTAGTTATAATGTTAAAGTTACTTGACTTGTATAAGTAAATATAAAAAAACCATTAAAATATATGTGTATGTGTATAGTATATATGTATTTTCCAATAAAACTTTTGTGTGACATTAATAAATAAATAAAATAATAAATATAATAATGACAAATTATTTTTTATTCACCTATTTATAAGTGTCATTAACTTGATTGTACTTTATTCATTAAAAAATACAAATTTTTCTTCAAATAACTGTGAAATGTTATGGACACGATAACACTTACTTTTTAAAATACCTACTCCCTTTACAAAGTTATTATGACGAAGCAATTTTTTTCAGGGAATTTGCATGTCACTTCCTAATGTATCACTGACTTTATTTTATTACAAACCAACATAAAGATTTTTCTTGGTTTTTACAGGGTAAACAACGCGCGAGTAGTGGCTCGTAGCAACTTGCGTAACGGCCTGGCCACTACATAACCGCACGTGCGTCCTGCGTCTCGCGTCTCGGCAACCACTGCGCGCTGTCTCGATGTCGGCCTCGCGGCGCGTCGTCGTGACCGCGGACTGGTTGCCGAGACGCCGCCGCCACCGCCGCCCGTTCCGTGGCCAGGCCGTAAGGTGCTACGAGCGTCTGTAGGCTTTAACGTTGTAACCGATTAATATTAGGTGGGTCATATAAAATGTCCTTCTTTGACACGATCCTTGTCGCATGTTAAAAGAAAAAAAATTGAAACCGACTTCAAAAAACTGAAAAGAATAAAATAATTAAACTCCAAAAAATATGTTACTAGGGGATGAGTACCTACTTAAATTTAATTATTTTATCCTTTTCAGTTTTTTGAAGCCGGTTTCAATTTTTGCTTATTTTTTTTATTTCACAATTTTTAGTGATAACTTTCTAAGGTCGAAGCTAGATGGGTGACCGTCAACTTATATTGTTTCCTACTATCGTATCATTTCACTAAAATGTCATAGGAAAGCCAGAATTCGCAATGTCGCATACGTAGACGACTTATTAATTTCAGTTTTTTTTATTTAAAACCTAACTTCCCAACTGATTTAAAAAAATATATATATTGGCCCAAATGGCAACTATTCCGCATCCAACAAAAAAAGAATCACGTAAATCGGATCATTAATCTCGGCGTAATCGGTGTACATACATAGAAAAAAAAACCGGCCGAATTGAGAACCTCCTCGTTTTTGAAGTCGGTTAAAAAGGTTTTTGTGGTGTCAGGCAAGACTTTTATTAAAATAATTAAAAATTGTGTTGGAGCGAACTTTGTGTTATAAAAGTAGTGTAGTTTTATAAACCAAGTGTTTGTGTTGACGTACAACTAAAAGATTATTAGAATAAAAGCATTTCAAAGCAATAAAGAAATACTGAAAACATGGCTGTATGTGCATTAGTTCCCTTTGCCTTCCTATTACAGGGAGAATAAGCCAAAAAAAAGAAAAAATACAAAAAAAACAATACTAGACAAAAAATATAAATAGGCAGATGTTCATGTAATTTTAAATTATTTCAAAAAGTAGTTCGCCCTTACCCGCGCAACCTATAGCTACCAAGCAAACTCGCCAGTATTAAAAATCAATACGAGCGAACCCGCCAACAATGAATAGTCAGCACAGCTTTAAAATAAACAGTACATTTTAAAATCCGAGCCGGGAATCAAATCCCCGAACGTCACTCCGCGACCTCTCACCTAGAGTGAGTGATTAGGGGCTTCCCCCCGGGAACGTTTCGTCAAGCTTCTCCAGGAACGGGATTGGGATTTAAAGAGCTGTATATTTTATATATATACCTAAGTATTTGTTATGTAAAAATCAACAAAAACAAATCAACAAAAGATTGACAAAGCGACAAAATACAGTCTTCTTAATTTTCATTGCAACTTATCATAAATGTTTGAAAAATTATTTACTTATAAAAATATCTAAAGTAGAAAATTTTCCCGTCCCGAGGCGGAAATCGAACCCACGACCTTTCACAATCCGGGTGACTGCTCTAACCATCTGAGCTACCCAGGACTTGGGATAACCCTGTGAATTTTTTCTAGTCTATCTGTATTTGCGTTATAAACTAACGTCTACAATGTCGAATTGTTTTTCTAGTTAAGATATTTTAATAAGTAAATAATTGTTCAAATATTTACAATAATGTAAAATGAAAATTAAGAATATTTGAAAGCAATGCCCCAACTTAACCGAATCTTAGGTATTTGTAAATATACTCGTTTCGTATGTTGAAATAGAACATTTCGACATTGTAGGGTAGATGTTAGCTTACAACGCAAATACAGATAGACTAGAAGAATTTCATAGGGTTATTCCAAGTCCTGGGTAGAGATGGTTAGAGTAGTCGCCCGGATTGTGAAAGGTCGCGGGTTCGATCCCCGCCTCAAGACGTGATTTTTTTCTAGTTTAGATATTTTTATAAGAAAATAGAGTCTATTGGTAAAAAATATAAAATTGAAAATTTTAAGTAACCCCCGGCCTCATTAATCATCTATCTAACACAATATCATTGAGATTATTAATAAGATCCCAAACACCCTATATCTGCTGTAAGTTTCTAAAGAATTAAGGATCCCCGCAGACTTTTCGTTGGTATAACATCAGCTCAAGGTTAGAATGTCATGGGAATGTCACCGAAGTGACAGTACACCAAATTTCAAATCAATCTGATTTGTGAAAGTTAGTAAAACCCTTTTATCATTCAGAAAATGAGTTGATAGTCATCAAACGCCTGAACCGATTTTATAGTTATAGCTAAAAACCATACTAGTCACGTCAGCTTTCAAATAAAAAAACCGAATGAAAATCGATCTATTCGTTTAGGTACGATGCCACAGACAGACACACAGATACACAGACCGACACGTCAAACTTATCACACCCCTCTTTTTTCGTCGGGGGTTAAAAACGGATCAACTTTAGTATGTTTTTTGTCTTGATTATATTTTAAAATCGGTTTTAAAGTTATGCTTAAAAATTATTTTTCCACAATTTTTAACGATACATTTCCAGTAAGTTACATGGATGAGCGTCAAAATTATCGGCATATGTTGTCTCTAAGTCGGTGTTTAAATTACAATAAATATATTTTTTTTATCACAAATTGACTGTCGTTTGTTGAGGAGCTCCGTTCCCTACCTTTAAAGATCAGCTCACTACTAAATTGAATAGAACTAATCCAGCACAAAAATATTTTTGATACATATGCTATAAAGACTTTTCCATGTGTGTTTAGCGTGCGGAAAGTTATTCTTTTCTATACTAGTGCTTTTTGTCTTCCTCCATCCGAATGCATGAAGTGTACTACGATTTTTATCGAGATAAAAATAAAAAATATATAAATAAAAAAATGAAACGTCGAAAGATCCACACTCGCGCTACAGGGAGCAGAACACGTGACTTACAATACATCTCAACATCACTATCATTGCCACATAGGAAATCGTCAATAAATCGTCTCACGCGCCTTTCTAACGAAAACTAAAAGTTCGCGGCGCACGTAACTCTTAACTCAAAAACAAACTTAAATCAAATCTCTTAACACCTTACGCACACCTCCTTACATCAGACGTTCGTCAGACACGGCCGATTTTCTTAATCGGGAATTATAAATTACCCAAATATGATTTTTTCCCAAAAACTTGTTAAAAGTATCTGGAAAAAAAACTTCGATAGGTTTGAAAATGATCATTAAAGTAATGTACTGTGTACCTACATACAGTCGTTCCACTATCAATTTAAACTAGACACGTCACTGTGAAATTTACGCTTTTTTTTTGAAGTGAAATCCGCTTACATACGATACCCTAAACCGCTGGTTAGGTGGACCAGCGGACCGTCGGCTAGACGTGGGCCTGTGCAGGGGTCGCCCAGCGCCTGACCATAGCGGCACTGGGAATACCTGCTAAACCACTCCGGTTTCCCCATGCCCATAATGGAGACGACCCGGGGTTTGCCGAAGCATTTCACCGAGCCGACTGTGATAAAAACAAACTACATAACGCAATGTACGGGTTAAGATCTACGATACTTCTACAATTTTACCACGGAACAAAAAATATTGTGTAACAGTTTGAAAAAAATATTTTTTAAACTTTCCTTGAGATATTTATTAATTTACTTCAATCGCAATTATTATAGCGGTTTGTGCCCCTTGCTATACAGGTTAATCTGTCAGGGGTCCGGGGTTCGAAACCCGGTGAGAGCAGATTTTGTATGATGAGCTCATCATGACCTCATGATGAGAACAAATGCTCGTAGCATTTGTTCACGAGTCATGGGTTTATTTAGCTTGAATATTAGTATCAATATTCCTGCGTTATTTAATTTACTTAGCACAAGCTTTTACGACGCTTACTTTGAGTTAGATACAGTGTGTGAATATATTCATTTTATTTTATTAAAACTCATATTTCTTAACGAACGCTGACGCCGCATGGCTGGCTGGTAGAATACGTAAGGTTTAGTCTGATTTAAAAATTTACAATTCTTTTATAGCTACGTAAAACCTGCATTACGTAAATGTAATGCAGGTTTACAACTATAGGTTTACAACTCTGTAAAAGTAAAAATAGTTAAACGTTAGGAACCTATTCATAATGAAATCAGAATAATCTGTTCGTACAATATCGTAACGTATGGCGCGTCCGCATATCTAGGTAACGAAATCGTTTGCGCATCATTCACTAACGCCATCTGTCAATCAGCAGCGCACATTATAGCTTCGCGCGTTTCCCGCACCTCTGATAGATGGCAGCACCTGGCAATGGATTTATTGGAATTACAACGAATTTTTTATGACCTGTTTGATACCTGTTGCATAATGCTTAAACCTGTTTTTGTAATAATTACATCTGGCTTTTTTTAAGTTGGTAAAGTATTGCTTGATAAAAAAATCAATGTTTGCATGTTTGTCCTCTATGCGCTCCGAAACCATTGATCAGAATGTGATGAAAGGATGAAACTTTCTGGGGATGCCCAGAATTATAAAAAAATGTTTTTTTTTTGTTATAATAAAACCTAACAGTTTTCTCTTTAGCAGATAATATAAAAGTTCCTTGTACGTAAGTAAGAAAGAGGGGGTAATTTCGTACGCAGGGTAACTATATTAGAGGTGGCTGCACCCAGAAGAACCCATACCCAGTGCCACAGATACCTCACTCTAATACAAATGGGGAAATAATTTCGTTAGATTAGCCTACTAGGATTATTATTGTTAGCCATTAGCCATTTTAGACGTTGCGAGAAGAAAGATACTCTACAAACGCGTGCCGAGAGTCGAGAATCTCGCGTACACCGCGTTATTGCGTCATCGAGCGAAAACGTAAGGGTTGTACCACGAACATCAATTATATGAAATGACTGAAGTAAGACTTATTTTTTTTTATTGCCCGGTGCCAGTGCCCGGTGTTAAGCAAGACCTATTATGATGTAAGTGATCTTCTCTGGAGTTACCCCGATTTATTTATTGATATGACATTTAACAAGGGAGAAATAGATTATCAAGTAAATTATACTGGTCTTAGTTTAATATAACGTTTTGCAACTGTCTAATAAGTACATCTTATTTAATTGATAATCTCATGACATTTCTATGGGGTTGTTTTTTCATAGAAATGTCATGGAATTGTGAAATGAATAAGATTTATTTGGAAGTCGCAAAATATTTATATGATATGATAAAGCCCATGTTTTAGTTTACTATCGTATTGTCTTTCTATATAATTATCATGGTAAACGGCTTTGTCCGGAGTTACCCCGCCCGAAATTATCCAACTCTCCCCTACTGATTCTGAGTCATTCAAAATGAGTACCAATATCAATAAGGCTTAGATGAAGTCTAAGAAAACTATCACTAACCCCGCCTCTGAATTGTTCCAGTATTAGATTTATAGGCGACGAAACAGCAACAAAGGCAGTATCTCAACCGACGACAGGTTTATGATCCCAACAGTTTTTGCTAACGGCTCCCCACCACCCCCTTTATTTATAGCTCAAGTTTTATTAATTAGCAGTTTTCGAAAGACATTGAGATATGAGCTCTTTTGAATTGGGCGATACCGTCGATCGTGAGGCCATGTGTCCTATTGGCTTGGAATACGGCTCAATATACTAACCCTTTGCTGCAAGGGAGTTTCTGTTCCTATCATGGCAAAATGTTTTTAGTTTTTTAGATAATTCATGCTTACAGAAAATATTAAAGCGTTTGTCACACTAGATGTTAAAATTGTTAAAAAATATTAGTAATTTTTTACTAGATGAAATCACTTTAAGCAGTTGTTACCACAGAGAAATGAGAATGAATGGTTTTCTTGTATTTATAAGGTTATACATTTCTTATCCAGTGTCCATAATAATACTCTTAGTCTTGAATACACTCGTAACTATCACCTATTAGTCCAAAGTAAGCATCATAATAGCTTTTGTTATGGATATTTGGTTTTGTTATGGATATTTGATAACGAAACTGAATAAACATACAATCATCCATGAATCATACAAACATCTGCCCCTACAGGGACCTGAACTCGGAGCCTCTGATTTAGTGGACAGAAGCACTGACCACTGGAGCAGTCAGCCGTCAACTCAACATAAGCTTCTAATAAACAACGCAGAAACCGCATTATTAGTGACCAATTAGGGTTAGTTCTCATCTTCAAATCCACAGAACATAGAGAGTAGTGTGTTCAAATCTATTCATGGTAGGTATTAATTTTACTAAAATATATACCTACTTGTATACCTAGTTTAAAATAGTAATCTTACCATACAGTTGTCTCATTAAATTATAATTATAAAGCAGATAGTTACAACTGCTGAATACAATAACCATAAAATAACCTTAATAACCATGAACAAAAATGAGTCTGTACAATGTGAAGTGCAAACTAAAATTTTAAAACCTAATTCTAAATTCAAAACGGGACAAAATGGCCGAACGTCGATCTAACCATCCCGCTGCCAAAGATTTGACGGCAACGGTTGCGAATCGTAAATTACCATTATCTGCAGACGCGCGGTGCTAGTATTTATTATTTATGGGTGGGATCGTCCCGCCTCGGGCCGATACGGGTTGTTTTTCGGGCGCGAGCAGGGTTGAGTCCGCAATGTGTAATGTCGCGTTCTTAATGCCGAAGTGCGGATTTAATTTGATTTCGGGGGTCGCTTTGATTTTTAATATGCACGAAAGTACGAAAATACAGTTTATTCGTCTGTCAACTAACCGATTATTGAATAAGGTTCCCATGGCTATTGAAATAATAACATATACGTAAACTCGATTATGGAAAGGGATAAAGCTTGTTTTATTTTATACCGTAAAACAAATTTAATGCGTATCTAAAAAAACCTTAAATTGGTCATAATATTATTTTCCAACTAAATCACGTGCATCACATTTTTGTTTGAATCTTAATGCATGGGATAAAGTTTTTTACTTAATTATTTAATAAAGTTTTCGTTCCTACGGTCAAATATGAAAAAATTCTAATTGGTTTTAATAATTTTCAAAAATGGGGACAAACTTCTGCAAGTATGTATGTATATAACTACTATTACAGCTTAGATCTCTATCTGTATATCTACTTCATCAAGACTAAATCTACATGCTGAGGGCAAGCCTTCCTGCGTGAGAGAGACATGCCGCCACCTGCCTTCGTTTCCGAGAGCGTCCCCCTAACACCACGTCTGCAGATCAAAAGATACACTTTGAAATTACAACCCTGGTCTGTTTTAATATGATTATTCATTTTGCAACAGCCATTTTACGCGTGGATTGTTGTGTTCCCGCAGTGAATAAGGTCGCCGAAGCTAAGAAGGTGTTTGGGAGGGGGATTCGACTCCCCTATAACGCTTTCTCTTTGTTTCCAAAAGGTAGGCAGCTCGTGAGTGTGCCCAAGGAGCAATGAGCGTCTATGGGCTACGATAACAATGCGTGAGTATGCCCAAGGTGTTACGAGCGTCTACACGCTACGGTAACAACGCGTGAATATGCCCAAGGTGCTACGAGCGTCTACACGCTACGGTAACAACGCGTGAATATGCCCAAGGTGCTACGAGCGCTTATAGGCTACGGTGATAACGCGAGAGTAGTGATCAAGGTGCTACGAGCATCTTTAGGCTACGGTAACCGCTAAACCTACCTTTGTATAAAAAAAAAACACTGGAAGTGCCGACTGTATATACCGTCGTTACCAGCCTGTATATTACGTCCCATTGCTGAGCTGCCTTCCTAAATGGAGAAACACGTGAGAATTCAGGGCCATAACACCACCACGCTGGCCTAATGCGGGTTGATTGGCTAAAGCGGTTGCGGTTACAACCGGGATCAACACGGCTTCACGTACCTTCCGAAGCACGGAGGAGCTCGAGACTACAAATTTCAACTAACCCGTCCCGTGATCGACCATGGCGAAAATTGCTTTGTTTTCTAATTCAAAACCTGAGCGTTCAAACCCCTACGCCACCGAGCTCCTGTCACTTACCTATTATTAAGGATTTACGCGCGCCACGCACAGGCAGAGCACACAAAACTGTTGTCAAAACAAACAATTTTCATTAGAGTAAGCAATATCGAGGCGAATATCGGCCGCCGCCGTAACTCATCGTCGATCTTAGCTAAAATACGAACAAACGGTGTCGCAGGCGCTGCCGATCGAATAAATTACAAAGATATATTATTATTAAAATTCGGGCGCGAACTTTGGAGCATTAAGTTGGAGTATCGGGACGGTGATACATTGGGAGCGAGAGAGGGTTGACAGGCGGACGAAACTATGTTAGGTTTTTTTATTACTCGATTGCTTCAACAGAGATATAATAATAAAATAAAAGAGACCTTATACCTATTTGAAATCTAAGAGTCATAAGGAAAACAATTCTTTGGGAATTGCCTCAGTGATAGAGGCTTAGGTATTATGATTATGTAATCTAAATATGTTAAACAATTTAAGTTGTAAGTTGAAGAAGCGCTTCTTTAATAAACTTGGAATTTATAATATTAAAATATTATAACAGTGATTATCAGAGTACGCTACCGACATTTCCACAAATACGAACGTTATGGTTAATTAAAAAAAAAATATTAACTTTTGTCACCTGAAAGTCATTCATAATTCCTAAAATTGATTGTTCATCATTCTCACTAATCCTACAAACACTCTCAGTTACTTGCAAATTGTAAAGCAGATACACCCAGCAATGTCTGACGTCAAGGTTCAAAGCAGCGCCACTGATAGCTTTTAGTCACTTTATATTCCTCCTGGTTGTGATTTTTTCCTTTTCATGAGTACTATATAGGTAAATTTTCGATATTGCAGTAATTTGCTATGTCCACGGCCGTTATGTTGTAAAATATTTTATTCTCCATCTTATTCACACGTGAAAGCAATAAAGAACTTTCACTTTGACGGCCAGGTGTACCTTTAGCTTGCCTGTCATCTGGTTCATCAGCCCACAGCGAGTCCACTGTTGGACATAGACCTTTCCACACGAACGCCCATATCTCGATCCTTGACTCATTCAGTTACTTCTAACCACTTTGTTATGATCTTCACTCCACCGAGCCTCAACTCAAGTACCCACAGTTGCATAAAAGATTTAAAAATTCCTCCTAATCGCTCCTAGTGTACCACTGGTCCTCACACAGGCCGCGGTTTGCGACATCGCCGAAATTAACGAGTAAAGCGACGTGCGATTCGCGCGATAACGGCCCTTCCGTCCCGTCCCGATCGCGATACCGGGACGGAACACTAAATCAAACGACTCTCCCTTAAGTGGTGATCAATTATAGGACACTCCAGATTTGCGTATTCGATTGCAGTCGTCATTAGAGGGTTGATTATGCCCATTACAGGTTGTCAGGTAGATGCGATCGGTGAGATGTCCGGTTTTGTAAATAAAAAGTTTTTATACTGCGCGACCCTGATTCAGTCGAGCACATACTAAAATGAACTCAAGACTAGAGGGTTCAATATCTGTGTGGCATAAATTTTCTGCTTGGTTTGGTTAGTGGTAGGGTTTTCTAAGTCTTGCTACCACCATCTTACCTAAGTCTGCCTGCCGCCATAACGATAATTTCAACAGCATTGTTGTGTTCCGGCAGTTGAAAGTATGATTGCTAGTTCCTCTGCAGTCGACTATTTCGGGCGTATCTCTGTTTCATCTTTGGCATCAGGTGCCATCACTTACCATCATGTCATTGTGAGATTAGCGCCAAGACCTACCCCGTTTAGAATAAAAAACTCTCTTTTCTGCCTTTCCAACCCCTTCTTGATTTCTACAATTTGGACATCTTTTAGCCGTTAAACTTAACAAATATTAATTTTTTTGGGCATTGCATACAATGTTTGCCTTTTTATTATATTTATATCAGTTTAGTGTTACTCTTTCATCATTATCCAAATAGAGCACAGTCCGATGACGTCATTTGACTTTTAAAGTGGCGATTTCAATCCATTTAGCCATATTTCAATGTACTTACATCTAAAAATAATTACCGAATAAAACAAGTCACAAATTAGATAGACACTTTAATTTTATTTACTTAGATTGCAATAGTTCAAGTAAACATTTTGCGTCTCCCGTGAATCATCCATCAGCCATCCATTACTTGTATGTCTTCCACAAATCAAGAACCTAGTACCCATTGTAAACTATACCTGTTCATGTGCACGTGTTATTCCTGTGAGATATAAAGTGTCAACGCAATTCAATTTAAAAATAAATTACAACCTCATATTTATAACAGGCTTTTCAGCCAATACTTGACAAATTTCAAGCCATAATAAAAACGAATCTGTGTAGAGCTTATTTTAAAAAATCTGAATTTCTTAAAAATATTAAAGCATAATAGTTAAAAAAAACAATAATAATAAAAAAAAACTAAAATAGTACAGAAGTTCGCAGCTAAGTAACAGTACTTCGTAGTGTAGTGTTCCAGGGGTAAGTAAGGTCGCCAGAGCCCATTGTAAAAGCGTTGTGTGTGGAGCAGTAGGACCTCACCTTATATTATGCAGTCAACATAACACTTTCCTGCCGGTGTGGTTCCGGCCCAAAATAGCACCCTTCAAAATAGTTAACACGACACGGTATCGGCCCCCAGTCCCCGGCGGCCCCGCTATTCCGGTCTACGGTAGCGGTCACGGTAACGGTGGGACTAGAAATGCTAAGAATTCACGGCAGCGATTCAGCGACAGCCTCGCAGTAGATTCCTCTGGTCAGGCTCGTGGGAAGCCGTTGGATGCAGGCTGCGCAGAACCGTTCCATTTGGAAATCGATGGCGGAGCCCTTCGTTCAGCAGAAGATACCATAGGCAGATGTGTTGATGATGATAACGCTTTCCTTGATCTTTTCAGGGTAAGCAGCGAGTGGTTGGTGCCCACATCATATCTACACGGCTTGTTTGTATGTCAGATGATTTTTTTTGCAATTTCAAAATTATTTTCTAGCAAGTTTAGGGCGACCAGCACTGCCCTCAGCCTTCCGTTTTGGAGAGCGTTCCCCTAACACCCTGTATGTATAGAGACACCCCTATGACTGTGTATCAAGTTATTTTGACCTTAACTGGTAAATGGTATTTTCCTTAACTTGGTACTCATAGGATATATGAGTACCAAGTTAAGGAAAATACCATTTTAAGAAAGTTAAAAAAATACAATTTTGAAAAGCATAGAAAGCCTACTAATTTTTATTTATTGTATTTGTAGTCACAATATTTAGGGTCAATAGCTTGTAGCGCCACCTAGTATAGGATTGTAGTACTTCATCGTACACATGGTCGATGACCATTTATGCGCCATCTACACTAATAAAAAGACACTTTCACTTATAATCAATAATTTGTTTGATCCCGTTTTTATTAATAGTTTTGTTAATGCAGTAAAATTTTTAAATAAGTTAAAGATTAATGTTATTTATTAAAATTGCATTTTATAAATCGTTTTGTAATTTAATCTAACTAAATAATTATAGAATGAGCGCCATCTCTTCGCATTTCAATAAACTTTCTTAAATAATCAATCAAGAAACCTAGCGAAATATATCAATACGAACCTCAGGTAAATATTGGAGATATATAACCTTAAAGTAATTAAATGTTACAATAACTAACACAAGAATGCAATGTTATAATTTGAATACAATTTAAACTGAAATGATGTTGTTAAATACAGTTGTACTTATAAAGTAGTGTATTTTTTAATGCAGGGCCTTATTATTTACTAATTTACGATTAAGCAATAGCATTAATACAATAAGAAATATCGAAATAATAATATATTTTTTTTATTTAATACGCATTGATTAAAACAGTTTATAATTTAGCTGGAAAATAGACCTTTGTTTATTTTTCAATTGTTTACCAATATAGTCCTTCTATGTCCCAATAGATGGCAGTACGTGTTCGATTGGTTACATAAAGTAAAGGGTATGTTTTTTTTGATGTAGTGAAAGTATTAATAAAATTAAAAAAAAACCATAAATGATGACTATGTTTTCCATTAATCTGCAATGATTTAAGCAATACCTCCTATAGTTCCTAAGTATATTCTATAGTTATTGATTGTGTGCAACAAATATAACTCCTATAAATCCCGATAGATGGCAGTACGGGTATGATTTGTTTTTAAGAGGTTTACAATAATTGGTTTTTATGTTTTCAATATTGTTTTATTGGTGTGTTTGTTTGTGTTTTCTGTATTGTTTGATCTTTGGTTTGGTCTATAATATTTTTTATGTATTCATAAAATTTTAAGTTTATTTGGATCCCTATTTTATTTAAAAATTGCAAAGATTGCAATATCGTATTGTAAACGCTATAAGTATTATTATTTATTTATTTTGAATTCGCTACTTTACATTTTTCAATATAGTTAATTTTACTAAAATGCATCTTTCTCTAGTAATTAAATAAAAATATGTGTGTTTGTATTATGTAATGTTATTTTTAATACTTTCTTTTTACGTTTCTAGATGGCGTTAGGCATCTGATGTCGCTAGTTTTTTTAATAACTTCTATATAATACGTTTGTATGTAATAATACATAATATGCATACAAACGTTTGTATATTATGTGTGTAATTATATGTAAATATTGTATTAATGTAGTATTTGCTTCATATTTGTTTTAGTATTTATAGTTTAAGTCTATTTGCACACACCGATTCTACCTTTTCATTGACATTTCAAGCAGTACCTTTGTATAATTTTTCCTAAAATGTATTTTCCATTATTTTAATATTGTGTGGGTAAATTAATTGTTTAATTAATTAAATGAATGATCTTTATTAATATGTAAACTACTTGAAAGATTAGTGTTTATTTTTCCTATCCACAATGATATTTCATCAAAAGCCTTTACAGAAGCAGCCTGTGAAAAGAGATATTAAAATTTATGTTATTATTATGATGTTTAAAACAATTTCAAATTTCAAAACACCAAACCCCGAAATTGCACAGACTAATCAAACACAACAGAGGGGTGATTTATATTGTTTTATTTCCCGGTAGATGGCGTTGGTCGGCTAAGTGGCGCCATTTTCGTTGTACTTAGAGCGGGTGTAGCGCTGTGACCGCGTTATTTATCGCGCCATTACCGCGCGGACCTTTAAATCATCGCTTGACGTCGCTAGCTTGTACGTGAGCGTTAATGAATGGCGGACGTTCTCCTAAAACTTCTTTTTTTCTTTATGAAATTGTTGGAGCACTTAGCGGGAATCTATTAGGGATGTAGATGTTGGCTGGTAATTCGATTTGGGCGCGTTATGGGTGATATTGGGTGATGTGCAACGATTTAAGGGAGAAATCGTCTTTGAGCTACTACAGATGGTAACAACCCGTGCAGGGTAACAACCCCGCCAAGTGTCAGGCAATTATTGTGGGTAGCTCTAGACAACTCGCTAAGCTTGATGTATCTTCACTTCTGCCTCTAAAGCTTGACAATGTAATTATTAAGTGCACTACATGTGTTAAGAATATGTCTGAGTACTGTACTTTGAGTTGGAATCAGCATATTAAGGAGATTAGTCGTAAGGTCACTGCGACACTAAGAGCATTGTACAGATTTAAACACTTTCTTCCTGTTAGTACTAAAATCCTCCATAACCAATCACTGGTTTTGCCAATAATTGACTATGGTGATGTGTGCTGTACTAACTTATCTCAAGAGTTGTTGAATAAATTGGATTAGCTTCTTAACAATTGTATTAGATATATTTACGTTTTACACAAATACGACCATATTTCATCATTTCGTTCCCAACTAAAATGGCTACCCATTCGTGAGCGTAGATATATCCGAATTTTGTGCACTCTTTATAGCGTATTATTTACTCCTAGCTCTCCTTCCTACTAGGAAGAACGCTTTCAATTTTTGAATTCCTCCCACGAACGCTCGCTTCGATCTAACGACCATCTTGCCCTGCTGTTCCCTTCTTTTCGCTCTGGCTTCACGTCGGACTCATTTGTTGTCTCTACTTTACGGCTCTGGAATTCAATACCTAACAGCCTGCAGAAATCCAGAAACAGGATGCTCTTCAAGAAGGAATTGCGTGAATACTTCTTCAAGTCACTTGAGTAGCTACTAGCTATTTTAAGTTTGTTTAGTTTAGTTTGTTCAAAATATTTTTCCTTTTCATTGCTGTGCACCGCTTTTTGAGTTTTCTGCTTAGCCCCTGGTTGACTGGTAGAGAAAGTCCGCCATTTGTACATTTTTAAAATTGTGCAATAAAGTTTAAATAAATAAATAAATATTACCTAAGACTATACTAATTACGAAGATACTCAAAGAGCAAGATTGACTACGTCATAGTTTTCAACTTGGGTATTGTTCACATCAGCGGGATAATTTGCAAATTTTAATTAAACAGTAGGGAGGAGCTCGGTGGCGTATTGGTTTGAGCGCTCTGGTTTCGAATACGAAAACAAAGCAACTTTCGCCATGGTCGACCCTGGGATGGGTCAACCAAAATTTATAATCTCGAGCTCCTCCGTGCTTCGGAAGGCACGTTAAGCCGTTGGTCCCGGTTGTTACTACAACCGCTTTAACCCACCAACCCGCATTGGGCCAGCGTGGTGGTGTTATGGCCCAAACTCCTCATGTGTTTCTTCCATGTAGGAAGGCCTGTGCCCAGCAGTGGGACGATTATAGGCTGGTGATGAGATGATGATGAGAATTAAACAGTTATAATTATAACCACTAAGATAATAACTAACTTTTACTGCGTCATATAATACAAATAAACTCACAGATCAAGGCTTGGATGACACCACTAAGCGCTTAATTTTAAAAAAAAGTGCTACCTTTTCATGAAAACTAAGTATTAATTATGAAAAGTTACAGTTCACGAGTAGGAAAGTACTAAAATTACCTAAAGTATAGATTGGCTAAATGGCATTAGTGAGTAGGTTACATAATATTGTTGGAAGGTAGATATAGACAATTATTTATTGAAAACTGCCACATGTCATGGTACTATCAATTTTGAAGAGAATTTAGTAGAGTAATTAGTGGTATTTACTCAGATATACCACTCGAATATAGAACGCTGGTAAAGACGCAATGTCTATGTGTGACGAGATCGGCCGACGACATAGCCTAAAGAATTGCGAGCCGCAGGTGGCAGTGTGCAGGCCACATTGCAAGAAGGACTGACAGCCGTTGGGGCAGAAAGGTCTAGAGTGGCGTCCGCGTACCGGGAGACGCAGCGTTTGTAGGGCTCCACAAGGTGAATCGACGATCTGGTGAGGGTCGCGGGAAGCCGATGGATGGGGGCAGCGCAGGACTGATCGGTTTGAAGATCACGGGGAAGCCTATGCTCGGCATTGGGCGTCTCTCAGCTGAAATGTTGTTGATGATGAAAGTCCCAAGAGCTCATCCAGAAAGCTTTTTAAGAACAGTGGCTCTGTGTTGGAAGCAGGAAGATTCGTCTCCAATGCTATTGATAGCATAAAGTTGAGTCGAAGTTGTAAGTTTCTCTAAGAGTCTAAGTTATTATAGATATATATGTATATTGGTGGTAGGCCCGTATGCAGGGTCGTCTGGGTAGGTACCACCGCCTTTCTTATTTCAGCCGTGAAACAGTTCGCTGTGTTTCGGATTGAAGGGAAAGGTAGCCAGTGTAATTACTGGGCATGGACGGCATTTCATCTTGGGCCCCAGGATGACAACGCACCTGCAATATCAAGTGATTTTTCCTTGTTATTGCAGGTGTCTATAGGCGGCGGTTACCGCTTTCCATCAGGTGGGCCGTCAGCTTGTTTGTCATTCAGTTGTATAAAAAAAAAAAAAAAAAAAGATACAAGCGTCAAAACTACGGCAACTGCTTACTATGAGGCGAAGGCGGACCTTATGAATGTTCGCCAATCTTGTCGCTTAGTCGGTAGGATAGCACAGCCCCCTTATTCTCAACTGTCGGATCACGGATTCGATTCGAAAAGTCACATGCCGTCTCGCTTTGACGCAGCGCGATAAAAAGTGACAGGTATAGAGTTTCCGAAATTCGAATTCCTTCCGACAGTTGAGAATAAGGGGGCTGATGTCATTTGAACCTGAACTTGCGTTAGTGAATTTGGGTATGAATATGGTTATTGGCTATGGCTTTCCAAATCTCATTGAAGAAAACGGATTTTGAAAGCACTTTATCCATGTTCTTTCAAACTCCCAGTTTAAAAAATTAGATTTAGAAAGCACTTTATCCATATTTTTTCGTCAAGTAACGTCACTGTCTTTTTCTCGGTGAATAGAAATAAAAGGGATGTAAAGAGACAAAGTAATTTAGAATAATAAGCACTATCTACTTTACAATTGTAAGCAAAATTGAAATCGTCATAAAACATCCAACATGAAACTGTTCAACGATTTTCCACCCTGTTGAATCCTGGGCGATAAAGAAATTGCCCGCCTGCTCGCAACATTAAAATATTTACTCCGTTTTCTTTGACGTTCAAAAGCGGCCGTAAATTGTGACAAACGCAAAAATACAACAATGCACATACGTTATACGTATTATCGCGTTGTGGCCCACAAAAGGTTGAAAAGTCGCGTTTTGCACGTATCGCGTTATCGCTGGTCTGCTCCAGCCCTTACGGAAAGGGAGAGGTACGCATGGCTTCAAGTTAGAACCTTTAGCGGGCTACTATCGTGCGTAGTGATGCCTTCAGATTAATGTGGGCACCAGGAAAAAATTGACAAAAGAAATCGTTAGTTTTGACATTTCTATAATTTTTCCGCTAATATTATTTTGAGGACTATATTAGGTACGTCCTTATACAATTTCAAATAGAATCTTGATCTAATGGAAATTGCAAAATTTGGTAAAACTATTCGTAAACTCAAAACTTTCATGAGACAGTATTAGTCCAGGGCAAGAAAGTGTTTATTTTAGAAAAAAAGCCTAAAATTTGATAAAAAGTTAATTAATTTTAGATTATACTAAAAATATATTTTTTTAGTCCATACATCTACTGATAAACATAAATAATAACGTTGTTTTTAAATATCGAGTAACAAATTTTTCTCCTGTAGAACTTACTCTATCACTTTCTTATCTCTTCAAGCTTTTCAAAAGCTTGTCTCCTCAGCCTAGCACCATACATTTTCGTAGGAGGGAGAATTATCAGGAGTCGTTCAAATGATTTATGTACACAATTATTGGGTTATTCAGGTACGGTGTTTTGTGAGATTCGATCCCACTTCGATAGAAGTTTGGAGACAATGAGACTTAATTTAATGGTGTTTTGAAGGTTCGGCAATCAGATGTCGTTAGTCGGTTTAGTTCCTAATTTGTTTGCCGAAACTCAAGGCGAAACTTCGTTCTAGGTGTTTTATTAATTGGTGCTACTTATGTGACAATTTCACGATTACCTACACTTAAACAACGTGAACCAGAATACGGATGGTTGAAGATGAAAGCTGTCCCTCCAGTTTACAGTTCAACCAAGAATAATATTTTAACCGCTTGCAATTTGCAACACAGATTTCTTAAAAACGCATTTTACGGGCGAAATTAAAGACAGTTAGTCTACCACGAGATGGATATTTTATACAACTAGACGACACACAAGCTCTCTCAATCGCCATCGTATCGAATAGTAACGTTAGCTTTTGTCAAGCTTCCTGTTTGAATTTTAAGCGTACGTGAACGATACGATTACAATTCGAAATTTTAAAATGTTCGTGCTAGGGGTACTGGTATCAAGTGGTCACCGTCTCCTTTGGACTCCTGCAATAATAATAAGGGAAAAATCACTTGGTATTGCAAGTGCATTGTCACCCTGAGTCCACAAATTACACTGGCTGGCTACCTTTCCCTTTAATCCGAAACACAGCGAACAGTTTCTCGGCTGAAATAAGAAATGCGGTGGTACCTACCCATACGACCCTACAAACTGACTGACCACCGAGTAAATGAATTTTATTGTGATTTTATGAATAATCTGACACTTGTTTAATGAATCAATACCACCTGATGTGAAGCGGTAAGAAGAGTCCATATATGAAGACAGCTCATCTGGCCTACCATAGGAATTACAAAAACGGTAGCACAGCGTAGCAGTTTTTGGATACAACAATGTCATGTAATACTACTATACTCTTTCACATGAAGATATGATATTTGGGCCATACCAGCATCACGGCGAAGTTTTGGTGACTAATATAGAACAAATCAAGCAGAAAACTAATTGGTAAAAGTAGTCATATTTCATTATAACCCAGACAAAGTGTCACATCTCGGCGTCCATAAAATACCCAAATGTTCTGTAATAAGAATAAGAGCTAAGACTAACTCTCTGCCTAGCAGTAACCATAAACCTCTCAGGCGAAATGTCATGAGAACTCGTTAACGTTCAAAGATATGCAAATTTTGATTTGACTCAAACCTTTCAGAGTCGCGCGGGGCAGTTAGTTATTTAAGAACATTCTAGACATTTTAACTGGCACTGAAGCTATTGTATTACCTTATTTGAAGAGATAAGAATCCCTTCTACGTCAGATAAATTTTAATTTGCCAAGGAAATGTGCTCATTAATGTTTTTGGAATAAGAGCTCTTTAAAAATGGGCTTGTTCTTGATCCCACTCTTGCTCTGAAAGAAATTAAGAGGGATTCTAAGATATAGTAAGCTTACTCAGAAGGTGCCAATCCCACTTTTAAAGAGTCTCAGGTTATATGCAGCAAGGAACACCGGAGCTGGCAGTGTACTCCGGTCTTTCATCGTGTGCATTGTAAAGAATGAAGAAAAGTGCTTAGTGTGGATATTTCGCATAGTCCACTCCTGAATATGATAACAATTTGCTGATGATTGGTTTCTTAACCTTAAATGCCTTTAAAAGAACTCAGACTTTTGAAATTAGCGAAATTTCACTAACGCATCTTCGTTCAATTGTCAGGCCGTATGAAACGAAAGCATCAGTGTCTAACTGTTATGAAGTATTGGATGCCACTTTTCCTAACCGCACTAGGGAGTAGGGACTCTGTACTCCTCTGTGGTGAACGGAAAGTTCCTCTTGAGCTTCTTTTACTTTCAAAGAACAGCCGAAATTAGATTTGTCAAGTTTTTTTTTTACTTTTAAGCCATAGAACATTTTACAATTAAACTGTTTTCTAAAACTATTATTAAAACGTTTACTAAGTTCTAAAATTGAACCACGCTTCTAAATGTCAAATGATTTGACAGCTCTCCTTTTTGCATTTATATTGAGAGATAGAGATGACATAGTATGGACTGCAGAATCTGGCGCCATGCCCCATAACCAAGCGATTGGTAGTACAGATATGATGTTAAAAAAGAAAGAAAATCAAGAAAGAAGGGAAAATATTTTCGACATACACCAAACATTAAACATACATACGACAAAATTTAGACAATAAGACAACGAAAAAGTAGAAAAATAAAACAATTACCACTCAACATCACGTGCAGGCAACAAGCCTGCATAAAGCTTTTGTTACATTGGAAAATGTCACAAAAGCGCTGTTTTATGATAGGGCCTTGTGTGTGACGTGTGATGGAATAAACTCATTTTAATATTCTTAATTTTTGATTTTAACATTATTATAAATGTTCCTGCCTCAGGACGTGAAATTTTTCTAGTTTTATTCTATTTCATTTTTTTATGAAAATAGATTTGAATAAATATATTATACATATACCTAAATACGAAAGCTTAGATAAAAATGAACGTTCCAACTAATAACCATCAAACGACTCCGATATCTAAAATACAAATCCCAACCAGACTTCCTCGCCAGGGAATTAATATCTTAAAGTATCTGTCAATGTCTATTGCTCACAGATACGTGAATCCCATAAGCATAACGCGATTTTGACGTATCATTGATCTAGCCGGGTCTATCCCGAAAGGGGATCATATCAACACCTAGTCTCCCTTAGGACATCTCGACGAGAACTGAAACGTGTCATCGACAAATTATAACCACTTCCAAACTTTGAAAACAATACATTGAAGGTTCAACCAATGATTGTAATGTACGACTGCAAGTGGAAAAGCAATGTAATTTAAATAAGCAGAACAGATCGCTTCAAATTCTGAACAGTTACAAAAACTCAGAAGGTCGTGAGATCGTATAAGCGCATATGAATTTGATGCTTCAGCTTGAAACTCAAATTTCATTTTCGAATGTTCCGTTTGTTGTATTTGTGTAGTTATGAATCGGAAAAGTGGGTAGATAGCTTGAAAGACAGGTCCTATCAACCGTTGACAACTATATATTGGGAGTGTTTTATTCGGAAGGTGTGATCTCTGTTTAGAATACACAGTAAAACTGTCTCGGAGGTAGATCGAAGGTATTACTCACGCCGACGCGTGACGGCGGGTGCCGATTGTTAACCTGTCACCCTGTAAATGTTGATACTTGAAATATTCATGTAGCTATACATTTATTTTAGATTTGCATGCGTCTCAGACATGATTTCAAAGCTGCAACGCTGTTTATAGTCAAGTAGAGTCAGCATCAGAAGTCAATTAACACTTTACTATTTGTTAACAATGAGAATACTCTTGACAAATTTTATATGCACTATAAATGGCGTAGTGTGACATAATACTATAGTGATCATTGACTTTTATTGCTGACCGTACGAGAAAAATTTTGAATATAAAGATGCATAATTATGCTCTACATGATTTCTACAAGGATCTCTAACATATCATGCTTAACATTTACTCTGCAAAAACTGAGCAATAGTAATACTTAGTATCAATGATACCTATCTAATATAAATTTCTAATTTGTCAGGTAACAATCTCTTGTAGGTAATTGATAAAGAAAGTCCTTAGAAATGCCAAATTGAAATAAATAACTACTTTCTGTTAGTCGTTCTGAAAAAAGTAATTTGACTAATAAATATAACCTTAACAACAGATAAAATCTATCAAACCCTTGCACTTCTTTTGAACGGAATAAATATCACATGACCTAATTTATTTATGCAACTGACTTACAGAACGTATTATTTAAAAATAGAAACACAATGAAGAGCTTTGGCAGATGATCTCGAAAAATGTAATCATAAGAAAAACTCGGCAATAAATAAAATAACTTATCAGATTGGGCGGGAGAACTTAACATTTTAATAAATAACTCGTTCGGGAACGGGCGTTTGTGTTTTTTTGTTCTTTAAATTAATAATAATATGAAATAAATCAATAAAGAATGGAAACGTTTCAGAACTGGCCCCGGTTGAATGATTTGTTGTAATGCGAGTGTTCGGTGCCGTCTGTTCGCTGTGGCGGCGACAACGGTCTTGATACTTTGGAAATTAAACTAAATAGTTGAAACTAAATTTTAAACTACAATTGTTAGATAATCCTGGATTTCTAAAAAGTTAATTTTTAAGTGAATAATTATTATGTTTATTATTGTGCAAGGAAATTTAAAAAGATAAAATATTATTGAACATGGATAAACTAACTTTAATAGTTATTATGATTTGCTCGATATCTACGATGAATGAAAATGTGGACAATTTACATCATGTTAGTTATAAATACCTTGGTTTTGTGTAAATTGAAAAATAATGCTTGTGTATATGGTTGCAGTTCCAACGGTTTACTTCAACATTTTAGTCAGTTGAAAAATAATTCATATTATAACTGTTAACAGTCTATGTATTTAAAGTGATGTGCAATTGTGCTTCATTAAATTTATTTTGTACATAAAGTGTAAAATATATTTTATGCGACAAATAAATTGAATTCTTAGTAAAAGAAAAATAGATCACTTTTAAAAAAGATTTTTGAGATCGTTAACGGTACGTCCCATGATAATTACACTTAGTAATACTTTTATTAGAGTTCTGTTTTGCGGTTGTAGGAATGCTAAAACTGTTATTTCTCCATGAAAACTTACATGGCAGTAATTAAAGAACTTCTATCGTAACTTAAACGGTCTTCCCTAACTTGTATTACATAACCGTTGATATATGTGATAAATAAGATAGAAGAATGAAATGATTCCTGCTTACTTATATCAAGCATCAAGTTCTTCAGCCGTTGTACTCCCGGCTAGTCCTATATCAGTTGATATCGAGTCGAGTCTAGATCCAAGTCCCTCCTCCAATAAAGTGCAGCCATCAATTCTTCCCTGCAAAAAGGCAGCTCACCTCAGGCCAGTTCCAATGACGGATGGGTGGGCACGGCCCGACTAAAGTTTCTAATTAATTGTACCGTACAAATTGTTCCGTCGCCATCTTGTGGAGGCCATTTTGTTGCATTCGGCATAGCTAATTATTGCTGCATTATGAATTGAAACATTGTTGCATTTTATTGTTCGTGACGCCTAATTAAAGTTATTGAGATGACGCGATTATTAATAGAGACGACTTTATTTTTTTTATTGAGAGGTTTCCACGACGTTTTACTAGGTGGTAGACCCATATGTAGGGTCACCTGGGTAGGTACCACCGCCTTTCTTATTTCAGCCGTGAAACAGTTCGCTGTGTTTCGGATTGAAGAGAAAGCTAGCCAGTGTAATTACTGGGCATGGACGGCATTTCATCTTAGGCCTCAGGATGACAACGCACCTGCAATATCAAATGCTTTTCCTTGTTATTGCAGGTGTCTATAGGCGGCGGTAACCGCTTACCACCAGGTGGGCCGTCAGCTTGTTTGCCATCTAGTTGTATAAAAAAAACGATTCGAAGACACAGCAGATGGTCCACCTGATGGTTAAAAAAGTTACCATCGCTTATAGACACCTTCAATTTTAAATCCCGGAGACACGAGATATGTCAATGCCTTCCATGTCCTGTAAAATACTTGTAAATTTTTTTAGTCAAACATTTTTACTAAATAGTTTAATATGTGTTACATTTCAAATGGTAAGTAAAACATTATATTTATAGTTTAATCAGTATTATATCTTAATCTTTGTAAGCATGCAAATATTAATTGTCGTAGGTACTTACATCATGTACATGATGATTAAATATTAATAAAATAAGTGTCAAGATATGTATTGTTCCAAAGTACAAGAATTTTTTTTGTACTAAGCATGACAAATGGCGTCACCTGACGTGAAGCAGTAAGAAGAGTCCTTATGCGGAGACAGCTAGTGCAGGTAAAACACACTGTCTAGCCGCCTCCACCTTGCCGCTCAACCACCGCTCTGTTTGCGAGCAGGACGAATATATGTGGCATTTTGTGGTGATAAATGATTTGATTGATTGATTAAAATCTTACAAATTAATAACAAATATTTATTATGAGGAGCTTGATGGCGTAGTGGTTTAAGTGCTCTGGTTTCGATTACTGAAACAAAGCAACTTTCGCCATGGTCGATCGTGGATGGGGCATTGAAAAATTGTCATTTCGAACTCCTCTGTGCTTCGTCGTGCACATTAAGCCGTTGGTCCTGGTTGTTACTGCAACCACTTTAACCCACCAACCCGTATTGGGCCAGTGTGGTGGTGTTATGGCCCAAGCTCCTCATGTGTTTTTCTCATGTAGGAAGGCCTCTGCCCAGCAATGGTGATGATGAATTATTAGAATAATTGATTAAAATTCTACAAATAACAAACGCTCAAGTCGAACAAGAAATTTTAACCATTCGTTTTACCAATATCAAAGCTTTGTATCACCACTTGAATGCTGACTCTGGTTCCCTGTTTTTGTGTATCGGCATAAGAATTAGATAAATCACGCGGAAGGTTAGTACACAACGTCAATTCAAGATGGAGGGACGGGTCCCTGGCCGTAAGTCAACTCAAGCTGACGACCCTACACCGGGTAGAAATGTTACCGTATTTTGTTGGTTGGTGTATTGTGTATTGGTATAAGTTGTATTTATAGTTTAGTTTTTAACAGAAAAATACATACGACTTTATCTACACACTAATTTTACTACGAGGCGTATTTAGCTATCTCATTCTATGACTGAAAGACACAAAATATTGTTTTTCTTGCTTTTGCTTTGTGAAGAGTTTAGTGATTCGTAATATTATTTTAAATAAAATATCGTGAATTAAATGTTGTGTAATCTCATCGAATACAGCAACGTTAAAGGCCTCAATTCATAATTTTAAATTAATAACCAAATATAAACTTTCCATTGTAAAAAAAGGTTAAAAAATGAAATTCTCGTTAAGTTCTTATCTCCTTTCCTTCAGTGTTAGCTTCGTTTATTATGTTTCAGTTAAATCTTTTCGTTGCTCGAAGTTATCGGAGTTCAGCGACAGATGTCGCTACCAGTGTTGTCGTTAACATTAAGTATTTTCATTGTGATTAATATGATACCTACATTATTTAACATTAGTCAAGGTAAATTATTGTCACTGAAATTAGTTTTGTAAGTAGATAATATTGATATAATAAAAATATCATAGACCTGTAAGAAACACTTCAGGATAATGTAATTAGTTATTGTAATGCAGCATTAGGAACCCTTTTTGGAAGCTTGCACCACTTGAAATATCGAATATTAATAGAATATTTTAACTTAAGCATCAAGTCCCTGAAATGACAATGAAATGCTTCTTCGAGAAGCACCTCAAGTTTGTATCATTTAATATGATTTTGATTTTGAAATCAAAATCAAAAATATGTTCGAGTCGTCAAAAATCACATTATTTGTATAATATCTATTTAAGACCATTTCTTAAATACATATTATATCTTTCTGTCATGTTCGAATTTACACCGGTTCCAAAAGTTGAACTACCGAGAATTGATTGACTTAGTTCAGTTAATTAAATATTCAAAAGTGTCGTGTATTATTTTAACGGGTATTGGGTAACACGCTTTTACTGCACATGTGAAGCTCGCGGAAAATTCCATTATATAAACATTAATACCTTTATAAGTTGTAAGATACTTATTTTTGTTAAAATAATGCCTAAGTCACGTACATATTAGTGGTCTTAAATCATGTCAAACGAATCGTACATTTATTTGGAATTACTATCTTACTTTTCAAATACAATAAGTATGTGTTATTTTACTTACAGCCGGTGACAGCCAAACTCTATTTGTATTTAAGAGAGAGTACTAAAATATTGCAGTTTCTTGCGCCTTCATCGCCCAATGCAAACTGCCTTTTGTGGGCTTATTAACTAGCTTTTTTCGACCATTAACGCAATGGTCGTTTACAGATCTACTACTATTATGACGTCATTGGGATCACGTCATTTGCCTTGCAACGTAGTGATGGACAGGAAATTAGTTCGGTAGTTATCACTTTATTGTTTTGTTAGGTGGTAGACCCGTATCAGGGTCGTCTGGGAGGTACCACCGCCTTTCTTATTTCAGCCGTGAAACAGTTCGCTGTGTTTCGGATTGAGGATTGAAGGGAAAGGTAGCCAGTGTAATTACAACGCACGCTACAATATCAAGTGATTTTTCCTTGTTATTGCAGGTGTCTATAGGCGGGTCTGGTGAATTTGCTTGCAGACCCACGACCACCTCCGCGAAAGGCACGGGAGTTATCCAGGAGTTTTAGCGGGTATTCCCAGGGTCAATTCAGACGCTGGGCGAGCCCCGCACACGCCCGCTGCTTTGCCAGCGGCGTTTAGGTCCGTCAATGGATTTCTCCTAGTAAAAAAAAAAGGTGTCTTTAGGCGGCAGTAACCGCTTATCATCTGGTGGGCGTCAGCTTGTTTGTCATTATAGTCGTATAAAGAAAAATTTTTGACCAATTAAATGAATTAATGTCTTAGTACAAGAATAAATATACTTAGCATAATAGTCAACGCACTAAGGGTTATATTGTGTGCAAACCATAACCAAAGTAATATGTAGCATCGGAAAATCTAGCCTTATAATCAGACAATCGCAATCAAGTATCATGCACTGGGCATCTAAAATTTATAATCTGCAGATAAAATCTCTTAGTAGTACTAAAGGAATGCGCACGCGCTCATCGGACCTAATGATAATGCGCGCAGGCCACAATTAACTTTCATTCGTACTGGGCAGTACCGTGTCACTATTGATTTGTGATTGATATTATATACTCCGTATATCTTGAGAATGATTTCTTCGTTAGAAGCTAATTAGAACCTTAAAGCTTTGCTGTTAAAGTGCTGTTTTTCTCTCATTGCAAGGGTAGCATAAAACAGCTCCAAAACGAAAAACGTCGTAAGTGCTCAAGTCGGTTTACTGGATTTTCGTATGATGCTGTTGGAACGTGCATTAACAGTGCAGTGCGCGTGTTTAAATGAAAATTGACTCTATTTTGCTCACATTGAAGTCTAATTTTCTAAGTGAATCGTCACATATATTATAAACATCTAATGGGTTGTAGATCAAAAGTTAGCAGTAGGTTGAGTCATTCCCGGAGGCAGTTTATGTTTTTGTAACTCATCACAAAAACGATTCCGAACCCTAGCGCAATACAAAAAAGGCTGTTTCGTTATATCAAATACTTAATCACAACGTTTTGTAAAATCGGCAATTAGAAACAGAATATATTTTGGAGGCGTGACGTTAAAATATGGTCCTGATGTATCCACATAAATTCGTTTAAAGATATTCTTTAGCATCGATAGATGAGTTGTACTTTGGTAGCGTGATAAGTATAAATCATATTTTAATTACCAATTTCTATCGCTGTACCATTATAGCTTTTACGTCACGTATCAAATTCAAACTAAAAAATAATAATTTATTGTGACATTAATAATTTTTCGTGATCGCTAGATAAGGGCGATGACTTCAAAACATGGTTATCTATATTTTTCACTGAATATAAGTATTATCTTAAATTTGATTTTAACTATTAATGAGGAGCTTAGTGGCGTAGTGTTGGAGCGAGCTGGTTTCGATTACGGAAACAAAGCAACTAGGTGGTAGACCCATATGTAGGGTCGCCTGGGTAGGTACCACCGCCTTTCTTATTTCAACCGTGAAACAGTTACACTGGCTAACTTTCTATTCAATCCGAAACACAGCGAACCTACCACCTACCACCTCCGCCTACCACCTAGTAAAATATGCCTTTAGAAATATTTTATAATTAAGTGTTTGAGTTAATAATTGGTAGTTCTCAAACAGTAGCTTCCTAACTACATCTCGTTTACATCACTATTTCAAAAATGGGCGTCTTTGACAATTAATTGTCTATTGTCTAGCCAACGAGTTATTGCATTTTTGTTCTGTTCGTATCACACAGAATCAGCATGAAATATTTCTTTTGTATTCTGATTAAGTGGAAACAATGCTTACGTAATATTAGGAGGTGGGTCTTATCTTTAGATTATATTTTTTATGCTTTACATTTTACACGCCCTTATGCTGGGCACAGGCCTCATACTTGGAAGAAACACATGAGGAGTTTGGGCCATAGCACCTTCACGCTGGCCCAGTGCCGGTTTTTAGAGCGGTCGCAGTAACAACCGGGACCAACGGCTTAACGTGCCTTCCGAAGCACGGAGGAGCGAGATAAGAAATTTTTGATTGACCCACCCTGGGATCGACCATGGCGAAAGTTTTTTTTTATACAACTAGATGACAAACAAGCTGACGGCCCACCTGGTGGTAAGCGGCTACCGCCGCCTATAGACACCTGCAATAACAAGGAAAAGCACTTGATATTGCAGGTGCGTTGTCATCCTGAGGCTTAAGATGAAATGCCGTCCATGCCCAGTAATTACACTGGCTACCTTTCAATGACAACGTACCTGCAATATCAAGTGATTTTCCCTTGTTATTGCAGGTGTCTATAGTCAGCGGTAACCACTTACCACCAGGTAGGCCATCAGCTTGTTTGTCATCTAGTCGTATAAAAAAATGACAAGGGCAAGCTTATGGACCGTCTGGTAGCACTTCTAAGTCCCGGCAAACATCTTGAACAATTTCACAGATTCGCAGTATAAGATTTTTTACTAAATATTGAACTTTGCGCATGTTTTTTTATCTGTGAAATTTATCAAGATGCTTGCCGAAACCTGTACATATGTGGTTTCTGTAGCCTATAGACCACACAACATATTACAGGCACTACTAAAAAATGTCTTCCCTGTAAAATTAAGAGACAGTGATATAGCCTACTTTATTGTAAGAAATACAAACAAAAAAAAACTTTGAAAAAATTGTATCCTCCAGGCGGGTATCGAATCCGCGTCTCCTGGGGTCCTGCCAGACGTGATAACCGCTACACCACCGGAGCTCTAGGTGTAACCTATTAAATTCTTCACCACTTTCTACTTTAACGTTTTGACAGCTTAAGGGACAAGTCCCCCTGATATCAATATAGCGCTTTTTCAACCCTACTCACGGCAAGAACACAACACTACAAGTGCTAATTAGCTGTGATCTTCTGTACAGTTCAGGTACACTACCTACTTCAGACGGGAGCTTAGAGGAGTCGTCCCAAAAATTATGGACAGGTCAATTCAGTTCAATTCAATTCATTTATTGCTTCCATGTTGTTTACATATATTAGTTATAAAATTAAGTTTAGTAGGTATCAAACATTCACTGAAATATAATCGAATAAACATTCAACAATTTATGTTAATATTTTAAATCGGTATGACATTACATGATTCATACCTATTACTGTCAAACAATAAGATTGACTACTTATACTTGAAAATATACCAAAATATGCACAATAGTATAGTTCGTAGTTTGTAGTACAAAACAAGAGTTTTAAAAGAAAAAACACAGCCTAATATTCATCATGGCGGTTATGTCACTTAGGTGACATTTAGTTTACTTACTTTTATACCACTCGCTATATTTCGTCTATTTCACTTTTATTCACTAAGTATATTGCCAAGGTAAATAACAGTAAAATGGACGAAATATTTTGAAATTTGTACCTCTCCTTGTAGCTTCGCCAGCGGCGGGTAAGTCCGTCAATGGATTTCTCCTGGTTTTTTTTTCTTAGTGTATTAGCTCTTAAAATGCTCAATATTTCCAGCCGCTTTCGGAGTACGCCAGCAGTGTGATTCACAAACAGAAATATTCGACATCGAACTTGACGTCTGACAAAGACGACGAACTGCCATTGGTTTTGACGTCTCCGCACTGCGCTGCGCGAAAACGTATTCACTAATCTCTACGTCGGTCTCTTGGCTGTGTATGATTGTCTCTGTTTTGGTTATACGAAATGAAGTATAATCAATATTTTTTTATTTCTTTTTTGTTGTGTTAAATTGTATCGCAATGACTTCATTCATTATTTGATTGATTTTTTACATTATGATTTAAAAATAAACCACTTTTTAGTTCCGGTTCACGCCGTGCTCGACGTCGGAACGCTGATGTCGCCAACGGTTGTCAAACAAACGCCAAAAGGTATGACAGCGCTGCCGACAGCCACGAATCCATGGCTGCTGACTGTAGAGAATCGCATAGCTGGTTATATTAGCTTGATATATTTTAGAGTTGAATAATGTTTTAATGAGGGCTCGGTGGCGTAGTGGTTTGAGCGCTCTGGTTTCGATCACGAAAACAAAGCAACTTTCGCCATGGTTGGTCCCTGGATGGGTCAATCAAATTTATAATCTTGAGCTCCTCCGTGGTTCGGAAGGCACGTTAAGCCGTTGGTCCCGGTTGTTACTGCAACCGCTTTAACCCACCAACCCGCACTGGGCCAGCGTGGTGGTGTTATAGCCCAAACTCCTCATGTGTTTCTGCCATGTAGGAAGGCCTGTGCCCAGCAGTGGGACGTATATAGGCTGGTGATGATGATGATGAATGTTTTAATATTTTTATGTGAGATTGGAGGTTGGATATGTATTTATAAATAAGTTTATAGTTGTATAATATATTAATTTTATATAGATATGTATATTTAATTGTCTTTATAGCATAAATAACATTATAGGTTTATAATTTACGTTTTGTTATTTTTTTTAGATTTCTGACAATGTGTGTTATGAATTTGATTAGTTCAGCCGCTGTTTGCTCTCTGCCTATGACCTCCAGGACGTTGTTGGGGTATACGTTAAGCATACTACAGCAGGTAAAGTACTGGGGTGCGATTCTGTAACGAATCTCGAATTCAACTGTCAAATAGAGCAAAAAATGTATTATAATTTGCTCTATTTGACAGTTGAATTCGAAGTGACTTGCGAAGTGAGGTGCGAGTTTTGTTACAGAATCGACAGGCTGGTGTCTCGCGTCGCTGAATCGTGGGCAGCTCCTGTATAGATGGTCGAAATTTTGTATAGTAATGTCCTCGCATGGACAGTAAGGGTTTGCAGTGATTTTATATTTGAAGAGGTATTCTTTGACAAACCCATGGCCAGTTAGGAATTTAAAAAACGTTAGCCACTTACCACCAGTTGAGCCGTCTGAAAGTTAGTCGTTTCAACAAGGGCCTGTTTGTGCTGTAAATTTAGATATGCTGTCAATCGTACCTACATCACTAGTTCTCTGGTTGCATTGCAGACATATCCGGGCATCGAGTTGGTAATTAACACGGCGATAAATAACTTTTAAGGCGGGCCGAAGTAAGGGTGAGGGCAGGAGGGTGCACCTAATGGTTTTTTTGGTAATTTATACTTTTAAGGTTTTTTTGGGAAAATTGCATGTGATGACGATAGGGTAGAAGTATTGATTAGAGAAAAAATATTTAAACAAAAATTAAAACCGACTCCAAAAACTGAAAAGGATAAAATAAATAAATTTTAGTAGGTACTCATCCCCTAGGAACATATTTTTGAAGTCGGTGCTTCGCTATCTATGGTTTCTGGAAACAACTTAGCACCAACTCCAAAAATATGTTCCTATTAGGGGATGAGTACCTACTAAAATTTAATTATTTTATCCTATTCAGTTTTTGGAGTCGGTTTTAGCTTTTGTTTAAATATTTTTTTTTACAATTTTTAGTGATAACTTATAAAGGTCAAAGCTAGATGGGTGACCGTGAGCTTATATTGTTTTCTACTATCGTATGATTTCACGAAAAATTCATAGGAAAGCAAAAATCCGCAATTTCGCATATGTAGATGACTTAATTTTTCCAGTTTTTTTGATTTAAAAACCAAACTATCCTATGGATTTTCAAAAAAATTTTATGGAACCAAATGGAAACTATTCTGCATCGAACAAAAAAAGAATCATCAATATGGGTTCACCCAGTCAAAAGTTCTGAGGTAACAAACATAAAAAAAAACATACAGACGAATTGATAACTTCCTCCTTTTTTTGAAGTCGGTTAAAAAGAACAGCAGCTGCGAATGAGTATAAAGAAGGCAAGATAACTAAATTAAAGAAGCCACAGAAAAGCGTAAAAAAACATCGTCAATAGACTTCGGACGTGGTGCTGTTGGGAACGAGCTTTCATACATGGAAGGAGGAGCTTGAGATTAGAAAGTTTTGATTGATCCATCCGGAATCAACCATATCAAAAGTTGCTTTGTTTTCGTAACCAAAACCGCTAAAACGATCGGTAAATTATCACACCAATGATTTACTTTTATATATTAACCCATCAAAGCCCGATAAAACAGACTCAATTAAATTTCAATTGTTATGTCATCTTTAGTTGAAGGATTAATTCGAAGTTTATAGTATTGTACCTGGAGTAAACATAATGTCCTGTGCATTGTGAAGAAGTATTTTGTCGTTGTGAATCTTGCCGGCTTAATAAAGTACAACAGCCTATCACAACATTGTGTAAATTTATTCATCATTATATTCTATTTCATTTGATTTTATATTTGTTGACTGTTCCTATCCTAGTTGCTTTGTTACATAAATAATATGGTAAATAGTTTTTTATTAAGTTTTCGTTTCAAATAATGCTCTCGTGTATACGAGACTTAACCATCAACAAAGTCAGTGGGAGAGTGACGTGCCGGAACTTAATTGCCATAAAATATAGCAATTTTCTTGAAGCCTCGTGATTTACGACCTTTTGTTAACACACGTTGAAGGAAAAGTTTCATATCTACTTGTGTCGAAATATCTTCACTTTTATCTTTAGTCTCTTAGCAGGCCGTTGGCTCTCACGCACAATTGAAAATCTATTGTGACTGGCGACTGACAACTGCACATAACATTAGGTTTTAATGACTTCTAATAGATCTATATTACATGTAACTTTTTTTATACAACTAGATGACAAACAAGCTGACGGCCCACCTGATGGTAAGCGGTTACTGCCGCCTATTATTAGGATTACAACGAGATTTTCCTTGTTATTGCAGGTGTCTCCTGCAATAACAAGGAAAATCTCGTTGTAATCCTGAGGCCTAAGATGAAATGCCGTCCATGCCCAGTAATTACACTGGCTACCTTTCCCTTCAATACGAAACATGGAACAGCGAACTGTTTCACGGCTGAAATAAGAAAGGCGGTGGTGCCTACCCAGACGACCCTACATACGGGCCTAACACCTCGTGACTCTTTACTTTATGAAAAAAAATCTGAGATGCAAATAGAGGAGTGCTAAGAGTACAAGCTGGACGTCTCTGTCTGTGGTATTTATAATAATACTAGCTGACCCCGCAAACGTTGATTTGCCAAAAAAAAAATGTCCAAAAAAGATATAGATAGTAGCTGATTCTCAGACCTACTGAATATAGGTATGTACATATAAAATTTCATGAAAATCTGTCTAGCCGTTACGGAGCAGTATGGTAACTAAATTTGTGACACGAGAATTTTACTTATATATTAGAAAAATAATGGTAATAATAAGTGCAATAAATGATTATGGTTAATAATGTAATTGAATACCTATTGACAATTATTGTTCTAAGCATAGTAGTAATAATGGATCCAAATGTGAATGAACCTATGTAATATTTTGCTTGTTAAAAGGCTGAATATGGCTTAGCCCTTTATTTGTATTTGGATAGGTACCACCTGTATATGATATGAGCCATGTTCCCAAATAAATAAATGTGAATTTTCATTTTTTTTTGCATTGTAGCTCCCAAACGAATGCAGTGATTTCGATTAGGTTTTTTTTAACTGTGTAGCACCGCCTTTTATATTTGAGCGGTGGAGTAGTTCGCTGTATTTTTGAGTGAAGAGAAAGGTAGTCAGTGTAACTACAATGTAGAAAGAAGAAATATATGACAACGTGCATACAATATCAAGCAGTTTGTTTATAAACTGGCGATATTTAACACTTCCCAATTATCTCCAGCCTATACGTCCCACTCTAGGCACAGGATTCCTACATGGGAGAAACACATGGGAAAATTGGGTAATAACACCACCACGCTGGCCCAACGCGGGTTGGTGGGTTTAAGCGGTTGCAGTAACGACCGGGACCCACACTAAACACACCTTCCGAAGAAGTCTAACAATGTCTATGTTACTGTAGATATTAAAAAAAAATTAACGAATGAAGAAGGATGAATGATTGTTTGCCTAGTTGGTGGAACATCTTAATTATAATACTTGTAACATCTTTTGTACCTACTTCACAATCATCATCATCAGCATCCTATATACGTCCCACTACTGGGCAGGGACCGGAAAACCCCTTTTCAAAGTTAAGCCTATTTCAAGGAAAGCTTATTCAAAAAGTTACCGTAACGATATGGTTACCCTATAGTTTGTGTTACCTTATCGTTTTGATAACCTTTTTAATAAGGTTTAACTGCTTACCTTATAGAAAGTGCTATTGCTTATTGCTTTTTCTTTTCCGCGAAATCGAGAACTTTCTACCCATGCCTGGGTTTAGAATTTCTATTATATTTAGCTCTGTAACTTGAAGGTAGGGCGTTGTTGTGTGTTCTTATAAATGTTAATACTTATTTTTTGCAAAACTACAACTGTGCTGTGTTTGTATTTCTTTGGAAGTTTTATCATGGAATTATACCAAACTAAAGATAATTCTAAAGAAGAGCTAAAAAAATGTGTTCAATGAGCTTTTAAACGTGAGTATGCCACTTACAGTTTACATGGGATTAAACAGGGGCATCTCTCTCTTGACATCTCCCGGTAAAGTCTTTGCTCGAATTCTACCTAACCGCCTAATATCACTGTCAGAGAATATCTTGCCGGAGACACAGTTTGGCTTTCGGCCAGATTGAGGCACCTGCCAGGCAATCTTTTCCATCCGTCAACTCCAGGAGAAGAGCAGAGAGCAAGGTCAGCAGCTGTTTCTCTGCTTTGTAGACCTTGAGAAAGCTTTCGATAGTGTCTTTCGTGAGGCTCTGTGGCGGGTGCTGGCGAAGTTGGGATGCACGACTAATTTTGTGAGATTTGATTTATTTATTTATTTATGATTGATTGATGCGGCTCCTGCATGATGTTATACAATGCTATGTTTTTATAAAAGGTGTGCAGTCTGAGTACTTTGGTGTCAGCTGTGGCGTTAAGCAGAGGTACGTCCTGGCGCCAACGCTCTTTGCTCTTTACTTTGCAGTTGTAGTCCGAGAATCCTTGCATACTTTAAATAACGGCATCCGTATTCGCTTTCGCACCGACAGCAGTATTTTCAATTTGGCAAGATTAAAGGCTTGCACCAGGGTAACTTACGTTACCATCATGGAAATAATGTACGCGGATGATCTCTGTTTTGTGGCGGCTTACAAGACGACTTTTTTGGATAGCTTACAAGACCTTTATGTCAAGTTTCGATGAGTCGTGTCGGCGCTTTGGCATTAAAATTAGCGTCAAGAAAACCGAGGTTTTGGGATTGGGCGCGGCGATGACGCCGATTGACATCAAACTCGGCGAATACACACTTAAGCAGGTAGAAAGGTTCAGATACCTGGGGAGCACTGTCACATCCAAGTGTCACCTTGACCACGAAATCAACAGCAAGATTGGAGCGGCTGCTGCTGCCTTCAGAAGACTTCACATCAGAGTGTTTCGTTCACATGACATAAGACTTCCGACTAAGATATCGGTTTATATGTCGGTTGTGTTGCCCACTCTTTTGTATGCCTCCGAAACATGGTGCTTATACCGAAAGCATATTTGTACATTGGATAGGTTTCATCTCAAATGTCTACGCGACATAATGAACATCTGTTGGTCAGACCGTGTAAGAAACACGGAAGCATTACGACGTGCAAATGTCAGTGGCATTGAGGCCTATTTAATGAGGCGCCAGTTGCGGTGGTCCGGGCATGTCTCCCGGATGTCCGAAGACAGAGTGGCTAAGCGTATCTTCTACTCAGAGCTGCAGAACGGCAAGCGTAAACAGGGTGGACAACTCTTGCGCTACAAAGATGTGCTGAAGCGCCACATGCGCAGATGTGACTTGGACTCGTCGCTCTGGGAAACCTTAGCCCAAGACCGGCAACAGTGGAGGCATACTGTCCACACTAAGGTGCAAGTATTTGAGGAGAAGAGGCTCATCGAACTCGATGATATGCGAGACGAGCTTAAGACCCGACCACCCGCGGTCATAAATTATAATTTTGTAGAAGGAGTGCTCACCTGTAGTGAGTGTGACTACACATTCACTGCGAAGATTGGCTATGTTAGCCACCTAAGAGAACACGAGCGACGCTTACAATAGCCACTTTCCAGCCGCAGTGACCAAAAACGGTTAGGATATATATGGGATTCAATAGTTCTATCATTGAAGCATATTTGTACATTGGATAGGTTTCATCTCAAATGTCTACGCGACATAATGAACATCTGTTGGTCAGACCGTGTAAGATCAGGTCAGGGATATAGAGGGATATCCTAACTACAATGCTGACTGCATTATTGTAATTATTTGACGTGCGCTATCATTTTGTTTGACAATTAAGGTTACTATGGAGATCCCTTTGACACTTTATTAGACGTGCGCTGCAATTTTGATAGTTTTTTTTTATACAACTAGATGTCAAGTACAGGGTACTTTTAAGCGTGATAACCGACATTGATATGAGCGAAGAGTGGGTGGAGCGCTAGTATTATATAAACTTCTTTTGTTGTATTTTTGTGTAGGTTATTAGCTATGCTCGCGGCTCAGTTCTTTGCAAGGTCATGGAACGGATCTTAAACCACCAGCTGATCCGATACCTAGAAAATCACTCATTAATTAATGATCGTCAGTACGGATTGCGGGCGAAACGGTCAACAGGTGATTTTCAAGCGTACTTAATTCATGTCTGGGGTGAAGCTATTGCCAAACGTGGTGAGTCAGTGTCAGTAAGCCTTGATATTGCCAAAGCGTTCGATCGGGTCTGGCACAGGGCTCTTCTCTCCAAGCTCCTGGCATACTCTGCCCTGAGCTGAGCAACTCTCTTACTGGATTGCCGGCTTCCTGCATGAGCGAAGAATCCGTGTCTTCTCAGATCGATGCGCTTTGCGGATCATGTCAGTGAATGCTGGTGTACCACAAGGCTCTGTTCTATCCCCCACACTCATTCTTCTTCATATCAATGACATGCTTCCGTTAGGAAGCATTCATTGCTATGCAGATGACAGTACAGTGCATGGGGGATATAACGCCCAGGGGCTGGGCGCACTGAAACCGAGAGAGAGAGAGATATTCTTACCATTGAGCTCAACAGGGTGTTGAACAACGTATCAGAATGGGGATCTAACAATCTTGTTGAGTTCAAAACTAATAAAATACAGGTGTGCGCGTTTACAGCTAAAATGTCGCTGTTCCTTCCCCTTGCGACTCTTCAGAGCTCGACTCGTTCGGCACAGGGCTCCCTAAACTTGCTAGGCATGGAGATATGTTGCAATCTAAATTCCAGGAACTACATCGAAACCGTAATCAAAACAGCCTCACGGAAGCTCGGAGTCCTGAACAAGGTGCATCGATTTTTCACACCTGACTTATTATGCCTGCTCTATAAAACTCAAGTCCGGTCTTGCGTGGAATATTGCTCGCACTTATGGGATGGCTCCGCCAAGTACCTACTCGATGCCCTGGACATATTGCATCGTCGTGCTGTCCGTATCGTTGGCGATGTAGAGGTCACGAACAACCTTGAGCCTCTGCAATTGCGTCGAGACATTGCGTCGCTTAGCGCCTTCTATCGACTATATCACGGAGAGTGCTCTGAAGAGCTATTTAACGTTATCCCACCTTCCCCCTTCCTACTCAGGAGCACGCGTGCCGGTCTTCGTAGTCATCAGTTCACTTTCTCCACTTCAACATCACGTACGAAGAAATTTAGTGGCTCTTTTCTTTGTCGTACTTCCAGAACTTAGAATTCTTTGCCAGCACATGTGTTCCCTCCTTCCTATAACATGGGTTCCTTCAAAAGAGGCATGGAAAAGCACCTTTCGGGCCGGCAAGGTGGAGGCGGCTAGAGCAGTGTCTGCACTAGCTGTCTTCGCATATGGACTCTTCTTACCGCTTCACATCAGGTGGTGTTGAGTCATTTGTCGTGCTTTGTATAAAAAATATATATAAAAAAATATTGCAAAACAGTGCCTGATCGGTGAAAGAATAATGTGTCCCTGCGATTGTTAAATAAATTTAATTACTATAACAATAAAAAAACCATAGAAAATGTCCCGGAAGAATATTTAAAAAGCTGTTTCCATGAAATGAAGGCGGTAATAAAAAAATATGAGAGGAAGTGAAACAAAATAAATTATACTACTACTCAATTTGTAAAGACTTTTTTTTATAAACTCGAGCTATTTAAATTATTGTGATCACAGCAACAGTCCCATTATCAAAATCTTACATAAAAAAGAAATAGTAGTAACCAAAAGCCTATCGTCTAGCTAAATACCGCAATAATATGACGAATGAGTTCCACATAGAGATTAAAATGTCTTGATCGTATTCTTAAAACCATTAAAGGGTAAGCCTAATATAGGGTTTCAGTGAGTGGTAAGTGCTTATTAGAACTAACTGTATCTATTTGGTTAGCCATTCGTTGGGGTAAGTCTATGAAAAGCTTACCTATTTGATAGGGTTTTTTAAAACAAGTCTATGAAAAACCCCAACAAATACCCTTTTTAAGGTAAGCGGTTCCGGTCCCTGCTACTGGGCACAAGCCTTCCTACATGGGGGCAACACATGAGGGGTTTGGGCCATAGCACTATTGATTAATTGATTGAGTCCCCTTGCTCCCGACACATAACACTGTATCAATGGGCTAACATAGTTACAATTTAATGTTTTTGATGCGTTTAAACGCCTACTTTGTAACAATTAAAAATAAAGAAAGAAAACCAAGAAAAACCTATTAATTTATTCACCGCTTTCTATCCTTTTTTAACGTCTTCATAGCAACGTTTGTCTCACCACTCATTGAGGTTAACACCTCAAATTATCCGAAATAATACTTTTATAAGCATTTTTAAACTTACAGTTAAGGTGAGAAAAGCTATTTTTTCATCTTTATCAAAGTTCGAGTAAATACAGCGTGTTCCGAAAGTTCATAATAGAATTGAAGTGGGTAGTAGTGTTCCCTGTCAAAAGTTATCTTTGAAAGTTTGACAACTTTCCTACCACTTTTATTTGCCGAATAAATTAATAATAACATTGTCCTGTTTGTGACAACCCTAAGAAATGCGTACATACACACAACCCGATATCGATCAAGCCCAGAATTTCAATTCGGAATTCCATTTTATTACGGAATTCTGTAACTCCGGTATGCCACTTTTTTATACAAAGCATGACAAATGACTTAACACCACCTGATGATGAAAAACTAAAGGAAAGTATCCCAAGGCTGGTCTGTGTATGTCCGTATCAACGGTAGTGAGAATGAGTGAGTAGCACGACGAATGCCTAAGGTTGACGGGAGGCCATACATGCTTCACTGATACATCCTCACTATCGCTTGATAATATAAAATAGACCGTTACCCGTCTTAGGCGGTATATCCGATTTGGACTCCCTTCCCCCTTCTACCCAAACTCTTTTGAATACCAGAAAAAACTAGCTGAGATCTAAGAAGTAAGGGTTAACATTGGTCGAATTGAAAGAAAAAAAGGTCCGCACCGTGTTATATCTCTCTCTAACTGAATATTTCATTTACTTTATGTTTATTTCACCAATCAAACACAAGCATACGAGTATGTCACAGTTCGTTGTGATCCCATAAAACACCATAGATAAGCTATCTTAATTCTGATGTGATGAAGACGTCTCCCCGATAGACAGATGGAGTGTTATCTAGATTTATAGCTCGTATCTTGACAGACAGTCAGTATTCCAAGCTCAAGTCGAGTAGTCGGTTCATCAATATGTCCTTTATTCTTGAGGGACTCCGGGAAACTAACCGGTAAAGAATAAAACAATAGTTATTTGTTATACAAGAGTGCAAAGTTGCTTTATAACCGCGTGCTCAATTTTGATGACCGAGCTAGCGAAGGATTCTAAAATGAGTATCCTGAGCGTTAGCGAGAAAATCAAAATAGCACGAGGTGAAAAATCTTTGCACTCGAGTGCAACACGTAACTTTTCATCCCACCTCAACGAGGAAATGACTCAATGCAAAAAAAAAATGCGCATTATTAACAGTTTCAGTCAATTCTGTTGGCGTCAAATAAACTTCTTCGACGCTAGAATCACTCATTTTAGGTTTTTTACTTGTTTTCAAGTTTTTTATTTTAAACCTATGGTTTTAACAAATATGTCGTGAAAAGATAATGGCGCGCGCAAAGCAAATTAAACAAAAAGTACACCAAGAAGGAGCCGAGTCTGAGTTTTTAACAAGTTAAAAAAGGTTGTATGATAAATTCGGCACCATTCAGGTAGAAGTAAATAGGTTTAATGATGTTTTGAATACACAAACTCAGTGCACACGATATTCTAAATTCAAATTTACTTTATCCTCTAGTGGATAAAAACGGCTTTTGCACTCAGATATCGAGAAGCAAAAATATACTTTCCGAGATGGGGGGATGAAAAGTATTTTATAGCTACATTGATGAGAACGGGATGGGATGCATATAAAACCTAAAAACAATATATTTATACCTACTTATGGGGAGCTCGGTGGCGTGTTGGTTTGAGCGCTCTGGTTTCGATACGAAAAATAAAGCAACTTTCGCCATGGTCGATCCTGGGATAGGTGCACGGAGCACGGAGGAGCTCGAAATAACAATCTTTGTTTGAAAGATTGTTATCTCGAGCTCCTCCGTGCTTCAGAAGGCACGTTAAGCCGTTGGTCCCGGTTGTTACTGCTGCCGCTTTAATCCACCAACCCGCATTGGGCCAGCGTGGTTGTGTTTTAGCCCAAAGTCCTCATTTGTTTCTCCCATGTAGGAAGGCCTGTGCCCAGCAGTGATGATACCTACTTATTCGATTACTTTGGATATTTTTCCAGGGTCTTTTGTTAATTTTGTCACTGAAATTTGTGGCTTGACAGGATATGTATACTTCATTATTAGCTTAATGGCTGTAGATGTTGAAGTGTACATAAGGAAGGCAAGTAATTGTATAGGCTGTACTGGCCTAGCATACGTCCTACTTCTGGACACAGGCCTACATGGTTTAAAGACACGCGTTCACTTAGTTGCCAATAAACGAATGTTAGGGTCCTAACCTCAGGACTTGAATGGAAACGATAAAGTGGACTGTAAACTCTATATTTGGTACTAGACAAAGAGTAATACTGAAGATCGCGAGATAAGTAGGAAACGTCTAAGTAGCTACAGTACGTTCGTCATGTTCGGTGGCCCGGTGGAAGCTGCCCCCTTATTCTCAACTGTCGGAAAATATCCGAATTTCGGAATCTCTATACCTGTCACTTTTTATCGCAGTGCGTCAAAACGAGACGGCATGTGACTTTTTGAATCGAATCCGTGATCCAACAATTGAGAATAAGGGGGCTGGTCGACCCGTTTCCTTGCGCCTACACATCACCGCGGCTCCTCCGGCGGCGCTCGACAACAGCCGAAGACTCCCGAACACGAATAAATTGAATTGAATGAAAACCAGCAAAGTGGTTATATTTCAAATGTGTACTGCTCGCAAACAATATGACATCACTAAAAAGTAATCTTAGTTTAATTTTTATAAATTTTAATAAATGTTGAAAGATACTTAGTAAAGAAACTACATAAAAATACATTTCACAAAGATAAAAGTTACGATGTTGCACGTCGGTGTGATTCCTCCTGTGACTCACGATCAAGCATCAAGCAGATTGGCAGATTTTATATATAAATAAAATACATATTGCAGCGCAAAACATCCAAAGCGGCATGTTTATGAAGATTGTTTTTGGGAAATTTTTAAAAGTTTTTTATACGCAAGTGACAGACTTTTATGGGCCCTCCCGATCAGCCATAAAATTGTTAGTCGTAAATTGTTATTTAGGCTTGATCAGTCGTGAATATGTCGGGAGTTTTATGAACAATAAAATATTGTAATTCGGTACGTGTAAGTGAAGGGCGTAAATTACTGAGATTAAATGGATTCTTGTTATATAAGTGATAGAATTAAAGCAGCCTCAAAACAGCCTGCACATGCCTTCTTAAATAGGATATACACATAAGGAGTTTAGGGCCCAATGGCCAGGGTGGTGGTGATGCGGGTTGTTGAGTTAGTAGTAGCAGTCGCTACCAACTTTATTGCCTTTAGAAATATGCAGAAGCACGATTTTACAATTTTTATTTATACTTTACAGAAATAAACAATTAAATAATCAGATCAATTTATCACAATAATAATTGTGACTTATCTATCAGGCTTTTACTTATTATTTCGACCGAGAACAAAGTTCTTTTATGTATGACATGGGTAAATAATGGAGAAATCACTCCCAGCTCCCATTGCCTATATAAGCAAAAATTACTAATACTATCTCACTGTATCATATATTTTATATACGACAAGGGTAACAGACAAGCGCGTAGCTTTATCTTATGGTAGGGCTCACCGTAGCCTATAGACAGTCGTAGTACCTTGGGTACTCCTCACGCGTTGTCACCGTAGCCTACAGACGCTCGTAACACCTTGGACACTACTCACGCGTTGTCACCGTAGCCTACAGACGCTCGTAACACCTTGGACACTACTCACGCGTTGTCACCGTAGACTACAGACGCTCGTAGCACCTTGGACACTACTGACGCGTTGTCACCGTAGCCTAAAGACTTTCGTAGCACCTTGGACACTACTCACGTCTTGTCACCGTAGCCTACAGACGCTCGTAGCACCTTGGGCGCAACTTACACGTTGTCTACCCATTAAAATCAAGAGAAAGCGTTGACAGCACAGGATAGGATATAAATGTTTTCAAAATGAGCTCCGGCGACCTTACCCACTACAGGACGACACTACAAAGTAGTGTTATTTGGCTGCGATCTTCTTTACTGCGAACAAAGGTGGAAGTGCTACCACATAACGCTTTCAATTTAGGTGGAAATATATCACTACGCCCTTGTTCTCTGCTGAGAATCAGCCCTTAAAACTGTTCTGTTGAGAAATTCGGTAAAACAACACGAAGTTAAAATCGACCCATTCCTTGTTGCAATTTGTGTTAATCCGTGAGAGTGTATTTTGGTCAATAAATATAATTATTATTTTTCAAAAAATTATGTTCTCAGGCGGGACGGAACCCGCCACTCTTCACAATCCGGATGACTTGCTCTGCTCTACTCTGTTTTTATAATTAAGTTTGACGTGTCTGTCTGTGTATCTGTGTGTCTGTCTGTGGCATCGTAGCATCTAAACGAATGAACCTATTTTGATTCGGTTTTTCTGAATCTGGCATGATGGGGATGGTTCTTAGCTTCTTAGCTATAATTTATGAAGATCAGTTCATCAGTTCGGTGTTTGATGACTATCAGCTCATTTCCTGCTTAACAAAAGGTTTCACTAACTTTCACAGATCCGCTTGATTTGAAATTCGGTTTACTGTTTCTTCGATGGTTTTTCCAAGACATGCTAACCTTGAGCTTACCCTTTACCATCAAATAGTCTGCGGGATACTTAATTCTTCAGAAACTTACAGCAAATATAGCGTGTTTGGACTCGGACGAATAGTCTCAATGAGATGATGTTAGATAGATGATTAATGAGGCCAGGGGTTACTTCAAACTTTCAATTTTTAACTGTACTAGTACTTATAAAATTATTTATTTTATTTATTTAAATAAGGGAAACATACCGCAATACAATATCACACAAAAAATTACGCAATTTAACTTAACTTAACTTAACTTTATATTGCATGTCATTGAAATACGTCTAAACGGACACAAAATATATCGTTTACTAGATAGAGTAAATAAATAAAACAAATAATATTACACAAATTTAAAATAATACAACAAATAACAATAAAAACCTAAGTAATATGGTTATATTTGATTGCCGAGACAAAACTATTTTAAGTTCTGTGTTTTTTACATACATTATAGTTTAATGAGGTTTATTCCAATGATTACAAAACTGTTTTATAAAATTCGAGTAGTTTTGTGTAAGACTGTGTAAAAAATAGTAAAATCATTTTGAATCAAACATTTTCGTTGATAAGGCCAAAGAAGACTGACGTCGTATATTTGGCGCCAAACTGTCCCAAGATGCATTGAATATGCTACACCTGTATTTGAAAGCTATAACAGCAGAATTAATAAAAAACATAGCTGTCTATTAAGTGACGGTAGCCACTTACCACCAGGCGGGCCGTCAGCTTGCTAGTCATCTAGTTTGTTGTCCTTTTTATAGGAAAAACTCAACAAAAAAAGAAAGCTAAGTATACTTAAACGATGTAGGTATAACTTCGAAAATACCTAGTGGAATTTGTAGCAGCGCGACTGATGAACCGCAGAGAAGACCTTAACCAAACACATTCAAAAACCAATCACCTAAACAAATACTGCATAATCGCATCGTGGGCACCGTAAAATACACCAATATGAAGAGAACTGATACCATCAAAGGCGTATACAAATTGATTGTACACTCCACCAAAGAAAAAATGAGTACTTACGAAGTCAATAATTGGAAAATTTGTAAGGAGAAACGTAACAGAAATATTTTACAAAATTAATGTTCTTAATTTAACTTACAACTTCAGAATAAAATATGTTCGAAAGGAATAAAAAAAAAGAAAAATCATGTCCTGGGGCAGATCTGAACCTGCTAAGTACCTTGCACAATCTGCACTACTTATGCGTAGGTACTTTCTGTTTTCATGCTACCCCAGTCACAGTATACATAAATAGGGGCAGAAGGTGCTCTGCGCATATATTTTTTTATATGGGTTAACAAACAGTGTACGCCATCTTATAATAAAGACAAAAGATTATTGTGCCAACGACATGAACGATGAAACAATTCTAACATTAAAAGAAATTTTTTGATGCCAGTTTTTATATCATTTTACGATAGCAAAAAGATTTAAAATCATTAAAATAGGCAAGTACTTGTGCTACGTGGCAATTCGTGTAGAAATTATGTCAATATCATTGGAATCAATATACGAATTAATAATTCTATTGAATAGAGATTGTTCTCCAGCTTTAGTATGACAAAAGGATGTAATAAAGTAAACTTGCTTGCAATGATTTCTAACATGTGGTCCATAAGGTACCCTATAACAAAATCTTAATATTCAGCGTATCTACAATGAATACAGATCATACAAGAACATTGTCTCGAGTTGGTAACATCTAGATTTTAGTGTTAACACATTAAAATTAGCTGTTAACAAGTCAAACGATAATTTAATCATAATCATTTAAATAATTAGCGACTCTTGTCACGTACGACACAAGTGCAATTCTGACATCTCTAGTTTAAATAGTATAAATACCTATTTGCTACACTCCATATTTTAAAAATGCTAGTAGGGTGAATATATCTCTTTAAAAAAATACTAAAGCTTTAGCATAGAAACAAAGTGTCATTGAGTTATCGATAATTGTCACCACTATTATTGCTGTGTCTGTCATATATGTATGTGTATGTAGTAGTGTAGTGTAGTGTAGTGTGTTCTACGCCTGAAGTAAGATGTTATGACCATTTGGGGGTTCAAGTGTAAAGCACGATAATGATATAATGTTTCGTTGCCTTTATGCTTACATACATAGGTAGTTGCGACGCACGCATATTTAAATGTGATAACACCGGTTCGGGAACGATTTGACGAACTTCCGTCTTCTAGTACTCAATCGCCTCCATATTACCCAACCTATTAAAAACTGCTGTCAGCATTATATTGCCAATGTTGTTGACATACCAACATTTAGATAACGGCGTTGACTGTACCAGTTTATCGTAACAGCTCCAAGATGAGAGTTTAATTCAGTGTTATAGCGACCTCTCACTTAGTTTTATCATTAAAAATTACTGAAGCTGATCCTCTCACGTGCTATTATCGTAAACGAGCCGCCGACGGGCCACAGACGTGTGGCAATCATGTAGCTACTTGATGGGGAAGGATGGTGCGCGGGCGCATTGAGTGACGTCAAGCGACCGTCTCGGATGGGGGGTAACCAAAGAGTACTTTTTTTATACGGGTATAGAGGTATCACTCCATACTACGAAATATATCGCGCTTAGCGATATCTGGTGATCTGAACCGGTAGACAACCAAAAAATTATTTTCTTAATAAAGCCTTTTTTTCTTAAAAACTTAATTTAAATAATTAAAAGATACATAAAAAAATGTTTATTTATGTATTTTTATTAACAAAATAAAATTTCAAAGAAAAAAAAAATTTTGCACATCGGGATTTGAACATGGTTTTCTTGGTTTAGAACGCAGGGTGTCTAGCACATATACCATGTAATCATTATTATAAATTAGGAATTAGCGGTACCATTTCTACTTCAGTAATGTTCTTAACTAAAATATTTATAATGGTAATTTATTGAAAAATACTGTATAAAAATTATATCATTAAAATAATGAACACCAAAATCTCATCAAAAAATTGAAATGTCATGAAAAATTCAAAACTGACAGGAACTGCTATGACGGCCTAGGTTCAAATCCCAATACATAGGTCGCTACTCTAAGTAATTTGGGCAAGATATTTTAATATAACTTTTCTTAAGAATATTACTAACGACATAGTGAAAAAATATGAAAGTTACTTAATATTGATTAAAAATTGAAGTAATTATTTTTAATGCAGTTTAATGAATAACATTTTAAATGTCATTTCAGTTTTAAATTAATAATTATATTATATTTTTTGTTAATATTTTTCGAAGTCACTATTTTTTATGGTTACAGAGTCATCTATCGTCTTGGGCCTGAATTTCTAACCCATTATTAGCCGACCAAATTAAATATCAGTTAAACGAATGGTCTTAGTCGATACTTCAATGTAAACTGCAATTGGTCGTATATGATATGGCTATTTTAGTATGAAGTTATAACACCGTGGGGTAACATTTATTTCAGAGATATAAATGTAGACACTTGAGATACGGGTAACTGTTATACATCATCATAAGATTATATTAAATATATTTTAAATTTATACAGCGGTGACTTTTTATAATAGATGGTGCAATAGATGAATGATCAAATGTCGTAGATTTGGCTATTCGATGAAAAGGCCCATTAACATAGCTCTTCGACGAGTTGTCATTGTAAAAACGGGCTTTGCTAAAATGAGTATGAAACAGATGCGAAATAGCACACAAAACAAGAGGTGTATTTCTTATCTTTTTTTTGCTTCTTTAGCTAGCCTTAGCAAACCTTCTTACTAATAGAATACAACAAAAGCAGTGCTATTCGTTTGTAATCTTCTAGAACATTCAAGAAGACTTTCACTAATCTGTAGAATCCGAATCCTAGACTCCTGGTTCGTATATCGAGAAATAATAAGGCAATCATAAATAGCTAGGTTATGTCTTTGAAATTGCGTAATAAGCAGTTTCTTATACGACGAAGGTAGCAGCCCACGGCCTGCCTGATGGAAAGCAGTTGTCGAAGCTTATAGAAGTTCGTAGCACCTTGGGTTACACTAAGCGTTAGTAAATATCAGTAAGTATCGGATGTCTGTTGCATTGATTTCTAGCAATAAGGTCGCCCATTTGTAATGCTTTGTGTATATTGCTTTGTATTGTTGAATTTGTCACTTGTGTGCATTAAAGAATATTAATTTATTAATATCAATACGAACTGTGTCCACCTGCACACAACATAACGCTTTACCAATGGGCTCAGGCGTATTTAGTCAACGCAATATACAACACTCTAATAGTTATTTGTTCAGCAAGTGAGCAAAGCTATTTTTTGCTGCGAGTGCTGACTTTAAATCTGAACAAGCGAAGTAGTCTAAAATTGAAGAGACGAGCGTAGCGAGTGATTCTGAAATAGAATACTCAGAACCGCGAGTGATATAAAGGCACACAAGCAATAAAAAAACTTGTTCTCTAGTAAAATTAACAACTTTTCACTCTCCCAGAGAGAAAAAGTTCTAAAAAATAAAGCATAAATAAACTTAAATATACCAACAAACTATTTATTATTAAAAGTCGAAAGTGTAGCAGCTGCAAATTTTCTAATTTTTATTATATCATTCATGTCCAAGAATTGTATTTGTAGTGTTTTAATATCCATGTTCAATTATAATTGAAATAAATTTAACTATAAATTAAATACCAGCGGATTATTTAGAATTTTTTAATAGGTTTTTAGAGCTGCGCTGGTCTAAAGAACATGCATCCAGGCTAGTGATGTTCCAAATAAGAAAAAATTCTGCGCCGCCTCCTAATCGAATAGATTACGTTTACGCCTAATAGTATGATCCCGTGTTCGAAATTAATAGTTATTTGTTATACAAGTTGCTTTTTAACCGCGTGCTCAATTTTGATGACCGAGCAAGCGAAGGATTCTAAAATCCTGAGCGTTAGCGAGGGAATCAAACAGCACGAGGTGAAAAATCTTTGCACTCGAGTGTAACACGTAACTTTTCATCCCACCAACCAGGAAATGACTAAATGCAAAAAAACATTTGCGCATTATTTACAGTTTCAGTCAATTCTGTGGCGTCAAATAAATTTCCTCGTCGCTAGAATCACTCATTTTAGGTTTTTTACTTGTTTTAAACCTATAGTTATAACAAATATGTCGTGAAAAGAAAATGGCGCGCGCAAGGCAAATTAAACAAAAAGTACACCAAGAGGGTGCCGAGTCTGAGTTTTTAATAAGTTAAAAAAGGTTGTATGATAAATTCGGCACCATGGAGAAGTAAAGAGGTTTAATGATGTTTGGAATTCACAAACTTAGTGCACACGATGTTCTAAATTCAATTTTACTTTATCCTCTAGCGGATAAAAACGGCTTTTGCACTCAGATATCGAAGAGCAAAAGTACTCTTTTCGAGATGGGCGGATGAAAATAAATTTTACTCACATGTGAGCAAAATGCAACTTTGCAGCGAGTTTTTAAGCAGCAACAACCGTCTTGAAAATTATGTTGTTTTAGGCGATCCAGAAAGACAAAATCAGCATTTCTCTTACAACTACAAACTAAGTAATTTAAATTGCATTTTAATGTTTTGGATGCATTTAAACGCCTACTTTATTGTAACAATTACAAATAAAGAGAGACGCGGGTTCGATTCCCGCCTGGAGCATATATATTTTTTCATCATTTTCCTTTTTTTTGTAATTGTTACAACAATTTAAATTTACACTGCCGACTTTACCAAACTTCGTCGTATGATAATGGAAACCAACTTTGTTAGGGTCACTAACAAAGTGTCAAAAGTTGAAAGAATCAAATCACCGAGTTTCGCGGCGATTTAAAACTCGTTAAAAATTTTATAGTGAAAGAAATGCGCGTGAGGCGCCCAAATCGACTCTTGCGCCGAATTTTACGCGCCAATAACGGCTTTTGTGTGTTTTCAGAGAATATTAATCTGTTTGTTGCAGTCGTAGTTTGAAACTAAGTTTTTCAGAAAGAACTGACACTAGAGAACTTTAAAATAAAATCGAGAATGGTGATGGTGAATACCATCATAATCAAGATGAACCCTTCTTGTTATTTAACTTTTAGATACAGATAAACATGCCACTAATTAATCTATCCAGCGGCGTGAAATCTCTGGAGGTCTATGACAATCGAAAAATCTGTTGTGTCTGGAATTTAATACTTGACGACTGGTTGAAATGAGCTTGCTAATTTTAACAGTCGTCGCTAAAATGGTGGCATGCTTTCGTGCTGGTAATGAGCATGCCTGTCTGTACCAGAAGGGCTTCTCGTTTGTGCTGATTCTGATAGTGTCCAGTTTATGAGATATAAAATGTTACTAATTCATTAATTTTACTTTTTAATCTGACAGCTGCGCTGCAAAATCCTGCTCCTGCGCTTTTTAGTTGCGTAAACGAAACCAGCTGGGCGGCCACCTTACTTTACTGGTATGAACTTAAGTATTTTTTTAAGACGTCACATTGTCATATTGAATTCAATTATTTCAGTCTCACGTCAGTAAATGTCATAATTGAAAGCAAGTTTGACATTCACACGTCTGTGGGTGTCAAATTGAATTCAATATGATAATTTGACGTCATTAGCAATACTTTTATTCATACCACAGTCAAAGTCAAAGGAAAATGTTTATTTTGCTTACAGTTAGCAGGTGTTATACTTTTTTAGAATAAGTATTGCCCTTAAAACTTAGAAAGCTTTTATGACAGGTATTGTAAAAAAGAAAGCTTGAGTGAAAGGGCTATGAGATATGAAAATTTAATGTTTTTATAATTAAATTAATATTTAACTGAGCATCTCTCATTATTAATATGGGTACTTAATGATTTATTTTAGATACCATTAAAGTAAGGCGCTCGCCCCGCAGGTCTTAAAGCTTTTTTTTATGTACTAGAATTACTTGGACTATCAACATATTAAGTCAACACATTTTGTGTTAGTTTTGCAATGTCTAAATTCACATATTCACCGCAACACACAAATAGCATATATTGTTATCGTGTCGAGGTATCAGAGCACTCACGGTAATGTGGGTCAATTATTGCAAATGTCGGAGATTGGCGATGGAAATATTTAATTTTATTTAAGCAAGGCTCTGAGCTTTTAAGTTACCATGTTATCATGTTACTTAGAAAATAAAGGCTTAAAATGTTAATGAAGAAAGCTCAACATAACTAAGCGTTGCCGTAAAGTTCAGTTTTATTTTAGTATGATTCAATTATACAGGATGGTGCCGTCAATACGACAATAAATTGAAACATGGGCTATATTAGTTAATAGAAATGGTTTGCCACTTTCAAAAATATCTGATTCATTTGATAATTTCATGAAATTTGTATGAGATATAGCAGCCAATATTATATTATTTCATACAAAAGTCATGAAAATATCAAATGAAAAAGATGTTTTTGAAATTGGCAAACCATTTCTATGAACTAATATAGCCCATTTTTCTATTTATTGTCGTATTGACAGCACTACCCTGTATATAAAATATCGCAGTTTGCTTTTCGCCTTATTTCGAAAACGCACATCTTCTAGATACTTATTACGAGTATGCCACGACGGGCTCCTCGACCACGGTCCTGGATTCGAGTCCAGCCACAGCAGATGTTTGTTTAAACACAACATTTGTTCTCGGGCCATGGTTGTTTATATTATACATTTATGTACTATTCCAATATAAAAAGTACATTATCCGATATATAGTATCCATAACACAAGCTCTTAATGATGCTCAATTTGTGTAAAGAATGTAATTAAGTATAGATCTTTGGACTACATAATGTGAAAGTAACTCTGTTTGTCTGTCTGTTACCGTTTTATCCCTGAAACATTCAACCGATTTAGATAAAAACTGGTATTAAAATAGTTTAAAACCATAGAGCGGACATAGGATATTTTTTGTATTGATAAATGACATCCACACGGGAACCACGGGAGACCACTAGCTTAGAATATTAGAATAGATGCTTCCGTATGTTTATGTACTTGATAATTATCATATTAACTTTTTTTCTTGCCTAATTATTAAAATCTTTTCCGTAAATATAAACGCCAGTGAATCTCAAAAGCAACGCTTCCCAAACTGTTACCCCGCAGCAGTACCCGAATTATTAATGCGATGTTTGATTTGATTTTTCTCGTAAACTTTTATTACGCTCTTTCTTGAACGGGAATGTCCGAAATATGCGAAATGTATTTTTTATTGTAATGATCTACAATTTCACTCACTAAAAGTGCTCATCTGTGCGTGAGGGTGGACGAAAGAAAGTGAGATAATATCAAATCGAAACAAGGATATTGGTAGAAATTTCTTATGCTTTTGACGAGGCAAATCGGTAGTATTTTACTAGGTGGTAGACTCCGAGAAGGGCAATGGAGTTGATGGCGAGTTTTAGTGGGAACTGGGCGATCCCAACACGGTCCTGTAAGCAGATTCTTCCCCGAAAAGCACCTATCGGTGAGGGCAGCTACTTTTTTTTAATAAAACTAGATGAAAAACAAGCTAATGGCCCACCTGATGGTAAGCGGTTACCGCCGCCTATAGACACCTGCAATAACAAGGGAAAATCACTTGATATTGCAGGTGCGTTGTCATCCTGAGGCCTAAGCTGAAATGCCGTCCATGCCCAGTAATTACACTGGCTACCTTTCCCTTCAATCCTAAACACAGCGAACTGTTTCACGGCTATAATAGGAAAGGCGGTGGTACCTACCCAGACGTCCCTAGGAGGGTATTCAGCTTGCTTTTAAGGGACTATAATGGACACTAGAGTGAACTGTATATGTCTTTCTACCTACAGGTACTAGGGAAAGAAGATCGCAAAATAAAACGCGTCAACGGTGGTTATGGTAGGTCAGCCAAGTTCTCCGTGTGCGGTTTCCAGTGCCGCCATCGGAAGCGTCCCTCAGGTTGCGGATAAGGGAACGCCCTCCAGATATGGGGGGTACCGGCTTCGGCCGGCGCGGACAGCTACTGGGTGTGGCTGTCTGCTCTTTTCAAGGGCGGGCACACAAACCCGTAGCCTGTTGTCATGTGGGGTCGGGGGCCTAGCGCGTTAGCGTAGGGCCGCGAGGAAGAAAACCTCTTTTAAAAACACCCTGTGGGGGCCCCCTTGGGGGGGCCAGCGGAGCTTCGGCTCGGTGGTTTGCGGCCTTCAAAGTCGCGGTCCGTTCTGGCGAACGGTGTTGGGAGCGGTTTCGCTCGTAGCTGCTTTCTGCACTCTTCTTCCAGGCAGAGGAGGCATGAAAAGCGGCAGTGTTGGGGACCCCTCAAGAGTCCAGCGGTCCTTCGGGACGTGGTATGGCGACCTGTAAGGTTGCGTCTGCGTTGGTCCGGCTTCGCGGGGCGTGCAGTCTCCTCGAGGCTCTTACAAGCCCGGATGTGCGTCTTGCATCCCCGTGGCCCTTGTTGACCAGCAGCACTTTGTGGCGGTCCGATCTGTTCCTATCCGTACTGGTTCGGGCGGTGGGCTTTTACGGTTTTGCGGCATACTGCATGATTGGTGCCCAGGGACCCCCGGAGCCCCAGAAGGGCTAGCGGCGGTCACTCGACCTCCGCTAGCCCTTCTGGGGCTCCGCGTCAACCTGTAAGCCGTCCCCTTCTCCCAAATGTCTGCGTTCTGTCAAGTCCTGGCCCAGACGGATAGGCGACTTTTTTTGACCGTTGCTGGAGTCCTCCTATGGACGGGGTATGGCGGATAAATCAGTCCGCGGCACCTCGACATGCAGCAGGGGCGCTAGGGGTGGAGGCAATCTTTACTTAAGCCCTCCCAAGCTTCTTCTACTGCGGTGTCTGAGGTGCAGACAGAGGTCCCCAACTTGTGTTGGAGTCGGGGTTTGTGGGACTACAAGACCAGCCGTACACGCAACGAGGTTCGAGTGGGTGAGCCCCGGGATGGGCATCTCCGTATGTCGGTCTGCTGTGACCCCGTACAGCGGGGCGGGACGGCTGTAAACCCTCCGGACCCCATCCCCGCTAAGCCTCGGCCCACATCCTCGTTTTGCATTGTACAGGGACGGTGACCCTTCGGGGTCGGGGAATGGCGGGCCTTTAAGGCCTGCAGCATGGCGATGTGTCCTAAGTCCTAAGTCCTCCCAAGCCTTTTCTCCTACAGTGTCAAAGTGCACAAGGGCCCTTATCAGGGCCAGCGGAGCTGTGACGTGTGGCTGCAGCTCATGGATTGCCGGTCTGCTAGACCGGCGGTTCATGTATGGTTAGGGCTCCGGGCATGATTAGGGGACTATGTGCGGCTTGCACAGCCCGGTCCGTGCGTCAATGTATCGGCGTGCGGATAACCGAAGTTTAGGGGGCGAGCCCCCACGACAGGGGACTGACAGTCGTCGGTCGTCTGCTTGTGATGGTATAGCGGATGTCATGCTCTTAGCGTCCCCCGCAATACCCTCATTCCGCAGCAAGCTGGGTACATCGCTGAGGGGCTTAGTGTGTGAGAGCCCCACACCTCTTCCATCTCCTCCCCCGGGAGTTGGTAGTTAGGCTGGTAGAGCTTCCCCTCAGCGAGGAAAAAAAAAATAGGTCAGCCAAGTTCAATAGCCCAATGGAAACTGTTTAGCTGTCGGACTCATATAGCCCTTCTCTGCGCTTACGCATCACCGCGGCTCCTCCGACGGCGACCGACAATTGCCGGAAAGTCCCGTCTGGAGAACATCTTAACCACTAAGCTTTTTTTTTTATATACAACTAGATGACAAACAAGCTATCACCAATTCGTGCGTTTTTACGCTTATACGCACTCTTTTGGTATCTTTTCACTTTTCCGAGTTCCGCTCCTCAGGCATTAAAAAAGAGCTAGTTAAAAAATATATCTATTAGAAAAAAAAATTGTCCGGGGCCAGGGACCGAACCATCGACCATTCACGAGATTGCTCTCACCATCTAAACTACCAAGGACTTGGGATAAGTTAAGAATTTTTCTAGTTTACCTGTATTTGCGTTACAAGCTAACGTGGGTTTGTTAATTTATAAAATACTCAACAATATGCCACATCCAAACAACTCACTATTTTCTGCATCTATGTACTGTACTAAATAGCTTCTTTTGGGCATTTCAGTGAAGCACTGAGATGGACATCGTTTACAATGGAGTCACATCAAAAGCGGTCCTTCATTATTTTTTTATGCTACGAACAACTTAACGCTCGACTAGCGATAAAGGAGTCAATACGTGTATGAAGCCTTTAACGTTCCATTTTACGAGATTGCTTGTTTACGCCTAACTGTTGAGGATGGCTGTTATTATTTCTTTGTTTGTTTTTTTATGAGCAGCATATTAATCTTACTATATTTTTTTACATAATAGAGCAGCATTTTGGCTGATGCAATGGCTTCAGAAATAAAACAACATTTGACATGGTAATTCCGGATAGTCATTCAAAATTATCTTGCTGTTTCGTGTTTTGAAAGGTCCTACAGACAACCAGCTATTATATGCATTCCGCTCTGATCATCGAAATCCTTTTAAGTGTAATCTTACCCATATTTACTTGTATTTCCATTCACTCCTTACATCGTCTCATCTATTAACAATATTCATACCGGGGTAATACCTACCCCAAATTAAGCATTAGACAACTTGTGTGATGGGCACCAGATGACAGAAAAAGAAAGATGATAATTTGGATAATCTATACAAGAAATAAGTATACCTTTTCAACAGTTGTTATATACAAACATAACATGATATAGAGTGATTATCTTACTCATTTTACAAGCCTCTGCCCCCACCAAGATTCAAAACCGGGGAATCTAGCTTAATTAGCAGAATTACTGGATATACCATTTCATACATTTATTCAAACATGCTCCAATAACATGTATCCTCCATGTCCATAATTGTTTAAGCAGTTTCCGATAAAAACGCTGTCCATCTTTTGAGCGAAAGTTGCCACTGCGGAAGGACCCAGCCAAAGGAAAATAAAAATGGTCGTGTCAGTGGACGCAACAAATCACGGCGCGGCTCCCTCAAACAAATGCGTAAAATATGAACAGTTGTGCCTTTATCATGGAACACCAAAACATAGATATTTTCGTGGTCCAAGCTACGAGTTTGAGGGGTGAGCGGCTAGCGGGTGAGTTCATAAATGAAGTAATGATTTAATGTCAGAAAAAATCTTTTGCTTCTGAGCGATGATTCCTGTAATGTCAAAGCTATCTATACAGGGTGGTGCCGTCAATATGACAACAAATTAAAAGTTAGGCTATATTAGTTCAAAGAAATGATTTTCCACTTTCGAAACATCTTATTCGTTTGATAATTTCCTGACATTTCTATAAAATAATGTATGAAAAATGTCATGAAATTATGAAATGAATAATATGTTTTTGAAAGTGGCAAACCATTTCTATGAACTAATATAGCCCATGTTTCAATTTATTATTGTATTGACGGCACCACTCTACTATAAAGTTGTTTATTTTACAATGTCACCTCTTCCATAAATTATGGAAGAGGTGACATTGTAAAATAAACAACTTTATAGTTCCAGCTCACGCCGTGCTCGTCGTCGAAACGCTAGTGTCGCTAATGGTTGTCAAATGATTGTCAAACTAACGCCAAAAGGTATGACAGCGCTGCGACGACCACGAATTCAAGGCTGCTGTCTTTAGACAATCGCATGGCTGGTCAGTGTCACATGAAGCCGTCGCAGGCTGCGCACAACGTACTATTTGGAGATTGATGGCCAAGGCTTTTGTGATATGATGATGTTACTCAGAGATATAGCTGAAATATTTCCTTATCGAAATAATCAAACAGTAGACTAAGGTCAAAAAATGCAGGAAGACATACATTTTTCGCTTATCAATCATGATTAATACTGTTAATTTTCAAAAAAGTAATCCTTATCAATAAAAAAAAACGATTTATTCATTGTTATAAAATCGCTATATTGAGTTGATCCGCTTGCAAACAACCTACACTCCATAATTATGCCAACAACGAAGCCTAGGCTTAACGGATCTTCCAAAACATAGAGATGTAGAAAAAAATCGCCATCACACCCAAACAGCCCCGACAGTGGTCCCGCGTAAATCCCCGCTGTCAGCTGTCACTCACGCCATCCCCTCAAGTTCACGTAAGACGTTATTTATAGGCAAGAGGCGGCCGTGTCCAAAAAGCTTAGTTGTGTCAAAAGTTGAGCGTTAAATCATAGGCCACTATCTGGACACTGCAGGCTGGACAGTGGGCACTATTGGAGCAGGGCGTGTCCGTTGTGTCACGGTAATATCGAATGTGCTTAAAAGAAAAAATAGTAAAATATCGGATGTGCTTTCAGATAAAATATATGCAGGGCGATGACGACAATAAATTAAAACAAAGGCTGTATTAATTCATTAAAATGGTTTGCAACTTTCAAATGCATGTTATTTAATGGATAATTTAATAACATTTCTATGAAGTAATATGACATTGGCTGCATTATTTTATAGAAATTTTAAAATTATCAATAATGAATAAGATGTATTTGAAATTTGCAAAACATTTCTATGAACTAGCGAACCTTACGATCAGCCTTTGACAAACTAGATTTGATATATGATAGGACAGCCATACAATTGTATACTTATCATCTCAAAAATCATAGGAAAATGATAAATACTTAGTGATAGATATTTTACTGAAATCCACAGCTTATTGTGCAAATACTCTTAATTAGTAAGGTAAGTATGACAAGGTAAATCGGGGATTGTTACAAAATCATAATAATAAAATTTCATAAATCCCGTCTGTCAACACCCGTGCGATCATGGAGACAGTTCCGAGCTAAGTGATCCGGCATAAAATGAAATATGTTGACACTTTTACACATTACATCGCGATTTTTTTGGTAAATAATAAAGTACATTCTATACGATTTCACATTCTCCACTGTTGTTTATAAATTTATTGAGCCAGTAAACAGACGTTGCAAATCCTACTTTAAAACCTTATCAATAAAGATTACATATACTTATCATGCGCTGCATTAATCTCCCGCACAGCCTTCTCCCATCGTAGGCTGAACCTAATTTCATAAAACACATTCAAATAACTCAGGGCGTAATGGAAATCGATCGAAATCATCGCTCGGTTAATTGCCGCTTCGTAGTTTATAATAGACAATTAACAATAAATAATAACGGTGTAATCTCATTAACCCTCTAACTGATGGTTATCGAGCCGTGAACATATGGTGTTGCTATTTTAATGTCGATGGTGAATTGCCAAATTGGTTCTGATCTGTGCTCCATGAATCTGCCCAGTGTACCCCTAGCGCGAACATTCGATCGTATACCGTTATCGTCTCGTCGGCTTGTGTGAAATTTTGATCAGTACTCTTGGCGGGTGCGATTTCTTATATATCTATGTTATTTTAGTTTACCTTTATTTCTTAAAAATAATTACTATCGAACTTTCCTCGTCTATGCAAATAACTCCCTCTGAAAACTTAGTCGGACTGCATAGTCGCAACGATCGGACGACGTGAAATTTATTTTACTATTAGTTCCATTGAGAAGTCATACTACGAGGCTTCTAGTTTTCTTTTAAATATTTGCTCCTATCGATCTAACTAGTGTTTAGTTAAAGTGCTACTCAGTGAATTCATGACAGTGGTGCAAGCGATCGTGCGAAAGGGAGCAAGTTACAAATGTACGAGAGGGAGAGATTAGCAATTAGAATAGCCGACTTAAAACATAAACGAGAAATGAAGTCGGCAGTATGTAAACACGCCCTAGACAGACACAACCACTACATCAGTTTATCCCAAACCAAAAGAACACAAAGGGACGGTAGCTAACTTATAAACCAATCAAAGACAACTGACATCTTCCCGTGACCACCCCCCTTATTCTCAACTGTCGGATCACGGATTCGATTCGAAAAGACACATGCTGTCTCGCTTTGACGCAGCGCGATAAAAAGTGACAGGTATAGAATTTCCGAAATTCGAATTTTTTCCGACAGTTGAGAATAAGGGGGCACAAATGTGTATCGCTGTAAAGTTCTTGTGTGCTACCGCACTGTATCTTACACCCGTATTCACAAACGACACTATGCGGTCTCACAGTGCCCGCGGACGCACAGGGTGCCAAATTCCTTTTCATAAACAATACTGGAGTGTCAATCGGCACTATGCGTTTGTCATAATGAACACTTAGCTAAGGGAGCCTGATAGCTATATTAATCAACGCATAGTGTCGAACTCACCAAAGAGAATGTAATCACTACGGAATTTACGATAAAAAGCAAATAAACAATAAAATTGAAATGTCAGTCAATGAAGTGAACTACTTAACACTAATCAACCAATCACAGAGCTATATTCGACGCTATGCGTCCGCATAGTAAAGATTCGTTTGAGTATTGTTTGTGAATTGAAAGGCTTGACATAGTGAACCCACTGAGAAATGTCTTACTTCGCATAGTATTGCTCCTTTACTTACATAAGTATCGTTTGTGAATACGGGTGTAAGTCACACAGTATCATAATTCAGCCGGAAGACGGCACCACAGTTCATGGCTGGACAAGTCTCCACGAGGATCGCCATCGGTCCCGCTTTGCACTAACTGCGACCTTCATCAGATCGAACGCTTTACCATATTGGAGGCCTGCCCTTGCTCCCATAATAGTTAACTATTCGCAGATTCGTTTTGTTGCACTCACGTTATTTCTCCCCTCTTTTTTTACAGTTTGGCATCATTATATAACAAAAAATAACCTTTCCTTTAACTATTCGACATTTATTACTTTTACTACCAACCATAAAATAGAAGCACACTGTCTATTCCTGAACAAATAAATCACTCGGTCAGTCACATCAAAGACGAGACAGACGAACAAACGTTATGTCCAATTTGTCAAACGTATAATAATACGTTCCGACAGTTAATTCATATCAGTCTATTATGTTTGTTAAGAACTGCAACATAAAAGTACCTACACCGTGTGTTTTTGTGTTACAGTATGTAGGCTAGAGCCTCCTTAGATTACGAAAACAAAGCAATATTCGCCATGGTCGATCCCAGGATGGGTTAATCAAAATTTGTAATTTAGAGCTCCTCCGTGCTTCGGAAGGCACGTTAAGCCGTTGGTCTCGGTTGTTACTGCAACCACTTTGGTGGTGCTATGGTCCAACTTCTTCATGTGTTTCTCCCATGAAGGAACACCTGTGCCCAGCAGTGGGACGTACAAGCTGGTGATGATATTATACAAAAACTTAGGTCAAGTACTATCACGAACGCAGTAAGGGCTTGATGTGCGTTCGACTGTAGCTATATTGGCAATGCGAGAAGCTGCTCTTAATGTCTCTTAGGCCTTATCCCACCTACCTCCTTCCTACTCAGGATCTTGCATCGTGACTTTTGGAGTCCTAAACGCACTGTCTCTATCTTCCTCAGAGATCTTAACAGTCACCATCTATCATCCGTAATTCTGGCGAGAGCATCATTTTACATGCTTTGCATTTATTTGGAATACGAAATGCCGTGAGTTTGTTTTGCTCTTTTAGTATTATTTAATAATCCAAACAACAATTTGTTTTTCAACTATCGGTCAACGATATATTTTTATACACTGCCAACCTATAACCGTACTCAGCAGTTTAAAACGACTTCGCGCCAAATCAGTCACAAACTTACAAGCCAGTAGAATCTATAGAACGTTGGTGCCGATTCTGTAGTTCAGACGGCCGCAGATACGGATAAGGTACCCCACGAACGCCTAATGCTCGTTTTCACTAGCATTTGCTTAGCGCTAACACTTAGCAATTTTTATCTCAGTCTATCTAAAGGAGGTAGAAAGAGACAAATGACGTTAAGAGTCACCTAAGCCTAGGGAATGGTTAGCGAAAACGGACATAAGTGTTTTAATTGATCTACATAACAGACGTGTGTTTGTTCTTCAAAACTAAGTTTTGGTTCAGTGCCTCCATTTTAATTCTATAGATTAAGGAAAAGATACATGTTAGACGACGCTCTCCGACATCTATGATATACTTAAATACCTAGATCTTCATCATATTTGTAGAAACTTAATGGCGCTTAATTGTGTCATTTCATAAATCCAACTTGAACATTCCTTTCTAACTGTAAAGAATTGAAAGGAAGGCACTGCACTTCTAGAAGATGACCTGGCTAGATGTAAACTATACTAATCAAGTCAAGTGTCGATCGACGAGTCTGACTCGCGCACAAAGGTCCATTATCTGAACGGTATGTGAACCCCCTTAAATATTTATTTTTTTCCTTTTATTAGTAATTTTTGTTATAGCGGCAACAGAAATACATCATCTGTGAAAATTTCAATTGTCTAGCTATCACGGTTCATGAAATACAGCCTAGTGACAGACGGGCGGACGGAAAGCGGAGTCTTAGTAATAAGGGTCCCGTTTTACCCTTTGGGTACGGAACCCTAAAACGGGAAAAATATGTGGAACCGTTTACAGATCATAGTCAAGTAAACAAAAGCAATTTTGATAAAGACAAGGTTCTACGATGGCTCAGGATTCTACTTATTTGATCGATTGTGAATTCAACTAGCCGGATATGAAAAATCTCCTTTCGCTTTAGAAATCCTTTACAGAATCAGCACCGTGCTGACAGTTTGATAATCTATGGTGCCTGCTTATACCACACACGCCGAGCTACAGACAAACAAAAATGAGTTAGATTGATAGCAGGTTGTCTGTCATTTAATTTATGGGTGACGTTTGCTTTGAAAGTAATTACAATGGCGTTCATTATTTATTGGTTGCGTATTGTTACGACAACTATTTGTTACTTTTAACCGACTTCAAAAACGAGGAGGTTCTCAATTCGGCCGGTATGTTTTTTTTTTTCTATGTATGTACACCGATTACGCCGAGATTACTGATCCGATTTACGTGATTCTTTTTTTGTTCGATGCGGAATAGCTGCCATTTGGTCCTATAAAAATTTATTCAAAAACAGTTGGGTACTTTGGTTTTAAATTAAAAAAAAAACTGAAATTATGAAATCGTCTACATAAGCAAAATTGCGAATTTTTGCTTTTCCAATGACTTTTTAGTGAAACGATACGATAGTAGGAAACAATATAAGTTGACGGTCACCCATCTAGCTTCGACCATAGAAAGTTATCACTAAAAATTGTGAAAAAAAATTTTTAAACAAAAATTAAAACCGACTTCAAAAAACTGAAAAGGATGAAATAATTAAATTTAAGTAGGTATTCATCCCCTAGAAACATATTTTTGGAGTTGGTGCTAAGTGGTTTCCAAAAACAATAGAAAGTAAAGCACCGACTCAAAAAATATGTTTCTAGGGGATGAATACCTACTTAAATTTAATTATTTCATCCTTTTCAGTTTTTTGAAGTCGGTTTTAATTTTTGTTTAAATTTTTTTTTATTGTATGTGAACCAATCAGGGTGGTGGTGGTATTAATAATTTAGGTATTGATAAAGAAAAGCAAGGACTACATGGAAGTAAATGAACAAGTGCCGGTTTGATAACCAAAGAAGTATATTGTTTATTGTTATTATAGATATTTATTGTTACTGCTGGGCACAGGCCTTCCTACACGGGAGAATCACAGGAGTTTGGGCAATAACACCATAACGGTGGCCTAATACGGGTTTGTGGGTTAAAGCGGTTGCAGTAACAACCGGGACGCATAACGTGCCATCAGAAGCACGCACCTCTGGATCGACCATGGCCAGAGTAGCTTTGTTTTTGTAAACGAAACCGGACCGCAAAACCGCTCTAACCACTACGCCATCGAGCTCCGAGTAACCTTAACTCCTAAAGACTCTCGTAGCAAACTTTAACCTAGCCCACTTACATTAACTTCAACGACACATACTAGACACTGGAAGTTCTTAGCCGACTTTGAAAAAAGGAGGTTATCAATTTAGATGTATGTTTTTTCGTATGTTTGTTACCTCAAGACTCCGTCTCAGAACTGGGTCTCTTGTAAAACGATTTGAACATTGTTTTTAAATTTTCAGATTGGTGTCGAAGATTTTTATCAAAATCGATTTGCTAAGTTCTTTTTTAATTTAATTTTTCCGTTTTAGTGTTTTGAAGTCAGTTTTTTTTCAAATGTAAGAATTATGCTTCCGGGATTATTATGCGACTTAATTCAGTTTCAGTTTTATTTTCAGTGTAGAAGAAAAATTTGTATAAGTTTCAATCGATTTTAAATGAAAACGATCATTATTGTGTCCATCTCTCAAGTCCTCTTAAAGAAGAGTTTTCTAATAATTCCCAACAGAGACGCTGCTGTTAGTTTTCATACGATTTGACAGCTATCACGACGCCAAACGTTTTCGAAACTAGTTGCCGTTAAAAGCATCAAATGACAATAAACCCATAATTACTACGATTAAAGGAATTTGCAATAAGCTTCAATTTATATCTGAATCCAGAAAAAGAAATAAAAATATCCATCGCGAGTAAATTGTGAGAGGTATAAATGTGATAGGTGGGGCCTCGTGGGATCGATTCTGGATGCGCGTGGGCATAATCAGGCTGGCTATGGCGCGCGCAGGTAAGTATGGAGTCGGCTTTGGCTTGATTTATTATTTAACCGGACAAGCATCAGATTCCAGACACAATACACAGACTACAATTGTCATAGGCCTCCAGTGGTATAGCACCGCTTGAGGGATTAAGGGTCTGGATTGCATGACATGGAACTGTATAATGTTCAACTCGTAGCACAACGTAACATTACTCTTCAAGAGTTCTTTTACAATTCCTTCAACCGTAACTAGCAAGAAAATAATTGTATTTAATTATAAAATTCTAAATACGAGTCTGTGTGTCACATACCACTAAGGTAAGGACATCTTTTTTATTTCATAAATGAAAACGATATACTCATAAAGAAATATTGCAAAAGCGCATGCTTTAGATCCATATTTTCACATGTATAGTGGTATGTTTGATACGCTACGGCGCATCGTCCAAAAACGCTCTATAGTCAATCTACTAAAAAAACAAAACTAATCAAATTAGTGCTTCAGATTAGCCGAGCTCAAAACTAAAAGCCACCTCTACACTAACTAAGCCCGATATAAAAGTTATAAACGCTACTAAATAGTCATGTTTATTAGACACTAAACGTCAAAGGCATTAAAAAAACACCGATAAATATATCAAAACGCATTTTTGTTAGATTGTGATCCCGTCACTGAGATGAGTTTGGACTAAATCATCGGATACATTTTTTTCTTAAGCGTAATGTAAAGTTTTGATAAAGGGGAGTAACTAAAAATTTTTTGGTTGGTTGGTTGGGTTGGGTAGTTTGGGAACAGTGCTTAATTGTATATTTGCTTTGTTGTTTTTTTTAATTAATGGCGGTAGACCCGTATTTATGGTCGTCTGGGTAGGAACCACCGCCTTTCTTATTTCAGCCGTCAAACAGTTCGCTGTGTTTCGGATTGAAGGGAAAGCACCTGCAATATCAAGTGATTCTCCCTTGTTATTGCAGGTGTCTACAGGCGGCGGTAACCGCTTACCATCAGGTGGGCCGTCAGCTTGTTTGTCATCTAGTTGTATAAAAATAAAATAAAAATAAAACTGCAACGCAGCCAAATATTCATCAAGGCGCTAACTATCACTTTGGTGATGTTTGGTTGACTTCTATGTCGCCCGCCCTGTTAAATAATGATGAAATCGAATCATTTTGAATTTTGTATAAGTAAACTAGGTAATTCATGAAAACGAAATATTAGGACTGAAGAGATTTTCCTAATTGTTTGAAATAGTGTAACTACATATTATACCAAACATACAGAGACTTACCGAGCATTTGTTCACGTCGTATGCTTATTTAGTATATTCCTAATATGTAAATACATATATCAACATTTCTCCGTTAACTAGTATCTATAACACAAGCTCTTAATGATGCTTACTTTGGGATAGATCTTTGAGTTTGAGTTATGAATATTATATGATTATACCTGGCCGGCTATGAAACATCTGCTCTCCGCGCTGTACTTCTTCAATATCTGATTGAAATGTGATAAAATAGCTATGGATACGCAAACGTACAGTAACCTTTTGTACGTTCGAATCGAATCGAATGAAAACTTTATTTTTTGCGTTCAGCTGTTAAATCATATATGTCGATGACAGCAGCGCATCTGTTGAGAAGTATTGAAAACTTTTTTGGTTATTGGGTGTTGCCTGATGGTACAAGCAACCGCTTACCACAGATGTTAAGAGTTCTTGTTTGTCAAAATTTTATGAAAAGAACTGAAATACAGTTTACATGATAAGTAGGGTCACATACACAAATAAAGTTTTATCAGTATTATACCTTTATTTTGTAGACTACAACATTTTCTTGATGATTGTGTATGTAATTTATTTGCATTATAGCCTATGAAGTCCACAGTTGAACAAAGGCTGCTGCGTTTTGCTGCGTTTGCTGTGCCCGACAGGGTCCATAATGAATCATGTTTAGCTTTAAGCCTTAAGACCTATTTTGTATCATTATGGTGCAATTAAAAGATTAAGTCAGAGTTTGAAGGCTTCCCCCTTAGATTTCCAAACGGATCGGTTCGGGAGATTGCGTAAGATCTTCTCGTCCAAAATTCCTCAGTGCTTCAAGTCAAAAGTGGTCGACCAGTGAGTGTTGCTAGTGATGACATACGGCTGTGAAACATGGTCGCTTATTAAGAGCCTTCTGTAAAGCTATAGAGCGAGATTTAGGCGTTACCTTACGAGATAGAATCAGAAATAAGGACATCCGCAAGAGAACTAAAAGTCACTGAGATAGCTCATAGTCATCACTCACCAAGCTCAAGTGGCAGTAGGCAGGGCACATAGCAAGCAGAACGGATCGCCGATGGGGTGTTAAAGTTGTAGCATGACGGCCATTTACCGGATAGCGCAAAGTAGAACGGCCTTCCGGTAGATGGATAGACGACCTGCCTCTTATTCAGAAACTGTCGTATCACGGATTCGATTCGAAAAGTCACATGCCGTCTCGCTTTGACGCATAGCGATAAAAAGTGACAGGGATAAAGTTTCCGAAATTCGAGTATTTTCCGACAGTTGAGAATAAGGGGGGCTGGTCGGGGTCGCGGGGAGCCGTTGGATGCAGACTGCACATACACATAATGAATATTATTCAAATAAATTTTTAAAAAAGTTTAAAAGTAAATGTAGTTTACATTTTTCATTTAATCAAAGTCATTTTGCATTCAAGTTCTATAATCTTAACATTAAATTTATAAATACCGGCTTTCCTTTTGCTCAAAACACGAGACATAAAAAGAATTCAGGTTACAACATTAGAATTCTGTAACGACAACCAAAACTCACACATCGGCAATAATTTACACACACAACCAATATAAAAAGGAACGCGTGTCAAAATTTAATCGCCTCCACATCCCTCCGTCGGAATAGTTGTTCGAAATTTATTGTTTTTCATCTTTGAAATCTTAGCGGAGTCAAGTTGAATAAATCATGCGTTAATGTCGGGGTATTATACAAATTCAAATTTATAACCCGATAAAATTACGGAATGGCCGATGGGGTGTCACCGGCCCCCCTCGGGAGGTGGGGTGATTACGCTAAACTACAGTCGGTTTTAATTCATTAACAATGGCGGGCGTTGTGTGTTTTGTTTTTGATCGTTGACGTTCCTTGATTCTTTAACCATTTAACTGAAGTATACAATGATTTGTCTGTTGATCAAAATTAAATACAGTATGTTACAAAAGTTCGAAATAAAATTTAAGGGTGTATTTGTGTTCCTTGTGTCGAGAGCTAGGTAGCTCGGAATATGAAAGTAATCGGGAAATAAAAGTGGGCTGACAGATGTCAGACTTACGTAAGTCTGACACTTTTCAGCCCACTTTTATTTTCCGATTCAATTAATCAAAACTTTGTCACACCTGCTGGTGACAACCCTAAAAATACGTACTGTCGCGTATCGTTTGATACACTACAGTTGTTTATTTATATATTTATTCAGTGGCATACACAACAGATGACAGTCAACATTAGCACAAAACAAAATTTCTAAAGGCATTGAACAAAACCGACATCCAAAGACGTGCATACACAGCAACACATACGATGCGGAAACATTTGGCATTAAAATGGACACAGCAAAAGTTGCATTTTTATGATTAGCCTTTTTTGACCTAAGATAAGTAAGTATATTCGATTTGAATTATATTGAGTAGTTCCACTTAAATAAATCATTACATTCCGATAAAATAAAGAAACATTATAATAAAATAAGTTATACCACAAACACACACAACCGGAGCACACACTACAATACACACCCCGCAACTTCAGTATCCCAAATTTTATTCCGGGATTCTGTAACACACGGTATAGAGTGAAAATGTTTTTCTACGTTATCTAGTTTTTGAGTAGGTAGGTACTGCTGATAATTGAATTTATAATTCTTACTTATGCTGGTACTGTGATCAACTAAAACTTATTTTAATGTATTAATTTTGATAGTATTTAGTTCTTATTAGTAACTTAAGTCCAAACGTATGGAGACTAATGAATACTACACTAAAAAATTGGCTAAAATATGCAGAACAGTTATCAACTATGTTCTTTTTATTTGCTTTGTGACGTGTAACAGTTGTACTACGAAAGCCGCCTCTATTGCGAACGCCGTAAGGGCGATCTCAAGGTCAAACTGTTACGCTTGATGTGCTGCCGACTGTACAAAACGAGAACTTGCATCATAAAACGTTATAATGACAATTAAAAAAAAACATGAAAGCGAATTATTAGTATTTTTTCCGGATTCATGAAAGTTTTCCAAATTTTTAGAAATCGTGTAAGTACATATACCTACCTGGCTGAATATGACACATCTCCTTTACTTAGTTCTATTTTAGTTATTTATTTTGTTATTCTTTATACGTAAAATTAAGCGCATTGGATTTTTTAAAGTGCTTATAAGCACTTTGGGGAAGAATTGGAGTATCTAACTCCTTACTCTTCAAAATCGTTTTCGCACCTAAAGTGCGTTTAGGAGGTCAATGGAACAGAAAACCAAACCCACTTATAACCCACATAAATACTTACACTTGAAAAACATAACCCCTTTTCTGGCGAAGTCGAGTAAAAACATAAACGAAGTCAAATGTGTTTACTGATTTGACGTAAAAACGTCAAATTTTATAGAATATTTTTTTGAATTTTTACCATTTCGAGTTGATATTTCGTTACTAAGTAGTTTTTTTCTTCTTGGTGGAATTTCACGGTAATTATTTTATGGTTGTTTTAGTCGGCATACAAACATACAGACAAGGCTCGATTCTGTTGGCTTTCTGTGGGACTAAATTGAAGTTATCAGCTTGGTTCGTGTTTCTTTCAAATACAGAAAACCAACAGAATCTACTCCAGTCTTTATGTGTAAGCTAAATAGCAATAAAATAATCACCATGAAATTACATTATGAAAGAAACTACTTAGTTGCTAAAAATCAACTCAAAAATGGAATATCGATAAAACAAAAGATAAAAGACGAAAAAGCCTGCGTAATATTTCGGGCCAATTATTATCAGCCAGTATGATTTATAACGATTTTCGAGTGTAAACCTCTTTTCTCGCCTTTCGCGTTTAATTGAATGATCAAATCGGACGGCATTAAATCGGGAATCGTTTGGTATTGTCTCGATCCTGAGACAATGGAGTCAATCGATGACGCCGCGGTTTTGTTCGGCTTATTCGAATTTGGAACTCAATCGGGAAATTTAAAAGCTCCGCTATTCTTTGAGCGATTAGATTGTTTGAGCAAATATTTGAATTAAGAAACTGTCAAGAACGCAAACTATATGAAACACTGAAGTGGTTCCATACTCTTTGGCATTGCCATCTTTATCGCTCTATCTACTCTATAGTATTTTATAATTAATGACAATCGTATGACCCGTCTGATGGTAATGGGCTACGTAGCCTATAGACGGTAGCACCTTGGGCACTACTCAGGCAAGAAGATTTGCCTTTTTCTGCAACTGACGATAAACGACCGGCTGGCCGAGTGGTCTGCGCCCCTTGCTATACAGGCTAACCGGCCGGGGGTCCCGGGTTCGAATCCCGGTAGGAGCAAATGTTTGTGTGTATTGTTTAGGTTCCTTTAGTATATTTCTAATATTTGTATACATATTATTATCATTAATTCTCCGTTATCTAGTATCCATAACACAAGCTCTACTTTGGGCTAGATAATAGGTGTAAGTGTTTAAAAAAAAACACAGCCAGAATTCAAAATGTCCATAACTCATTTTTTTTGAGTGGGCAAGTGTCTCTCTTGTTGACACTAAAACTGTAAAATAAAATAACTATTACGGCAATCGATTATATGGGGTAGTATTAGAAGTAGGTTATAACACTTATAACTCATAAAGAAATATTTCAAAAGAAATAGTATGTCCGAGATCAATAGTTTCACAGATACAGTGGTATGTTTGATGTGTTGCGGCGCATCGTCCAAAAACGCTCCATAGAAAATCTACGGAACAGGTGACGTCACATGTTCGCATATTACTAAGAAATGTATGGGCATACGGACAAAATTAATAATAACTATGTAATAAGTATGTTTTTATTAGTTGTCATAATAATAGTTGTTTTAATTGATGTCACCAATCTAATATCATTAATATATTTGATGAATTTTGAAAAAAAATATGACCATTTATTTAGTTTTCAAAACAGTACAACTTCAAAAATATTTGACATATTTTAAGTTTGAATGCTTTTTACGGGTAACATTAGCGTACCTTTATTTTATGAATTTATGAAAAATAGCGCCATATTCAAACTTAGGCAACATCCCAATTGTCGTATTATACATTCAAAGTCTCCCCAATCTGTGTTGTATTTAGCGATAACTAAGACTCGCCTGATAAGCGATAACTAATAACAACATCGGACACAAACAAAAATATTAAGGAACACCTGCTTTGATATTTCAACACTGGCAAGTCGGTGCTTCTGAATCTCGTAAGACGAAGGCAAATTTAAAGTACCCATAGATAATAAAGTAAGCTTTGTTTTGCTTCAGATATGCCAACACTTTTATAATACCGCATGTGGATTTTGGTGTCTTTTAAATAGCAATAGAATATTGTGATGTAGTTTATTCTAGGCTGTCTAGTCACAGATTCTTGGATTCAGTTTTTTAATGGCATAAGACCCCTGTAGGTCTTACGCGGCTTGACAAATTAATATTATGATAATATTTGAAAGATATTTATAAAACTGTGGACTGTTGTGGACTGCAGATTATGACAATGACAAGGTATAAGTATTACATATAAGTATATTGAATAGTTATCTGAATTATTGATTATTTGCATGCGTTATTTGTATTGCATTGTAAAAAACGATCATTAATAACCTGTATAGCATCGAATTCCAGACACAAATATTGATTTTTCAGTTTTCCTGGGATCCTAGGAGTCTAACGTGGCTTAGCAGATTAATTTAAATCCGTTGAAATTTTGTTTCTCTCACTAACGTCGTCGTCGTCTGAAATGTAAATTTCAGTATTTGGGTGCTGCTTCTTAAAGTCGTGTCCTTAGATCAAACAGCAAACTTACTCTATATATTCCTTCTTTCCGCACTGGCTTCATGTCCAACTCCTTTCAATGTCATGCAATACGGCTCTGGAACGCACTACCTCCCCATATCCAAGAGGCCAAAAACAAACTGGCTTTCAAGCGGTCAGTTAATAGTCTTTTTTTAGTGTCTCCACCTTTATCCAATTGATATAACTATCCTCATTATTTCTGTATTTATTAATTGTGTATTTGCCCATAAATATACATCTTAGCAATATTTATTTCCATTATTATGCATATGTGTATTCACATGTTGTTGTTTATGTATTTTAATGTTTAAAACAGTTATTTTTGCACTACCTATTTAATCATTTTGGACTTAACTTTCCAGTTGACTAGTAGAGAATGCCTAATGGCATTAAGTCCACTAAATTGTAACTGATTTCGTGCAATTAAAGTTTAAACAAGTAAACGTCAAATGTAAAAGACAAACGTCTAACAGTGTTTTATAATGATATATTATCAGAAATGGTAGTATGTATAAACACGGCATTTGACCACAGTTTGATTACCAAGGTCTAGACAAGTTATGTCAATAAAAAAACATAAAAAACAACCATAAACAAGTTTCTGAGGTGAAAACAATAATTCAGTCCTTTGTGTTTTTGATAGATTTACAACTGTGACGTTTGAAATGTCGCCATATTGTTGCGGTTGATTTATCGGCTCCTCTTAGATCTTGGGGTGACGTCCGTTTGTAGCATAATGTGTGAAATGGGGTGTCGTAATTATAATACTCAGAGTTCGATTGCAACATTGTGAATTTTTTATGCGGTCGGCAATAAAAGACTGCTTTTATTTTTCGTTTGTATTCCAAGGGCAATGACTCTGTCAGCTGTTTAAGTCATCTTCCTAATTAACTTATTAATTTATCTACTTCAAGTTTAAGTCGTTTATTTTTATAGAAAGAGTGGCAAATAAGCGTAGCTCCCACCTGATGGTAACTGGTTACCGTAGCCTAAAGACGCTCGTAGCACCTTGGGCACCTTGGCAATCATCAATATGAAACTGTTCAGATTAGTGTGATTGTGAGTGTGTATGGTTTGTGCAATCGGAAAACTGTTGAGATGAAAGATTATGTTTTTGTTTGCGAGGTCTGTACTACAGACGTAGTTCAGATACCAGATTTTAAAACAGAACTGGCATTCTAGAACTGTTTTTGAATTTGCGACAGAGCGAGGTCAATTGCAACAAGGAGTTTTTTTTTATACAACTAGATGACAAACAAGCTGACGGCCCACCTGATGGTAAGCGGTTACCGCCGCCTATAGACACCTGCAATAACAAGGAAAAATCACTTGAGATTGCAGGTGCGTTGTCATCCTGGGGCCTAAGATGACATGCCGTCCATGCCCAGTAATTAGTAGTTAGTAGTGAATATACACTGTCCCCACGATCCTTTACTAAATTAGCCCCTCTCGATGCTCAACAATACTTGTAGCCTCTTTGTTTTACAGGGCGAGCAATACTTAAGAGTACAGTCGACAGTCGTAGTTAAGGCGGCTTTCGTTGTGCAACTGTTACTTGTGCATTGTCGTCTGTACTTACATCGTCTATAGGCTACGTTCTATCTGTCTACTGTCACCGAAGTCTATAGACGCTTCTAGCACCTCGGGCACAACTCTCATAATTGTCATTAATTCGAGTAGTAAACATGTCTACTCATACAAATATCTGAACTAGAAAAATACACATGCTAAGGCGGGGATCGAACCCGCGACCTGTCACAATCCGGACGACTGTTTCAACCATCTAAGCTATTATAATAATGTTATAATATAAACATTTATAATAATGTTAAACTAAAAATAACGAATCCTATCCTTACAACTAAGACTTACTTAGAGCGATTTATTCAATGTTAAATCAACTTTTTAAATTTAACATATTTAAATCTCTAAAAAAATACTCCATTCGCAAAAACTAATTCATACCTCCCACAAACAGTAATTAAAAACTTTTCCCCACTCGAATCACAATAAATACGTCACGTGCACAACCGCTAACATTTGGCCGACGCATCATGCGTCACTGCGCCGGAGTTGATCCGTCAAGGGAAGGCATAAATCACGCTATTATCTCGAGAAGTTGCTTTTTAACGTCACACCACACGTGGTGGGTGTTTTGGTGGATATAATTGAGTAACATCGCGTGTGATTGTGAAATCTGGTCACGTTTAAGTTAGTGAAAAATTAATTTGGGTGGAACTCGGACGAAGTGTTCAGCTCTGGATTTGAGCATCTGACTGGAGTAGTAAAGTCATCCATAAAAATCGATGGGCACTTTAGGACTGTGTCACACTACGTCATTCAGAATCTTCGTGTGACCAGAGAAACATGTGCCAATATTTTATTAAGAGAAGGTACTACGGTGTTAATCAAATTGGGTTGCTGATAATTCGCCTTACAGAAGATCGCAGCTGAATAGCTACAATCCATTGATGGTTCCTAAGATGAGTACATTACTGAGATGAGTATGCGTTTAGAAGGTCGCCAGAGCAGATAAGGGAAGCGTTATGTTGGCACACGACACGACTCACCTGATCGACGTCCGAGCCCTTTTTTTATAAATATATTTTTATTTATATATTTTACAAAAATCCACAGCTTAGTCTAAAACAGATTACCCTTTTTCTAATGATATTTAACACTTTAGCCAATAAAGGATTTTCACTGTGCTTTTTAGAATTATACATTATTAAAATAAAAGAAGTAAGTACTATTTATTATTAGTTATCTAAACTCTTAACATTTTAGTTGCATTCCAAATTGATGTCTATTGATACTCTGTTTAGCGAAATTATACATTTTCTTCTCTTCACATGCATTTTCATATGGACAAAAACAATAATAATAAAAATACGAATAAATTAATTTTAAAATAAAAGATAAAGACATGTCAAATGTTGGTTAGATGTGTGTGTATTTGTGTGTGTGTTTGCGTGTGTGACATTATGGTTTTACAAGTGGGTGGATCAGGAATATTACAGGGACCCTTAAGTTTGTCGCTCCTTCGTGGCTCGAGCTCCCTGGACACAGAGTCAGCGGGACACCTCCCTCGGAGGTGATACCTGGCGATTAGAACTCCTCCAAAGGCTTCGCCCTTCAAGGCTTGGGGGCTCACAACGGTTATCGCCTCCTTAAAACCCCGGTCATACTGTAAAGTCCAACAGCAATGGTCTGTCCAAACAAAAAAGTTATGCTGGCTACAGGGGCACTAGTCGCCTATTGCTGCTACATAACGCCTTCTCATCACAATCTAATGTTACAAGCTTCTGCTACGGTAGAAGCTTAACATCCGGCGTTATGTAAAAGTACATTAGGGGTCAAAAGCGTACTGCCCGCCTGATGGTGAGTGGTTAGCGCTGCCTATAGACGAGGTACAGACAACACACAAGTGTAAAAGTTACACTATGAAAGCCACCTTTACTACGAACGTAGTAAGGGCGGTCTCAAGGTCAAACTGTTACGCTTGATGTACTGTCGACTGTACATTCGAGTATTGCTCGACGTGTAAAACAAAGGGGCTGCAAGAATTGCTGAGCATCAAGAGGGGCTTATTTAGTAGAGGACCGCGGGGACAGTGTATATTCACTACCCTATGTTGCGATTGACCTCGCTCTGTCGCAAATTCAAAAACTGGTCTAGAATGCCAGGTATTCTGTTTTAAAATCTGTAATACAGACCCCACAAACAAAAACATAATCTTTCATCTCAACAGTTTTCTGATTGCACAACCCACACCCACCCACGATCACACTAATGAACGGTTTCACATTGATGATTGACGATAATCATTTGAATATGTCATATTTAAGTTTGCGTATTCGTTTCTGGGATTTATGGTGCATTGAGTATTTTAGGAAAGGCCTTGGCCTCTGTTGTAATCGCGAAGTCATTTTCTTAGGTGTGGTCGAATGTATGTTGGCAATGTAGCGTACGGTCCACCTGACGGTAGCTTTTACTATAGCCCGTGAACGCTTGCGACACCAGGGGAAAGACTCTGTAAATACATTTTCACGCCCTTTTGAAGAACCCAATACTGGGGCCTTACCACCATCTTTATAAAAGCGATTCATATTCCGCTCGGTTCAGTATTGGTTCCTAAACTGCATCGCTGTCATAGTCGTAGATAGCGTCGTAGTACGGATATAACGATTCTACTCAGTTTAGGTGCTAAACTGGATCGCGCTGTGCTCGTTTGAGAAAATGTCCGTAAAAAGTTCATTCCACAACTGCATAAGAGGGAGAAAATTTATCTAAAACAGTAGATACCTACAGTACGCGGCCGTTGTTGGTTCAATCGTGTGAGGATACACTCTTGGAGGTAAGGGGTGTGATGGTAGAAAGGGATCGTGGATTCGTGGGCATCATGTCAAAATGGGTCAATGTGGCCTTTACAATTCTAAAAGTCAATATGTTGAAAAAATAGTCCTCTCACAATTTCGGCACAAACTCTAACCACTGAGAGAGAGCCCTATAAATTTCTTCAAATCTTTCAGTTTATACTGTCGAAAACCTACCTTTATACTGTCGCAATTATCAAAACATTTTAAGAGTCTAATAGTTCATCACCAATGGGCAGTATGAATTCACCTGCTAAACCAGTGGGGATTTTTCTTTCATTTTTAGAAATAAAATTCATTTTAAAATTGAAGTTGCGGGATCTTACTTTTCAATACTTTGTTTGGCTTAGAAAATGAAAGTATCTTGCCATTTTATATCGGTATCTATCGTATTATCTACTAAACTCAGCTTTGGAAAGAGCTCAATATTAACACTCACTGAGTCACTATTATCTAATCTGTGCTGACTCCCTCACTCGCATACTGTTACAACTTTTGGGACATTTTCCATGAGACGTTGCAATGTTTTGATTGAATTGTACCCCTAGCACGAACATTTGAAATTTTCGTCTCGTCAACCGGCGACCGATAATAATATCATGACAGATATTTAGATTTTTTTATTTAAATGAATGAAGCGAACCCATTTCATTTCTGATTTCTGATCTCAACTCTAAAATTGAATAAGTTTACCAATTAACAACGTTACTATATTTATTAAAAATGACGATATATGACTATTAAAGTCGTTTAAAAAAATTGCATGGTTACATCCTGCATATATGACCCGTCCGGCGCGTGTTAATCAGAAGATCGAGAGGGCGCTATACAATTTCGATATTAGCCGATTTTATCCGACGTGCTCTTCTAGCCGCCGAGGGTACCTATTTTGCGACGAGTTTTGTATGAAGTTATGCTTCTAGGCTCTCTACGTTCGCCGTCGTCAACGTATCGTTGCTCGGTACTACAGAGAACAAAATGACGATTAAACTTTTCTAATGGCGACACGAAAATGAAAATGACGTTATGCTATCGTTGTATTGTCATGTTTGCCATCAAATGTTATCCTAACACACGAAGATACGATGACGAGAGGACAATTTCATAAAATTGTTCAAGAACCGCCCGCCAGGTGCGCTGCGATCTGCATTCACACAAAGGCTAAGGAGACGATATCGATACGAAATTTTCGAATGTTCGTGAACTCACTACCCTTCTAGCCTTCTGGGGTGCGATTCTGTAACGAATCTCGCATCTCACTTCGCAAGTCACTTCGAATTTAACTGTCAAATAGAGCAAAAAATGTATGAAAATTTGCTCTATTTGACAGTTAAATTCGAAGTGACTTGCGAAGTGAGGTGCGAGTTTTGTTACAGAATCGACAGGCTGATCTGATCTGACAAGTTTACTCGGCTTCGTTATGAAGGGCACAATTGAAGAGATGTTTGTCCCACAGTGAAAACTCCTTGAAATGAAACACAAAGGCACAAAGACCGAAACGAAATCACGAATTAAAACAAGTTCTCAAAATAGCGAAAGCAAAGGAACCGTCTAAATAGCATTCCCGTCAAAAATAAGTGTCACAAATCATGCGTTACTCAAGCATCGAACTCACGATCCGTCACAAATCAAGAAGACGCATGCTTTCCGGCGGGACTCGAACCCGCTAATGGCGGCGCGATTTATTAACTCAACTAACACAGTAATGTTGTTAGGGAGACGAAAAAAATATGTTTGCAGCTTTCGCAGGACTGAGAGGTTTTTTTATGGCTCTGTTTTTGTTACCTCAAGTAAAATCCTTAAGCAGTATTGGTCTAATTTTCTGGATTCCTTCAATAACGAGAAATTGTTAAAAGAGAAAATTTACAAAAGAAAATACTGTTATATTTTCCACATCAATTTTGTAGTGTTGTTTTCCTTTAGTGAGTAGGATCGTCATCTTATTGAGGAAGCATTATATTGGTAACAGAGGAGCTAGACATGATTCATTTCGATAATCGGAAATAAGCGGAAAATGTATAGGATTTGAAATAAGTAATCGAACGCCTTTCGATCACAAATGTCAAATACCATTCATTTTTCATTTAGCGATAGTGATAGCGGTTGTCAAGTGGCATCTTGTCTAGGCCCTCTAGTAGCTACCCTGACAGCAGCGTTATCTAGACAGCACAGGGGACCAGTTGGTTGCCTGTGCTATCGACAGAACTTCTTGTTTAATAGAAGAGAGTACTCATTCAAGACACATAAGTCCTCTCGAATAGTACTCTTAATTTTTACTAATTACTACAGGGTAGGCGATTGCCGCCTTTTTCCCGAAACGTACAGGACGTCTTCAAGGCTTTAGTGAATAGTCTAGACACCTTCTAGGTAAACATGTAACATCGTAGACTTTATTAATTATGGTCAAATATTTCCCTATCGATCATAAAAAGTCATTGTCTATAATAAAGGTTCAAAATTCATGCTTACAAACGAAACATTATTTCACAACGTGCCAAAAAGATAAAAATAACATCCACCATATTCGTGTACCTCAAAACAAACACTTATTTATCACGATGATCATCATTTAAGGACACAAGTCAAACAATCAAGGCCTCCTTCAAAGAGTTCCGAGTGAGGACGTGTTACATTTAAAGGTTACTAAAACCGTTGTAATGTGGTAACAGGCCACAAACAAAGCGGCCGCCTCATGTGCACACAGCGGGCGACTTTAAGCGGCGCGCGCGCAGCTTCCCGTGTTTGCTCGCTTTGCTCTCGTGACGAAAGCGCTTTGACAGTAATGCAACGATTGTCTTTTTGTGTGATTATTTATCCACCGGAGTCTCGTCTACAATATAATTTCTATCGTATTAACTCTATTTATGATTATCATTACCTAACATTATTCGAAGTCAGTCCAAATAATATCAAAAATTTTTTTTTTTTTTTTTTTTTTTACACACACACCTATTATCTTGCCCAAAGTAAGCATCATTAAGAGCTTGTGTTATGGATACTAGATAACGGAGAAATAATGATAATAATATGTATATAAATATTAGAAATATACTAAATAAACATATAAACATCCATGACTCGTAAACAAATGTTCGTACTCATCATACAAACATTTGTTCCTACCGGGATTCGAACCCGGGACCTCTTGACCGAGTAGCCTGGGGTACAGACCACTCGGCCAGGCGGTCGTCCCCCAGGCCAGGCCAGGCGGTAAATGCGAAAGTAACTTTGTCTGTTGGTTACGTTTTCAACTCTAAGCCATTGAACCGAATTGCATGAAATTTGGCATGGAGTCATACCTACTACATCCAAAGAAAGGACCTACCTTTTGGTATGATAACCGACAATCAACTGGGCGGTGCTTCGTAAGGCCACTAGAAATATTATTTACTTATTTGTGACCACGTACCAAAAAACGTAAAGTAGGACGGCCTCCCACTAGATAAATAGACCTGCCCCCTTATTCTCAATTATCGGAAAGGATTTTAATATCGGAAACTCTATACCTGACATACCTGTCACTTTTTATCGCGGTGTATCAAAGCGAGACGAGGTGTGACTTTTTGAATCGAATCCGTGATCCGAAAGTTGAGAATAAGGGACCAGTTCAGAGTAGACGGAAGCGCGTTGGACGCAGGCTGCGCAAAGCCGATCCGTTTGGAAATCGATGGGGGAGGCCTTTGTTCAGCAGTGGACATCATAGCTGATATGATAATGTTGTTGATGAGGATAGGAGACCAACAGCTTAAAATACTTTAGCAAATATAGTAGGACAAAGTCAATAAAACATACAGTCAACAAAAGGTCTCCATTAATAAAAGCATTATCATCATCACCACCATGAGCCTCTGTCAAACTGGCATGGGAGAAACACACGAGGAGCTTGCGCCATGACACCACCACTGGCCCAATGCGGGTTGGTGGGTTAAAGCGGTAGCAGGAACAACCGAGAACAACGGATTAACGTGCCTTCGGAATCACGGGGAGCTCGAGATTATAAATTTGACTGACCCATCCCGGGACCGACCATGACGAAAGTTGCTTTGACCACTACGCCACCGAGCTTCCCCTTGCAATACATACTTATATGTAATTTAATAAAAATGAGCCATAAATAATATTATATCTCCATGTACAGTCGCAGGCACATCAAGCTTATCAGTTTGATATTGAGACCGCCCTTGTTGCTTTTGTAATAGAGTCGGCTTTCGTATTGCAACTGTTACACTCGATGTGCTGTCGTCTGTACATAGTACCTACCTTGATCAATGAATAAGGCCCTACAAACTATGAGATACTTCGACAGTATAAGCCTTACTTGCATTCATGACCTTAATAGTCAGTCCACACCCCTGTCGAATAAACCAGAGATCCCCGGTTCGACTCCTGGTACGAGCAAATGTTTGTTTGATAAGACTGATGAGAAAAATTAAGTTTATTATTATTAAAAAAAATCATAATTTGTGCATGAATCATAAATGTTGGCATGTTTATTTAGCATTTAACCCGTCAAGTATCAGATTCCAGGCACAATTGATTTTTCAGTTATCATAAGCCCTCCGGTGGGAGAGCACTGCTTAAGGCGTTGATAATATTATGTTCACTAGCCCTTATTCGCTGAAAAGAAATAACAAATTAACTTTCGACTACTTACCTGTAGCTCAAAAAAGTGACTACATAACTTATGGTAACACCTAGCCAAAAATAAAGTTGTTTAAAGATGCACCGTTTTGTTAAATCAAACGAACTACTTACAATAACACCTCGCTTAATTTTGGTTATTACAAAAATGTAACCGAAGCAGTTTGGTGACATTTGTTATAGGTAACCAAAATTTAGGAACTAGGTTCAGCGTGAGGTTGAAAAAAAAATACTGACTTAGATAAATTTATATAAGTACAATACTACTATGATAAGCAGTTACAGACATTTGCTAGCATTTCCATATCTAACACCATCTGAGTCCAACGGATCTTTGAATCCTGGACCAACAAGACAACTTCCGAGTCAAATCAATGAAATCTATCACCAATTTATACCACTACAACGAATTGTAATCGAACACTCGACTATCAATCGCGAAAGTCCCATAACTTTCGATTGCCGCAAAAATATGTCTTCTCCGAGGTCACAGCGGACAGGGGGGAGACTCGGGAATTAAACAGTTTCTGAACTCCCCTCGCAATGAGCCAAATAAATTTTATTTTATTTTCCTTTGCAGACGGAGTGTTTGATTCACTCCCGGTGATCCGGGGTTCTTTTTTCGTTTCGTTGTTTACTGCCGTTGTCTTAAGTCTGTTAGGAAAGCCCATAAATTTAAAAGCCTCCCTTTAAGAAGTATGTATATACGAAAATTTACTGCTAATTTCTTTATAATGGTCGCTTAGCTGTGTTTTAGACGCATCTGAATATTGTCTAAGTTGAAATTTATAATGATAATCATACCTTTTGTTTCGCTCTCACTAAAAAGGTATATACTAATAATTGGGTAATTTGGGCCATAAGACCACCACCAACCTGGCCTAATATGAATTGTAGAGACATCAAAAATTATCACGGCCAGCGCACCTTCCGGAAAATTATTATTTGTAGCTTTAAAATATAAAAACTACTAATTAAAAAATAAAAGGTAAAAAAAGTTACTATAAATATAAATAGGTTTCAAAAAGCAGTTCATATTCGTTATTTTATTAATAAATAATAGCAAGATTATATAGAGATATTTCTCGATTTTATTTTCGATCTCCTATAAGCCTGAATGTTTCTTTTAAGGGTTGCAACTTATTTCTGGACAAGAAAAGCACCCGTAAAGAAATTTTAAATAAAATGATAATATAAAATTGGCGAGATTATAAATTAATAATCCTAATGAAATAACTATATTTATGTTACACTAATGTTCTTATTTAGAACCTTCAACAACTAATAATGAATAAAACACTAAATACTAAAGGTAAGCTTGTTTCAACTCCCTAAAGTTATATGAATATAACTTTTTAACTACCCAAAGCAATCTCCCCAAATTCCTCCTCAATTTTCTACTCTCAATTAATTTACATAGAAACAAAGCCTTAATCATTGAAACACACGTGCACCCCTGGTCTGCATAGAAGCAGAACATAGCCCAATAATTATTCATTGTGTTTTTAACAGGCGCACCAGAAGGCAGCGCGAAAATTGTAAGAGGCCACTAGCGGAGTCGGCGTGCGCTGAGCGATGTCGTAAAAATTGTTCTAGAACTCCGTGGAGATGTCTTAACGTGCTTAATTATTTTTTTTGCTATTTTTTTTATACAAAGAACGACAAATGACTTAACACCACCTGATGTGAAGCGGTAAGAAGAGTCCATATGCGAAGACAGCTAGTGCAGTTCAGACACTGCTCTAGCCGCTTCCATCTTGCCGGCCCGAAAGGTGCTTTTTTACGCCTCTTTTGAAGAAACCCATGTTGTAGGAAGGAGGGAACACAAATGTGCTGGCAAAGAATTCCAAATTCTGGAAATACGACAAAGAAACGAGCTACTAAATTTCTATGTACGTGATGTTAAGGTGGAGACAGTGACTCCGACGACCGGCATTTTTGAAGATTGTTTTTACTATGGTCTAACATGAACGGTAGTTTTAGTTTTCTACGCTATGGAGACATTATTGAATAAAACTTTTCACGTATTGCTGATTGCAAGCGATTATAACAATATGTGTATAAAAGGCAGTGAGGTCAGACCTCTCTCTTTGCCAACCTCGTTCCATTGTTCCTCTATTTTTACCCTTATCCTTTAGAGTCTTAGCAGCTCGCTGGAATGGCATTGTGACTAGGTTGTGGGAACTTCACAAATGTAAGCTTTTCCAATACACGGTGGGATTTCGTTGGTTTTGAACGTAATTTTACTTCAATAATAAATAAAGTCTTACATCTCATCATCATTACATAAACTAATTCAGGGTCATTAATTAAGTAAAGAACACCTAAGTAATTTTTGACATATTTTCTATTTAGTTTGTTATGCTAGTCATTAAAACCTATTCGGTTTTACTAAAAACCATGGCTTATCGTGAATAATAAAAGTATAGGAAAGTTGAATCGACTCCATGCCTCTCGTTTTCTACTCCCGAGCACAACCATCTCTTGACTTGTTAATGCTGGCAGCCTACTATCTTAGCATATTGCAAGACTCTAAATAACACCATTATTTCCAGGATCCGCCCGTCCAAATATAGAAACGTTATCACGGAAAAGTATTTGATGGTCCACGGGCAAATTGAATTTATTATTTAGCTCTAATCAGGGGAAGGTAGATGCATATTTATGAAGTGGCCATTGACGAATATGAGAGTGGGTTGGATGGTGCGTTTGGGAAGCGCTGACGGTGGAAAGGAGATTGAAGTTGGATTGAAACTTACGTGTTTCGAGTTCATTGCTTTTTCAGTGCTGTTTAAGGAAGGTCGTGTTGCTTAACTGGTTTTACAATACCCGTGTTTATTTAAAGACGTATTATCGCTGTCGTGCAAAAGCGCTCCTTGAATTGTTTCAAAACCGTTATTTATATACTAAGTGTCTATTTATGAAGACGTTTCAATGTTTTTTAGTTACATAAGCCTCATGTGTTTATTTTTTTTTAAATAAAGAAAAATAATATAAATAAAGAGGTAAGCGTACTGAATAAAATACATGGTGGGAGAGATGCAGTTTAATAGCAATAAATGATTGATTGATTGATTAATAATTATTTTGGAAATGTGTAATATTTTTATTTATTCAAATCCTTGTATTGCACAAAATGTGACGCTAAGCTAAAACTCCGTCTATTTGGAATTTTATTAATAGGTACCAGTCAACTTAGAATTTTTAAATTATTTTTTGAAATATACACAGATCAACTAAAAGAATTTCATAGGGATAGCGGACAGAATGTGAAAGTTTAATGTGAGAAATTAAAATATCCGGAGGATAGAAACAGAACGCGCGATCTGTTTTCGCAACAGCACATTATTAGTTCAGATATATTTTCTAACATAAAAATGTGTTGAACTAATTTAATAGGAAAAAAAGGAATTTGTAACATATTTCACTTATTAAATATTATGGTGACAATCAGATAAGAATTAAACCAGCGGAATTAACGCCAGTTTTGTTCAAAAGTCATGTTTACCGTGTCTTAGTCCATAGGATCAACTTTGAGAGCTTTGCGCTACTTAAGGCGAGCAAGTGTCATATACTGTTGGTCCCATTACACTATGAGACAGGTAGGTGCAATAAATCGGCAACTTTGCAGAGCCGGGAGTAAATCAGCCTGATGTATTAGTGGCAGCTGGATTAAAAATATAATAAACTTGATCTCGATTTATGACCTTCGAGTTTTTGATTTTAGATTTGGCCGCCGATCTGGTTTGTTCTTTTGTGGGATACCAAATGTTATTTATGTTATTGTACCTATATCAAGTAGATGTTGTATTCAAATGCAATTCAAGAATGATAATTTCACAAGGTTTTGATTAAATAAATTTTGTTTTCAACGTTATTTATAATAAATATCTGAAAAATATGTACTTGCCTACTCAGAAAAATATATAAAAAATTCATGTACGGGCGGGGACCGAATCCGCAACCTTTCACAATCCGCATGACTAGAGCAGTCATGCGGATCATCTAAGCTACCAAGGACTTAGGATAGTGCCATGGATTTCTCCATAACTCTCTATATTTGCATCTTATGCGTATACCTAGTTTCACTAGGTGGTACGCCCGTATCAGTCTAGGTAGGTACCACCGCCTTTCTTATTTCAGCCGTGAAACAGTTACCTGTGTTTCTGATTGAAGGGAAAGGTAGCTAGTGTAATTACTGGGCATGACGGCATTTCATCTTAGGCCTCAGGATGACAACGCACCTGCGATATCATGTGATTTTTCCTTGCTATTGCAGGTGTCTATAGGCGGCGGTAACCACTTACCATCAGGTGGGCCGTAAGCTTGTTTGTCATCTAGTTGTATAAAAAAAACCTACTTCAGATGTTTTTATAATTACTAATTATTGTTCTCGAAATAGGTAAGGTAAATACAAAACCATATATCTACATTTGTGAACCCAATCTACTTTACAAGTCTATAATAGTTCACACTCACCGAACGGGTTGAATGAAATAGATAGTTTTGACATTGTTAGCATAGCGCAAACAAAACCGAATAGAGAAGTTATTTTTTCTTCGTGGTCTCCATCTGTTTTTTTTATATATACAAATTGACCCAACACCACCTGATGTGAAGCGGTAAGGAGAGTCCATATGCGAAGACAGCTAGTGCAGAATAGGTTTCGCGGCTAAAATAAGAAAGGCGGTGATACCTACCCAGACGACTAGGTGGTAGGCCCCTGTGTAGGACACGGGCCTACCACCTAGAATTAGTGAAATGCGAAATACTATTCTTGATTTACACCCCGCTACATTCTTTTCATTTTACGCTATCTTTGTAGGATTTCCAGAAAACTTTTAACGATAATATATACTTTCGCCGCTCATTCTTTAACATTCAGTTACGAACAATAACTCATGCTGTACGCGAAACATCTGTAACAATATAAAATAAATCTCCTACATATTTCACTCAAAATTCAAGACCGTACAAAATTTTACATTCTCAAGTTACAGGCGAACCTTTAAAAAGGGCACAACAGGAAACGTCCGATAAATCAACCTAACACCGCTAGACAAATAAAACATCAAACGAAACAAAAAAGTGTGTATATCTGCACAAAATTCGCAAAAAGAATTACAAGCTATAACATGCAGTAGTAGCTTTGGCAAATCTTGGTAGGGTGGTGCTATTGTATTTTGGCGTTTATTGTGTAGGCATAAGGTGCAGGGCGCGTGCAGGGCTACGTTTGGCAGTGATTTAGTCCCTATCGGCCGTCAACCTGATTAATGTCGCTAGTAAATCAGCGGATTACGACAATGCGAGAAATGACGAGTCGCGGCCGGATCGCAAGCGATACTTTCGTGTGGTTCAAGTTAAAAGATTTTGGATTCCGTTATATAAAATGAGTTTCTTTTTCGTCTTCTGGTATATTTACCAGATTCTTTAAATTACTGTTTTATTGTGTCATTTGAATCCATATTATTGAAACAGAAGCATTCTTAGCCGTGATATCCACATACTAATAATAATATTATAAACTCAAAAGTAACTATGTCTGCAACGTGTTCACTCTTAAGTAAACCAATTTACATAGATGAAATTTTGCATGGAGATAGAGGACGTCCTGAGAAAAGACATCGATTACTGGAAAGAACAACGCGGGCGCAGGCGTCACGTATGTTCCGTAATGCATATTTTAGGAAATTTATGTTTTATCATGTTTTTTAGTTAAGTTTCTATCGAAGATACTAAATTGAGCAATAACGTCGCTTTTTGTATTATTTGTTTTCTTTTCTGATTTTTATGTTTTCTTGTGTTCTAATTTGCAATAAAGTATATTTGTTTTGTATTGTATTGTATTGAAAGTATTTTTTAAATGGTAATATTTGGTTTGTTTTTTGTTGTTAGATTGCCATCTTAATAATAATAATATTCATACAGTCACACTAATGGTCATATACCTATGACCCGAGAGCAAATATTCGTATCTATCACACAAATATCTGTACCACCCGAGTCACGTACCCGGCACCTCTGACCGAGTATCCTGTAGCTAAGGGTGCTGACCACTTCGTTAAATAATACTGTTCTGTCATTAAATGCTGTAATTCAAGTATTAAAACCACTTAGGTTTAAATATGCTTGTGATTGTACCCGACTGCTAAAATAAAACAATCAAATCATTTTATAATTTAATAAATTCGTTATGTACGGTATATTTACCACGCGCGTCGTAACCAAATTATTAATATTTATATTATTATTTTGTCACCTAATTCACTTGATTTATTTTTTTACTAATTGGGTGAAGGTCAAATATAAACTAGATTTAAAAACGGGATTGTTATTATTGCTTTTTAATGTTTAACAGGGACTATTATTACGTTGTCATACGTATAACTAAGAATGAAATAAACCTTAAATCTTAGAATGAATCAAACGCGAGCAATGGAATTAATATTTATTCTTGCACACACGCGACTAAATCAACAACACAAAGCTACAAAAATACAAAACAAGACAATCGGGCAGCCTTGTTGCTAAAAAACAATTTCTCCCAGGCAACCGAAGGTGCCAAAATTAACACAAAGAGAACGCATGAATGATGGAAGAATTTGAAGGAAAATATTCAAGGAAAACATTAAGGTTTTTTTATCTCCTAAATCATAAATCGCGTAGAAATCTATCCTGTTCGTAGTTATTTATGATAAATAAAAAAAAACAGCAAAGTATATTATTATACACCTTCTCTAGTAGTCAATATCGCTCTTCGCTCATGAATTGTACTAAGATGCCGCTCATATCGAATTATTGAGTAAACATGTAGAGTAATCGGGCGATCGTTTCATTTAGAATGCGAATGCAAGGGTATAGGACAAAATATTGCTTAGAATATTTCTGATAATAAGTGTGAATTGGAAATAATAAGATTTATTGGTTAGCAAAAAGTTATACACGTTTCTAATAAAATGTGTGATTGGGGTGTGCTTACAACAAACAGTTGATTTATTTAATCATAACAAAAGCAAACTAATATTATACCTCACTTTTGTATTGTTAAACACTGAAAAAATATTTAATCAAATTACTTACGTTATATTCTTAATTTTATTTGAAAAACACTACGCTACACTATAAGTAGTGTAATTTTCGACTCGGATAATTTATTAATTACATTTTATTTCTCTTGACAAAACTGGTGTATCTCTATTGACACTTATATGGTTTGGCTAAGTATCACTCTAGTTACGTAATCACTTTTTTAAGGTTACAGGTAGTTAAAAGTTCAGTTACGTTTTAGAAACTTTTCTAGGGGGAACAATAGACGAGACTTTATTTATTCGTCGTTATCATCATGATATCAGGCTTTGATGTCCATTGCTGAAAAATGGCCTCCCCCAACGATATCCAAATGAAACGGTTCTGTTCTGCCTGCATCCAACGGCTCCGAGTGACCCTGACCACGTCGTCTGTCCATGTGTTCATCTAGTAGGAGGCCGTTCTACTTTGAGCCTTCCGGTAGTAAGTGGTCGGTGCTTTATTGATTACTGGATGACAAAACAAGAGAAAAGAGGAGAGGTAACTAAGATAGTACACAGGGTATTTCCTACTAAAGCACCGCTCTAGAGAACCACCTTCACCTTAGAAGATTGCAGCTGCAGCTGAGTAACATTAATTTGTAGTGTTCTGTTCCTACTGTGACATCGCTAGAGCTTATTGATGAGTGTTAGGAGCAGGTGGACTTGTCAAGCCTAAGCAAACGCTTCCTTTTAATTTGAAGCAACGTGAGTAGTACTTACCATTGGTACTATAAGTGACGTTTATGCTAATGACCGCTTAATATTTTGCCGGCTGGCCATAGCTTGCTAGCCACTTTTGTTTGTGCCTACTACCATACAAAAACTAATCTTGTCTTTGCGACCACGAACCGTTTTAAATTGAATAAATATCTACGTGTTTGTGTTGGTAAGTGAAAATTTAATGAATTACAAATAAAGAAAGAAAACGATGAAAAATTGTATGCTTCAGGCGGGAGCGGGAATCGAACCCGCGTCTCCTGAGCGTCTGTCTATTTTGTCATCGTTTTATTCCTTTATTTGTATTTCTTCTTCGTCATCAAACATGTAAATGTGTTAAGTGAATTTATTTCTTTAAGCCACTGCGCCACCATCAGGCGGCCCGTACGCTTGCCATGTCGTAACTCATAAAATCTAAATAAAAAAACTATTTATACAATGCTGTTAAAAAATCAAAATCACTTAAAATCGCAACAACCAAATGTTACTGCTTATGAAAGATCATGATCCATGGACAGTTCGTTCTAAGCTATTGTGGTTATTGGATGCTGTATGGCTTGTCAAAAATTATCCACTAGTAATAATGACAATAATAATAATAAGTGGACAAGTATTCCTTTTCTTTGTCAATTTAAGAAAAAAAAATCTGTTTTTGACTACGATTTTCTGTTACAATTTTTTACGACTATGGCTCTTAACAAGGTTTGCAGCTTGTTTGATTATTTAAATTCAAATTCCAAAATATTTTAATGAACGAAAAAAATAAGCACAACCATTTTTCTTGTACTTATTTTAACAATCTACGGGATCTTAACCTGAAAGCCGAATTGAAAACATTACAAAAACGAAACGCGACTCAGGCATCATAAAAACACAAAACGGAGTGTTGTGTGCGTGAGCCTGTCACACTGGCTCTGACAAATTGATTTATGTAGTGAGGGGAGCACGCGGTAAGTTCGCGTTTAGTCCGACGGCGCGGTCTCGCTGCGACTTTGGAGTTTTGAATGTTGTGAACCTATGATGGTAATAAGAATAAATTAAAATACAGTCAAATGCAAGATCGCAGAATAACACTTTTAAGTATTGTGTTTTTTCAGTGAATAAGGTCGTCAGAAAGCTCTGTGCTGTTTGGCCCTTAGGGTATCGTCTCCTTTGTCGTCAATATAGTTTTAGGGCTTTGCCAAACCGAACGCGCACTTAGCGCGCGTCAGAGCGCTAGTCTGACGCCGCGCTATAGCGTCGAATTGTGTAGTACTACTATCAACGGTATTAGCCGTCAAATAGAGCACCGGTGTTGCGTACTGTTAGCGCGTTCTGTTTAGCAAAGCCTTTAAAGCTTGAATTGTGTCCAAGATGCTCCGTCCGTCTTAAGATCCTTCCCCCTTCCTACTCAGGAGCACGCGTGCCGGTCTTCGGAGTCATCAATTCACTGTCTCCACCTCAACATCGTGATGTTGAGGTGGAGACAGTGAATTGATGATTCGACAAAGAAAAGAGCTACTAAATTTCTTTGTACGTGTACAAAGAAATTTAGTAGCTCTTTTCTTTGTCGAACCTCCAGAACAACAACTTCACATCAACAGCCTATATATGTCCCACAGCTGGGAACAGGCCCTTCCTACGGGAGAAACACATGAGGAGCCTGGGCCATAACACCACCACACTGACCCAACGCGGGTTGGTAGGTTAAAGCGGTTGCAGTAACAACCGGGACCAACGGCTTAACGTGCCTTCCGAAGCACGGAGGAGCTCGAGATTATATTTTGATTGACCCATACCGGTATCGACATATAGTTGACCCATATCAATTAAAGGTTGAAGCCAGATAGGTGATCATGGACCAACCTGGTAGTATTCCAACGCAAATAAAGTTATTAAAAGCACAACTGAAAGTATCAAGAAACCAAAAATCCGCAATTTTGCATACATTGATGACTTAATTATTTCAGTTATTTTGATTTTAAAACCAAACTGGTGAACCGATTTTGAAAAAAATCTATAGGCCCAATATGACAGTATACTTGCCGAATTGATAACCTCCTCCTTTTTTTTAAAGTCGTTTTAAAATTATGCTCGTTTCTGTAATATGCACGCAAAAATTTAAAGATTCGTTTCTGTATCTGACGTATACAAAGCGTAATTTTTTTAACGGCTGGTATTTAACTGAGCATTATACTAACCTTTTTTTTCCAGGGGAAATGCCTGTACGCGATATGCTTTCCTCCGGGTAGGAAGACGGGGGAGACTAACCTAATCTAACCAAAGATTACACTTAGTATTGACTAAGTGAGCGACCAAAACATCTGATTTTGCCGACAAATCGTTGAATAGTCGACCAAAACAGATTTTTCGTCGCTAACTTAGCATTTTTAGTTGCTCGGTTTATTATATTCCTTTTTTAACCAACATACTACTTACGTACATACGTACTTATTTTAAAGAGCCCTCAACACAACCTTTCTTATTTCTTATAGGAGGCATCTTTTGGGCAGGGTGTAGGTAAGCGAAGGCGTCTTTCCTAGCGGGTGTTACCACTTTTCAATTGGGCTGTAAAAAATTAAATAAACACCGCTACATTTAATTGCTAACATTTATAGCCTTTTTTATTCAATACCAATTGACACCTCGTTTTACGGCCTTGGACACATAAAATGGATGGACATTAAAATACAAGATTTATTTACCAATATCCAATGGAGACATTTGGTGTAGTCTTGTATCATGTGGGACTCCAATGGGGTGTTGCTGTGTCTCGTAAAAAGGCTAAATAATGTTCTCTTGGGAGTTTTTTGGTGTTACCCCATTGATGGATATAATCCCAAAACGGTAATTTAAAAATTTATTTTTAAGGGCGTGAGCTCAAATAGCGAGAGATGTAAACTGTAAAATAATAAAAAAAAAACTGGGAAAATGCAGACGATAATATTTATACTACCACCACCAAGATTCTTTAGTGTAAGCACTTAGGCAGTCACCGCAACCATTAGGTAACAATTCTGACATTAGTTTTTAACCGACTTCAAAAGAGGAGATGGTTCTATGTGCCACTCTATGTATTTTTTTTGTATGTACTTACGTTCATCAATTTCACCGATAATGCTGACGGTCACCCAACTAGCTTTAACCTTAGAAAATTACTAGCAGTTAGACCATATTTTACATAACCTTGCTAAAATATGTCTTTTCAATATAAAATTACAGTACCTTAATCGTTATTCAGTGCTTCGGCACGTTACTATTATTAATCTGTGGTTAAGGTCTGCTCCCTGCAGTGATGATGATTGCGTTATTAAAAGTGTGTGCTATGGATAATTAAGACTTTTTTTTAAACAACTAAATGACAACAAGCTGACGGTCCACCTGATGGTAAGCGTTTACCGCCGCCTATAGACACCTGCAATAACAAGGAAAAATCACTTGATATTGCAAGTGTCATCCTGAGGTCTAAGATGAAATGCCGTCCTATGCCCAGTAATTACACTGGCTACTTTTCCCTTCAATCCGAAACACAGCGAACTGTTTCACGGCTGAAATAAGAAAGGCGATGGTACCAACCCAGACGACCCTACATACGGGCCTACCACCTAGTAAGTATTTAGTAGTTAGTGTTCCGTACTTTAACATTACTTTGTTTTACCCTACTTGTATCAATTAACTAGCACAAACCTAAGACATATATTTCACATCAAATTTCTAATTTAATTTCGAACTTCATGAGTGTATGGGTTCACAATATCCTTAACTTACTTGAAACGAAACGCAGTGCTTTGCAAGTGCTGCCATCTAGTACCGTTTCTGCGACCGTCGGATACACAGCAAAAACTACGCTCGCCGTTATACAAATTTACTTTAAAATCTAGCAGTTGAGTTCAGTTGATCTTCAGCACTCTCACCAACACCAACCTTACGACACCAGCAAGAACCGGGGCCCCGGTGACGTCGACCGAGAGAAGACAACCGGTGAGTGCTCCCATACACTTTTCATTAAGTCTTTCCAAATTGACATGTTCAGGGGACCGTTTACTGAAATTCCTCTACAGTTAGTAATTAACTAATAGGTGCTATACTTATAAGTAGTTGCTACATTAAAAACAGCCATGAGCAATTATTGTTCGCACTCATCATACAGACATGCTACTTCTGCTGGGTCCTCTGGTTTGGTAGACAGGTACACTGACCAATCAAAAAGATGGCTGTCCAACGTCAATTATACAAATATGTCTATTATTGTAAAAAAAAACTCATTATCTTTTACTAAGGTACTCAAACTCGAGGTGTCAGATATAAATTAACCTCGTAGGATTTATAGCTCATTATATAAAGTTCTATTATTACTCAGACCCTATTCCCACTTGTTTTAGATAATCTGATCAACCAAATAATTGGCCAGCAATGCGACGGCGGCACATTATATCCAATATATTGTCGTCTAACATAACAGACACTCAGTACAGAGTCATAAAGTAAGCGAAATTACACAGGACCGATATCCAAAAACAAAGCACTGATCGAACGTCAATAAACACTATTCGCGAACTCTATTTTTTGTGTAGCAAAGTCGATTTTTGTGGACAACCTTCTATGCATTCAACTATACGAGTGAATAACATTTTTAAATTAAAAAAGACTTAATTGGAAAGAGTTTCTACAAAGAATTTTCGACGCTAAGTAGCGACAGTTAAGTTTATTTTCGTCTGGACGCGCCCTGTAATATGACCTTGCTACAGCGAAAAGCTTATCCACGAAAATGTTAATATAATAGTTGCTTCAGTACTACGGGTTTGTTGGCGTGAAAACATAAATCAATTTTATAGCCCCATCTAAATCAAACGCGTTTTAATGGGAGCCCCCCGTCATATCATAGCGGAGTATGATAATTTACGGCGACTATGTGACGAATGTTAGAAATAAAGGTCCCTCCCTCCCTCCCCCCACTGGGATTAGTTGTATGCCCTAAACCGACATCGTAAATATGTCAGCCGTATCTTTGAGAGACGTCCGGAGATAATTTTTAGGGAGAACTTTGTCGTATATTGATAAAGTCGTACGGTGTAGCTTGATAGACTGATTTGTAGCATCCTGTATGTCAAGTACTTGATGTTTTTTCTTTGTTGCTAGACGCTTTTAGTCAATTTATTTATTTCGAAATTTGTTTAGGTCTGTTAAAATAGACAATGCTTCATAAATCGCTAATCCATTATATTCCTCAAAGGATTTCAAAGAAACAAACAGTCCAGTGAGTCTATAAGATTTATCCTAAGCTAGTTGCCCACCCCGGATTCGCACGGGTGATGTGGTGTCCCTTATAAAAAAAAATACAAATTCAACTTTCCATTTGCCTTTTCCATTAAGTTCAATAAATATTCGAGTATTTTGTTAAAATATTGAAAATCCCACTGCCCTTGTATCACTCACTTTTCATGATAAGAAATTACAAAATAAAAATTTTATACACTTTTGAAATAGTCTTATAAACAAACCTTTTTCTGGCATTCAATTTGGTGCAGTCTTTCGGAAATTATGCGCGTACAGACATTTTGGCGATTCATTATTATATAAATATGTACATACTAGGTGGTAGGCCCGTATGTAGAGTAGGTTACTACTTACGACCAGGTAGGCCCTCAGCTTGTTTCATCTAGTTGTATAAAAAAATAGATTACGTGAGTACCAATTACTAATAGAACTAATTAGGCATTTCATCTTAGACATCAGGATGACAACGCACCTGCAATACCAAGTGATTTTTCCTTTTTATTGTGCGCCATTTTCTACTGTACTCGACCAATGCTGTCTAAACTGGTAGAATGTAGCCAGTACACTCTACGATTTACTCCACCCGTGGAGCACGATTTAGGGACAAAATCTCCAAATGACAACGTGATTAAGTTACTAAGCAAACTTTCCACTCGTCATTTCAAAACAAACTAAAAGCAATACCTCGATTCGACTTTCGTTTATCACATATAATAGCAACATATAAAATTTATGGGTCACATAAATTTCATTAATTACATTCATCGCGATGATTAATAGTCACTACGCGTTGTAGATTCAACAAAATATCGTTATTTTACTATAATAACTTTCAAATGAACGTTTTAGTTTCAATTTGTGGTGATTTACCCTTTAGAACTGGTACGATTATGCTGTTACAATTGCTACATTAAATTATGATTAGTTAAAGGTACATAATATTAACTTCTATTTAAATAATGAACCCCTGATAAGTTAGCAGATGATTTTATCAAAAAAATAGTAACACAAACAAATACATAGTAAGATTTAAATAAAAATGCAATTCAACTTAACTAGAGGCAAGATTAACATTATCTATTGGACATATATAGTTATTTCAAATCGATTCCATAAATTCAACTTAGATTATCAATCAATGCGTGGAACATAATAAGTACCATTTGAAAAAGATGAGAGTATTAAATCACCATTATTTTAATGGTGACGATCAATATTATTTGCAGTAATTGGAAAATTGTGTCGAAGTGGCAATAATTATGTTGTGAATTTGGTTTTGTTTTCTGAAACGAATCTTTGTGTTACATAGCAATATGGAGAATCATCAATCCATTTTGAAAAGTTGAAAATTTGATTTTTTTTATCATCTAATAGCTCCAAGCATCATGGAGACAGTCATCATAATTATCATGTATTTAGCGCCGAACTCTCCCAAGATGCATTGAAATATGTGAAACTAGCATTTCAATATACCACCTAACTGAAGATGTACTAACATGCTTCAGATATAGTCTTGCGTCCCATAGATAAGCCTTCTAGGCCTTTTCTTTCGGGGAGGAGTCCGATTACCCGCCGCTAGCTAAGCATGTGTAGATGGGCATGTGTAGAGGCCTACTAAAACTACCCGGTAACTCCACTACCCTTCGGGGTAGCCTGGGCTATGCCGAAGCAATTACACCAGCCCACCTGACCTTATGGCTAGGTTTCGCTCCGATGGAGATTACCGAGTTAGTTGGGTGATCCCAGACGTGGCGGCCTGTGCAATGCGTGCGCGGGGACTAACCACGCACGCGGCTGTGCCTAGTGCGCAGGAAGATATGCGGGCATCTTACGCTTCCTCTCACCCACCCGTCTACGCCGGATGGGGGCGGTTAGAGCATTCTCCTCCCGCTCCCACTCCGCTGCCTCTTTCTGCATGGACACAGTCTCCCATAGACTCTCGCTGCCAACCATGACTTTTATTATGGTTAGCAGCGTGAGCCGACCGCCGCCGAGTGCCACACGAAGTTCCCAGCATTCGCCAGGTGTCACGCCGGGCACTTCTTAAGTGTGTACTCAGCTGTGCCGTCGAGAGAGCCGCAGTGACGACACTGTGGCGTCTACTCCCAACGGCCGATATGGTACAGTTAGTGATGCCCGCTCAGTACCTGCACCATGCGGAAGGTGAGGCGCACCTCCACCAAGGCTACTCATTTGCTATAATTTATTTATTTATTTATTTTATACAACTAGATGACAAACAAGCTGACGGCCCACCTGGTGGTAAGCGGTTACCGCCGCCTATAGACACCTGCAATAACAAGGAAAAGCACTTGATATTGAAGGTGCGTTGTCATCCTGAGGCCTAAGATGAAATGCCGTCCATGCCCAGTAATTACATTATAATATTGTAATCTAAAAATTATAGCAAATTATTATAAACATTTTTTTAAAATAGCTTACAGTATTGAATGGTATTCAATTGTGTACCTTATTATATAGTCCGGTCAGCAAAGAAAGTCGAGGATTACAAAGCATCAGATTTACAGGTAGGTATTAAATTAAAAATGTGATTCAGTAGATAGTAAAGGAAACTTGATTATTTACATAATTAACACGATTAACTAGCTCGCTGTTACATTGATTTGCTTATGTGCTAATGAACTTCACATATAGTTTTATAATTTGCCTTCTATTAATTATTAATAACAATTTTAAATTTTGAAAAACATATACAGCAAACACCTTAATATTTATAAAAAGTAAAAGTCGTGAACTGTCAAAAATGTACCTATTACTCTTGTTAACTGTACCCTCACGTTAAAAACTGCAGGTGTACATTTGAGGTCATAGATCAGAGGCAGACACGGTGTCATGCCGGCCGATATAAATAATGCCCAGTTGTCAATTGATGGAGTGCGCTCAGCAAAACATGGACAATCAATGTTTGTATCACCTTTTTAATCCTTTTACGTATATGTATAAATTGGGAAGTATTTTTTAATGAATTGTAACATGTAATATTTATTAGATGCTAACTTTCGCTCTGTAGAGTCTCCCAAATAATAAGACGAAAATTATGTCGATTTCGCATGTCGTCCTCACTCCTATATAGGTTGGAAGCTCTACAGTAGAAGTTGTTGACGAATATATTTACCTTTTTTTGGAACAGTAAAAGATTTTATATTTACCCCGGAGCGATGAGTGGCCATAACGGGGTCATGTTAGACTCTCCATGTTTCTGGCATACCAACAAAAACTGTCCATATAACCTACACTCCGCATGTCAGCGCGTCTACGCGAGGAACTATGTAGTCGTCCGTGTAAATACGCTACGGTTAGCCGCCTCGGTTTATGCACGGGGTGAAACCTATCCTGGGCAAATGCAGGATATCTTTCCAACACTGGGGTGTACTGCGAACGATAGAGACATATTCCACCGCCCGCTGTCCCAACTACGGCGGATTAAGCAGGGCATAGAGTCGTGCCCTTTGGCCCGTGCGCCTTCTGCAGATTGATGGTACGAGAGGGTCCAGTTCCTGGGATCGCTCCGCGGCCTCCTTCTGCCGCATCACATGCTCGTCGCGCCACCGAACATAGCTTTGACTATGGTCGGCAACGAGAGATCCATCCCGGTTATCGCGATGACGGTACTCCGTTAGTCAACCCACGCAGGGCAGATTTCCAGCGTGTACTGTGCCGTTTTTTACGTCATCACCGTACTCGTGGAACCGGGGTCAGGCTCCTAATCCTGTACAGGATTGGGAATCGGACCCCGGACCACATTATCTGCACAAGTCTATAGGAGAGAGAGAGCCGTGTTGCCGGCCCACCCATTCAGCCAAATTCAGCCGAATCCCCTCAACGGTCCAGTGATCACTGGTTGCAGCCCTAGCATTAGCCATCAGAGTCGTGCATGAGCGTACGTTGAGCCCTTTTAGGCCAGCGAGCGAGGATTAGCTGCAGCGAGGGACGGGTACCTTCTCTTCGGACATCCGCGGACCGCCTGAAAACCTCGGATAGCGCAAGCGTATCGAAGTCCCAGGGTGGGTTTCCTGCGAGAACGCACGCGGCCACGTACGACATAATGAAAATAACCACGAACGACCTTGATCGTCATGATCCGCTGCCACTGTTAACCGCCTCCGTGGTCTAGTGGTTGAGACCACCTGCCTCAGATCTAGAGGACCGGGGTTCGATTCGGTTGGTGGTAGGGCTTTTCTAAGCCAGCCTGGCTAGCTACCACCATCTTACCTAAGTCTGCCGCCATAACAACAATGGATAGATGTTTGCATTGTTGTGTTCCGGCAGTTGGAGGTAAGATAGCCAGTTCCTCTGTGGTTGAGGAATCCGGGTGTAGCTTGCTTCTATAGAATAGAATAGAATAGAATAAAAATTTATTCAGCACACACGATACAAGAATACAATGTTACAAAGTGCGATACAAACAAAAAAAAAAAAGCTTAACTTATATAAATTGTATTGCGGTACTGAACAGGAGCCCAACTCAGCATATGTCGGGCGTCTAATACGCCACGACGCTGGTCTTCCGTGGACACCTTAAACGTGGGAGTAAGACTGTACACCGCGTCGCACCGTTATTCAGAACAATATATTTAAAAAGAATGAAATAAAATTTTTAAATGTAATGTAAATTAAATACAAAAATTGAACTAGATAACTAAATTTGAATAAAATTGTGACCATATTTAGCAACATGCACACAGACAGCCATGCCAAATTTAGGGGTTTTGACTATCGTCGGCCTTATCTTCACTTAACATCAGGTGAGATGCAGGCCAAGAGTTACCCCGTTAAGGTTAAAAAAAAACTTTCGCAGCAAACTGTTGCGTTGTCAATCTTTTGAATCAAGACTTACTCTGTTACAAAATACCATAGCGGAAATCTTCCATGCATTGATTCTTCCATAGCGAGTTATCCCAAAACGAGATAAGGACGTTACTTCAGAACAAACATCGCCGTATATTGTGACGTTAAAAAATATTGGTCCATAAAAGTACTGCATAAAGCGGTTCACTGTATAAAATAAATCATAGGATTGTTTCATACCATTTTATTATGCCGCGTGCCAGTCAAAGCGAATTTTGTATGAAACACTAACTATAAAAATGTTGTTTTATAGCTTTTAATAACTATACTGTTGCCGGGGATTGTATGTAAGTACGCTTTTGGAATTAGCATCTACGTTTGGCTTTAAAGATTCATTAATGAGCAATTTGCTGAAAGATAAATTAGTGCTTTTTCTTTGGAGAATATTTTCTTTCCAAAATCCAAAAGTCCAACTTGCGTTTATTTTTTGTTGTAGAATACGAGCCCCGTCTGATGGTACAGTCAACCACAGAAGTAGCTTAACACAGAAGTAGCTTGTACCATGTCGCACCGACTATTGCGCTCGTACTTAATAGTGCTAACATACTAATATTGATTCCATAGTTATTGTGACATGGTACTAAAGTGTTCAGCTACTTCTGTGGTCGACCGTACATACGCGGTTATCGTAAGCGATTTACAGATAACATACAAAAATAAAAAAGACACAGAATAATCTAATTTATCATATCCGCATTTTATGAACATGATCGATCACGTTATTAATAAAAGTGATGCATTACGGATTTTTTTTAATCTAATTATTATCTTAATTATCGATCATTTATTTCTTTACTGTCAGTCTAAATGATACATTTTTTTTTATCAATTTTAATAACGTTTCAGCGTGACTTTTCGTAATTCTTATCTTTGCTTACACTTAAACAATTTTCTTTCACAATGTAAACATAATTTGCTTGTGTTGCTATGGTAGCGACAAAACGTGATAGTGTGGCCTACTCCAAAAAACAATAGAACAGTGAGGCTGCCATGAAAAAAAATTTTCCGAAATTCGGCGACGACGAAATAGTGGAACACGAAACACGAAGATACCATAAAGTGTGTTTAGATTCTGAACCTTTCATTTGAACTAATAAATAACATTCGTGTGAGTTTCTCTCAAGAAACGAACCGAATGGACTTGGCATTATTATATACGTACTGTCATAAATTCACAAGGTCATCCCAAGTACTTGGAGAGCTCGAGATTGCATCTTTGATTGACCCATCCCGGGATCGACTACAGCGAAAATTGCTTAGTTTTCGTACCGGAACACTCTAGCCACTACCCCACCGAGCTCCTCGTCGATAAGCTATGTAAGCTACACATTATTACAAGCCGGCCAAACATGATTTACCAACTACTTTACTACGTTAATTTTATAAAAATCTTCCCTAAATGTCGAGTCAGTACAATGAGTTAAAAACTTCCAGTTTCCTCAACACCAACTCGAGAAAGTTCTCTTCAACATCTCCTGAGCCCCGCGACTGAATTCTGACGGCTGACAGATGTTGACAGGCGACAAATGTTGACGATGTCGCCGCAACGTGGCTGACAACGGACAAATGGGGGTGGGGTGAAAAATTGCTGGCAACACCGCGTTTATTGGGAAATTAATATCGGGAAGCTTTGGTTTTGGGTATTGAAAAATTAAATGTAAGGTAATAAAGCTGTGGCAGTGTTGATTATTTTAGAACAGTATTCATTTTGTTGAGTGAATAAGGTTCTCAATTTCAGGATTCTGTAGGAAGATAATTAGCTAAAACGTCACTATATCCATCTGTTGACGATCCGCTGGTGAAGTGGTCAGTAGTCAGTACCACTAATTAATTCTCGCTTTCCAAAAGAGAGGACTATGCATAATAATAATTTATATACAGGCTGGTACCGTCAATACGAGAATCAATTAAAACGTGGGCTAAAACCCATGTTTTGATTTATGAACTAATAAGAGAATAAAGTTATGAACGGATATAATTAGTTCATAGAAATGGTTTCCCACTTTCAAAAACGTCTTATTTTTTGATGATTTCAGGACATTTCTATGAAATAATGCAGTCATTGTTATTAAGTATTTCGTACAAATGTCATAAAATTATGTTAATTAAGATGTTTTCGAAAGTGGCAAACCATTTCTTTCTCCCGCCACAAAAAAAGGTTATAGAAAACAACTCGTCCAGTGTGAAAATCACCCTTTTTTAATTTACAGGTCAAAATTAAAAAAGGGTGATTTTAACACTGGACGAGTTGTTTTCTTTTATACCACTAAGATGGCAATCAAGCATACGGCCCACCTGATGGAAAGCGGTTTCTTACCAAGCCATCCTGTAATGTCAACTTATATTTATCAAGAGATCGCTCGCACTACATGCAGTTACCTGCACAATTTGTAATGGACAGTCGACAGCACATCAAGAGTAATCGTTTAACTTTGTGACTGTCCTTACGCCGCTCGTAATAGGGGAGGCTTTCGTAAGGCAACTGTTACACTCGATTTGCTGTCTTCTGTACCACAATTGTCGCGAACGCGATTCGCAACTACTCTATAGGACGAGTCGCAGTTTTTGCCATTGAGTTGGCAGTGTGAAGGAAGATTGGTATTATTGGATGAATGAAATTGAGAGATGGAGAGAGTCTGATCCAACATTGATGGTCTTCCGAAGACGCTCTTCGGCAGCTCAATAATCTCCAAGTCCTTGACCAGCGATGTACGCCGATTTGATACTGTGACGAGTCGTCGTTTTGCCAGTGAGTTGGCAGCATGAAGGAAGGTTAGTATCAAAGATTTTGTGAATCCATAAAATATTTTCGCTACATCTCGCATAAAGCTTTTATTGAGAGTGCCGGTGGACAGGGAATGGCTGTGTATAAGGCTGGTAGGTTTGATGATTTGGAGGCCATTCTGTGAGCCGATTAAGTAGTTATCATCGCTTAGAGATGGTAATATAAACTAAAGAGGAAAGCATATTGTGAGTTAGGCATTTTGTCAGTAAATTGCTGTGCCTACTGAGATTCAATATTACAATGCACACACACACAAACACGCACGCACATACATACAAAAATGCGCGTATTTATTTGTAGCCCATGAGTCTTGGTTATTAATGTACCAATTATTGTTTTACTTGCCTCGTCTTGTTGTCGTTGTGTCTTGTTGCTTTGTTTTTTAAATTGTTTATGCTAATAAATTATTGTATTTGTAAGTATGTAAGATCATTAAAGAGGAGCGGGGCTTCTTAATACAGGCCTTAAAGCTTAATAGAAGTGGATCTTCTCTTGGAGCCCATTGATTCTAATGTCATAAAATTGATAAGTAATGGAAATAAACAATTTACTATTATTATTACTAACGATTCACTTTAGCCCAGCAATCTACAAAGACCAAACAGAGTTAGTATCCAGGGATTCTTAATTTTCAAAATCTAGATACCTCGCAACTACAATAGACTTTCTATTTTTGAGTCGACGCCCGCGGGCTAGTAAGGAAGAAATGGCGTATCTGCCACCGATTTTCCTCTATACAAACTTTAATAAGACTGCCAGCTAACTACCAGCTAATGTAACAATATTCGGGCTATTACGGCCTATTGATTTATAGGTTATGAATCAGCCCCCCGCCTGATGTATCGCCGTGATAATGAATCTAGTTGTATTTTGCTGGGAACGTGTGATGGAAATATGAAGGGGGGCTGAGTTATGGCCCCGCGGTGATGGCAACCGTTATTTACTGCAAGTGGCCAGGATCGTTTCTTAGACGTGTTTGGTACACGTGATTTTCTCTAGCTAATATTGTGTTGAGCCTAATATTTTTATCGGAAAATTACGATCTAGGTAGATAATAGTTTAACCACATTTAAGACTCAAATTAAAAAGTGCTATTACGCTACATAATAATCTGTCAAGCGGCGTTATACCTCTGAAGGTCTATGATAGTTAAATAATTAATTGTGTCTGGAATTTGATGAAACGATCAGTTGGACTTCGCTTACCTTTTAAGTTTTATCCAATTTAGATGTCCTCGGATTGGTTTTCATAGCAATAGTTTATTCGATATGCCTTCTACAAGTACAAATTATGCCAGTAACTGTTTTATATATCGTTCTTGCTTTACTTACAATAAGAAATTCACACAAATTGATAAGTTTATGCATTCAATGCTTGTTTAGAAAATCAATATAAATTTGCTCCTATCTGGATTCAAACCCGGGATTCTGACCGAGTAGCCTATATATCAAGGGGTACAGACCACTCGGCCGACCGGACGTGAAAATTAATAAAAGAATTTATTTTAATTTAGCAATAATAAAACAATAGATATCCAAATTAAAAACGTTTGCTTAGCCGATCCAATCAAATAACGATTTGTTTATATCCAACGAGATTGACATTGGAAAAGGTCGTAAGTACAAAATTGACGTTTCATTCAATAGAACTGGCAGAATGAGTGACGCCCGTCATAGATAAAGCGGCAACTGACAATTGACGAAGGATAGCCGATCGACAATTGCAGATACGTTTCGGCGGGTGTTTCGTGAATCGACGTGTACATATTGGGAGAATGGGTTTTTTGAGGGATAAAATAATGAGGTTTGATTCATTTGACGTTGTTAGTACTTAATTAAAATTGTTGCATAGATTATTGGTCTACGTTTAATTGTTATTATTTTCTTGCTTGTTTTAAGTCCAATTCTGCTAATAAACTATGTAAACATTTATAATATATTCTCTATAATATACTCTACTAAGCGAAATATCTGAAATATAAAAAAAAACATATTCTGGGACGGGAACAGACCTTTAATAATAATTTAGTATAACTTAAAAAATTCAAATTAAGTCTATTCTACTTGTTTTTTGTTTTATTTTTGACTCGTGTTCACTTTTTTCCTATTTTGTAACTATACATTGTGTGCTGAAAGTCCGAAATAAAATTTAAGAGGGTGGCTTTGTTTCCTGTCAAGAGTTATCTCTGAAAATTTGACACCTTTCAGACCGCTTTTATTTTCAGATTAAATTAATAACATTGTCCTGCTCGTGACAAAACTGAAAATGTGTACTATCGCGTATCGTACGGTCAACCACAGAAATAGTTGAACACTTTAGTACCATGTCACAACGACTATGGCGTCAATATAGTACCTACGGTAGCAACTATAAAGTATGTGCACAAGGTCAGTGTGACATGGTACTAAAGTGTTCAGCTACTTCTGTGCTCGACTGTACGACACACTACAGTCATACCACACACACATAAACATAGCCGGGCACATAGTACGATATCGACCCCCGCAACTCGAGAATTGGGATGTTGCCTAAGTTTGAATATGGCGCTATTTTTTACAAATTCGAAAAATATACGCAAATGTTACCCATAAAAACAATTCAAATTTAAAATTAATGGAATATTGTTGAAGTTGTACTGTTTTGAAAATTAAAAAAATTGGCAATTTTTTTTTTTCAAAATTTATTTAAAATGTTAATGATATTAGATTGCTGACATCAATTAAAACAACTATTATTATGACAACTATTACTAAAAAAATACTTAGTACATAGTTATTATCAATTTTGTCAGTACGCCCATACATTTCTTAGTAATATGGGAACGTGTGACGTCACCTGTTCCGTAGATTTTCTATGGAGCATTTTTGGACGTTGCGCCGCAACATAACAAACAAACCACTGTATCTGTGAAACTATTGATCTTAGACATACTATTTCTTTTGCAATATTTCTTTATGAGTTATAAACTTCTTATTTATGAAATAAAAAAAAAGTTGTCAACTACCCTATTGCAAATTTTACTTCGGTATTCTGCGACACCCGGTATGATAAAAACAAAATTAAGGAATTAAAATATTATTTAACATATTAAATTATGACAAGATACGTTTGAAATTGATCTTGCTAGGTACACTCGCTTGCATCGGTAATATTGATCCGTTGTGATAGGAATATGTTTTCTACAGAAGTGTTATGCTTGATGTGCGGCCGTATTATTAGTAAAAGCAACTAATCGTTTAAGACAGCTCAAAAGCTTTACTTTTGGTGTAATAGTTAGAAATTGTACAATCGCTGACCAGCGATCTCTTCTAAACAAGCTCAGTGATTACGGTAATGATGCGTAGCACGTTAGGTTGGACATTGACACTAAGACAATGGATTAAGGATCCAGAAATATAAAAGGATTTAATTTGATGTGAAGGGGTGTGGGTCTATGTAATATAAAGTTGAAATAGTAAATAAAACTAGTTTCGGCTTAGGCGGTTGCTCAAAATGGCTTTTAACCTGTATATTTTATTACTGAAACGTTAGACTGAAAGTTTTGTGAACTTCAGTGCGAAACTTTTCAGTTTGGTTTTTATATAATTGTTATTGATCGGACTTTCAAAAATTGATAATTTGATAATTTAACTGTGACCTAAAAATTATAAAAAAGGTGACTTAATGCTTACTTTAAAAAAAATAGTAATTTAACAAATGAACTGTGACCTGAAAAATGATAAAACGGTGACTTATTGCTCGGACTTTAGAATAATTCGTAATTTTACAATTGAGCTGTGAACTAAAAAGTGATAAAAATGAGACTTTTGATTATTTCAACAGTCAAAAGAAGTTTTAAACGGAAAAGTGAGTAGGGACAGGGAATCACAGCAAATTACCGAGGTTTTATTTATCACTTGTAGCTAACTTTCAAAGTATAGTCCACGTTACATGTACACACAGCAAAAGGACTGGCCGTTTTATTTCTCGATTGAGCGATTTAGAAGCGACAGTACCTTTGACGCAATTGACGTATCGCGTCCGACCGCGTTTCATTACGTAAGCATTTGTTACGCAATAAATCGTGTAATCGCTGTCAAATAAAAATGCGAAAATTCTCAGTAGCTTCGTTTTCTGTTTGGCGGTCGAAAGTTTATTTATTTGATCTGTGATGCTTTAATTGCAACTTCAAAGTATAACAGTTGTAAAAAGTGTTTGATTTGCCTATTTTTAAAATTATTACGGGGTAGCTGTAATGGGCCTTCGCCTCACCTGATGTTAAATGACGATGACGCCGAAGATGGAAGCGAACTACACCTAGATTCTTCCCCTCCATACATTGACTGGCTATCTTAACTCCAACTGCCGGAACATAACATTGCTCTTAATACTATTGTTATGGCGGCAGACTTAGGTAAGATGGTGGTAGCTATCCAGACCTATACCTCCAACCAAACTGAGCAGAAAATTTCTGCCCCCACGGGAATAGAACCCCAGACCTCTAGATCTGAGGTAGGTGGCGTCACACACTAGACTAGACCATAGAGGCGGCCAAAAATATTTGTCATTGAAATAATTCTATATTCATGTTTTTATTTCTAGGTATAGTGAGAGTAATATGGCATGTCTGTTGGGCTAATGAGTGGTACGTCGAACGCAAGTACCATGTCTAACGAGTGGAGTTAAAGGGACTAAAAAAATATTTTCGAAATATTCCACTTGACGGGCTGTTCTAGTTCATAGAATTTGACTGTTAAAATAACATCATGCTGTTTTGTAACATTGAAAAAAACTAAGCTAAAACAGCTCGTTTTATTATTGTGAAAATATATTGTGTATTTTTTTAATTGAAAAAATTTAGAAATCTAAAAATAAAAATAACACCCTCATGTTATCATTAGCAAAAGCTTGTAAGCACGCCCCACTGCTGGGCACAGGCCTTCCTACATGGGAAAAACAAATGAGGAGTTTGTGCCATAGATGCGTGCAGTAACAACTGAGACCAACGGCTTAACGTGTCTTCCGAAGCAAGGAAATGATCGTGATTACAAAATATTTTGATTGACCTATCCCGGTTCAACCATGGGGAAAGCTGCTTTGTTTTGGTAATCAAAACCAGAACGCTCAAACCAATATGCCAGCGAGCTACTCAATATGATGCCCTGATGTGTCCAGTGCTAGTGCTAACTGGACATATCGACAAATATTTAGACAGACAGTTTTATAGATTGACGCGTTGATGTACCTATTTGGAAATTGTGTTATAAAATTGAAGTGGTTCGTGAAAAAAAAAAGTTGCCTGTGTTGACGAGAAATATGGCGAATCATTCACAAAAAAGTTTTCTTGCTATGAAAGGGCTGCAGCTTGTCTACAAATATTTAAAATGTAATTTGTGACAGTTCATCATATGATATTAAAAGTCGGACAATGTAAAACTAGCTCTTCTAGGACTTCTATTAGCAGAATACTTACAGTGCAAGTTTTCAGTGAATGAAGATTTGAGTTTTGATTATAAAAAACATTGATATTCTTAAACTTTCTCAAACACTGATCGCAACTTTAAATAATAAACAGCCATTATCAGAAACGTTTTAATATTCCATTGAAGAATCGATGACAAATCATCACGCAAGTGTCCGTCCGCAAAAAACTCCCTTTATCCAAAATTCGCTACAACGCCCACGGTCGTTACGCAGAAACACGTAAATGCACATCGACTCTTGACAATAAATCAATTTTATAGAAAACTACTGAAAATACAATACCGTGCTCCGTGTTCGGACTGCGTGGATTTGCATTAGTGATTACATTAATCATTTCCTCATACAATCGTGGTAATAAAAGCCATAAAACTTTCTATGGGACGCCATTAATTGTCATTGACAGCTGACAGCGGTGGGGGATGATTGACAAATGTCAGACGACCGCGCGCGATGAAAGAAGATTCTTTTCGCCCTTGCTTTAGGTTTTCGATTATTTTTTGTATCATTTCAAATGACGGTAGCGTGACTTGAGCATTTTCTTTGTTATTCGAATTTTGGTGAACTATTAATTATTCGACGGAAAGTCTATTAAGCGTAGCCTTTAAGAACCGACTTAATCAATACTGGTTTAGTTAAAGACACTAACTATATTGGTACTCATTGTTATCTTAAACCTATATTACAGGTTTTAATGCAAAATTACTTATTGTCAGATAAGCGCTAGCTGGTAGGCTCGTATGTGGGGTCTTTTGGGTAGGTAATACCTCAGTATTTCTTATATCGGCCGTACAACACGTCGATGTGTTTCGGATTGAAGAAAAGGTGGCCAGTTTAACCATACACGGCGTGGGACGCATTTTGTTTTAATTTAGTTGCTTCTCAATACATATATGAGAATATAATGTAAGATAACAACTACCTACACCTTTTCAAACAAAACGATCTTCAATTTTCAAACTAGAGATAAAAATAAGATTGCTGTTCCAAGTTATAGACTTGACAAGACAAGTCGCTCATAAGAGGAATGTATCATCATCATCATCACCAGCTTATATACGTCCCACTGCTGGGCACAGGCCTCTTAATATGAGAGAAACACATGAGGAGTTTGGGCCATAACACCACCACGCTGGCCCAATGCGGGTTGGTGGGTTAAGGCGGTTGCAGGAACAACCGGGACCAACGTGCCTTCCAAAGCACATAGGAGCTCGAGATTACAAACTTTGATTGACCCATTCTAGGACGACCCATGGCGAAAGTTGCTTTGTTTTCCGTATCGAAACCAGAGCGCTGAAACCAATACTCCACCGAGAGGAATGTATACACATTTATAATAGCAAAGTCCCGCTTATTGTAACTGAACTGCCTTTTCACAACTTATGCTATATTTCACACGAACTTTAATGAAAAAGGCTACTTTGAGGTCCAATAATATTTTCATGATAAGAATGCATGGACTCAGTAAAATTTTAAAATTCCGAAAGCTTCTCGGTAGTTCAACTTTTGAAACCGGTGTAAATTTAGACACGACAGACAGACAGACATTGTTAGTTAACGTACATTCAGAAATCACAGACAGGCAGACACTATGACGTTGTTAGTGATACAAATGGGATTTTCGACGATTCGAAAGTGCTTTTTGGAGCCTATTTTTCTAAAGATAATTATTTTCATTTCATTTCATTTAATAAAATTGACCATCTGCGCCTTCTTGCGCACTTTGACACGGGCACCCCAAGGTCTGACCATGGTGACCATGGTGACCATGGTGACCATGGTGACCATTGTAAGAAATACAAATGAGGCAAAAGACTATGAAAAAATTGTATGCTTCAGGCAGGAGTCGATCTCGCGTCTCCTGGGGTCCGGCCAGACGCGATAACCGCTACATCACCGGAGCACTAGGTGTAACCTACCAATTTCTTCGCCGCTTTCTACCCCTTTTTTTAAACGTTTTTAAATTGACGTTTATCTCCACCATTTTGACCATTCTGGTGACTCCTAATCCTTCATTTTTGCTATAGTCAGGGAACTACAACGCCGAGCTCCTACAGAATAATATACGTTGTCAATTAGCCGTTAATAACATACCCGCTCTCACTTCAATGTCACAATTTCATTACGGTCGGCGTCAACTTCGCGTCGCGCCCCCGTCGCCCGTCACTTGTCAGCTGTCAGTCACTAGTCACTCACCTGTCAGTTGCGAGAGCGACAGTTCGTTAATTAGACGTAACATGAGTATTATTGTTGCTGATTGTATTGTGGGTTAGGTGTCGCGTTTTGTTATTTTGTTTCTGTATCGATATAACACTACGAAGCAGGACTTTTGCGGTATTTTCAGCTACGTTAGTGCTAATTAAGTAAGTAGTGAGTAGTAATGTAGCGGTAAAGCGTGGCCATAAATATGGGTATTTAATGGATATAATAATATTCGAACTTTTTATATACTACTAGATGACAAACAAGCTGACGGCCCACCTGATGGTAAGCGGTTACCGCCGCCTACAGACACCTGCAATAACAAGGAAAAATCACTTGATAGTGCAGGTGCGTTGTCATCTTGAGGCCTAAGATGAAATGCCGTCCATGCCCAGTAATTACACTGGCTACCTTTCCCTTAAATCCGAAACACCACGAACAGTTTCACGGCTGAAATAAGAAAGGCGGTGGTACCTACCCAGACGACCCTACATACGGACCTACCGCCTAGTAAACTAACTAATAACCTACACCACCTAGTAACTTATGCATTATATAGAACAAATTGCTAATTAATAGACTTATTTCTGCACTGACTAAGCAACTATCCTATGCTAGTCTTCCCGAACAGAAATAAGTGATACTCGTAATATCTTAATGTGGTATAAACTATAATAGACAATGTTTGAAAATAGTAAGCGTGATTGTATTGATAAATGTTGGTGATGAACAAGGACGGTAAACACTAACCGTGCTTTATAAAGGCAAGCCTTTCAAAAGACATCAGATACTTATATCCTTTATTGTACTTAAAGCTTCGACTAAAAATAACAAAGTACATCGTTGGCTAGTAACTATATTCATTTGAGGATACGCCACACAAACCGTAGGTATCATTAATGTAAGTTTCAATATAATTCGAACAAGTGGTACGATAAGCTCTCAAATCCATATAGAAAATGTGGTTTTTAATAATTTGCAAAATATGCTCTGCTGTTGTTTTTATATTATATTTTTTTATACTATATGAACACAACGATTATCAAATCGTTTCGGTTTGGTTGAAAACAATTTAATATGCTTGTGCTTGATAGATTAAGGATTTGGCTCAATTTGGGCACCTATAATCATTATACGTTAAATAAAACGTACAAAGAACCACTTGTTTAGATCCTTAGAATAACATACTTAACACTGTCATACTCGTAAAAGACAGCTGGTAATAATTACATCTGGAAAATATTATAATAAATCGTGTCTTTTTTCGCTAAAGACCACTCCCGCAAACATGGCTCAACTATTTTAGTTTTAATGATAAATTGTCGTGTTTCCCTCTTAGACACTTGTGAGATGAAGAACGTAAAGAGGACAGTAGGCTTTAAAGGATATGAGGACGTATAAAGTGGTCGAATGCATAGATGGCTTTACAGCGATGCTAATTAAGGTTTGTTTACGATAGGAATACTTTAGCAAACAAACGACCCGCCTGGTGGTAAGCGGTTATCGTAGCTTAAAGAGGCTTGTAATACCAAAGGTAATAATAAGTAATCAAGACAAATTATAGTGTAAACATAAGTTTGAATTCAAATGTTAGAACACAAGTTTGATTCCTAATTAGGGTAACACAGGGAAATAACTAACTACTAATAACATTATTTCATAAAACGGAACTCTCTAACACAACTTTGCCGAGCATGTCGTGAGGCTCAGGAATCAATGGAACATCTTGTGTGTCTATATGATGCCCTGGCCTTCTGGAAGCAGCATGTCCAAAGTCAAAAGTTCTTTTTCCCCAGAGACACTGTAAGGCTAAAGATATTCGGGACACAGAAAAAATAAAAATCTGCTACTCTTCATCATCACCAGCCTATATACGTCCCACTGCTGGGCACAGGCCTTCCTACATGGGAGAAACACATGAGGAGTTTGGGCCATTACACCACCACGCTGGCCCAATGCGGGTTGTTGGGTTAAAGCGGTTGCAGGAACAACCGGGACCAACGGCTTAACGTGCCTTCCGAAGCACGGAGGAGCTCGAGATAACAAACTTTGATTGACCCATCCCAGACTGGACCATGGCGAAAGTTGCTTTGTTTTTCGAATCGAAACCAGAGCGCTCAAACCAATACGCCACTGAGCTCCTCCTGCTACTCTAAGAGACGAATATAGGGAAACTAGCGACGTCGCACTAGTGATCGTAGATTTGTGTATGTTAATAATTTATCGTTGCATTAATACCATATTTTGATAACATGCTAGTTCTTTAAGCCAGTCGAATTTAATTTACGTTGCATAAAATAGCTCACATTCATTTAAGTTCAGCTGATATAGGACATATTTTTAACCGTCATACGGCTAAACTGCGTTTATATGTCTTAGTTAAATAACACCTAACACACGAGATCCGCAATTCAAAAGTTCCAATTTTGCGTGCGTTTAGTCTCATCGCACTTTGTTATCCACCCAATCCCCGTTAAAGTGATGTTCACTGTTTGGGGGTCCCTTGAAGGTGATAATTTGAAATTTATCAAGACCAAAGAATTCTTTACTCCTGCTGGTATCATTACTGATATCGGTACACGGAGACTTAGTAATAGTAAATTATATTAAAAAAAAAGATAAATTTCTAAACTGAGTAATTGCGTCAATACATTCCAGTATGAATCTTATCAACTCCAATTACTTAACATCATAGCATACCTTCTAATCCGATATATTTTTCAAGTACCTAATTCTAATCAATTTATATTACTTACGATGAATGTAATATGATGAAGTAAATATTGCTGGTATTGTTAGAACATTTCATTCAATGAAATTCAACTCAATTGCCATTATTAATTTTGTGTGGAATAAACGATTTTTGGTTTTGAACTTCTTAACAATCTAACCTAAATAAACTTTTAACCCTAAAAAGGATAAAAACAGTAACCACACCCTAAACACAGAAACACCCGCAACCGAAAAATAATAACGATAGAATAAATAATTAAATTTTGTGAAACCTGACAACCTGAGGTTTTTCCTCTGCCTGCAATGAAAAGACTAGGGTTTCCAAAATTTTTCTGATGCAATTTATGTTTGTCGACTGTTTTCTTTAATGGTAATGACTTTGTGGGATAAATCAATACATTTTTTAAGGTATATTTTACTGTTCAAATATAAATAATTTTATTTTCTTTGTTGAACTAAAATCCTAAATGTTCACAACGGAGTATATGTAGTGGCACCTATCCCCTATCATTGGGTTCAAAAAACCTTCCTTCTTACTATACATCCGGCTTTTCAATATGCAAGGTATACAATTAGATATGACTTTCTCTATTTTGCTATGTAATCCTTTAGTAAAATTATATTTTTCTATTTCGGCTTAAACTTTTATTCTTTCCAAAATGTCCTATGCCATGTGTATGTATATGTGAAAATGTCACCCCCACTTTATTAGTGACTTTGAATGACACATTGTCATTTCCATGACATTCTCATACGATGCAATGCCCTTCTGCCCTAATATTCTTTGGCCAATGTTTGTTCTTAGCGAGCGGGACGCGGAGAGGGACACATGCGCGCGCGCAGCCGCCGCCGTGACGAGACGTGACAGACATAAATCAATTGTCAAAACCAACAGTTCACTAATCTCGAGAGACTAATGGCTCGCGACGAGAGAATTGTGGACATGCCTCTTCATATTTTAACGTCCAAACGGCTGCTCGACTTTGAGTAGTGACGTTTCCTTGAAACTTTAATTCCTGTTATCAATGAAAGGCATATATATGTGTCACATTGAATTTGATTGGCACTAAAATAAATTGCACATGTTATAAAATAGAATGAAGTGCTAGAAGTTAAGAAAATATTAATGTAATTAAAATGACATTAATAACGATATAAATAGCGATTTTAGCTATTTTCAAAGACTTAAACCGCATAGATAATTATGATTTATATTTCATCTTCTTATATAGTTTATGTCTTATCTATTCTAAAAATACAAATTATTCTTAATACTTTTGTTGTTGTATGTGGTGTGTGGTTCTGTGATGTTAAAGCTGAGCAAGATTGCATCGACTCCGTTAGAAACGATGATAAAAACCAAATGTAGATCCCTAATCAAAACTTCATCAACGTGAAATTAATTCTTCGGGTGTCGCTACGCCTGATTTAACTTACCATTATAGTGCACCGTATTACATTAGGAATAAGAGAGTGTTTCTCGGCCAAACACTAAATGAGCGTATCCATGCTAGCCTTACGTTGAACGTAAGGGCGTCCATACGCCGATGGCGCTTAATAGGCCCAAGTGGCGTGTCGACGTCGACAAAAACTGTCGCACCAGCGCCGTGGGATCGGGACAAAGTTATCTGACGACATATAGTGATATCCTCTTTAATTATATACGCATTTTGTGGTATTTTAATAACATTGGAAGACAATATCTAATGATATTCCTTCTGTTGGGTGATACAATTGATAGCATACCGACTATTACAGATTTAACTTCAGATTGACCTTATTCAGCCATATTATGAGTGCCTTGAAGACCTATAGTAACTAAGATTGAAATAAAACAGTAATGTTTTGAAATCGATGTACCATTATTTATATAATTAAAGTGATAGTTGGATTGGCTGTTTAGGCCTTCGAGGGAAAAACTAAATAAATTAAAAGTTTTTTTCTCAAAAATGTTAATGTCGGTTACGTGTTTTTTGTACGAAACTTTTACAATCATCAATGCACAGCGCGACCACTGTAGATAAGTTTATCAATATCAATGTTTCTGTTTAACCTGCTTTTGTGACTTGGCAAAATCCTTATTCAAAACAAGCATGAAGTCTGTCTTTAGCTTCCATACTCTTTTTCCATCCTACATTTACAATGACATTCTAAATTACAAGGTCAAAACAAAATAATATACAACCTTATCATGCATTTCATTGTAATTGACGTTGAATACACCTTTATCTTATAGTTTGGAAAATTTAACAAGCTTTTATTTAGAATCAGCAGAAGAAAATTCTGATATTATATTAACACCGAAGCCAACGGCAGGACAAACACTTCCAACTTCAGTCGTGCTCTTAAACAGATTACTAAAATACCCAAATCATTACTTGCAACTGTTCAGCTTCTTCTAACACTGATCAAGGAATCCTAGCTCATGAAACTATAAAATACGTAGCCAGATAAGATAATGTCTCTCAACATAATGGAGTAGTGATCCATGCCGTGGGAGCCGATCGATTAGGCAGTTCAATTAAAGCTCGAGTGATGTCATGTGACGCTTGATACGAGTTTATTTTTACTGTCAGTATCGGGGCTGACGCTTGTCAGATGGGATTATGCTTATTTACGTTTTATCCAACCAGCAGTCCGTGATGACGTCATCGAGGTTTAAGTTGGGGTGTTGAGTAACCAAGGACTGCTGGTCGGTGGATGGAACACTAAATATGATATGAGTTCAAGAGTAAGTTTTACTGTCAGCGCAAAAGGCTGATCCAACATTGAAAATTCTAATATAGTGTGTTCGCCCGTCGATCCAGATCGATTCAACAAATAACAAGTCTAACATGGTTTCGAGTGTGTATATCAGGACCAAAAAACCCGTATAGAATAACTAGAAATATGAAATTGCCAGAACCTAATGGCAACAGTTTTTGAAACTTAAGAAATAAGTAAATAAAATTAGAAAAAAACGGGCTTCGAAAAGATATTTTGATCGAAACACGAAATTAAGGTTGAAGTTGGTTGGGAATACTAAACTGAGACAAAATATTGAACCAAACTAATTCGGTTACATTAATTATAATGTAAACGAATTTTGGTTATTAAACCAAAATTTGGCGAGGTGCAATCAGAGTCATTTGATTTATTAGTACTTTGCATCTCTATCCAATTTTATTTTTGGCTAGGTGTTACCCTAAATTATGTAGTCACTTTTTTGACCTACAGGTAGACGAAAATTCAGTTGTCAGTTTTTTATTGAAAAATAGAAAAGCAGTATTGATTAGAAACAAATTTGTATTTTATTTTACTACAATAATAATTTTTTGATACTTCTAATTTTTGAATGCGTTTACTTTCACTGTCCAAGTTAAATCTGTGGTTGCATGCGAGGGAACTGTTTTGATTATAGTAATAAATTTATTTATTCTGTCGAAAGCCATTTTAACTTCACGCTTTCTTTGACATGTTTCGCGGTCCGATGTCATTGTACCTAGAACTTCAAATGTTGAGCTTGACGGATTTACCGTTTCGTATTTTTTTTTCAAAAGCATACAGATGGTGGCAACAAGCGCACGGATCACCTGTTACCCCGAGTGTAAGTTACAATAGAATGCATCTCGTTTGTGTTCAGTGCAGTGACTTTTTGTGAAGTATTGGAAACTGCTTTCTACTGCATATGAGTAGGTAAGTACGTTCACACTAAGGATACTAAAGGGTAGGTTAGTGCAGTCCATACATACTAACTGCATAGTAATATCAAGGGTAATTACTACCTCGCATGCATACCTCCACAACGAATTGTCTTGAAGAATTTAGGTAGACAGTTCGTTGTTGAGAAGAAACGGAGACGACACACTCCCTTAGTTACAGTTACAATATTAAATACAACGCTCACCAACAAATAATACGAAACACCAAAATTTCCGTATTCACTCGCATTATACTTCATTTGGTGGCACTATATCGATTGAAAACCTACACTCATTTCCTGGGCAGCCGTCACCTGGACATTGCCAGGCTGCTGTGTACCTTACGCCAGTTGGAATAAGAGTGCAGGGGTGATGGTGACCCCTGAAATATGAGTGGAACAGTCGCCGCACACAGTGATTGATGTCTGCTGACTGACGTGTGCACGAAGGCGGGTGTGCCGTCTGTGTGTGGCGCAAGTTACAAGATTACCTACAATTAACACTATTATTGCTAGAATATTTTGACTTTGTTTTTTTTTTTGAAAAACAAGCATACAGCCTGCACTGCATTAGGTACCGACGTTAACTATAATGTTTTGTCTGGAATTTTGGCTATACAAAGCAAAATGACATAGTACACTGCAAAGAGAATTTTCGTCACGTGAATTATGTCTCGGTGCCGCAACTTAGCTGTTTGTGTTTCATTTGTTTGTCAAAAATCTCTATATGTAATAGAGATTTTTGAATGAGTATTTTATAAATTAATGAAGATTAATAAAAATGCGACATTATTGACTGACTGATTTGATTTCTTTATTTATCATGTTGACTAGTTGCTATCAAGTAGAGTTACCAAAGCGCATTATTATTATAGTATTTACTCATATCTTTGATTAGGCTTAGTAAGCATGTGCAGATATTTGTAGATATTTTTCTTTGTAAACGCATTTTTATGTTCTGACTGCTAGGGCATATTTTTTTAACTATAAGGGTGGCAAACCGGTGTACGGCCCGCCTGATGGTAAGCGGTTACCGTAGCCTATAGACGCTCGTCGCACCCTGAACACTACTCACGCAATGCCATGTATGATCAAGAGATAACGTTTATTTTTTGTGAACAGTTATATGTCTGAAATAATATGGTTCTTGAAATAAAAACGCTCATAACTTGTCACTATCTAACGTAGGGTTTACGTATTAATGCAGGCAAAAGTTGTGACCTCTCTTTGTTATCGTATGTTGTTGTTAGTTATAATTGAGATATACGACTTTGTGTTAGTAGCAATAAGAGCTATTAAGTAAACAATTTACAGAATTTTAAGTTTGCAAAAGAATTATTCAAGCTCCTAAGAATGAGTCATTAAATAACTGCAAAAAATCGTGCACAATAATTGCAATTATCTTATTAATCAATCAATAACAATTATCGAAGACGCAAAAAAATAGTCTACTGCCAATCACTGTATTATAAACCATGAAGTCCTATTAGTGGGATAGTAAATTAAAATTACAAAATACCAAACACTAAAATTTAGATATGCAACAGAACGGTTCTGCGCAACCTGCAACTAACGACTCCACGCGACCCTGACGAGGTCACCTGTCCATCTTGTGGGAGGCCGCCCTACTTTACGGACAGAACTCACATCGACCGTATAATGTTCGGTGTGTTATGGGCCCAAGCTCACTGCCACTTAATTTGCTAATTGCTAAACCTATGCTTGGTCAGTGATATTCGTTCCCGAGTCAAGGAGGAGGTCCTCGTTTTTGAGTCAGTCTCGTTGGGAACACCAAATGTTGTGAGTAACTGTGAACTTATTTTGAAGACCTTTTAAGCAACCATGTTTCAAAGCTGTATGTCTTCACTGGCAACACTACCACTAGCTTCCACTTTGAGGCATTGAGGAATATTTTTCTTCGATTGCATGCAATCTGGCTGGCTTTGTCGTAAGCAACATAGGATGGTATAATTCTAATATAATCACTTAACATAAATACATTCTAAATAAATTTTATTGTTCTTGTAGGAAATGCACTAAAGATGCCAATTTCTTGATATGGATTCTTCTATGTTTAATTAGCATCATCGTCATTATACCAGCCTATAATGTCCACTGCTCAACAAAGGTCTCTCCTATCCATTTCGAAATGGAACGATTCTGCGCAGCCTGCATCTAACGACTCCTCGCGACCCTGACCTGGTCGTCTTTCCATCTAGTGAAATGCCGTTTTTCGGTACGTGGTCGCCATGGTAGAACTACAACGCGCCACCGACCGTCTCTTCTGCATGCTATGTGCCTTGCATACTGCTACTTCAACTTACTAATCCTATTAGCTATGTTGGTGTCTTTATAGTTCTCTTGTGGACTCCTTCCATAGCTCGTTGTGCGACTACGAACTTGCACAGAAAGCGACCACGAATTACAGCCGTATGTCATCACTGGCAACACAAACTGGTCGAGACTTTCGACTTCAAACACTGACGATTTTAGATGCAATTTTCCGAACGCTGCCCATCCGAGTTGGACTCGTCGATTTACCTCTTTCTCGAAGTCGGGTCTACCTAGCTGGACCATTTGTCCCAAGTAAAAGTACTCATTACTACGAGAATAAAACTTCCAACTGTGACTGCTCTAGCACTTTTTGTCGATCAAACGATGCATTAAACATATTCAAAATATAGATTATCATAAAGTTTTTATGTGCGAGTATATCATAAAAGGAAATTATCTCAATATTCTTCATAACAGTATGTCATTTTTAAGTGAAGGATTATCTATTGATGCAGATTTTGCAGAAAAAAATCTGCCTTGTTTGTTCGTCCGATAACTTCAGTGTCACGCAGTCAGATAAACGGTCGTCAATCAAGAACTCTAAGTTGTCAAATATAGTGAAACGTATTGGTTTTGTCTTCATATCTGTTTATTTAGAAATCCTCTCTAGTGTTAGGAATATCAATCACAAATCTTTCAACTTGTCATAAAATTCATACACATCACAATAATACAATTTTTTATTGGGATTTGCTGAATTTTATCTTGATGTTTTCACAGATGAGACAGCATTCGAGTCTGTGATGGTTTTCAATAATTACTATAGATATTCAATAACTGATTCAACCCCTATTTAAAAACGTAAGATGATCAAATGTTGACCGGACGCAATTTTTAAGATGTCAAAAATACTATATTTATTAATTATTAGAGCAAACTCTTTCCTTACAATAGGTTATTCCAAATTCATAACCACCAAAAAATTGGCAGTCTCCTCGTGACTTCGACTCTGCTTAATCGAAGAGTATATTATTTTAATTATGCATTAGGCAACCTTGTCATGATTTGAAAGAAAAAAATTCACCAGATCGGTCTTCTTTTTTTTAACCTTAACGGGGTAACTCTTGGCCTTCATCTCACCTGATGGTAAGTGAAGATAAGGCCGACGATGGAGGCGAGCTACACCTAGATTCCTCAACCACAGAGGAACTGGCTATCTTACCTCCAACTGCCGGAACACAACAATACTGTTAACATTATTGTTATGGTGGCAGAATTAGGTAAGATGGTGGTAGCTAGCCAGGCGGACTTATAACAGCCCTACCACCAATCAAACCAAGCAGAAAATTTCCTCCCCCCACGGGAATCGAACCCCGGACCTCTAGATCTGGAGATAGGTTAAAGGTCTATTTTAATTTGGTAGTGATTTGATGAAGATCTTCGGAAATAGAGAACAGAACATCCCAGTGATATAAAAAAAAAACAATAACCCTATAGTACCGACGACAGCACATCAAGTGTAACAGTTGCACTACGAAAGCCGCCTCTATTACGAGCGCAGTAAGGGCGGTCTCAAGGTCAAACTGTTACGGTTGATGTGCTGTCGACTGTACATTTCACCAGCAGCTGACAGACAGACAAGTCGATAACGGATATTTAATACTAAATTTATAATATTTAAAGTAGTCGGACAAGTCATCACATTGTAAAAAACGGCCAAGTGCGAGTGGGTTCACGCACGTAGAATTCCATACCATTATTTATAAACAAGCCCGACCTGTTGCCGTTATCAATATCGAGCAAAAACAAAAAAAACACGTTTGTTGTATGGGACCCTCTTAAATAATTATTATTTTGTTTATTAGTATTTGTTAGAAATACATGATTTGTGACAATTTCAACTGTCTAATTAGCACGGTTCATGAGATACAGCCTGGTGACAGACGGACGGACGGACAGCGGAGTCTTAGTAATAGGGTCCTGTTTTACCCTTTGGGTACGGAGCCCTAAAAACAGTCAATCCTTTGCCATCTTCACAATAATGTGATGTGTATTGATTACCTCCTACTTTTATTAAATTGAAGACTTACCTAATGACAAGAGCTACCTACATTCCAAATAAAATAATCAAATATATTCTCAATCATTAACAATTAATTATCAGTTAGTTCCCCATCAATTAACCTAGAAGCTGTCTCATCCGAATCAATCTTCCGTTAATTTGATTGATCAACAGATCGTACTTCGGACCGTTTCTGCCGAGTCCACTTGTCGAGCATTCACAGCCAGCCGTCAGTCGCGTGTCAATCACACGTCAATCAGACGTCACTCAGTCGTTAGCAGAATTCCCGCGTCCATCAATGATTAATGCTAATAAATTTTACGTTAAATTTTAATCATAAGCCAAAAGCGTTTGTTAATTTAATTGAAAATATAATGAAATTGACACTAAGAAGTTTTTAAAGAGTTACCCCCGTATTCATAAAAACAAGTGAACCTATATGAGGCTTAGCAAGTGTTTTGTTTCTCTCACTCGTATGAGAAAGGAAAAAGATAAAACATATTTTAGCAGTGTTTGATCTAAATTATGTTTATTGAGCGTTCATGAATATGGGAGTAAGTACTTATGTGCTTTCGGTTAAATATCTATAACCGATTACTGCGGCGATTACAGGTAATTAGATGGATGGACCTTATAGGACAGACAGACAGACAGTGGATAGTACCGTTTTTATAAATTGTGTGCAATTGCTTGTAGCATAATATGTTTTATTACTAAACTAGAATAAGAACCATTGTTATCAATCAATGTTGATCATCATATAAGTGTCAGATGAATAAATGAATTAAATGTAATTTATAGAAAGGAAAGTTTTGAAGAGGTCCAGCAATACAGACCAGCAGTGGCTTCCAACTGTTCAGTTCCAGGAATTATTTCTTCTTTGAGAATTCAATGTTTATTTTCAACCTTGAGCCTCTGCAATTGCGTCCGGGCCATTGCGTCGCTTAGAAAATTCTATCGGCTTTATGGCACAGAGAGTGTTCTAAAGAGATTTTTGTCCTTATCACACCTTCCCCTTCCTACTCAGGAGCACGCGTGCCGGTCTTCAAAGTCATCAATCCACTGTCTCTACCTCAACATCACGCACAAAGAAATTTCGTTACTCGTTTCTTTGCCGAACTTCTAAAAAGTGGGAATGCGTTGCGCAAGGTGTTCCCTAATTTAATACACCGGTCCACTGCCTTCATCTAACAGCGCACAGTTCCGACCACATTACGGACATCAGTATTCTATATTCTCGTGTTTGGGTAGAATAAACAAGCTGGTACTGTGGTACCCACCCCAGGGTTCTTCCCTTCGACTGCATCCTAAAAGCTACCAATTGGCGCTGCTTCCGCTAAAACGTCCACCTACCGGCGGGCGATGGAGGGTCGTACCTCCATGGTTTTTAGCGTTGAGTTCTACCACCGGGAAACCCGGCACAAATAAAAATATCACCATCACTACCTGGATGGGAACCACATTATGGCATTGAATCTTACAGTACACAGTAGTATGTTAGGTACGACTTAGGAACTTCTAAGAAAAGAGCCTGGCAACTTTGCCTAATGGTCACCGATCACCGCCGCGTTGCCTCCCTATTATTATAAGAAAACTAAAAGTTAGTTCTAAAGAACGACAGTAGAATCGACGCCTGCCATAAGCAGCATTAAGAGCAATACGTCGTCTGTCAAATTAATGTCAATCAAATGTCGCGCGGCGGAGACAGTTGTACATTATCATAAACTGTCCATCATTTTTATATCGATAGCACTCAGTGTTGTGTTAACAAAAATAGATATTCTCACGTCACGTTTATATGAAATTTGAATTGTGAAAGGTAACTCTTCGTACGATAAAAATTTTGAACAATTCTAGAGCCTAATTCTAGACAACTAACGCTGAATTTGCACATAGGATCTCAGTTGCAGTTGATCATAGGATCTAAGTTGTAGTTTTTAAACTTTTTTAAAAAATAATTTTTGATGAATTTGTATGATTGGTCGTTTTGATCGGTATCATTAAAATGGCATGTATTTTTTGCAATCAGAGATTTTATAAATTTTGAAATTTGTGTGAGCCTTTTATTTATATCATATTTATAACTTTCATATGCATTAGGTCAGAAAAATTAAAATTGCATAAGATATTCAGTTAAAGAAAAAAAAACAATTTAATGTATTTGGCATATTATTATATTCTTTTTAAATTCGTTACTATATAGAACAGAAGTCACATTTTATTTAAACAAAGACTTCGGACTGCAATTCAGGATAGATTGCATTTTTCAGCAACGTTCCAAAAGTTTTTTATCATCATCCCTCCAACGCGTCAACTGCCAATCATTCGATGGCATGTGTTTGAAATTTTTTTTTTCTTTATTGCCGCCAGGTGCGTAAAGTTAACGTGACGACATGAAAGGGACCTTTTCTATAGGAAACTCAAGTGATTCTACTTCCAACTAGTCAGAAAGGGTAAGTTTTACAGATATTTCTTTATCAGTTATAAGTACTACTTACTCTGTCAAGAAAGTACCGGGAAAAGATCAATTATACACAAAATTTTAGTTATAAATCCAAATTTATTTTATCACCTTCAAAGTATGCTCCTTCAGAAACGATACACTTACACCAACGAGTAATTCAATCATCAAAACATTTTTTGAACGCTGTTTCCGGAATTGAGTTCAGTTCTCGCGGCGAATTCTCCTTTATGTCTTCTACCGATTGAAAAAGGGGGCCACGAAGTGGTAATTTAAGTTTAGGAAAAAGAAAGAAGTAGGCTGGAGCCATATCTGGTGAATATGATGGTTGCTTGATGGTATTTGTTGAGTGTGGTCGAAAATTCGTTTACAATGATGGCCTTGTGTGAAGGCGCATAATCGTGGTGCAAAATCCAAGAATTTTCTTTCCACAAATTTGGCCTTTTTTGTCGAATTTGTTCTCATAAACGCCGCATAAAGCTCAAATAATATTCTATATTCACAGATCTTTTCACCTTCCGGTAAGAATTCCGAGTGCGCAACACCACTCAACATGACTTTGACTTTTGATCGACTTTGGCGTGGTTTTTTCGGTTTCGGTTCAGTTGGAAGATGCCACTCCGAAGCTTGTTGACTAGTTTGCATGTCAACCTCGTAAACCCACGTCTCGTCACCAGTAACAACGCGCTTCATGAATGTTGGGTCGGAATTGACTCGTTCTAGCATGTCCTCAGATATGTATATAGATTTTGTATTGGAGTTGGAGGTAAAAGGAATCAGAAGAGTTTTTGGCTGAGCATATCAAGCTCATCAGAGCCGTATAATGAAGAGCTTTTTGACTTTATCCCTGCTTTCGAAAACCAGAAACAGCACGGGTGCTCCTGAGTAGGAATGTCCTCAGGAGGACGCGTGCTGGTTTTCGGAGTTATCAACTTACTGCCTCCACCTCACATTTCAGACGTGCCTTAAAATAGATGGGCCGAATACCAATTTTGTCCATTTTAGACTAGAAATGACATGTTCTGTGCTGGAAGCTGAACCCGCGACCTTTCACAGTCAAGGTGAAACTTTAACCACTGAGTTACCGAGGAGGCAATCCGGTTTCTGTGTCGCAATTACTTATTAATAATAATAATAATATTCATACACTCACACCTATTATCTAGCCCAAAGTAAGCATCATTAAGAGCTTGTATTATGGATTCAAATAACGGATAAATATTGATAATAATATGTATATAAATATTAGAAATATACTAAATAAACACATAAACATCCATGACTCGTGAACAAATGCTCGTATTCATCATACAAACATTTGCCCCTGCCGGGATTTGAACCCGGCACCTCTTGATCGAGCAGCCCATATAGCAACCCCTTGCTATATGGGCTGCTCTGATTATTATCAATATTTATCCGTTATTTGAATCCATAATACAAGCTCTTAAAGCAGACCACTCGACCAGCCGGTCGTCATTATTATTTTAACATTACTCCTCCTCCTTCCTAATTCCTTCGTACTCTGTTGTCATTGTTTGTTACCATTGTTGCTTTTTTGTGTACATAAATTGATAAATAAATTTCCCCCAAATAAGTAACGTAAACAGTCATATAACAACAAATAACTCCGCAATAGGCGCTGATTTTGACTACCGCTGTAATAGGACTGTTAACGATAATTTTACAAATTGCGGTTGCTAGTTTATTTTTTTTTAAATTCACATTATATATTTTCCAAAAATTCTCTTTCAACCATTAATAAGATGATTAAAAAAATAATGAATTTCAAAACTTTTACATACACTACTCTGTAATATACTTTCTCGTAAAATTAAAAACATAATATAGAGCACACAATAAACCATTTCACGGTAATAATTCAACCCTATCTCAGACGTCTATATTGCGCACAAGTTTCATGCAACCCGTCAACGTCACCCTGGATTGATAGACGCGAATATATCTACGGGGTCTTACGGACCCCGCCTTAGCAAGTGCGTCCGTCCGTCATCCGTCATCGTCAAGTGTATGCACAGTGCGCGGGGAGTGTGGACAAAAGAGCCCGGACACTTTTGGCACGTCACCGTGTGGTTGTTATGATTACGAACTAAGGTGACGCGGCAGTTTAGGGTTGTTTTTAATTGTTGTGGTTGTGATTTGGGATGGAAAGATACCGGGGCTGTGTTTCTGACGATGCTTTGAGCTGTCAAGAGCAGACAAGGTTTGACGTTACGTGTGTTAAGATTTATTTTCGGATAGCACACCCTTTACATTTTTGTTTGCTTCAGTAATACTAATGTTTATTTTGATTCCCTTTATTGAAAATAAAATTATTTTTGAGAATTATTACATGTAGTGAAGTTTTTTTAATTAAATTTTAATCAAACGACTATATCATTAAAATAAGCATCTAAAAGCAGAGTAAAAGATATGCTACATTACTAATTATTAGAAAATTGTCAAGACTCAAAATGTCAAAAATTTTGAGTATAATTTTTTAATATTGTGTGTTACTACAAGATTTAATTTTTATCTACCACGTGGTCCCGAGATAATCCAAAACTGCATTTTATATTCACATACCACAAATACAGAAATAGAGTTATTTTTACAATTTTTGTTATTGTGTCTTTACAAAAAATCCTGGAAAAAAGGCTACAAAATCACTGTCGTCGTACAATTACAAAAAACATACATCAAAGCTAGTAAACTGCCCTATAAATAATTCGCGAAGAGCATCCATTTTAATGCAAGCACGTAAATCACCGAACAAAACATATCATTACCGTCATAACGTCGAATCAACGAATTTACGGGGACCGCACAAATTTATTGCACTCACAAAATCGCATATAATTTGATTAATGAATCTGTCACTCTCACCCGTTTTTTGCTGTGATCTTTTGTCCGAGGTGCACGCGTTTGAGCACTGTGCTGCTATAATGGACACATGTCCCGTCATCCATCACGGTAGACAGATGCCGCGGAGTGGCTAGCATTTGTTTCGCCAAGAGTTATGGCTCGAGACGCTCGATTTCAATATAACTGTGCACAGTGGAACTGTGCGATAAGTTTCAGCTCAAAGTTGGTGATTTATTCGGTAAGAGTTTTAAATAGTGGTCTTGGCTGTTAGTGAGTTTTAGAGTTCGTTCTGATTGCGACCTTGTCGCTTGCGATGTTTGGTGAACTTATTGGTTCCATGAATTTGTTTTCTTTGCGTAGTTTAGACCTAATGTATGTAACGACTGAAATTAAGTAGAGTAATAATAGGCCTCTTTACTTGGGAATGAAAAACTAAATCGATATTGAATTACTTTCTAGTCTCGGCGATTGCAATTTTTATCCCAATTTTGGTAAAATGGTTATAATGGCCTATAAGGTATTAAGAAACTAAATGGTTAAAAGTTGTGAAGTTCTAAACACAGGAAAACTGTTTATGTCCAATATTTGTAATATAAAATAATTCTGCTTAAATTCTGAACTCCTTGTATTTCCAACTAAAATTAGCTCAAAATTTCGCTCTTAACCAACAGTTCTTAATAAAAAAGTAATATTCATTGGGTGACAACTTACATCTTTATCCACACGAATATTGTATGTTTCCTAACTAAAAATACATCACATCTCACGTCCGCTATTAAAATAATTAACAACACATGCAACAAATTTATTGTAACTATTAATTAAAGAGGCACAATAAATTTTCAATAATTACGCAGAACAAACGCGGTCTGTGTACATTATTATTCGTTGATGTCGCAACTAAACAAATATTTAATCAACTAATATTATAATGTGCACCTTTGCAATTGCGTAGCACTGTCATCCTAAAGCTGAGATAGTTTAAAAGGATCATTGTGGTTCCGAATGACCGAAAGAAGGACATAGGGGCGAAATTTCTACGTCCATTAGCAAAATTTTGAGTCAGTCCAAAAATTTTTAAGTTAAAAAACAGCATCATTTTTTCTTTGCGCGTGCACACTGGACATTTTTGGAGGATCTTTGTTCATTGTGACGTCATCCGACGAAGCAGTGGGAGTTTCACAAAGTATTCCCAATTAAAACTCACCCGCTATTGGATAAGTATTTCTATATGTCTGCGAGACAATAACAGAACTAGTATAAATGTCATGAAATTATCAAACGAATAAGATGTTTTTGAAAGTGGCAAACCATTTCTATGAAGTAATACTTATAGCCTAAGTATGTTTTTTTTTTTTTATTTTTATACAACTAGATGACAAACAAGCTGACGGCCCACCTGGTGGTAAGCGGTTACCGCCGCCTATAGACACCTGCAATAACAAGGAAAAGCACTTGATATTGCAGGTGCGTTGTCATCCTGAGGCCTAAGATAAAATGCCGTCCATGCCCAGTAATTACACTGGCTACCTTACCCTTCAATCCGAAACACAGCGAACTGTTTCACGGCTGAAATAAGAAAGGCGGTGGTACCTATCCAGGCGACCCTACATATGGGTCTACCACCTAGTCATGTTGTCATTTATTGTCGTATAGATAGCACCGCCCTGTATATAATATTATATTGTCATGTAATAGCATAAATAATTTCTAAATGTCATTAAACACATTCAAAAGCTGGAGCAGTTTCTTGCGTTGCTTCTTCTCCAAAGCTAAAGTATTCGGTCAAGCGGTGGTAGGGTTAAGTTATGATGATATATAAGAGCTTAGCTTGAGTCCATTCCAAAAAGATCATTTAGATTTTTTTCTACCTTTAAGATGGTTGTCAAGTAAGCCCACCTAATGGTAAGCAATCCGGTCAGACCCCGAATGTTGTGCTAGTGAAAAGTGTGAGTGGGTGACTAGAGCTTTAGGTAGCTTCAGAATTTTGTATTAAATAGTCCCTGGTTACCCCTGATGGTGCATATATTAGCTACCTCACAACATAACTCCTTAATGAAAAGCTCTGGCTACCATACTCCTCATAGAAATACAATTTTGACGAACGGCTGGTCGAACGGTCTGTACCCCTTGCTATGCAGGCTACTCGATCAAAAGGTCCCGGGTTCGAATCCCGGTAGGAGGAAATGTTTGTATGATGAGTACGAGCATTTGTTTACGAGTCATGGATGTTTATATGAATATTTAGTATATCACTAATATTTATATACATAATATTATTAATATTTATCCGTTTATAGTATCCATGACACAAGCTCTTAATGATGCTTACTTTGGGCTCGATAATAGGTGTGAGTGTATGAATATTGTTATTATTAATTGCTTAACAGCGTTAATAACTAGGTGGTAGGCCCGTATGTAGGGTCGTCTGGGTAGGTACCACCGCCTTTCTTATTTCAGCCGTGAAACAGTTCGCTGTGTTTCGGATTGAAGGGAACAGTAGCCAGTGTAATTACTAGGCATGGACGGCATTTCATCTTAGGCCCCAGGATGACAACGCACCTGCAATATCAAGTGATTTTTCCTTGTTATTGCAGGTGTCTATAGGCGTCGGTAATCACTTACCATCAGGTGGGCCGTCAGCTTGTTTGTCATCTAGTTGTATAATAAAAATAAAAATAAAAAAATTCAGCTGCGATATATAATAGGTATACTGTGAGGTGCTCCAGGTGCTACTCCATTCAGGTGCTCCAGATAAGAGTAAGTACCATTACCCCTTTTTAAAGTTTCCGTTTATGCCAAAAAGTAAAATATGCCACGTAGGTAATACACAAATATTATTGAGCTCTGGCAACCCTACTCCTCGTAGGAATACACATTGCATAACAGCGTAATTTAGGTGCTCAAGATAAGAAGACGTACTATTACGGCCTACCGCTCTTAAAAGTTTCTGTTTATGCGAAGAAGTAAGATACGCCACGTAGTACACAACAGCGAAGACGTGACGGTCTGTGGGACCTTTCGAACTACACAAAGCACCTATGAAACACAATACCACTGCAGTAACAGCCGTTGGCAAAGCTGGTAGCGCGGTAATGAATGACTGAAGCTTTATGAATTAGTTGCGACCAGTCACTAATTAATAAACTGGACATTCCTAGTGTAACTCTGCGCACAATGCGTCCAACACAAACATGTCGTGACAACTGAATTATTGCGTTTATGATATGTTTCTTAAATAGGTCGCTAGACGGGACTGGTTTGAATATATCTTATTTAATGTCTTTGTCGGTACTGCAACCGCTTTAGCACACCATCCTGCATTGAGCTAGTGTGGCGGTGTTGTGGCCCAAACTCTATAATGTTTTTCCCACGTAGGAAGGCCAGTGCCTGTCAATGTTTCGCCGACAAATCCAAAGACCTTTCTACATTATCATAACCTGCCTATATATTTCCCACTACTGGGCACAGGCCTTCCTGCATAGGAGAAACACATGAAAAATTAAGGCCATAACAATCCCAAAACCTAAAGCGTGTTGCTGGGTTAAGGCGATACCTCGTCGACACTAGCGACACCGCTTGATTTATATTAATTGTGGTGAATATAGAACACAATTAACAAAAACGCTTTAGTGAATGACTAAAGAATGGTATTTGTAATTTTCTGAGATGTGCTTGGTATAAGATATTCCTCTACATGTAACCTATTTTTTCATTATTGCCTAAAGTGGCTACTCTTAACAATATTAAAAAATTTGGTTACATATAGGTAAACAATTTATACAAGATACATCTTTAAAAATTACAAATACCGTTCTTCAGCAATTCTCTAAAGCGTTTTTGTTTATTATGTTCTAAATTCACCATAATTAATAACAATTAATTGGTGTCGCTAGTGTGCACGAGGTATCCCCTTAATAAGCCAGTTGCAGTTACAAACAGGACCAACAGCTTAAATTACCTTTCGAAGGACGGAACTGCTCGAGATTTCAATATTGACTCCATGATTGATCCATGAAAGTTGCTTTGTTCGTTTGTTGAGCTCCTCGTGATAATTTTGGTAGGTCTCCCTTAATACCACAGATTAATAATTTCGGTATCTACGATACTAAATACGAGTTTTGGCTCAGCCCATAACGTATTTTACGCCTACAGAGCCAAATCTCAGTTCCAACTCAAACTGAAGCAACAAATACACGATAATACCACCAGTTTTTTATCCTTTAACCCTCCACCGCTGGACAAATGACGGGGCGCCGCTCGCCATCAATCTGCTTATTACCGCGACCTCAAACTAAATCATTTATTGCGCGATCTAAATCTGGCTATTTACTCAACGAGCGGGTCGTGGAGGCCCATCGCTCAGCCGATAGTGGCCTATTGTGCCTGCGAACTTTGAAGGGTTTGACGAGTGGCAATTGTTTGAAAGCGACGAGAATTTTTCATTCGATTTTTGAAATGGCCTACAGTTTTTCTTGCAGCAGTCAAAGCATTAACTATCCTTTTTTCTGTATTTCCGTAACCAAAGTTTTTTTTTATACAACTAGATGACAAACAAGCTGACGGCTCAGCTGATGGTAAGCGGTAACCGCCGCCTATAGACACCTGCAATAACAAGGGAAAATCACTTGATATTGCAGATGCGTTGTCATCCTGAGGCCTAAGATGAAATGCCATCCATGCCCAGTAATTACTACTACCTTCTCACTGGCTACCTTTCCCTTCAATCTGAAACACAGCGAACTGTTTCACGGCTGAAATAAGAAAGGCGGTGGTACCTACCCAGACGACCCTACATACGGGTCTACCACCTTGTAACCAAAGTTTTCATTCTAGACTTAATTTTAAAGGTCTGCTCATCACATACCTAAATCTAATGTGATTAACACCGATTGGTATGCCGTTACTTTATTATATACGACTAGGGTGGCCCACTTTACGGTAAGCTACTCACGAGTTGTCACCGTAGGTAGCCTATAGACGCTCGTAGCACCTTGAGCACTACTAACGCGTTGTCACCATAGTCTATAGACGCTCGTTGCACTGATACTCAGTGCATTACTCAGCACTGTATGCCCTATAAAAATAAAAAAGTGTTGTGTTAACAGCAGTATAAGAGATGGGTCTCCCTGCTCCCAATGTAGCGCTTTTCAGGGAGCTCTGGCTACTTTGTTCACTACTGGAAGACAATACTAAAAGTTGTGTTTTTTTTTGATGACAGCATGGGTGAGTACTACCCTATGAGTATCCCTATCGTATTGCAGTTCAGTTACACTGTATTAAACTATTGATTACATGATAAACAAGATTATTGTTTAAAGAAAATCCCCGTCGGTCGGTATATATAGCACATACCTAAATCATAATTATACCTGAAATAAACACAGCAATGCGATCTGTTTTGAGGGCAGTACTTACTTCTTAGTCATGATTCATATTTATAAAGACAGTAATGATGTAATTGTATTTTAAATTGTTTAATTTTTGTTTCCTGTTCTTATTAATGAAAAAATATAATTCTGTGATTGACCAACAAACTCAATCTATCTTATTTATCTTTATCTATTGTTGATGAGACGTGCATCAATCGAAATTCGGATTGACCCATCTGGGATCACGCATGTCGAAAGTTGCTTTGCTTGTCAACGAAGCCAGAGCTCTCAAATCACTACGCTATCTCCAGTTCACTCCTAAATAAATACCAGTTGAAACACAAGGGTAATTAAAACAAAAGCAGGCGATTTAGTCGTAAAAGATGACGAACAGTCCATAAATCATGGCATCCATCTCGTTCTTGCATAAATCCTCGTAAATTGTCGTGCCCATACTAAATACACAATGCAGTAACCAAAGTTTATTTAATATCTTTGTGTAAAGACTTTCTGACCAAAATTCGACTGTAATAATATTATCATAATCAGACTATGGGATCATTCTTCCTTTCTTCATCTTATTAAACTTCTTCATAGATTTCTTCATAATTATTGAACTTAATTATTGATTTCTTTTACAAATATATCCCTTATGTAGAAGTGTAAAAGGACGGAAAAACCTTGCCAAGGTTCTTGTTCCTTCTACTTAGAACAAAACTTCTGGTAAACTTACGAACAAGAAGTTTGGAATGGACGTTCTACAAAAATATTGACATTTACTTCAATTTTTATTTTTAATTGCCAGCATAGGAGACAGGTTACCCTCTTCCCAACATAATAAGTTTATCCTTGATAGTCTTTGACGACCTGACTCGAGGCAGGAATACATCGCTACAAAGTCACGGTAGGAAAATATAGGTTCTTTTTGTTTTCTAAGATAGAACCATGTTTAATGCCAATACTAATCCCTGTAAATGAGCTGTTTATTCTTATCCACCTCTGAAGACTTCGAAGTTACCCCATTCCACGCCTTTGGTTTATATACAAAGCACGTTAAATGACTCAACACCACTTGATGTGAAGCGGCAAGAAGAGTCCATATGCTAAGCCGGCTAGTGCAGTTTAGACACTGCTCTAGCAGCCTCCACCTTGCCAACCCAAAAGGTGCCTTTTCACGCCTCTTTTGAAGTAACCCATGTTATAGAAAGGAGGAAACATATGTGCCGACAAAGAATAACAAGGTCTGGAAGTAAGAAATGTCTTCGTGCGTGATGTTGAGGTGGAGACAGTGAATTGATGACCCCGAAAACCGCCATGCGTGCTCGCGAGTAGGAAGGGGGAGATGGGTTACGGTCAAAAAGCTCTTTAGAATACTCTTCGTGATATGGCCGATAGAATGAGCAAAGCATGCAATGTCACGACTCACGACGCATTTTCCTTTTGCTTCTTTGACGTTGTTTGATATAAAAAAGCCACTACGCCACCGGGAACCTAAACATAGATAGGTATATACACCTACGCGGCTATCGAAACCGTTACTTATTTGTGGGGCTGCGCCTCTGGCCGAAGGGGGCTGAATCATTAATTTGATGAAATAAAACAAAACGTCAGTTTAATTGGCGGCCATTATTAGAGGCGGAGTGACAGCGTCGCCTCGGCCGTCGTTTGTCTTGCTGGGCTCAGGGGTATAAGACGAGGTTGACATACGGGAGTGAAGTCTGCAAAGAAATAATACAGGATAATCAGGGCCTTTTTCTTAGTAAAGAAAACGCCATAAATATAAGCTATCAACTGTTAATGAAATGTCAAGCTTCCTTTATTTTAAGGAGAAGGTAAACAGTTATATCTTTGATACATTCCGTGTGTAGTCGGCATTCCGGTAGTACCTACTTTCACAGACGTTGTGTTGGCAAGAAGAAGTATTGCTAATTTCTTGTGAAGTGCGCATTATGTTGTATTGTTAAAGTGCAATATAGAGTCTACTAAACAGGTTAGTGACGACAATAAATTAAAACATGGGCTATATCAGTTCTGTTAATTACTAGTTAATTAGTTACTTACATGGGCTATATTTAGCTAAGTTGGAAATAATATAACATTGGCTGAATTATTTCATGGAAATGTTATAAAATTATCAAATGAATAAGTAGTAAGTAGTAATTGTATTTGAAAGTAGTAACACATTTTTATGAAATAATATAGCCCATGTTTTAATTTATTGTCGTCATCTGTATGTATTAGGTTTATAAAAGGAAATTCAAAGACTTTTCCACCAATCATCAACGTAAGCCGGGAATCGAATTGGAAAATGTCTTCTAGTGGAAGAATTGCAGCAGGACCAAGACCTGCCTAATGTCCCCGTAGCTGTCTAGTCAACGACAAAAGTAAATGATATTTTTGACAATTCTTAACATTCCTACCTAGTACCGTCCTATTAGTTAGATGTTTGAAATTTCAATTTAAAAATAAAAAAGAGACAACAGCTCATCCCACAAATTCAATAATGTAACATTTAATATTCAGTTTGTAATTCAAACCCGTATGTCTCCTCCACCTGAAACACCGCTCACATTCAAGGGTTTTGAGTGACGTCTCGTCCATCAAACCGCGTCCTAACCCTAATCATGCCTAGCACTACATCGCTGCTTCTATTCACTTCTGTTTCACACAGCATTAAACTTAAAACGCAACGAAACATCTGCTGCTTAAAACATCGCTTTTCAATTAAACTCCATCGCTGTGTTAGGTTTCCATTGCTGCGGCAACGTATATATAACTGATTGTTACCTGTACGGAAAAGGTAATGGAAGTGTTTGATTGAGTTACTTCGTTGTTGTCATGTTGCGTCGTCGTTCTGTTGGTGTGGAAAGTGCGTAAAGGCGACGGATGACGTCATTATTGTGATTAAGGCGAGGTTCCCCAAGAGTTAAGACGTCCCGTTGACTGATGCGCAAGGGTAACGAACAAAGGTTTTATGGTTGTGTAATTAATGCCCAATGATATTTCATGGCGTTTAATTTAAATATTTATTAATAATGGACGATTTTATAGCAACATCTTTGTTACAATTGTTTGCTTTCATCAAGTTTGATGTCGTCACATTAAAAATTCTCTTTTATTGCGATCCTTTTTTATTGTGGATGACAAACTTTTTTTTATTTCTTAAATATAAAGTATGACAACTATAGTACTTATACCTGCAACTAATAGATAGATTAAGTAATTGAAAACGACCCGTTATGTACAAGCCAACGTAAATAATCAGCATTTTTATTATAGGTAATTAATTAATTGTCAATTCACCTAAATGCGGTTGCGTACACATCATCTTTTAAACTTATTATTTATTGAATAAACGAGTTTACCATAGCAGCACTCTAACGGGTCGGTTTATTTACCACTGCTTGGAGTAACCCCCATAACAAGCATAATAGGGATGTTGCTTGAGTTTCAATATGACGCAACTTTTCACAAATTTGGAAAATACACGCCACTGTTATCCATCACAGACTTAAAAGTTATGGAATATTATTGAATTTGTAAGGTTTAGAAATTTTATTTAAATGGTTAATTTTTTATCCAAAATTTATCAAAAAATATAGTGATATTAGATTACTTGCGTCAGTTAATAGAGCTATTATTATGACTACTTTTTTATACCACTAAAGTATCAATCAAGCATACGGCCCACCTGATGGCAAGCGGTGCCTATGGAAATAATAACAAACTTATCACATAGGTCTTATTTATTTCAATATTCCCATACATTAATTAGTAATATAGGAGAACATGAGACGTCAACTGTTCCGTGGATTTTCCATGGAGCGTTTTTCGAAGATGCGCAGCAACGCATCAAATGTACCTACTACTGTATCTATCAAACTATTGATCTTAGACATACTATTTCATTTGCAATATTTCTTTATAAGTTTTTTAAATATTATTTATGAATTAAAAAAAATGTTGACCACCCCATTGTGACCTAACGCTTCAGTAGTGGCCTAGAATACCCACCGAATACTTATGTATGGGCGCGGGAACAAAATTGCTATCATTTTTGTTTTTTCTGCGTTTGCATGACATTTCATATCAGGAAACGAATAGGTAGATATAAATTAGAGAAATATTTAAACTAGAATAATTTCACGTCCTGAGGCGAGGATCGAAACCGCGACCTTTCACAATCCGGGCGACTGCTCTAACCATCTGAGCTACCCAGGACTTGGGATAAACCTGTAAAATTCTTCTAGTCTATCTGTATTTGCGTTATAAGCTAACCTACAATATCGATATGTTCTATTTCAACATCCGAAACGAGTATTTTTACAAATACCTACGATTCGGTTAAGTTGGGGCAGTGCTTTCAAATATTCTTAATTTTTATTTTAATATTAATATAAATATTTGAAAAATTATTTAAGTACTTATAAAAATATCTAAACTAGAAAATAAATTCACGTCCTGAGGCAGGGATCAAACCCGCAACCTTTCACAATCCGGGCGATTGCTTTTTATAAGTAAATAATTTTTCAAACATTTATAATAATGTTAAAATGAAAATTAAGAATAAGTCGATATAATTTTAATTTAAATATTTATTATGCCATTTTTTAAAAATTTCTATGTCATACATAATAAATTCTTTAGTATCATACCAAAAAATGTACTTTGCAAAGCATTGTTTATAACTAGCTGTCCCAGCAAACTTCGTATCGTATGATGGCATGATATCATGTTAAAATAGCAGTCTGCTAAATTTACATTTATCAAACCCGCGAACTGTCGAATGTGTGAAGTTAAAAAAGTTGTTAAGTTTTCTGAATCATCCAATATTATGCGGAACGTTCTTAATTTTTCTTTCCGTAAGAACCTTGTAAAAAGTATAAAGACTTTGAAAAAAAAAAAGATGAATGAAATCTTTAAAGTAGGTACTTCTCAAGTTATGGCCAACACCACCAAGGGAAACAGGGATTCATTTTTAAATTTATGGACTACTAATATTTTTCAAATATATGTAAAAAACCTATTATAATAATAATATTCATACACTCACACCTATTATCTAGTCCAAAGTGATAGTCCAAAGTAAGCATCATTAAGAGCTTGTGTTATGGATACTAGATAACAGAGAAATAATGATAAGAATGTGTTTATAAATAATAGAAATATACTATATAAACATCCATGACTCGTAAAAAATGCTCGTACTCATCATACAAACATTTGCTCCTACAGGGATTCGAACCCGGGGCCTCTGGACCGAGTAGCCTCTATAGCAAGGAGTACAGACCGCTCGACCAGCTGGTCGTCTCCTATACCTATTTAGAATAAGATTATTACAATATGTTCAACGTCATGTCGCGAACTGGTGACGAAGGACGTAAAGATGCAGCGTGGACAGGCCTCCAACAAGGTAGACCTATGGTCTGGAGACATCACAGGTAGCCGATTGAGGCAGCGAGAATCGATCGTCGTCGTGGAAATTTTAGAGAAGGCTTGGTCCGTGGTGGGCGTCTTAGCCCAGCAGAGGACGTCTATCGGCTGAAATCGTAAAGCGTTATGTCGGAAGCAAGGCGACTCATCTCCTATTTATTTATTTAAGGTACAGCAACAGAATGGACGGGCATTACTGGGCATGGACGGCATTTCATCTTAGGCTCCAGGATGACAACGCACCTGCAATATCAAGTGATTTTTCTTTGTTATTGCAGGTGTCTATAGGCGGCGGTAACCGCTTACCATCAGGTGGGCCATCAGCTTGTTTGTCATCTAGTTGTATATAAAAAAAATACAAATCACAGCGTACACGTAAATTACAATTACTTGAAAATTAAACAAACAGTTAAATTTGCCCTCCGATCATAGATGAACACAGCATTAGCTTATTTTTATTTTATACAACTAGATGACAAACAAGCTGACGGCCCACCTGATGGTAAGCGGTTACCGCCGCCTATAGACACCTGCAATAACAAGGAAAAGTCACTTGATATTGCAGGTGCGTTGTCATCCTGGGCCTAAGATGGGCTTATTCTGCCGCATTTAAATTAAATATACTATATATTTAATTTAAATGCGGCAGAATAAGCCTATCAACATGACTCTTTATCTTTATTTTTACAGGAAAGGCAAAGCGTGAGCAGTGACTAAGGTTCTATGAGCATCTATAGGCTACGGTAACAACGCGTGATTAGTGCCTAAGGTGCTACGAGCGTCTGTAGTGCTACAGTAACAACGCGTGAGTAGTGCTCAAAGTGCTACGAGCTACGAGCGTCTGTAGGCTACGGTAACCATTCACCATCAAGCGGACCGTACCTTTGCCAGCGTTTTTGTATATAAAAAGAAGTATAAGCCTATTACCAACCCAAGGAAAAATGTTTCTTATAGCTAATATGAATGTCAAATTATAAAGCGATTGTTATCGCTATCGTTGTTAGAAAATACGGGCTGATAAGATTCCTAGGTAGTTTACTAGGTAGGCCCGTGTGTAGGTCGACTGGCTAGTTACCACCGCCTTTCTTATTTCAGCCGTGAAACAGTTCGCTGTTTCGGATTGAAGGGAAAGGTAGCCAGTGTAATTACTGGGCTTGCAAGGCATTTCTTCAGACCTCAGGATGACAACGCAACTGCAATACCAAGGGATTTTTTCCTCGTTATTGCAGGTGTCTAATAAAAAGTAGTACTTACCTATAATTATTATTAATGCCTGAGTATTCTACAGTTGAAAGCACATCAAGCATAACAGTTTGAACCTAAGACCGCCCTTACTTTTCTTAGAGATAGAAGCGGCTTTCGTAGTGAAACTGCTATACTATGCACTATCGTCTGTACAATTGGCCCAAGGTTCACCTGAAGCGTTGAGCTTAAGGTTCTTCATCAGTGGAGTAACTTGTGTGCGTAAAGTACTTATAGAGAGCAGTGATCATGTAACTATGTGTTTCGACTCTAATTACTACGCTAATAAGAAGTAAGAAAATAAATGTGTGGAAAAAACAAATATCTCGACTGTTACTATTCCATTTTTCTTTGTAGCTTTCTCTCTCACACTCAGACACACACACAAAGAGACACACGCGCGTCATGTTTTTATTATTTCTCATGTCTGACAAAATTTGTTGTGTGTCTTTGGGTATGTGGTTGTAGCTTTAAACTGAAATTGCCAGGAATCAGAAGATAAATAAAATAAACATTTAATGTATGTAACATATATATTTCTTTGAGCTTTTAATTGCATTTTGAAATACAACATAAAATATTAAATAAGATTATTAAATTTGGTAAAATCAATATTTCAACACCATTTTTTTATTAAAGAATGAGCAAAATTCTCTCATCAGAGCTATAGCGTATACATAATATTTGTCGTATGTTTCATTATTATCGATAAAATGATAGGTTTAAGATTTTAAATTTTATTCCCTGGCCACCCACGACACAGCCGCAAGCGCAACTTTTACAAAAGAAAACAAAGAAAAGTCTTATATTCAAACATCAAAAATACTATTGCATCTTATTTAAGAAATACTTGATTTTTACGTATTTTCTCCACAATAAAGTCCAGATTACGATACCACTGTGTGTTGAGTGGCCAGCGGTGTCGCGATGTCTCGACATATTGCGACAATACAATACACAGTTTACAATATTTTTTTTATTAAATATAAAAGAGTTTTTCACTCACATGTACCGTATATACACATCGTATAACTGTCGTTACATTGGAAGATACCCCTCATTATATCTGAATGTCTAAACGTATACAATGTAGTTTAATCCTTTCAAAGTAAAGAACAGTATAATGTATCACTTTTTAATATTAGCTCGGTTTCGACAACCAGTCAATATGCGGGTATAATGGTATACAAGAGTTTCACAGACGTAGGTCACCTAATATTATGTACTTAACACTAAATAATAAATAGCATACTCGCCTTGAGAGCGCACCTACAGCGTATTTTACACTAAAGAGATTGTTTTATGTGTTCTCTGTCATACTTATGTACAACACGAACTGAAAATGGTGAGATTGGATCTCCGAGATTGCCATCGACGGATCTCTGGCTCCACAACGCAAGATAATCTTCAAAATATACAAAAAATAATAAACTAAAGACCTCGTTAACCCTAACTCTGATTCACATAAAAATTAAGTAACATAAAAAGATATTGCAACGATTTTTCCATTAAAATACTGAAAGGGACAACGGACCGATTGCCAACGGCCTAATTCAATCACATGCGAAGGCGAATTGCAATTAAACATTACGAATGTACCGCTTTTTAGATTATTAGCAAAAAATATACATTTACAAGAGATCGAATCGAACTTTATGACTTAAATGTGACTTACAATATTTACAATTATCGAAATGGAATTATAACGTAGTGTGGAAGAAAAGCGCGGCCTCTGGCGGCCTCCCAACAACAGTACTTCACCTAAAGGCAATATTTTGAAAATATTCTCTTACATCTATACGAACGTAAGACGTTTGGCGTATACTTAAGTGGCTAATTGTTAATTACACTAACCGAACTATGCGGTGAACTCTAACAATAATTACCTAAATAGTTAAATTGGCAAAGAGTTTTGAAATACTTGGCGTCGCCGGTGCGACCTAACCCTAGCAAGGTTTAACGTAGCAGGATATGGTATCATCACAACTGATGGCCCGTCAGACCCTATGTACACTCTACACGTATTTACTGGATAGCTGCTTCGCAAGTTCCGTATACTTCAGAAACTTGGAGTGGGGGCTCTCGTCAAATGATTGCGAGGGACTTCGCGGGTCCTGGGGCGACGCCGCATTGGATCCACTGCTCTTGTGGGTGCCCGGCGACGATGCAGCCGGTGGAGCCTTCATCGGGACCGGCTCCGGCAGTGCGCCATCTTTCACGAAATGCATTTTTGACAAGTGGTGTCTGTACGCACCTTTGGATATGAATGGAGTGTCGCACAGAGCACATTTCATAATAGAATCCGTGACTACGGCATCGTTGCAAGCCCAACTGAACGTCAAAATGCTGGGCGGACCCGCGGGGGAAGGCGCCGGCGCAGGGGCTCTAGCAGGATTGTTTTCAGTTTTATCGCAAAGCTTTTGTAGGGCGGCCAAGGGATGGCTACCACCGCGACGAGACGAGCTTGGCTCATTTGAAGATCCCCCACCGGCCAAGTTGTCGAACATAGACGAGAGGGCACCTAAGCTAGAAGCTGGCTTCCTCTCAGAACCGGGAGTGTGCCCGGAGCGATCACTGGCGGGACTACGGGGACTAGCTGCAGGGCTCGGGCCCTCACTCTCACGTTTAGCGATGGCGGGCTTTACGTCATCCTCAGCCGTACTACTCGGCCGCGGAGGATCGTCATCGTCGTCTACTTCGGTTTTTACCCGCACCGCCTGACTACTTAGATCGACACCGTTCTCTCTCTCCTCTTCCTCGGCGACCTCCTTTTTTATCCGAATCTCCGCTGGACGATCTTCGGAAGCAGGAGTTTGCGAGCCGCGCGTGTCGGGCGTGGTACGAGGAGTCATGTGGTACGCGTCTAGCTTCCTATCAGGAGTAAGCGATTCTACTCTACTACCGCCTCGCTCTGACATAGAACTAGATTCGCTACCACTACGTTCCCTACGCCCGTAGCCTTGTTGGTGGTGATAGTTTCTCAGCATGTTCATAGTTTGCGGATCTACTAATGGCTTCGTATAGTCTACACTCTCGTCTATACCTAATCTCTTCAGAATACTTGAACCGATCGGCGCGTGCGACGCTCCACCGGGCATTCCGGGAACTGAGTGTCGCGATCGAGTATCGAAGCTCTTTTCTATCAATTGTTCTATGGCATTGAGCACCGAAGGGGATGAGCTTTGGTCGTTGCTCGCGTTGGGGTCTTTGGAACTCGGAGAGGAATCGGTCACGGACGACGGGGACCGATGGTGAGCCGAACCAGGGGATGGCTGCTCGTCGTTGATACTCTTACGCCCGTCGCGACCTGTTGGCGTGATGTGCCCGGGCACGTCTGGAGGGATAATGTTATTTGAAAGTAGAGCGCTCTTTAGAAAATTCCTTTGGCTATTAGACATTGGTGCGCCTATGCATTGTCTTATGTGCTCGACGAATACAGCAGTCTCAATTTTATCACCGCATTTTTCGCAAGTAATTCTACTACCAGTCCCGAAGTCCCTGATAGGCTTGCCCATAGGAACCCCGTTGCCCTCGCCATTTTTGAATTCATGTTGCGCTCTTTCTAGTTCGAGAAGTTTCCTAACCGGTAAAGATTTCTTTCGTTTTTCTCGCGTTTGTCGTCGCCTACCACCGCTTTCAGTTATAGATCGCATTATGTGCTCTTTGTAATGAGAATTCTTAACCATATGATTGCTCAATTCTTTCAAGGAACTAAATGCTTGATCGCAGACTTTACAAGTTAAAACCGCGCTAACGTGACTACTGGTGCCCGTAGTGGGCGGGGTCGTGTTGTTGGTACCAGGTGCACTAGAATTAGAACCTTTACCGTCATCTGACGACTTCCACGAAATAATTTGCTCTTGCGATATAATATTCGTATAGTGTTGAGTTCGCTGCATGTGGCTTGTCATTTCTGCCAACGATCTAAAGCTCTCAGCACACCACATGCATTTTAAAATTTGCCTAGTTTGCTCTGCGCCCTTACCCAGCCAGACATCCTGGCCGCGAACTAACTTTCTCGGAATTGGCATATTTTCTTTTATTAACATATTTAAATCGTTCTGGTTAGGTTTCGAAGAACTGCTGGAAGATGATGAGTTGTGCGAAGGTGTTGAGGGTGAACTAGATGGAGGCTGCAAAGAATGCGGCAGAGGCGCGCCGCCCGGTGGTGGCACCGGCACATTCACACCGCAGTGCTTCGCTTCTTTCATATGTACAGTTAAGTCAGCTAGAGAATTGAAGCTCTTTTTACACCAAACGCATTTAAGAACGTCTTTAGTCTGGTCGGCACCTTTGTTCAACCAATGTGATTGCCATGCTGAGTGCCTGGCGGCAGCATTGGGTGCTAAACCTGCCCCCAAAGCGGCACTTTGGACTGATCTAAACAGTTCTTCACCACCGAGTCTGCTCAATTCGCTCATTTTTTCGAGCGCCTTAGTGGCGTCACTAGGAGTGGGCGTTCCATGTTTCAATTTACCGTTCCAGTCAGCTGGCACGCCACCTTTCGGCGATAAGCTCGCCGCAGCAACTGCAGCAGCGAAGTACGGTAAATGTGGTGCCACAGGAGTGGTCCACGGCGAAGGGGCAGGTTTGAAATCTGTTGACCTAGAGCTCTTTCTCGTCGGCACCGGAGAAGGTGATTCTGCCGGACCCCTTTTCCTAGTGCCGACTGACAGATCGAGCGGACCGTTCTCATTCTTACTGAGGTTGACAGCGTCGTCTGCGTCTTCGTCATCGTGGGGGGAGTCGCTGCGCTTGGTGCTGAAGTCTAAGACGGCATCGGCTCGTTCGGAGTCGGTGTCTTCTTGGCAAGACATAAGGAGACGTTGCTGGGCGGCTGCTGCGGCAGCGGCGCCTAGGTAGGCTGCTACCGCGGCTGAGTGTGGCGGGAGAAGGGCGGCGGGCAACGCCGCTGGGAGGGCGGCCGTCAGCGCGGCGGGCAGCGGCAGCCCTGGCCCACTGCGCCCGGAGTACATCGAATCATTGGAGGGACATCGTGGCGCACCCGACGACTCCCGCGAAAGACATCTCGGGCTCTCCCTGTAGACAATGCAATTGAGACCTTAGATTGACATTTTTCACTGACATAAATATCCTTACAACGGAAAATTCAAGATTTCGATGTAATTTGAAGATGAAAGTCATTAGGAATAAAATTAGTACGCGAGTTTGCCGCAGGACTTCACTACAAAATCACATTAACCAAATTTGCTTTTTCTTGCTTTAGGCATGCAGCACAATATCTATCTGGTGAAACTTATGTCTGCTCAAATTAATTTTATAAAAATAATATAAAATTATTAGGAATAATAATATCCAACATGGTTCTATTATTTCTTTCATTTTCAACCACGATTGTTGTTGAATAAGACTGGTTGGACTGATAAGTCCAATGGCGCATCCTAAACAATAGGGTAATATTTCAATTAAAAAGGAAATAAAGTCTGTAATGAACAATACATAAACGCTAATGATTACAAGGCAACGGATTAAATACTAAATCAATAACTTAGATACGAGTTTATCTTCATTACTCTTGGAATTCTGATATCCATGTTTGATAATTTATTGTAACAGAAAGTGGAAACACAGCCCACAGTATTGTACAGCGTATAAAAACAAAAACCAGTTTACAAATGAGAATTGATTCAACCAATCTTATTATTGAACGTTGATGAACCAATATTTGTAATGATGTAACGCAAACAAAACGACTTAATTCAAATTAAAAGTTCTTAATATTTTAGGATTGGGACAAAAACTCTGAAAAGTGGGAACCAAATAACTGAAGAGACGAATACCTACTAATTTTATTTTTAACGTGACGTTTTAAATTTTTAGTTCTTGTAGGAGTATGTTTTATTAAAAGCAGGATTTGAACTAATCAGAATCTAATTTAGTTTACTTTTACAAAATATTCAATTGATAAAGTTTAAAACACAAGACAAGTGTAAAAAGGAAAAGAAGAATAAACAATATTTGACTTCACGCTCATTTAACAAATCAACCATTATTAGTTACGTGCTCCAAATAATGATGAGTTATGAAAAGAAAACATTTGATCAAACAAGCGACATACCTCACGTGGTCGGGCTCGACAATCATTTTGGACGAAATTTTTTCAGCGTATCCTTAACGTGAAGGACAGAACAACTCTCGAATCCATCAAACAACACTTGAGTTCGAACACAAATTTAAGAGACAACTCTTTATATGACTTCTCAGAATAGGATAGAACTGTAAACACGTCGCGAAAGACGCGCCGCGATCGGCGGCCGAGAGGGTAATGCGCGGAGCCTGCGGCGGCGGCGGTGGTCCCGCGCGGAATGAGGCGCCGCGTGATTTACGACCCGCCTGCAGCGCCCCCGCCCCGCACGCCCCTCGCCAGAGTGAGACAGCTGCCACTACGACTCCCCGCGCGGCCGGAAAGACAGAGAAAGCTATCCGTATTCAGTTTCGAGGGGTGGCGCTGCGTAATGCAAGCGTGCGTGCGATGCGCGAGGTGGACGTGCAGTGACGGGCGATCGTTTTGATGACAGCCGTCTGACACAGTGGAGCTACTCCGCATAGCTGACTCACCGTCTTAACGCCAATGAAAAATGTATAGATGAACCTTGACGACCAATAGGCGCTATAAGATTTTAATGAGCTTTAAGACACTAACTTTCAAACATTACCTTCACACGTTTACTCTGACAATAAGACCAAGATGTAAGTCTCGGGGGCTTAGAAGATTGGCCGGACAGGGTTGACGGCGTTGACAAGGAAATGGCGCGTTAACAAAAAGCCGAGACGAGTCCTTTTAACAACACCGGGACAGACAGGGGACGAGGACGGATTTACGCGTATCATGAACAGATTTCCTGCTTTGACAAAGAGGGCAACGCAAAGTTACTTTAGTGACAATAAAGTTACAAGGTGAAAATACATTCAAATAAGGTAGACGATTGTAAAATTTGTAAATATAGGTGGAACGAAGTCATCTAGGTGCTAACCAAACTTTGGGCGAATTCGGCTGCCCATGTCACATTTATTCATGCCAAGTTCATTCAGAATTTGAATCGTCGTTTAATCACTTGAAACAGCAATCTAATAACGAAATCGCGCCGTCACTCTCAACGTTCAATAGTGTAATCGTGATTTGACAGAAATTAACTAAATCCCAGATCGAGAGTAACTTTCAAAAAGTTTTGAACAAAATCGCCAGCTGTTTATGGCTTCCTATAAGCATTAGTCGGGTGCGGGTCAATCAATCACTCGTGTTTATGTGACAGGTATTGTGCTCTCTTTCACTCGCGACGTGCACGCGATCCAAATAGCTTAGCCCAGGGAACTTCTTGATGATTTTTCGGACTTTTAGCAGATAGTGAGAAATTTGTACCATCGCCCACTGCTCTGTGTACGTTTTGATGACCCTGCCTGACATGTGCGCCAAGTTTACGTCGTGCTAGGGACACCTGACACTGTTTGAATAATTTCGCAGTTACAACATGAATTTTAAAACCGAGCACAGATGTCTTCGTCGCAATAAAGCGTAGTAATCTATTGCAGTTCCGTCACACGAATATGCGTAGGTAACAAAAGTTTTAGAGTTGTTAAATCATGACAGATTGTCGTCATCAGTTATGATAGTAAATCTAATTTTATCGAACAAGTATGAGGATTAATTACTTATAATTACAATCTGCTTATTATAAAAATGACCCTGAATAGAATAAGGATTATCAACGACATGTGACTCCTAGATGTTTTGTCAATTACGTAATGAAAAGAAAATAGACTATAATTATATTTATGTGAATAATTACTTAAAATTTTGGACTAGAAGCTACGGCAATCATATAATATTTGATTATCATAGGGAAGATCATCTGCATTTTTTTAGAACTAGAGTACCTACGTTACACAAACCGTAAATAGCTAGCTATTATTAGTAAAATGCAGAATTCACACACAAATACTTGCCTACATAAATAATTTTTGGTATAGTTAATTTTATTATTATTGTGAAGTCTCAGTTTATTTTAGATAAAGATCACGAAATTAAAATTTGTGTTAATAGTGATATACCTAAGAGCGCTGTGGATTCGAAATCTAAACAATAGACCCTGAGGGTAGATCTTAGTTCAGTGCTTATGATTGATGAGGACTCTTCACTGCAACTAATTGACAGTGATGGAACATCCAACGTGGTAACCTACCAAATACTGCACCTCTCTAAAACCATATACCGTCGTAAATCAAAACCACTAAGACTGGAATTTGTTTGAATGTTTAAATCTGATACGAATTTCAATTTTGGTCACAGAAATCGTACCTGTCGTCTCACCGGACGCGCATAGATAAGGAGTTTTACAGTTTTTTGGAGAATTTGAGATTAATTTAATATTATTAAAGAAAAATCGTATTCATCATAATTTTTCAATCTTAATAGATAATTTATATAATAGGTAAATGATACGAAAACCAAACTTATTTACTAAGAAATCAAAAGGCCAACAGCAGCAGATGAGACCTTTGCAATATTTGAATACCTATTCTGACAGAAAAAAATGTATTTTCATTAATGTTTATTGTTTTCATATTATGTATCGTTAGTTTCAAAGAATATCAATGTATATAAGTATATTTAGGACTAACAATTTGGCTGTAGCTCAACAAAATTATCTTTTAGTACAGTCTTTATCAATAAAGTAAATAAACTAAAATTGTCATTATTATTATTAATAAATATTATATAAAAATAAATTAAATCTCCCAACAGGTAAAACTCTTCAACTAATTAGATCAGGCCCATACTGTATGTCTATAAATATTTATAATAATATTCCCAATAAAATAAAGGACATTCAAACAATAAACCCATTTATAAAAAATCTAAAAACATATCTCTCTAAAAAGGCTTATTATAAATTAAATGAGTTCTATCCAGATAAAGATAAATAATAAACTTATGATTGAAATGTAACATACTTAAATTTGTGTCTCTCTATTAGATAAGTGTCGCTCTCTTAAAATTGCAGTGCCCTTGCAGGGTATCACGTGCTCAATGTTTTGAAAGAATCTTTTACCACCATAATGTACCATGTGACAAGCAATAAATAAATAAATAAAAATAATAATAAATAAAAATATCCCATAAATCAAAATTTACGTACTTACGTTTCTCGTACAGAGTAACTATCTCCAAATTGATGTAAAAAATAAATTTTTCGAGCTTATCGTGTCGACACCCGGTGTTTCAACTGTATACTCGTAGAACAATAGTGTTTGTTTTGTTCGTAAAATGTAATTTATAATGAATTTCTTGGTCATTTGACATACATGTGTATGTTTGAATGTATGACAGCGATTAATGGCTCAACGTTTGTTCCGACGTTTTATTGAGTTTCCTTTTATGTTCATCACTTGTGTAAATATTAAGCAATTTGTGTAGCATTTCAAAAATAATTAAACGCGACAAATTACGTTGGCAAGACATGTTTTCTTAAGTCGTCACTGTCGATTAATGTAAGTCATTAAATATGGTATTCAATGAGTCAAATTAAAAGGTGTTTGGTTTTGCCGTCTATTTCGGAAATATGAATACTTGAATAGTTATTCTTTGAGTAGAAAACAAGCACACCACCACATTAACTTTAAATTCTCTTGTGGAATCTAAGCTATTAGTCTATTAGATATAGAGAAATAAGTATGCCAACATCTGTTTAACTAAGTATCAATCATATCAGATTTGAAAGAAAGAAAGAAAGAAAATGCGTTTATTTGGCACATATCACACACAAGTATTTCTATGCCTTATCGTTCCTTGGGCAGTTCAGAAGTGTGGACAACTCTGCTCAACACTTTTATAAGGGAATAAAGTTATGGAACAGTGTATTATGAATATCTAGGCCACGAAGTCTTAAGTTTTTTTGCTAGAGTTTGGATGTCAAATCACGAGTCGACGTTTGTGATTGGGTAGCGAAAGTTTTCAATTATCTTACTGCCAATCAGATGGCTTCAAATTTGATTTAACTTTGATCTTTCACTGTGTACTGCAATATCCATCAGCGCATTATCCAAATACTTACTAATTTTAAGTGGAAAAATACAAACAATTTCGATAAACATCCCATTATGGTTATTTTATAAGGTGTAACTAATTTAGCAATTACGTCATGTAGAAAACTATCAATACTTACAACACAGTTTAAAAACAACAGTCTCATTATAACCTGACATCAAAATACAAGTACAGGTTATTGATATGATTTAAGTCATGATAGTAATGCTACAACGAAACGAAATGAAAATTGAATCCGCTTCAGATTTTATCGGACTTACAATAATTAATGACTATTAATTTACATTATCAGTTATTATCACTTATAATTATTACTGCTTGGGAAATACACTTGGTCAATATGTATCGATAATGAGAAGGCCAAATTATCCTTCTTCACGCAGATACTCTGAACTTAGTGACTACCTCACCTCTTGTAGCAGGTACTAGTGTATTCATTTATATTATTGGTAATGATAAAAAAGTTGATATAGTAGTATCAGAATACCCAGTCTGTTACAGTGTAGATTGTAGAATCTAGCCACATTTCTGGGGTTACTAATCATGTAATGTTTAAAATTAACCATATCACACCGTCAAAGGGTAAAGGACTACTATCAATTTATATTGACAATGACTCCGTTGCTTGTTATTACCTTAACTAAGAATTATAATTATGTGTTATAGTTAGGTTAGTATGTTGCGACTTTTAAAGTGGCACCTGAATTCTGAATTTTAAATTCTCCTAAGTAGTTAAAAAAATATGAGTAAATAATTAGTTTTCTAGAGATATTTTTGTTATTGTTATTGACTAATCAAAAGTAGATTGTTTTCTATATTACAATAAATCAGTTTTATTGGTAGTTACAAAAATGTTTGTCAGCAAATAGCTATTTATCCAATAACACAACTGTCTTGATGGTCGTCATAATAGATGTAGATTGGACGATGCTTATCCATTTACTTGATTTTGTTTTATGGCATGAGTCCATCAACAATGTGGAATTTGTAAATAAACTTAGCTATGTACTTATTCATTAAAATTGGTTTATATGTTGAAAATGAATTCAAAACTGTTTGAAGATATCCTTATAAAATCTTAATACTATCCACGCTATCAAAATGGTTGCAAAAATTTAAAGTCCTCATTAAATCGCGCTCAGCGCAGCTCCCATTATTATTGATTTATAGTTGTCAAATACAGAGAATTCTCCCTAATTCTATTATTTTTTGTTATCATTTCTTACGTGAGTCATCAACAAATGATCATCGATGCGTTCCTAAACAAGAATTGATGAACTGTCAACACTAAGATCGTTTTTACTGCCAGTACCATAACTGTCACTATCGCGTGTCCATTCATTTCAATACGAGCACTAGTTGAATTTTCCAGTTTATTTACACGAATTTCGACTTTACATGCCGGTGATAAATGGTTATGCGGTGGCAATTTTGATTGGTAGTGGCAAGTGTTGGTAGGACAGTTGACAACTAGTAGAGGAAAACAATGGGATCGTTAAAGTGGACACTGTAGAGTGATGTCGAGACCACCGTCAAGTAGACAATGCGTTAACTGCTCGCATTGTGAAGAGGTTACGTCCAGCCTACGCCAGTGTCGACTCGAAATCTTCAACGTGTTTGTCATTTTCAACGAGCGTACCAGAAGCCCATTCAAATATGATGACTTTTATCTCATTAACTTATTGAGTATCCATTCCTAAAAGATATGAATTTCGAAATAAGAACCGGTGTAGGTATATGTCTTGTAAAGCATGTTCATGGCACTCGCGCATCTCAGTGATAATAGTAGTAAATTAATTTATGTGATCTTATAGTGATTTAGTGATCAAGAAACAAAGTAATTTAAGAGCGACACAAAAACAGAATAAGCCTGATTTGATATACAGGAAACGTTTCCATACCAGCCTATAGACATCCCACTGTTGGGTACCGGCCTTCCTACATGGGAAAGTGTTTTCCCATACAGCGTGTTGGTGCTAGCACCAAGACGCTGCACCAATGAAGATTCGTGGGTCAATATAGTTGCATTGCAGGTAATTAGCGACAAAAATCATTTGAAGAGAAGTGTCAACTGCGCTAGTTACTTTGATTACTTAGCCCATTAAGCAACAGCTTTCTGACAGAAATGAAGACTTTGGACTATTTATAGCACCACCACACTTGCCCGATGTGGATTGTTGGGGCAAAGCAGTTGCATTGCAGGTAATTACTGACAAAAATCATTTAAAGAGTCCATCAGATTTCAGACACAATTGATTTTTCAATTGACATAGCCCTTCAGAGGGATAGCGCCGCTTGACAGATTAAATAAGTACATTAAGTATAGAGAGAGTGAAAGTAATCTTTACCTTTCTGCATTAGGATCCTGAATCAGCGTGGCGGGTATGCTGTGCTCAATGTCGTCACGCTCGTCGGGAGCGGGGGAGGCACGGGACGCTGGGGATTCTGACCGGGACGCTTCACCCTCCCGCTCAGTCCGCTCGTCCTGCTCTCCCCGCTCACTTCGCTCTTTCACGCCGCCCTCTGGACTGGTGGCTTCTTCTGTGGACAACAGAAAATGGAGAGTCAGTAATTGACGAATTTCATTTACTACTTGGTACGTGTAAAATTTGTGCGTCATGTAATATCCACTATAATTATTATTATTGCCAGCAAATTCTGCATAATATTTTAATAAATAAGGGTGCAGTGATAAGTGTTGAAAAATATATACTTTATGTCAAGATAATTCAATTTGAGCTTGTATAAGCGGCAAACTTAAAACGAAAAATGAAAGTACCAATAAATCAACTTCTAGGGTCATAAACAATTTAAAGACGAATCATAATAATATTAAATACACGGAATTATAAAAGTCGCTACAGATAGCAACTATCGCTTATAGCAATCCTTCCAACAATATAATAATAAAGCGATACAGACTGATAATGCGACGATAAAATTAGGAAAATTACTTCAAAATGGGGCCATCATTCGTGCACACGAAACATTGCGCAAACAGCATGTGATTAATGATTGATTGGTTATATATTATGTTAGCCATAAAGCACTAGATCAATTATTCAAAGTTAGTTATCTATTGACATAATTCTGAACGATAAATCTATTGATAACGTCCACATTGCCGTTAGCGTTATCGATGCTCCATATAATTACTAGTCCGACGGCGACTGATTTCGCTGTCAAAAAACAAAAGAGAATCTCGGCCCGATTATGTTGTCCGAAAATTCGTCGGTCAAAAAACGTTTTGAAACCGGAGAGCGTACCAAAAGGCAGCGCGGTGGCGTGTGGTCCGCTTATTTCACTGCCCAGTGGTTCGTAAACCGCGTTCTGTTCGCTAATTGATTAAAACGCAGCGTGTCAATCCCGTGTGGACGTCAAAGATGGTTGGACTGTGCCTCGGGCGATTCACTGCAGCAAGCCCATCCAAATAAACCCGATTGCGATCAAAGGAAACGCATCCGCCCCGGCGTCTGTTGCTGACTGCTCTTGAGTCAAATTTAAATGACACGTGCCTTTATCGTGATGCAGTTATTATCTACGCCTGTATATTGGCTTCAGGCGTTAGTTGTAAATACCGACCGGTGATCGAAGCTTTTGATTTCTTAGCAGGTGAAAATTTGAGACTTAAATTATATCTCCTTTATGTATACCAATACAATTCTGAATATTTATTTCATTGGTTTCTCATTCTGCTTTGACAATATAAGAAAAATATATACCTACTGATGTTTCTCTGTCTTAAGGTCCACTAAAGTCGTCTAAAAATATTTACCAAGTCGTCTCTTTACATCTCAAGAAACAGGAAATAATCAAATTCACAACAATGATCACAACTGCGGAAAAGACAGTTACATTTTGTGATTTTAATCCAAATTGCGGCCAATGCTTAAAATTTCTCAACAAAACACAAAGGATGATGAATCAGCATTTCTCTAACAGAAATTACTAAACAATGGATTCATTTCACCTAGATTCGCCGTGAAATTGACTTAACGATTGACGATCGATAATAAAGTGATACGGAAGACAGAATCGATGGATCGAATCGGTCACAATGACGATGAAAACGTCGATGATATCGTCGCATTGAAAATAGATTATATTATCTGTACACGCGCTAGCTATAAAATTATAGTTGAGGTACTACACGTGTATCGCGTTTTTAACAAATTGAAAGGGTTTTTAAACAAAACGGACGTTAAGATAGTACGTACAATATTAGTTATTATTTTTATTATACTCTAAAGTGCACGATTTCCTTATTAAAACACCACTGATACCAAAATTGTCGTTGACAGATAAGCTACGACGGGTAGCTCCTACAATATGGTGAACCAGTCATCACTTATAAGCTTTACATAGGGTTCCAGGTGAGATATGTCACTGTTATCTGCTAATCAATCAACGGCAGATGGCAGAAGTGCAGATACGAGTAGCTATGATATTGATAACGCTTTTGCAATGACTGCGAGTTGACTGTTTAGTTTGAGCTTCACATTCGATAATTTTTCAACTGACGACCGGAGTGGTCTGTGCCCTTTGCTATACAGGGTACTCGGTTAGGGATCACGGGTTTGAATCCTGGTGGGAGAAAATGTTTGTATGATGAGTACGTGCATTTGTTTACGAGTCATGGATGTTTATATGTTTATTTAGTCTATTTGTAATATTTATAAACATATTAATATAATCCCTCCGTTATCTAGTTCCATAACAGAAGCTCTTAATGATGCTTACTTTGCGCTAGATAAAAGGTGTAAGTATAAGAATATTATCATTATTATATTTTGAAAAAAAAAGTTTTAATCAAATACTTGTCATTGTGTTCGATCTACTTTTGATGAATATTTTAGTAGCAATTGAATTTCTTCTATGATATTTTCATCGTTTTCATTATTTTATAAAATAGGTATTGATATTGACTACTTGTTGATACGGTGATTTCGTGATATAGTTTTCAATTGTTTACCATTGTTGTAAAATATATCCTGAGAAAGGAAATAATTTTTCTCACCATGCTAACATTTGAATTGTTTCAGAAAAATTAGCAGACAAAGTTACTTTTACATTTTTACCATTTAATTTTTTAAACTCGCGTCTGAAGGAAGTAGAATATTCCAAATAAAGGCATTTTTTTTTTACTTAACCCTGGCTTGGCTCCCTCTCTCTCTCTCACACAATGGGGTTCTATTAAAATTGTCATATTGCTCCCGGAGGTCTTACGCGGCTTAACAATTAATGTGCCAAAGCAAGACTCTTAAACATGTCCTGGACTCCGATGAACTGCCTAAGCCACATCTAATTTCCTGGGCCACGTCTTGCATCAGCGAGTAGTCGCCTCGTTACCGTCCCGGGGCTGCATTCGACGGGACAAAGCGCCTCTTTGTTCGACGCTACTCCGACTTTCAGCCATCGGAGTTTTTCATTGATTTTGATGATATGTACTTACGTTTTGAAAATAAACTTGTTTGAACGGTTTGTGATGTTCACATTTTAATGTTTGATTTTATACGCTTATGACGCCTAATTTATTGTGACAATTAAAAATATTATAAAGAAACAAAACGATGAAAAAATTATATGGAGCATATAATTTTTTATCGTTTTTTTTTCTTTATTTTTAATGGTTTGTGTTGTGATGTTGATGATATCTGATGGTATCAAAAATTTTCATGCACCACTTTTAGATCATCGGGAAATTTTCTATTCATTTTTAATTTCAACAGGCTTTTTCGATAATCAGCTTACGCTTATTATAATCTGGTAGTCATTAAGAGTCACATGATAAGATTTAATTATTTGATCTCTAACAAGAATTTATTAATAAAACACAGATAGAATCGTAGCTATGTACCAAAGTCAAAACTTTTTCGAGAGTTTTTTTTTAACTAGATGACAAACAAGCTGACGGCCCACCTGATGGTAAGCGGTTACCGCCGCCTATAGACACCTGCAATAACAAGGGAAAATCACTTGATATTGCAGGTGCGTTGTAATCCTGAGGCCTAAGATGAAATGCCGTCCATGCCCAGTAATTACACTGGCTACCTTTCCCTTCAATCCGAAACACAGCGAACTGTTTCACGGCTGAAATAAGAAAGGCGGTGGTACCTACCCAGACGACCCTACATACGGGCCTACCACCCTAGTAAAAACCAAGTCAAAGTGCTTATTAGCATAAACAAATGTGAAAACAGAACAACATAACACAGAAGTCAAGGCTTAGCCTATGCATCCATCTCTGATGTACAGATAGCCACACATCAAGCGTAACGTGTCGATTGGAAAGATCCACAAAATAATATGTTTTATCTGCGGTATTTTGTACCATATTATTATTTTTGAATCGACAGCAGATTTAACGTAAATATTTTAACACTGTCTGACTAGCCAGAAAATCCGAATTTTTTACAAAATTTTTCATAGAATAACAGTTTTATTTCAATAAGATTCTAGGCAGTTTTTTAATCGGTAGATAACATCAATATCGTGTTTTTTACCATTCCAAAAACTATTAAAATGATTCTTATCATTACTTCTAATACTTTTAAGTGGAAACAAACATTTTATTTGATAACTGAAAACAAATCACAATCAATCATAATGATTATAATATTAGCTTAAAGATAAGTACAAATAATTATGTTACTTTTATAAGCAATGAAAATATTTTTACTAGTAGCCGTCTGGGTCAGGATTTGTCAAATTTTAACCTTTGAGGGTGTAAAATACGAAAGAAGGTAGGACAGGCAGCATGTCATCTAAACCATTGTAATATTTGTACCTTGTGTGATAAGAATCAATTTTGAAGTTACTTTCTACAAATGTGAAGCAATACTGACTCTAGTACAGACGGCAGACTTTTAAAAGTAACAGTCGCACTACGAAAGCCGCCTCTATTACGAACGGAATAAGAACGGTCTCAACGTCTAACTGTTACGCGTGATGTGCTGTTGACTTTACTTTGAGTGATTTCGTCACACCTTTTAGTACTGGCTCAGTAACTTACCGAGCAGATTTATCCGAACTTAATTATGTACGATTAGTAAATTATCGTATGTTATTCTGAGTACGTTGAAACTAGAAAATGCTTAATTATGCGAGTATTAAATAGGTAGGGCGTAAGTAGTATTTTCCGCTGTCCTAATATCCCGTTAGTGACGTACCCTAACTACCGCCTTGCAAAAGATCGATAACGGGACATTTTATAATAATAATAATGTGTAATTAATTAATATTTATCTTCCGTTACATTTCGCAATTATAGACATTTAAATTTATACGAAATACGTCACCTTAATGTTATTACAGGCCACATTATGATTATAGTCTTTGTCATTTATGTATAATTACCAACTAAAACATAATTAATAAATCGGTTCAACGTCAAATCTGACTAATTTAGTGGTCAATTGCTCGTAATTAAGCCAAATAAATAACTGTAAGTTTCAAATTTGATTGATCAACAAAATTGCAGATAATATTGCAATAGCTATTGTATTTGTTATATTTATTGCAATAAATTCTATTATCGCACAATTTTGAATAAATAGTACAAAATAAAGATTAGTATCTTAACCAAAAATAGGTAGGCACTTATGCAAACCAGGATTTTTATAGGTGTTTCGAATTTCGGTCTACATAAGTAAACGGAATCTATAATGGCCGCATTCAGGAGTCAAATAATTAAAATCAAACTTTAACAGAAGCGTTCAAAATACTCCAATTATATTTCCAACTACTTTGCAGTCGAATTAGTTTTTCAGTCTCTTAATAAAATAATTGTTAGCAGACGGATATAATAGGGATCTCTGTGCTTAAAAACCCTAAAAAAGATGAATATTAAAAACATTTTTTGTAGAATTTAAATACCCAACGACTCCCCAGCGGACCATTCCCTCCAACCCCAAAGAGCGGACGAAAAATCGTCTCACAAAAAAGATAGACGGATCCGCTGTCGCATCGTATCTCCTTAACATTAGTACAAATGGTCCGGCCCCGGCCACTAATGAGAATGATGTCCGTGCGTCTGTCCGGCGACAAATACGGATCGCGGACCCGGACAGGCTGTCAGGGATTTTTCACACATCCCCCACTAATCCCGGGGACTGGGCGATTGATATAGAATCACTGTTTGCTCGGATTGATCTCAAATTTCATTTACATTATCGAGACAGACATTGTACAATTGTGTTTGGTAAAATTTGTTATTTGAAAATGAGGGTCGATTGAGCTTGTGGAATATGTAGACGATTTTAATGCTTAGATTTGTAATAATTATTTTCTATTATTTAAAAATTTTAAAAAAATCAATCAAGCCAATTACAAATTAAATACAAAAAACATGGTAGGTATTTTAATTCCAGTTTGCACAAAAAAAATCATACTTAAAGACTGTGGTTATTAAAGATTATAACTGCGATCTAGTAAGAGTATTAAGCCGGATTCTCAAATGCTTCCTAAACTTAAGGGTTTCAGAAATATTTTAAATGTCAAAACACTGTAATGGCAAATGTAAAACAAAATAATTAAGCGCAACTTAAAACTTAAGCCACTATTGAGTACTCAAAGTTATGTGACAAAGAACAAATTGAAATTTTATTTACAAAATTTTCAGGAATTAAAAAGGGTGCATCGGTTAGAAATAACAGCTATAATAAAGGACTCTCACACCGAACAGGGCTTTCCACATGAGCAGCTTGGGAAGCTGGCCCAATGCGGATTAATTGGTGATTGTGATAACAACCGAGAACAACATCGCAACGTGCTCTACTAAGCATAGAGGATTATCGATAGAATTCTATACATTTTGGCATCACTATTTGACACGCATAATTTATTTAGTAAGAATCGAAATATGACTATGTTTCTCTCTCAGAAATCCGTATAGCATTGACTCTTGGTCAATCGGCGTCTCAAAACGAATCGATTTTCCTAATTAGCGTCCGGAATCGATAAAATCTCCGGAGTAAGATGTGCTCGATTTTATTCGTTCGACTCGTCCATCGATCAATGCCCAAGTTTGATTGATTTGAGAAGACACTCAATTCATACGAGTATTAATTTAACTTTGCCGATGACGTTGATTGATATTTATGATATTAACGCGATATATAATTATGGGACGTTTATCTGCGCGGCCGGTTCGTTGTTGTTAGCGGGAACTGGGAATATGGCTGAAGGTATTGATTGGATTTCCGTAGGATAAAATTTCAATTTTATTTCTTTTATTTCTCCAATTTTAATGTCGTTAACTACTCGTAATAGAAACAATCAGACAGAAGTTCGAAAGTCAAAATAAAATACGTTTTGTTTAGCCTCCAAATGTGTGTTCTACCGTTTGTTTGACATGATACCCACAGCCAGTTTCTACCGTCGCAGTCCTCGCCAACGACAGGGTTCATCCTCACACTTTTAACCAAACTGTTCGCGCACGGTTTCAGAGAAACTTTCTCCCGCGTACGCTTAGGTTGTGGAATAAGCTCCCTGCAGAGGTTTTCTCAAACGAGTACGGCATGGAATTCATCATAAAGTGTGAAGTAACCGCTTACCATCAGATGATTAGTATGCTTAATTGCCACCTTGGCGGTATGAAAAAAACTACTTGAGAAATGTAATACAGACAAAAATACATTCAGTCAGTTGACATAATCGTTTAGGTAACATTGTTGCGTAAGAGGCTCCTAGTTCCCACAAGGAACTATCCCGACGCAACAGGTTCAATTTGTTGATGTCACAGCGCCCCTTGGCCCGTGTTCTTTGTTAAAAGAACATTATCTCAACGATGTGAACCCTCGTGCTGTATACTGCGCGGGGACACTTGAGGACAAACTGATTTGGCATGATTTTTTATTTATATAATTTCCAGCTTTTACCCACGACTTGTATCTTTATTTTTCTAGGCTAAAAAGTACCCTATGTGCTATTCGAGACTAGATTCTATGTCAGAGCCATTCTGGAGTTATTAGGATTTTATAAAAATACATATAAATTACGGGGTATTAGTTATTGCACCAAAAAGTTACCTATATCCTTCCTCAAGATGTAATCTTATCTATATGTCAAATTTTATCTTAATCAGTTTCAACGGTTTAGAAGTGAAAACGTAACAGACAGACATAGTTACTTTCGTGTATGCATTGTTTAATCAACTTTCGTAAAGTATTTAGAGAAATCTAAACTAAAGTTTTTCTAGAACCTTCATACATTTTTTTTCTGATGTCTGTTATTAAACGTCTTTTGAGTGATAAAGATTAATTAATAATATAATTTTAAATTTTCAATAACATGCGCTAATATATTATTATGTTTGCTCTAAAACGAAAACAGTCTAAATATAGATAAGTTAATTAATTTAAATAAACCGCTCGAAGTTATGGAGCTAATAAATAAACAATTTTATTTGTCTGTTTTGTTATTTAATTTATATTATGCAAAATTAAGTCGCGACAAAGCAGGTTGGGTGAAGTCTGTGTGTGTGAGTATTAAAATATTTTGTCACAAATAACAATAAATTTCATAATGAAGCACAAATCGGACTAATAAATACGCCAAGTTGTTAAACGTTATGTGAGTCTAGTTCAATTAACTATCGAGCTAGGCATTTGATTGGATGCCGGCGTTTCATCAACTGGCCTAGACATCCAACTAAGCGGCGAATTCAACCAGATGGCGGCGAAATATACACCGACATGCTTTATTTAAAAGTAAAACTGATTAGCAAATATTGACACTTTGTCAGCGCATCTCTTTGAAGAAATTACATTAAGCATTGCAATCGGCGCACAGTGGGACATCCATAGGTCATAAATCTTAAAAACCTGCTTTCTTGTTTTACATTTTATTCCTTGTCGTTACATTGGATAGTTGCGGTACCTTCTGAAACTATAAATAGGTCAGTAATTAGAGTGCGCCTTCATTATCTATTGTGCATTCAAAGAGAGCGCATCGCACATCGTAAATACTGTTATCAGTGAGTCATTAAAAAGCGTGACGTCATTTGTTGTCATTGCGGGACCTGTGAGTGCTGTGTGAGTTTTTTCTGAAATGGATATCCAAGAACAGGGTATGTAATAATTAATATTTTTATTTTAATTGTATCTTAGTATATATTTTCTTTAGTATGTCATTGCTACGAGGCGACTTTTCTTGGAGTATTATATTTTAATATTCAAAGTTTGAATAAACTTTTAAATATGTTCCCACTCGCTCCGACTATGGAGGTATATTGCACCATAATCTTTAGACTTTCTTATCTTAGGAAAATTAAAACTTGGCTGCCCTTATCTGCCCTTTTGGCGATGACAAGGGTGCTACGGTTGCCAGATTATCTCGTAGCATTTGCTACGAAATTAGTTTATTTAGTCTTAGTGCTTTGTGTAGGTTTTGTGACTGAATTTTAACCGTTTTTTTTTTTGTTTTAGGTAATTTATATATATGCTCGTTTTCAAGAATGCATATTCTTGAAATATGGCTAACTGTCAATACCGATAATGACTCGGAAAAGTGTCGTCAAGTCCTACAAAGTTTGTTGACTACTCTGAACGATGCTGAGAACATTGATATTCATTATTTAGAGAAAATTGTTAATAATTTATGTAAAGCTATTGCTCGATTCTGGAAAATATGTAATAGGGATAAAACCAAGCTTTTATATAAGAATTCCGATTGGTTTAATGTTATTGAAAAAATTCAACTTGTGAAAAATAATAAGCAATGTACTCCGTCTGAAACGTCGCCGTGTCATTCACGTGGTCGTCCTCGAAAACCTTTTACGCAATGTAGTAAAAGGACTAAACGTCGGAGAGTAGCTGATTTGTCAAAGTCTGATGATTCTACTGTGAGTGCATTGCTTGATGTTTCAGACTGTTCATTCGATTCGTGTATATCTAGAGTTAGCACTGATGATGTCTTGTCACTTGTGACTGATGCTCAGTTGACAAAACATCAGTATTTATTAATTAAAAACTTTGTTAATAGTAAGATTTCTCCTAATGTATTACCATGTTACCAACAAATTACTAAAGCGAAACAGAGATGTTACCCTTCTAATATAACTGTTTCCGAGTCTTCAGCTGAAGTTGAATTACAAAGTCTTTTTGATCACACAACTTCTCGAATCCTTGAATCTCAAAAAGAGGTCTTAGATCAGATTCCTGATGATTGTTTGTCTAATATCTCTTTACTTGGGAAATGGGGATTCGATGGCAGCACTGGACATAGTGAATACAAACAATTTTTTTCAGATTCAACTTTAGAAGATAGTAGTTTGTTTGTAACATCTTATGTACCCCTTCAAATTATTGTAAAATTAGCTGAAGATAATTGTAAAATTTTATGGAAAAATCCTCGACCCTCTTCCACTAGGTACTGCCGTCCTATTCGATTTCAATTTTTGAAAGAAAGCACAGCAGTGTCTTTGCAAGAGGAAGCTTATTTTAAGGATAAAATTGAAAGTTTGCAACCTACTTTTATTCAGATCGACAATCGTGAATTGGTCGTTTCTCATAAGTTGCAGCTTTCAATGGTAGATGGTAAAATTTGTAGTGCTTTAAGTGAAACATCTACAAGTAGATGTTATATATGTAATGCTACCCCTAAAGAGATGAATAAAATAGACGAATGTTTACAAAAACCTGTAATAGAGAGTAGATACCAATTTGGATTATCACCACTACATTCTTGGATACGTTTCTTCGAATATTTTATTCATCTTTCATATAGATTAGACATAAAAAAATGGCAAGTTAGGCTAGATAGTGATAAACAATTGTTATCAAATAAAAAACAATATGTACAGTCCCAGTTTAGGGAACGATTAGGTTTAATAGTTGACAAGCCGCGTAGTGGTGGAAGCGGGACGTCTAACGACGGAAACACGGCCAGGAAGTTTTTTTTGGAATCAGCTGTATCTGCTGAAATTACAGGTTTGAATAAGGATCTCATAGATCGTTGTTGTGTAATATTACAAACGTTATCTTCTGGACATAAAATTAATGAATGCAAGTTTAAAGACTATGCATTACAAACAGCATACAGCCTGGTCGAGGAATATCCGTGGTATAGTCTTCCTGCTTCTGTCCACAAGGTGCTCGTACATGGATCAGATATTATAAGTTATGCATTGTTATCTATAGGAGAACTTTCCGAAGAAGCTGCTGAAGCGACAAATAAGTATATCAAAATTTATAGACGAAGTCACACTCGAAAAATGTCACGTGAAGTTACCAATCAAGATTTAATACAACGACTATTATTACATTCAGATCCTTATATTACAAGTCTTCGGAAACTTCCCCCTAAAAAGAAAAATACTCTGTCACAAAGTGTAATAGAATTGTTACATGTTTAATATTGTTAGAATAAGAATAATTTATTTGTATTTTGTTAGTTGTTTTGTTTTTTTTGTATTTAATTAATTTTAATTTATTTATTTCTATTATTTTATTATAATTAAATAATGTTATCAATGTTTTGACTCTTATTTTATTTAAAATATATGTTTTACATTCCAATTTTTAAGTGTTTGTTCATGATAAATTTAGGTAAAAGTATGTTATTGTTTATATTTGTTTTTTACTGAAGTAAACGTTTTTTATTCCGTAAATACATGTACTTCTTTCATTTTAATGTTCCTAAAACACTTTTACAACTATAAGTCACTAAAATAATACAATGTATTGATAGTAACAGGACTTTAACTATTTATGACCGCCCTTGTATGGAGCGTGTCCCTCCGTGCGGCGGTCCTAGCGACATTTTTTGCTTTCAAGTTGCTATGCCTTTGACGTCATTCATTTCGTGCCGCCCACGAATGCAATATCGCTTACGCACGTAGTACTACATGGAAGAAGAAAATAGTGAATGCAATGAACGATAGTGATATTACTTTCGTAAGCGAATGGCAATCTGACGTCATATTATCATTGGCTCTCGAAAGTATAATGTCATAAGCCATGGGAATTTTAGAAACAAGGCCTTTGGGCGGTAGAGCCGCCGTTGTCCATTCCTAGACCTCTTCCTTTAAAGTTCCAATAGATAAATTAAATCAAAAGTCTATATTAGCTGGCCCATTATTAATTTACATGACTTGCCGTTCATCATCACGAGCCTATAAACGTCCCACTGCTGGGCACAGGCCTTCCTACATGGAAGAAACACATGAGGAGTTTGGGCCATAACACACATGAGGAGTTTGGGCCATAACTTGCCGTTGCTGAGAGTCATTTTACCTATACAGGTGGTGCCGTCAATACACAATAAATTAAAACATGTCTATACATCTTATTCATTTGATAATTTCATGACATTTCTATGAAATAATGCAGCCAATGACTGTAGGTATACAAATGTCGTGAAATGATAAAACGAATAAGATGTTTTTGAAAGTTCCAAACCATTTCTATGAACTAATACAGCCCATGTTTCAATTTACTGTCGTATTGACGGCACCGCCCTGTATATCCCTTTCTCTTAAAAGTTAAAAAACATATAACCTCCTTCTTTTTTGAAGTCGGTTAAAAATAAAGAGAGTCCGGAACTTACCTATGTTTAGTTTCAGAAAGTGAAAAGAAACCAGAAACAACAATGTCAACTCAAACTAAATTAAGTATCGTTTATCATATGAGAAAGTTGAATAACTAAAATTTAGTTAATCAAACAGTTCATCAGCTGTCTTTGAGTACATACAACACAATGTTTTTCAATGTTGTAAATCATCAAGATAGTCTTGAAAATTTTCCGTAATTATCGATCAATCAATATGAGTAACAAATGCTTTATCGATGCCCATTGCGCTATCATCTATTACCTATATCATTATGTGTACTAAATTCTTTGTTTTCTTTATTGCTCTGTTTTCGCTATACCTAACTAAATTATCGTAAAAAAATCTCATATTATTAATGATAAAAATAAATTATCAGTCTGATATATAATGAAGAAAACAGTTTCATTCAAAAAGAAAGTTGTACTGATTCTGTGGTAATTTTCTATTATACCTACCTACTTACTAAATTCAAATTACTTACGTTCCGCTGAAGCAATAAAGAGATAGAAATACTTCTACAAACGTAAAATTATTAGATGGCAGGTAGCTGATCAATATTAACCTTCAATCAAATTGGATTTCGAGTTCCTCATAATTTATTACGCTAGTTTTAATGACTTTTTTATTACGCTCTTTAATTATAAAAGCTCTGTCGCATCGGCAGACTGTAGTGTTATATTCGACGCATTCAAGAGATCTAAGCCACGATATGTTACATCGCTAACAAAGCGTCATTAAATAACAAATGTCAGAATATAAGAACAACGTCTGTCACTAGCGCAGTGACATCTTGACAAGCGAGACAACAACATAAAGACGCCTCGCTCACTCATTCACCTATTCTTAGGTTCTTGTTTTGTGTTCTTCGTGTTTCGTATCTAGAATTCCTTGTTTCTGTATTGCGATGTGAAGTGATTGCTGTAAATTAATTATTTATTCTCTGCGAGATAGAATCAGAAATGAGGACATCCGGAAGAGAACCAAAGTCACTGACATAAGTACCTAGTAGGATTAGTAAGTTGAAGTGGCAGTGGGCAGGGCACATAGCACGCAGAGCAGACGGCCGGTGGGGCGTTAAAATTCTAGAATGGCGACCACGTACTGGAAAGCGGAAAGTAGGACGGCCTCCCACTAGATGGACAGACGACCTGGTCAGGGTCGCGGGGAGCCGTTGGATGCAGGCTGCGCAGAACCGTACCATTTGGAAATCGATGGGAGAGGCCTTTGTTCAGCAGTGGACATCATAGGCTGATATGATGATGATGATGATGAATTATTTATTATCATGAGCAACGATAGACTTCGACGTTGCGACGAAGCGCAGGATCTATAGTCGTGGGGGTCTTTAGGAGATTCCTTTGTTCAGTAGTGGACGCCTTTCTGCTCAAATTGACGATAGATCTCGGTGGCTTAACTTTTGGTACCAGTGCAAATTTAGACCAGAGAGACAGACAGTGCGGCATTGTTATGTAACATTTTTTTGTGTTAGCCTTGTTTACAGATGGGATTTCAACGAAAGAAGAAGGTGTTCTAGGCGCCTACTTGAATTCCAAACTATATTTAAGAAAAAGAATTTCATTTTATTTCAAATAGTTGTCAAGTAATTTTTACATTTTATTTTGTAACCAATTGGGGACAAAAATGCTTATGGTGTCAGAGGCCTGGGGTGCTGTATGACAGGGTTATCATCACCAGCCTACCACTACTGGGCACAAACCCATGACCTAACCCAAAACGCAAACATTGGAGAAACACTGAGGAGGACAGGTTATCTTTGAACTATTCAAGCTCCAGTCCTCACAATAATCAATAATCAAAATAGATAAAGAGTATATAAAATGTACTGTATTTCAAATATAAATGTAACGATGATTTTTCAAAAAATCTTCGATTTTGATGAAGAGAGTCAGGTCATAGTGGTCATCTTTTACTCTAGTTAAGTGAGCCCGAATCATCACTTTACAGAAGATCTAGACACGTGACAGCGTGTCCAGCTAAGTTCAAACTTCACCGACCAAAGAATCGAGATATGAGTGCCAAGTTCTGTGTTCACTCGGGATGTAATTTAAGTTCAAGGTTTGACTTGGCTATTATTTACCAACAAACCAAATAGTATAAGTTCAGTACAAACAGGAATTACACTAACTTGCAAGCATAACGTGTAAAATGGCCGAGTCAAGTCTTGAGCTTGGATTACATCCCAAGTGAACCATATAGATCTCGATTCTTTTCGTGACGAGTCGTCGATTAAATCGAGAACGACGCATTATTCAATATTGCACTTGGCTCTTGGCTATTTCACATTAATGTTTTTGATGGGATCGCAGCTAAAAAATACTACTTAGCAGTATTGAGTTAAAATCTCAAATTCCTTAAATTTTTCAAAGGCCCACGATACCAATCAGTCTCCCATTAGGGCTGGCCCTCAGAGACGACTAACTAGTATCTGCACACGAGATCTCAATGAAAATGCGGCGGAGAGACAGCTATCAGTATGTAAGTACATATGCACTCGGTACCAGTTCTTTGGTGCAGGACAGCCCTAGCTGGTAGCGTCAGCAAAAACTACTTAAGTGGATAAAAATTATTATTTTTATATTAATATATGGAAATATTCTACAATGGCGACCACGGACCAGCCCCCTTATTCTCAACTGTCGGAAAATATTCGAATTTCGGAAACTCTATACCTGTCACTTTTTATCGCTATGCGTCAAAGCGAGACGGCATGTGACTTTTCGAATCGAATCCGTGATCCGACAGTTGAGAATAAGGGGGCAGGAGACGCAGCGTGGACCTCTAACAAGGCTGACCGACTGTTGTGGAAATAAATAAGGGAGGCCTATTTCTAGCAGTGAACGTTTATCGGCTGAAATGTTAATGATGTCAGCCGTCATGGATAAACACAGTATAAGAAGAGCAACTCTCTGTGTATTCTTTGTAGGACTCAGTTTTCGTTAAAAAAATATTATGACAAGCAAGTACAGCAGTTGTATTTTCCACCTGGATTTCGATCGCCTAACTGAGGAAGCATTCACGCCTTACAGAAGTTCAGATCCGAACAATATTACCAACTGAGTAAAATCGCAAGAACTCTTTAAGAAAGCCTTATATTGAGCGCAGGGAGAGTTGTCTACTGTGCTCGCAGCATAACGCTTCCTTTGATGTTTACAAGGAAGGCAATGCGTGAGTTATTGGTGTTATTAGCTTATTTAGACTTCTTGCAATTCATGTCAGGGGCCAAGAACCAAACCTGTGACTTTTCACAATCTGGGTGACTACTCTGACCAATCATCTACCGAGTACTTGGGATAACCCTATGAATCTCTAAATCTAGCTGTTATTGTGATAAAAACGAACGTCTACCCTCACATTGTCGAAACAATTATAATTCAAACATTCAATACAATTAAAAAAATATCTACATTGAGTTCACTCAGTTCAATTTACTTAAAAGATAGTGTAGGTATATATATTTTATTTTAAGCACTTAATAATAACAAAATATGATTGACTTTAAAAAAGAAAAGACGTCCACACCAATACATGTAGACAGAGGAACGAGAACCATATTTGATGAAGGAAAATGAACTGTATCTCCGCAAGAAAAAATATTACAGATGCATCTATAGAACTGTCCTAAATAATACCCGTCATAAGTTATAATAGCCATTGATATTAAATATTTGGCAAGCTTACCTATAAGAGATATCTATATGTACCCATATAATTATTCCCTCGCGAACTTTAGACACGCGAGTTTGAGTGACCACAATCGTTAAGGGATTACAAAATTAAGCGATAAATAGGAACCAAAGGATTAAAGCACTCACCTTAGCTTGATCGCCCTTGATCCATCGTAAATTTATTATACAAAAATATTGATTTTAGTTTAGTTTTTATCCTAGCCGTAGAAATCGTCCCAGGCAATACAAATAAATTTACAAACATTCTGGCATTGCATCCGCGCATTAAGAGAATAAATTAAATTAGAAATAAATCTTAGAGTTGCATTCCCGTTGCGGACAGTACGTTTGATCCAATTCAACATGCCACGTACCTGTTCTAACGCCGTCCGCGCTACAGGAGGCGGGGTCGGCCCGATGCGTTTTGACCAATGATTTCGCTTCGTTCAGGCAAAACTAATTATACTGATTTATGCTCCCATTGTTCATTGTTGTATGTCTTTCTCTTACTTAGTACACACTTACGAGGCAACACATGCATACGGCCAAGTTGGCGCATCTCGCATTTGATATATCGAGGGGCAACTTTTGTTTTCGAGCTCCGATTGCAGGGAATAGTCATTACCTTGCTTTATTACTTTTTGATAGTACAATAGAGATTGCTAGTAGAAAAATCTGTGATATCTTTCGAAAAACGTTGCTAATGATAGAAAACTTCGGGTTTGGAGAGTCTTGTTTAATAACAGAAGTGTTGAAACAGATACTTTTTTTGACTACTAAAGTGGCAATCAAGCATACGGCCCACCTGATGGTAAGCAGCTATCGTAGCCTTATACTTAGACTAAATTGCTAAAAAAACATCGAATTCAAAAAAGTGTTAAATTATAAAATAATGGAACATAATTGTGGTGTAGGTTATTATGTTTTACTATAAGAATTTATACTTCTACTAGTTTGTTTCTGTCACCACCTTTTTGAAGTGAACATAAAACATAGAAAAATCCCGATAAACCGTCTTAAAGCCTTTTTATCTAGTGAATTTTTTACAAAACACCTACAAAAACCAGACCAAACTGACACATTTTCACACAGCAAGATGTCAACGTGCGGGCCAGCTTGTTCCATTTGGAGGCACGTCGCGTTGTCACTGGCCATTGTACATCAATATTTATAAAATATATTCCGAGATCGAAAAACAAACCAGCAAATCAGCGCGTCCGGCGCGGCAGCTGCGCCCGCGTCGCATTCACCTGTCGAGCGGGAAGCGCGCGCGCACGTGGGCGGAGCCTGTTCGAATTGGGAATGCGACGTTTTCGCGCTTTTTTCCATTTGCCCCGTCAAGCCACCGGAATTTCGGTGCGATATTTTCTCGGGGTGGAATGCGAAGGCTGTAGCGCGAGTTGAGATATTTATTTCTCCTTAGCTGCATTTAGATTTATGACCGTCGAGCGGTGTTCTCTTTTTGTACGAAATTTATTGGATGGCTTTTAATCCAGGTAGTGTTCAGAGCTTAGGACAAACGAATTATAAGATGGAACGACTTAGAATTCATTCATTGTTTTGTAAGAGACGAGATAAAGATTTGCTCCTCTCAACCAAATCAATACTTTACGAATAAATTTAGTTCATTTTGTATCAGTCGATCTTGTAAGCTACGCCTGCTTATATAAAATATTAATTTGAAACTTCTACGTTAGTATTCAGTAATAATGGACTTAATTATGAATGTAAAAAAATAAAAAGTTCAGTTCATCTTATTCTCTCAATATGAGTACAAAAACGACGGCTATCATAAATTTGACATTTAGAAAGGTGAGAATGAACGTAACAAAATGCAGGTTACCGTAGGTAGCGCCTAGCATCACGACTTCTAAAGTGTCTATAATGTAATTTAAATGTAATTTATTTGACAGTTCTAATTCCTGCTACAGACAGATAAATTTTTACTGTACCTACTTTAGAAGATTTTGGGTGGAGCTTCAGAATAAGACCCAATGCCACTTTGTTATCTCACCAAAAATTTGCTATAAATGCATTGAAATAAGCAACTAATTATACGATAAAAATTTAAATTTCTCAACCCTCCACCGCTAGCGGTTAGATAATGGGACGCATTCTATACCAAGTTTATAAATTAAAGGTTAAGTGACACGTTTGAAGTCAGCTCGCGTATTAGCATGCGGGTTTAGACGAAGCATGCTTTGCAAGTCAAGAGGTGCCTGCATAAGGTTACGACACGACATATTGAAATTAAACACTTCTCTTGGACCTTTGAGGGTTCCGTATTCCGTAGTCTAAATTGTGATAACAAATGCAGTTTCGTAGCTGAGAACTGAGCTCAAATTTCTTACAAATTGAAAACTTAAAATAATTCTATGATCAAATTTTATTTAGATTTTCTTTGGCGTGGTGTACCTATCATTGCGTCATCTTTTATTTTATACGAAAAATATTATTTTAATTTTAACACAGCATGCAATAGCACTGTTTAGCACCAACTTAGAAGCATTTAACTTCAAGTAACTCAACGAAAAACTATATTTCAGCTAACATTTAAAACGTATTAACCAAAGTTAGATATTAACATTTGTAGCTTGGAATAAAAACGGATCACTAATTCAATGCGTTGCCAATGCTTTTCCTTTTTTCACTACCTGCATTATACAGTGCCCTTTTCAGTGGTCGCGTTACACAAACAGAATAAATTGTCTTTCGATTCAATTAGTTGAGCACAATGGAGTAAGTTTCGTCTCATAATGAGGGCGACCGCTTGAACGTGTTGACGGACGCCGATGTCACGAACAGCGGAAGAGAAAATAATTAAAAAGAAAATCATGCGACGTGTTTTAATGGCGATCGTAATTCATTCATAGATGTTATCGTCTGTCAAACGAATTCTTCCTTTGGGTTTCGTGAACACGTTTCCATGTTCCTAATCGCGTGCCGAAGTGGGTCAGGTGGCCGAAACGGTGGGCTATCCGTCAAAAAATAAACAACAATAATACGAAATGTATGGAGAATCGGGGCGAGGTTGAGTGGCTTCCGTCGACGGCCAAGATTGATCGCGCGATCGCAATTATGAAAAATGATTTTGTAATAGCTCCGGTCTAAGCGACCAACTGTCGCGGGTGGCGGGTTATGTTCAGCAGAATTGATATTATCATGTTTTATTTGTAAGAAAAGCTGTTACGTTTTTTAATAAAATATACCCACAACTTATTTATGTGTTCTCAAAATTTTCTTAGCATTTAATCTTAATAATCATGTGAATATGTAGATCAAATCAATTATTTCTTAATGATTAATATCTACTTTTTCAAACTCACTTAAAATAAGTAATTGCTATCCAAATAGTTATAAGGCGGAAAAACTTTACTAAAGGCTTGTAGTTATTTATTTATTGTGCTAACCTTGCCAAGCATAAAAACTGATTTAGCACCAAAAATGTCTAAATTTTCACCAAATTATTGGTTTATAGGAATTTCGCAGTTCTTTTAATTATTTAATCTCAATTTCAATCAAACTTTATTTATTTTTTCTTTATTTTGCTGAGCAATGTAGCTTTATAAATCTATTTTTAAATACACTCGCTTAAGACTTGGACCAGCTACTAAGTCCGTTTTGGGAGGCTACATATCTACCTGAAGCCTGTGTGATATCGTGCACTGACTTCTTACCGTCTAACTTCTATTTATATATTTTTTAAGCAGAACCTCGTCTTCGCTTAAGAAACTCATTAGCTTAGTGGACGGGTTAGCGTGACTAAATGACTTCAGATCCTGTCACTCAATCAGCAAAGCCTTGACTGCAACCCTTCATTACTCCCCTGCACACTTGTAAGTATAGCTAAGAAGGTTTTGGTGGCGATTCAGATGACATATTAAGTTTTGTTGTTATGTTGGCGTGAATAGCCTGAATAACGGTATTTATTGGTCGTCTACTGAATCTCATTGAACCTGCAGCCCTTTTTTTCGTCGGAAAACCCTTTATGGGTACCAAGAGAACTGGGGGGCTTGCCTGCGGGGTTATGTGACAGTCTCCGGCTGAAGCCCGCCATACACACTAAAAACTGACGGTACCCCTCATGCCATATAATGCGCGGCGCGACCGGGGAAGCTCATCGCATACCACTCAGGTCGCGCACTGTGGTCTTCCTTTGCCCTGCAGCCTTGCTCTTGCAGTTGTCTGATGATTACCATTTACAATCATGTGGACCTGATCCAAAAATTAATACTAGGTACCAAAATTACTCCACCATATGAGAAGCGGTAAGAAGAGTCCATATGCGGACACAGCTACGGCAGCCAACTTGCTATTCTATTAAGTGCATTACATGCCTCGTTTGAGAAACCCAGGCTATTGACATAAAAAAGAAAGTCACCAATCCACATAATTCTCATCATAACATAATAATCACTTCGTTTTTTCATTCTAGCAATTAGCCGGTCAAGCCACACATCAGTCACAATGGGATTTTCATTGTCATATGCTCCCAGGTTTGGAAATCGATAAGGGAGGCCTTTGTTTAGCAGTGCACTTCATAGGCTGATAAAATATGTTAATGATGCTCCTAGGAGCAGTAGTACGAGGCTTAAGAAATTAATAAAAAGAAACGAGGAAATGAACTAGGTGGACTGCATTTTCGACTCCGTTCATGATCCAAGAACACGTTCTCCGATCCGAGAACGTTAAGTCTGTCGCCACTATTTCGAAATAGCTCCGTCTTCCCTTTATAGTGCTGGTATCACACAAGGTTTCAGGATGTATAAATCAATCATTCAAGTCGAACATGTAGAATTAGATGCACTTTTGTTGTCAATCAATAACTGGTAAGAGTTTATAGATCGTTTAGAAGCAATTATAGAGGCCTCTTTACGGAAGTCAAAGAGAACTGTCCCCACAACATATCTGATGACATTTTTTTCTGTTTTAAATATAATTAATACATTTTGATGTATCTTATGAGAGTTTGGCAATAATTCGGTAGTACTTTCATAATGCAAGCCCTCGCTAAAAATGTATTCACGGCGTTTTCCAAGTGCATTGAATGAATTTTTCAATGACACATAACTACATCAATTTCAAGAGACAGTATCCAGTGAGATGCTATTTGGAATCATTCGAAAACAACAATTATTATATCAACACTGTCAATGCTAGCGAAAAATTCCGTAAATATCAAGAATGTAATTAAGTACCTAAGGTTAAAGTTAAATTGAAAATGTCGTTCCTCAAAGTAAATGTTATTGCTGCGTTCAGTATCCTAGAATTTTGATTTAAGTTTCATCTGTCATTACCAGCGGAGGACACGCGGAGATATTCGGCGCGGTCACCGGCGCGTCCAATTTTGGATTCGATATCATTACCATAACGCGAGTGCAGCCGCGATCGCCGGCAGACCGAACACACTACACACTGCTGCTTAGAAACATGGTAAAGCCTAGTGAACATTTTTAATTAAAAAAAATGCATAAAAAAAAATTAAAAAGTATTTCTTCCACTTACAGTGTACTTATTGTACAAGTCTTTTGTGAGAAAATTCGTAGTCAATTTGGATCTAATGTCCACTGCTGAACCTACGGCCTAACCCATCGATTTCCAAACGGAACGATTTTGCGCAGCGTGCATCTAATGGTTCCCTGGCGACCCTGACTAGGTCGTTTGTCCATCTAGGTAGTGCAAGGTAGTCAAATTTAATTTATTCAAATAGCACTAATTTTGCAGTGTTGCTATAAATAATGTAGCAAGACCCTCTTGGCTCGTATCCTATTCTGCCCACATATATATATTTTTTTAATTTTTCACGAACGCGTGAGTAGTGCCCAAGGTGTTGCAAGCGTGTATACGCTACGAACCACTTAACACCAGGCGGGACGTACACTAGTTTGCTACTTTTGTTGTATAAAAAAAACTGTAAGAAGTTATTGATTTAATAGGTTTTATATACCAGAATTTATAGGTTACGATTACGTTGATTCCACATCTTGATTTTCTATGCTTGTTTACTACATAGCTTGCTTAGATAAAAGAATAAGTTATTTTAATAATATTGTGATACAATCCTCACAATATTCCCGTAGTATATAGGTGTCCCGGTTATTTTATTGAAAATTAAAAAAATATATATTTCTAAGTAGTTGAAATCATGTCATCGGCCAAAAGTCAGTTATTATTTCCTACTTATTATTGAACGTTAATTCTAATAAGCCATCTGTTCATAAGTCTACTGAGTCTTATTCTAAAAAGAAACAGCAAGAAACTTAGCAAGGTTTGTCCCTTCCTTTACATATCAATAATGCAGTCGCTAAACAATATTCAAGTAATGATTAAAACTTATTTTTAATCTGGGGCAATATTCAGGCTATGGAATAAAACTATCAATTAAATAACGCATCCTTATCTACAGAGCTCTAAATCTCACAGACTTCGCAAAGAAAATAAGAGCAAAAAGTAGATTTCAAAAAAAAAATGCTCGCTGTCCTCCCCAGCAGTATGTCCCCGCGCTATTTTATATAGTATTTAGATGCACATTAAGAGTCATCTTTAACTCGAGAATGCTCCGATCGGGTTTCATTACCATAGCGCTTGTCGAGGATACTTGAGTGCAGACATGTTGGCTGCTATGTATAGACTGGTATATACGATATGCACTGGAGATTAGGGCTTTAGCGCTTTAGAATAGATAGTGCCCTCATTACCATATTTGCAGTCTTTGGAGAATGCTGACTGGTAGATTTCGTACTTTGATCTTTTCAGAGCGGGAGTAATGAGATTCATAGATTTAATCACGACGTCTAGGCTTCTTTGCGTAATTTGGTCAGTCTAATATCGTTGATAGTTGTTATATTAGTGTTATAACAATATGGATATGATCAATGATGAATCATACAGAATCTATGCAAATTATGAAAGAAGATTGAGATGAGATATAAAGAGAACTGAGTCACTTTTGAAAAGACTCGAAAAGTCAATGGAGACTGTTACTTGATTACCACTCTTTTATAATTACTACTCATATCCATACCCGTATAGATATATTTCTATAAGCTAAATTAGAACGAGGGTTGCTTGTAACTCGTAAGATCAAGACGCCTTTAAACACCTCATCTCTATGCAGTGATTCGAAGTTCACCGGCTGCTCGTAGCGCGATTCCCACTGTAATTATACAAAAACGGAACGCGAAAACAAAAGGCTGGAAGTGTCGGGAGGCAATGTGTCGGGAATGCACCGATTCCGAGCGAGGACGCGTCGGGACCGCATTTTATCGGCGACTAATGATCTCCAGCGGTAATGAGAGAGGTGGGGACCGCTCGCTTCGCCACCAATAAAATATTTATGAAACCCTCCCTTCTCTAATGGAACGCGTCAACTCACCCGTTAGAAAAGTCTCCACCCATTATCCCCCGAGAAAATTAGAAGCAGGTACCGGGTTAAATAGGGGAGCACAATAGCCGATCGCAAGTCGCGCACGCAGAATGCGACTCGTTAAGTCGCCACGAATTTAAGAGATGGCTTCTAAATATCCAGTGGCAGTGCATGCGTCCCCAGATCTGTATCGCGCGCACAATACCGCGGCCGCGTCACGACGGCAGCAGAAATATGGACGCTCGGCCACCGCATACCTGCTTGTTTTATGTTAATGCACCGCATAAACGGCTAGCGAAAAATATCGCGGCGACGTCTCGCGTGATGGAATACCAGATACGCATCCATTAAGTGCACACCGCGGTCATTAGCGACCCGGCGGCGACGCAAAGACAATGATTTCAATTAGACCCTAACGCTATTGTCCAACGACATGAGGAAGTGGAATAATTAAGGCGAATTCGTCGCGAGCGGCCGTCGCGCATCGCCCGCGGCGCTATCACCGCTGTCGATCTGCCGGATTCCGAAACCTAATAAGTCCGGCCGCCTCTCATTTGTGTAAGGAGTCGCTCGGAAAAAACGAACAATACGGCGCCCGATAAAGGAGACGGCCCAATAATTTAGGGTCATTGTTTCGCCTGTTAATTTATGGAGTGCGGGCGGGCGATTGATTTGTAGGTTTAGGGGGATCTTCGGTAGTGTCGGGATAAGCACTCTTAAATCCGGGCTGATGACGCAGTCGGTGCGTCAAGACTCAATTTATTCGTCGGTGGCATGCGTCTTGGCGCGATATACATACAATGCCCATTTAAATTCGCGATAGGATTGGTCCGCAGCGAGGGCGGGGAGCGCGAGCCATATACGCGCTCGTCGTGATGCACATATTAAGTTAGGCGCTGTACATGGACGTGCGGACGCCGAGGAATTACGAGATAGGCACCGATGATGCCTGCGCGATCGTGAGCCTCGGTAGTGGCCACAATGGCCGACTCCAGGGATATTATTAATGCCCGGGGCGGCGGGTGTTACATTAAATCTCGGGTGGTGCACCGCTTACATTAAATTATCGAATACGCGGACGTCCTGCATGCGAGCTGAACGTACTAATTCAAATGCCGACAAAGCGAGATAATTTCTACGTATATTGTTGTTCTTCGCGTATCACTAATATTACGGGAGCATCACCGTTATGTTCCCGCCTCGAATCTCCAGCGACTTCCCCGTGCGAAGGTAGACTAAACATTTCAAATATATTTCTGCAATCATAATATTTATTATTGTCTCTAAGCTGTTAGTTTCGCTGAGCTGGTAAAGTGGTCATATATTTATGTCTATTTGACAATCAGTATTAAAGAATATGTCAAAAATTAGCAAGATAGAGCACGAAAGGACTAAAAGAGGTCCAATTGAGAAGAAGCGTTGAGAAATTTATTGCTATTTGATCCATATTAAATATCGAATTACTAAACCTGTCAACTAAATTTTAATGCAGTAAGATCAGTTTATGAGAGTTTTTTCGTCCTGTCCTCAGGTTTTACCACTCCCGCAGTAGATTCCCACGGCAGACCTACATACTTGGGCAGCCAAAATTAATGCGAGTCTAATCTTTTTCTGTCATCACCGTTCGTTAAACCGACCCCTATCGGCCATCACAGTCCACTCATTAATTGGTACTCCGCAGATTTCTCGCGACCACTTCTATAAATGGCGCGAAGCTTTATGGTATCGGGCTGTGCGCTGTACGCGTCAGCGGTGCGCGTGCGCTGCGTTGTAATTGGTCGGTCGCCGGCTGACATTTACACGCGACGCAAGATAGCTGGTCGATGCGATATGCGACAAGTAATTGACAAATAGTTTTCCCCTTCTTCAGAATAATTGGGTTGGCATGCTCTGCCGCTATGAAAGCCTTTTTTCTGAAACACGAGGGCTTAGTAGCAATTAGGGCGAATTTGCATACAGCGATTGTTTTCGCTTTGAAAGCATGGAGTTATGAAGGAAAGTCGCGCTGTAATGTGGTCTTAATTAGGCCATTTAGATGTCTCGTCTTTTGTTCCCGTTTGATTTTATGAATGTAATTTTACTCTTTGAGAATATTCAACTTTTATTGTTTTTTTTTAAATATGAATAACATTGCAGGGGAGGGATGTGAGTGAGAGCTTTTGCTCTCAAATTAATTCAAAACCTACAATTAGGTGGAAAATCGCATCCTAATATAACCTTAATGCCGTTTGTACTAACTCGCATTGCATGATAAAAAAACTTCTAGCCGCCGTACCTATTGTCTGTCAACAAACTTCCATGATGATTAATGATCCATAGACAGACGACCGTGCATCGGCGAATCAAGCACAGCTTTTCCTGTCAAACAAACGTGTCTTAAAGGCTGAAACCAAACTAGCAAACATTATACCTAGATTTCTTATAGATTCGTAATGTGTTTTGTCTGCCTATCTCTATCTCACAGCCTATTTCAACTATGCCCTTCATGCGCTGAAACTTTGCATAAGGTTACGTTGTCAGGCAGGTGGCGAAAAGGGAAAAGATACTTGAAAAAGCCATTTATAGGCCGGCAAAGCAGGGGTGGGTAGGACAGTGTGTTTAATGCTGCGCTGTCTTCTCATGCCTATGACTCTTGTTACCGTTTCATATCAGACTATTCAGGAAGTTAATGATACTAAGTTTTTGGGTGTTATAGTGGACCGTCACTGTAACTGGAAGAATCATGTGTTGAACATCTGTTCTAGATTGAGTCGTTTCGTTTTTGCCCTATATCGCCTGAGGTACACAGCCAGTGTTGATACTGCCCTTCTTGAATATCATGGATACGTAGCATCTGTGTTGAGATATGGAATCGTTTTGTGGGGTAACTCCACGGATGTAGGGAAAGTGTTTGTGATACAGAAAAAATGCATACGAGCAATATTTGGTATAGGACCTCGCGATAGCTGTCGCCCGATATTCAAAAAATATAAATTACTGACATTGACGTCGCTGTATGTTCTGGAAATAAGCACATTTGTAAAAAATAATATGTATTTCTTCAACACTCAAGAACATGAGCAAAGACTGCGCCCAAGAGACCCATGTGAGTTGACTGTCCCTCAATCTAAGAGTACTTTACATAAAAACAACTGCTTTATAATGTCACTGCGTGTGTACAATAGAATCCCAATAGAAATTAGACAACTGCCTACAGCATTGTTCATACGCAAACTGAGGACATGGCTTACCGATGAATGTTTTTATGACCTAAAGGAATATTTTGGAATACATTAGAATTAAGGCGAAAACAATTTATGAAATTAAACTAGTGTTTTTATATAATGTTACTGACAATTTTGTTATTGTAATAGTTTATTCAAGACAATTATTTTCAAATAATAGAAGTGGAATAATATTTCTCAAACGTAATTTTTTTATAATTTTTTATCTTTATAAAGCTTTTGCACGCCTATGATTAGGCAGAACACGCTGGTCTATTTTGTATATTTTTATGATCTATCGAACCGTGTCTCTTATGCAAATAAATATATATTTCATTTCATTTCATTTCAGGTGGTGGTGATGCATTTATCGTGCTTTGAAACATATAGGGGCTCCTTTTATAAAAGAAATAAGTTATAATTCTAAGTAACCAGCTTATAATATGGACAGAAAGAAGAACGAATGGATGGTTGTAGCCATTTCGTGATTGGTCCGTTCGAAAGCTGACTGTATTTCCTATCAGTTTGTATATTAATCTGTCAAGCGGCGTTATACATCTGGAGGTCTATAACAATTAAAAAATCAATTCTGTCTGGAATCTTATGTCCCAGCGAACTTCGTATCGCCCTAGCCCAGATGGCATGATATCATGTAAAAAAAGAGCTGTCTGCTTAATTAACTGTCATCAAACGCGCGGAATGTCAAACGTGTGAAGTAAAAAAAGTCGTTAAGTTTTCTGGAATTATCCAATTTTGGCGCAATTTATTCAATTTTCCTTTAAGTAAGGACCTTCTAGAAAATATTATAAAACTAAAAAAAAGATGTGTGAAATAGTAATGTTGTTCTCAAATCATGGCGCGACCAAGGGACACAGGGATTAATTTTTATCTATTAAAAGTATCAACTCTTTTGTATAATCGTTTATATTTATTTTCAAAAAATAAACTTCACGTATTGTTAAATGTTTAAACCTTTAAACATTCAAACAACTCGTTCAAAATGGGAATGAAAAAACTAGGTACTTTGGATTGTGTCATGCAATCTATTTTTTTTTCGATATAAGCCAAACAATTAACGAGCATTCAAATAAACTAGGTGCTACGGTTTGTCAACAATACCGCGAGCAATCAATGAAGCTGTCATGTATTCAAGATATTATGAAATGTAAATATTATTCAAGATATTATGGATGAGTGAGTATCTTGAAAAATATTGTTTGAAAAATATACTTTTGAACTTCTATGGGTATTACATAACCAAACGTGAAAAAAGGTAAGTTTATTGCAACATCATAGATTTGTGTTTTTTTTTTCTAGTAAAAAAATATAGCTATTTGTTTTATACGTCTGCTATGTCCTACATAATCAAATCAAAAAATGTCACTCAAGAAATTTTCCGGCAAAAGAATCAATCTGACGAGATCAGAAGAATGACTCAGAATTGACTTTTAAATTTATAATTTACCGCCTAAGAAGCTAAGCACGAAACACTGACGTCACTTCAACAAGTTTGCACTTACGACGTCCCGGCGATTCCACGTTAAAAGGGTTCTGATCGATCAAGCCGTCAACGGCGACGGATGATGGATACGAGCAGACAATTCATCAATCATCGCCGCAGTGTGGTCCGACCTTTAGGGTGGCTCTCCACCCAGAGTTATACGATACGATACGATAAAGCTGAGCAGTGTAACTAATATTATGAAATAAGCTTGAGACTAATCTATAAATTCTCACAGAACTCTGGTGAACAGCGACCTTTGGCCTAATTTTTGGTTAAATTTCACTTTTTCCTTATAATCTTGATGACGTCATCTGGCAAGGTTCGACCGAGAACTAGGACTCGGTTCTCGGCTAAAAATGGCCGAAATTTCTAGCTATACCGAGACATTTGTACGGTATGGGATTGACGTTCGTCGCTGGGTGTCAGTTTGACATTACGCAAAATATCTATTATCAGTTTTGGTAATCGGTCTAGGCCGAGATTTTACTTTATTCTTGGTCCCGGACTCGACCGTGAAAAATAATCCTGTCTCGGTCGACTTTTATTATCTGGCGATCCCAAAATGGCAATTTCAATGCATCTTAGCCTTATTTTAACGCACATCTGAAAACATGCCAATTCAATTAAGTTAAAGTTTACGGGTTAGCAAATTATCAAGTAACTTGTTCCTAAAAGAATAAGATGCTCCTAAAAGCTATTTTATCCCTTTCTTGGTGAAGTAAAAAGGAAGAGGCAGATAATTTCAGTTTTAGATAGTCGACACTATTGTCCTGGTAAATTTAATTTGTCAAAATATTACTTGTTTGTAAATGAGATGCATAATAAAATAACTTTATAAATATAGGCTGAGTTAAACTTTCGTCTCTTACCATCCCGCCAGAGCTATCATGAATACAATATAAAATATATTGTACTTGATATGTCTATTTAATGATTTTAAATACGTTTTCTTTCTCCTGAGCTAGTCTTCATAAATATGTGCTAAATGATACTGTAAAACCGAACGGCTGAGAAAATATTCTTTTCCGATATGCAGAGCACCGCTCCGCTCGCTTTGCTTCAGTGGATAGGCAGCCTTATAAGAACTATGTACTAAGTCACAAATTTGTGGCGCCAAGCAGTGCAAAAACTGGTCGACTTATAAAAAATGTGTAGTCTCGTGATGGTTTTGAAAAGTTGTAGATAATTAAATTTGTTTTTTTTTTGTAGATATAATAAAAAAGTATGTACCACTCGAAATTTCTTTGCCGACTGTGGTAGCACCTTACAGTACTTAAAAACACAGCTACATAAACTTCGTAGTATTGTGTTTCTGCAGTGAGTAAGGTCGCCGGAGCCCATCGAGAAAGCGTTCTCTTGGCAGCAGGGGAACTCGTCTATTTTTCTGTCAACATAACGTTTCGTATCTCTTGATTTTTAAGCTACACGTGACCGCTTGCCATTAGGCGAAAAACTTGCCTAAAAATATGAAATAGTAGGTAATACATAATCAGTCCGTCGCTGGCCACATGCCTTCTTACATGGGTTTGGGCTATAATACCCCACCACTGGCCCAAAGCAGGTTGGTGGGTGAAAGTAATTACAATCACAACTTAACAGCGACCAATTTTGATTGACACAATCATTCTTAATTCTTGTGATAAGGTTATCAGGCGCTTTTAGGTAGAAGCGCTTACACATCGCACTAGCACCTCAAGCAAAGTGATTCTTGAAACAAGTTCGGCGACCGCAGTAATGTTTACTTCTTTCATGGGAACATCGTCATCAACAACATTTTAAAACTAATTTTATTAGTAGTCAAAACAACTACAGGGATAAACAAATAGGCAGAAACCTTTTAACAAAGTAAATTATCAAACCCTATTATCTCCCTTATTAACATTATCTCTATTAAAAAAGGGATTATCAACCCACTTAATGGTGGAAACAAACTGACGCTATCGTAGGTTAAATAAAGGATATCCCATATTCACAAAAACATCTACAACAAGAAAAAATACAATTCCTAATATTACACTCTAACAACTACAACATAAGAATTAAAATCGCTGCGCAGTAAATAGTGCGTCTATAGAAAGCTTTTTAAATATTTTAACTTTTATGTCAATTAAAATTAAGTTTAAATTGGCCTAACTAGTGACACGTAAGATTATTATGTAATTAATGATGGAAACATACTGGACTGAACCAACAAACAGACTTTTGAGTAATGTTTAAAAATATAATAAATGGATAGCCAATAGAAACATGTCGGAAATTAATTAAGTGACCGCTGCTCAATCAATAACTTAAGGACATTTTTATATGGTTATCCTAAATTTAATAAATATTAAGTTAAATTAATGAAAAGCATTACTTCAACTTTTTTAATATGCAAAGATCAAAATGTCCATTTGTAGGGTGTCCATAATAAAACTGTCCGATCGGAGACAGTCCGATACGAACATCGCACTTATCAGAAGGCATAATGTCCTCAATTTTACGACAACCTTGCAGCATACGCGGTTATAAATTTAAACAAATGTCAAGCCTGGAGATTTTATTTTACGGATCAAGGAAATTGTAACGATATTTCAACGATAATGTTATTGTGCTGAGGATAAGTTGTTTTTATTGGTGTGCGCGCACGCAGCTTTGTCCGGTGTAGTGATATTACGTACAGGCTATAATGTATTCCGAGATTACAAGCTGATATCGAATCTCGATTATCCATGTGTTGTGTCGGATCTAAGGTTTAGATTGTCAAACAATGAATGTTGTTGATTTTGTCATTTGTTTACGACAATTACGAAACATATTGATATTTAGATTTTATTATGGTGTCTGGCAGGCACATTTGGCTTTAGTAACCAAATTTATTTTAAAGCTACTTTTTCTTTTAATGTAATTTAAGATAAGAATGGTTATTATAAATTTTGGAGTAGGTATAATTATGATAAAATTTGATTTCCTAAAATCATTGTAATTAAAAAAAGAAATCAAGAACTTTATTTATTAGTAAGACATTTAAAAAATTAAATATAGAGTGATAAGTTCAAAATGGCTATACTTACATTATACTCGGCCTATACAGAGCCTATACTAATAAACGTAATCCAACCTGATCTTATACTCTGGAGAAAGTGGAAACACATTCAAACACATTCTTCAGAACCGAAGGGTTACCATAAAAAATATATTCGAAACTTCGGAGAAGTACAAAACAGTGAAATACACAACACGACGCTAACATGATGTTTGCTGTGATTTTGAACCTTTCTTTTAGACTTATAATAATATTCACACATTCACACCTCTAGGCCAAAGTAAGCATTATTAAGAGCTTAAGAAAAATAAGGATAATGATATTATGTTATAAATATGAGAAATATACTATAGAAATATTTAAAAATCTATGATTTGCGATTAAATGCTCGTACTCATCATACAAACATTTTCTCCCACCAGGATTCGAACCCGGGACCCATAGAAAACATTTATAAGGTAAACGAAAGAATAAGGTAAATAAAACTGATAAAAACGTTTCATGATAGAACTGACAGATCATGACATTAGAGTGACGTTTAATAAAACAACAGGCTTTAGAATATTTCCTACATTAATAAAAATATAGTATTATATTTTTCAATATTAAAAACTTTATCAATATTAGGTACTTTAAAAAACACTAATCTTAAAACAATGGTATTGCTTCGCAAAACAGTTGCAACACAATGCTAGCATCTCTCACCTGCACAATCGAACTATGCGGACCGGTCCGTTGTGTCTAATTAGGCAATCCACAGCAGCACTAATGGCGACCGGCAACCGTGAAATCTGATCGTGTGAACACGTTGTCCCGGGACATTGTCGGCGAACATGCGATGCTTTGTCACCCTAGCGCCCACGCACCGCATTTTGTGCAGCTAATAGTAAGTAGTTGCATGTCGGCATTGAAAAAAAATATATTGAAATTAAGTAGGTACGGTCTAAATCATAGATAGATCAACACTTTAGTACCTACCATGTCACGCCAAGTGTTGCCAATTGTTGCCACCGTTATTTAAAAGGGGAATTGTGATATGGTACCAAAATTTAACATGTTTTGGGCCTAGTAACTGTGGCACAGGTTTCCCTTCCGAAACCAATTTTAGGCATCAGTCCCTCACATATTTAGATCTCTGCCAATGTTATTTTAGCTAATAGGCTTAACCATTATGTAACTAAATTATGAAGGGCTAATATTATGAATTGGAAAATAGCGTTAATCTACTTTTAAGTTCGGCTGTTTCTACGTACAAATAACCCTTTTTTTACTTACTCTTTATAACCTTAAAAAAAAGCCCTACCATGAAACATTTTCCAAAGATTCGGACCTTAGGCATGTTGTGTGACAATAACGATATATGTTAATAAACTGAAATCAAAAGTGTCAATGCCGGTACGCCATCTAATGGCACCTAGTAGAGTAAATATTTGGGGAACCCGATTCTTTCGTTAACTTACCCCCTTTAAAATTCTCTATTAGTGCAAAATTTTAAAGTCAAAACTAGCCCTGGATAGATTTATTCAACTTATTTGGTTTTTTGTATATAAATAATATATTACGTTACCAACGATTTTTGGAATTACTGAAGTTTTAGCATTTACAATAATTGGCAGCAATTTTACGCAAAATCACTAATTATGAAAATAAGTTATTTGTATCCTCAAATATTTTATCTTGAAAAGAAAACTCTGTTTTTTTTTCAAGAGGAAAATCTATTTACCACTATTAAATTCGTGCATTTCTTTATAATAATTGATCATGTTTTATAATTGAGCATCTATGAAACACGTTCAAATATACTTATAAAATTTCGGCTACACAAAGTGCATTAAAAATAACAAAACATATTCGTAACCTCCTTGAGAACAGCCTCTTTGGTAAAGCGTGCACTTATCAATCAAGCGGTCAAGGATGCAATAAATAAAATAAAACGGACTCGTCGGAGGCGGCAACATGGCTCCACACTCAGGCTTATTGATGGAAGTGTGCCTAATGTCGTTTAGATAGCGTCCCGGCATTGACACATTATTATCGTACTCGGGTCGCGGACGAGGCGCCAACTGAGACGCAGTGCGTGGGACATTTCGGACTGCTTATACAGTCACGTTTTATAGCGTTTTGTTTATTAATTTATTTATAAATTCATGCACACACAATATTAATAAAAAAAACAATTTATACAGAAACATGTATACTACAAAGGCGCAACTTATTTCTGAAGAAATTTGTACAAGCAGAACTGTGAGGAGTATAAATTTTAATGTGTTTTGTAGGTAGTTAAAGGAAATATAACTTTCAAAATAAATGACTCCGTTGAACCCAAATATTAGATAAACGTAAGGTAAGTAGTAAACGGGAAAAGTATTAGTATAGTTCATATACTAATAAACTAAGTATTCCCGTATTAAGTACCTACAAGTACAAAAAAACCTCATATTTCTATGCAGAATTACAGTCCCAACTTTTTTCCCTAACAAATAGTCACAGTACTCACAACACATGACGTGGGAATGAAGGCATTCGATGATACAGGGACAAAAAGAGACGAATATTGCAATGGACTTCCCATTGCTATCTGGACGTATTAAATTGTCATTTGCTTGTCATTTATTGTCTTTTTCCGTATGAAAAGGTTTTGCTTTTCACAAATTTTTTTACTGCTCTTATAGAGAAAGGTATTGGAGATTTGATGAAGCTTGAGTCTCCCTTTATATCTCAACATGTTCTTAGAAAAGTCAGACCTAAAGACAGGAATACTCGTTCACCAATTCATTTGTCTTATGGTGTCTATTTTCAAAGGTAATAAAAAAGATTTCAACATAAGTTCTCTCATAGTTTTCTAAGTGAAGAAGGAGTGGATATAATCAAACGTTATTGATTCCATAAAATGCAGCAAATCAGAGCATCGGTGGTCTTCGATTTGTTGTGACGAATCCTTGTTTTGATTAAGTATATTTCTAATAATGTATATAGATCTATTTCTCTTTTATTTTAAGATGTTGTTATCCAAACCATAACCATTTACAAAATTCCTAATTTATGTTCATATATTTCGAAAATAAGAGTTTTATATATATATATATATATACGTATATTACTAGATGACAAACAAGCTGACGGCCCACCTTATGGTAAGCGGTTACCGCCGCCTATAGACACCTGCAATAATAAGGAAAATCACTTGATATTACAGTTGCGTTGTCATCCTGAAGCCTAAGATGAAATGCCGTCTATGCCCAGTAATTACACTTGCTACCTTTGCCTTCAATCCGAAACACAGCAAACTGTTTCACGGCTGAAATAAGAAAGGCGGTGGTACCTACCCAGACGACCCTACATACGGGACTACCACTTAAATTAAAAGGTTTTTTAGTATATTAGAAGCTTTTAAAAGTTTTTATTCGTACTATTGATTTTGTGCCACAGAAATTTTCAAAAAATGGCGAGTTAAATAATAAAACCATTTAAACTATCCGTTTACTCACATTAAATGTAACAACGTTTCATAGTCTAACTAGGCATGTAAACGCACTAACCCGTAAATATCAGATTCCAGACACAATTGATTTTTCGATCGCCATTGTCCCCCAGAGGGATCATGAAAATGAAAACGAAAATATCTTTATTCAATTAGGCCCCCCAAGAAGCACTTTCGAATCGTCAAAAAACCCTTATGTCTAACACATAAAATAATATTAACTAACAATGTCATAATGTTTGTCTTTCTGTCATGTCTGTCTACGTAAGCTAACAATGTTATAATGTCAGTCTGTCTATCAATCTGTCTGTCAGTCCGTCTGACCTGACAGGCTGACCTGACAGTCTGTGTCAGTCAGTCTGTCTGTCTGTATGTCAGTTTGTCTGAATTACACCGGTTCCAAAAGTTGAACTACCGAGAAGATTCCGGCAACAAACTCGTGTAGTCACTCTTTTCAATTATTAAGTTACAATGTTTAGTCACATAGTAATAGTATTTAGCAGTGCAAGTGTCACACAGAGTATAAAAAATAGTTATATAAGTATACCAAGAAGTACCATTACGCGGCTTGATAGACTAATTATAAATATATCTGTAATTTTGTCCATGCACCGGTACATATTCACCACCACCCAATTGTGACGTTCCAATTCAGCATCATTTTCTATGGAGCTATTGATTGCAGATAGCTATACTATTGCTTCTGCAATATTTACCGTCTATTTAAATACTATTTATAAATATGAAATAAAAAAATCTTGTCAAATACGTTCCCCATCGGTGTGCGGGTCATGACTGTCCATCATCATCACAGGTCTATTCATATGAGGAACTCCCGCCTCTGTGGTCTAGTGGTTGAGACCTGCCTCAGATCTAGAGGTCCGGGGTTCGATTCCCGTGGGGCAGAAATTTTCTGCTCGGCTTGGTTAGTGGTAGGGCTTTTCTAAGTCCGCCTGGCTAGCTACCACCATCTTACCTAAGTCTGTTGCCATAGCAATAATGTTAACGGCATTGTTGTGTTCCGGCAGTTAGAGGTAAGATAGCCAGTTCCTCTGTGGTTGAGGAATTCGGGTGTAGCTCGCTTCCATCGTCGACCTTATCTTCACTTACCATCAAGTGAGATGATGGTCAAGAGTTAACCCGTTAAGATTTAAAAAAAAACTGACGTCGGAGGAGTTTGGGCCAGAGCACGTTGCAGGTCAACTTTTTTTGTAAATTCTCCATATAAAAGGGAAGGCAAAAGGAACCAGCCAAGTCTGATGTATTTCATTGTTGCTGCCGTTATTGCATTGAAATGAGGTTGTAACACATTTCAATGCATCTAGGGAGAGCTTGGCGCCAAATATTTTATTACAGTCTATATGATGCTACTACGAACTACGATAAAATTGTCATTATAATTATTTTCCATATTTTTCGTCAACACAGATGTTGACGAAAAATATGGAAAATTATTAACAAAAGAAGCTTTTATCTATCTATGTACTATTATAAAAGTTAATAAAAGCCGTATTTGTAGCACATTGAAGATAATAAAAAAAAAACAGGAAACACAGGGTACTGAAACGAAATTTTTTGTGACAACGCGTTAGTAGTGCTACGAGCGTCTTAAGACTACGGTGGTAACGCCAGAGTAGAGTCCAAGGTGCTACGAACATCTATAGGCTACGGCGACTATATTAATACGGGAGTAGTGCGCAAGGTGCTACGAGAGTCTATATGCTACGGTAGCAACGCGTAAGTAGTGCCCAAGGTGCTACGAGCGTCTATAGGCTACGTTGACAACTGAGTAGTGCTCAAAGTGCTACGAGCGTCTATAGGCTACGTTGACAACGCGTGAGTAGTGCCCAAGGTGCTACGAGCGTCTATAGGCTACGTTGACAACTGAGTAGTGCTCAAAGTGCTACGAGCGTCTATAGGCTACGTTGACAACGCGTGAGTAGTGCCCAAGGTGCTACGAGCGTCTATAGGCTACGTTGACAACGCGTGAGTAGTGCTCCAGGTACTACGGTGTCTATTAGACTACGGTAACAACGCGTGAGTAGTGCCCAAGGTGCTACGAGCGTCTATAGGCTACGTTGACAACGCGTGAGTAGTGCTCCAGGTACTACGGTGTCTATTAGGCTACGGTAACAACGCGTGAGTAGTGCCCAAGGTGCTACGAGCGTCTATAGGCTACGTTGACAACGCGTGAGTAGTGCTCAAGGTACTACGGTGTTTATTATGCTACAGTAACAACGCGTAAGTAGTGCCCAAGGTGCTACACACGTCTATAGGCTACGTTGACAACGCGTGAGTATTGCTCAAGGTACTACGGTGTCTATTAGGCTACGGTAACAACGCGTGAGTAGTGCCCAAGGTGCTACGAGCGTCTATAGGTTAAGGTGACAGCGCGTGAACAGAGCGCAAGGTGCTACGAGCGTCTATAGGCTACGGTGGTAACGTGAGAGCAGTGCCCGAGGTGCCACGAGCTTCGTCACGTCTATAGGCTACGGTAACCTCTACCTTGGTTTATTGCATTGGCATTCTGGAGACACGAGATGGCACTACCTGCCATGCTTATATTACACCTTCCCCTTAACAATACAGCAATAAACACAACTAAATACAACTGCTTCACAGCCGAAATAGACAAGGCAGTTAGTCGTTTCAAGAGTTTCTACCTCATTCAAATGTCCAAAACATAATAAACGAAGTCTAATTTACGTAGGTACTAATTGTTGATTAGCTGGTTCTCAAACACCAAATACGGCGACGTTGATTGACTATTTGTACTACTGAAAACGATGGAAAAATTATATGCACCAGGCGGGAATCGAACCCGCGTCTCCTGGGGTCCGGCCAGGCGCGATTACCACTACTAAAGCACTAGGTGTAGCCTACCAATTTCTTTACCGTTTTTTTCCCTTTCTCAACGTTTTTATAGCAACGTGTATGTCACCAGTCATTAAAGTTAACACCTCTAGAGATCCGAAAGATTACTTTTACAAGCATTTTTAAACTGCCAGTAAAGGTTAGAAAAGCCATTTCAATCACATCGTTATTGTAACAATTACAAATAATAAACGGTAACGATGAAAAAATGATATTCTCCAGGTAAGAATCGGAAGTAGGCGTTAGAAACGTACAGAATCAAACATAAATGTGTAATGTAAATGCAGACTGATGTTTGTTATTCATTACCTATCGTCGAAAATGATATTGAAGTAGGCTATAATAGATAAGGTGATAATGTACTCACATACTGTCAATGGTAGATACAGTCGACAGCACATCAAGCGTAACAGTTTGACTTGAGACCGCCCTTACTTCGTTCGTAGTAGAGGCGGCTTTCGTAGTGCAATTGACTACCGCCGTGCCGTATATTGCTACTGTACTCCTAGCACGAACATTTTTAAATTTCGAATCGTAGAAATTGCATCATTCACGCACGCATAAAATTTGAAACAAAAGCCAGACAAAAAAAAAAGTGTTCGTGCTAGAGGTACTGATTACATTATTTACGCTGTCAATCAAAAAGTTCCATTTTCAAATATTGTTGGAACTTACAATTTGAACTTTTTGTTTAGTTATTCTTTATATAGAGAACGATTTTCTCCTTCTGTGTTCTGATTCGCCAACATCTTTCACTTTGTCCAGCTAGATGGATAAATAAACTTAAAAAGAATACCGTTAAAACCTCATCAAACAGATATTCGGCCAACAACTCAATAAAAAATTTCGGCCCAATCTAAACGCGGTAAAACTTTTTTACGGTCGCCGCTTAACCGTTGCGGCCGTAAATTAGTCCGGAGTCCAGAATGCGTCGAATTGACGCGCTCTCGACGATAAACTACGTCAAAATACGATCTGTTAAATGTCGAACAACAACCGATAAATATATCCCATATGTGTTTACTTACGAACTCCTTACAGGGGTTTACGAGTGTATATTAACAAGGTGATTCAGATAGGTGAGTATTGTTGTGAGCGGTTTGGCTAGTGATTCAGATATCGAAAATTGGATTGGAGTAATAAAATTAATATGTTCATACTAAAAAATTGTCAAATGGGCCTCAGACATATTCAGAGCTAACAATTACCGTAGCTTTTTGATACTTATCAGAAGTATTGAACCAGCCCAAAAAATAAATAAATTGTCAATCTTTAATTAAAATGGTCTCTAAATTTTATTCTGAACACCATAGTTTGGTTTTCGCCTCAAGTTATAATAGATTTTTCTGTACTGTGCAGTTCATTGGTTTTTGAAAATAACTTTATGTAATGTGTTTTAGTTCTTTATTTAATTTGTTGTTATGTAAATACGATTAATTTGGAATTTAATTCGAATTACCTCTCCTAATATTTGTTATGCCCGTCAGGGCCCACAATTAAATGATCTGTTTAGCTTTAAGCCTTTTTAACGCCTGTATGACATTGTGGAATGCAAATAAATAAATAAATAAACCCAAATTCCAAATTCCCAATGAACCCTTTAATATTATCATTAGAATTTTCAAAACCTATTTTAATTTATACAGTGATGACGGCAATAAATTAAACATGGGCTATGTTAGTTCATAGAAATGTTTTGCAACTTTCAAATACACTTTATTCATTTGATAATATCATATTTTCTATGAAAGAATGCAGCCATAAGATGTAAGTATTGAACATTTGTATCACATAGTCCATGTTTTTATTTACTGTACTATCAATTAATTGGAATTCGTCATCCTTATTTTTTTTAGATATCAAAATATTTCAGGTCATAACCAAAGTTATTCCGACTTTATAAAAATGATTTTTCATAACAGGCGGAAGCCCAGCACTATACAACAATTTTTTTCACTCGATTTCATCTCCTAACAAATGTAAGTATTATGAAACAGGACCATATAACATTAAATAGAATAATAGATATTAAGTTCTCGTCAACTGTGGTTTTCAGTATGGCAAAAAAGTAACCTAAGTATAATATTTTAGTGAACCCTTCACATTATTTTGATTTGTAACATAATACAAAAATAATTATTTCCAAATAAAAATATAAATAAAATATAGCAGACATAAAAATCATTGATAATCTATAAAGAGACAAACTATATCCGATTTCTGATCGTAAAAATGTCGTTAAATCTTTTGACGGAGTTTTAATGTTCTCCTAAACACAGAACAGTAAAACATTCAGACACTCAAATATGTTTAAAGAGGAATAAAAATGTAACACTTACTTAAAAGTTTACGACAATTGTTAATTTGTAACATTATTATCTTCAATTTAGATTTTTTTTAAAATTTCTTTCCATTCGCTGTTTGGTAAATTTCTAGCCTTTTAACTTATAACAAACACGCTTTCAGAAGCTGGTAGACAATAATTAATAAAGAAAAGGTAGTATAAAATGTAATTTTATTTCAACACTTCAAAAACGTCTTCAAATATAAGCGATTCAAGATTTTCGTCTCACTAATATTAATATCATATGATGGTCAAATATTTCTTTAAAAAAAAAAGAACTAATATAATTCACTTAATTAAAACGGAAGCTCCGACGGCTACTACTCAATCAGAAACGTCAAGAATACCCGCTGATATCGAAGTCTTAGGCGCCGTACAAAAAAGACTCTTTCATCTTAAAATGATAAATTTGTAGAAAAGGGCATGGAGAAACGTGTATCTTATAATCAGCCGGAAAGACGAAAAAAAATATTAATCGAATCTGTCACACGATAGGAATAGTCACGACATGATTATTCTGTTGTTTTTTGTTATTTTTTTAGAAATGATTTAGAGAGATTTAGGTAAAATGCAACTTTAAAATCAATCAAATAAAGTAAGTAAAGAAAAAATTTGATACTTTCCCTAAAATACTATCTGTATTTAAATACATCTTTATTACAAAAGCAATTAATGTACATAATTTTAGATGGTTATAAGATATTAAAATAAAACGTATTGGCAAGATTTTTTTTGACGACCGCTTGGCCGAGTGGTCTGTACCCCAGGCTACTCGGTCAAAAGGTCCCGGGTTCGAATCCCGGTAGGAACAAATGTTTGTATGATGAGTACGAACATTTGTTTACGAGTCATGGATGTTTATATGTTTATTTAGAATATTTCTAATATTTATATACATATTATTATCATTATTTCTCCGTTATCTAGTATCCATAACACAAGCTCTTAATGATGCTTACTTTGAGCTAGATAATAGGTGTGAGTGTGAAAAAAAATTATTAAATAATGTAATAACTACAGAAACGATAAAAACAATAAACTAATTTACAAAATAAAAAATATGAAAATCTAGTTTTAATAGGCACATAGACAATTTTAAGCCAGGAAACACTCTCCCTAAAAGAATCATACGATATCCATAAAAAAGTTCCAGACTTAAAGTTACAGAAATAGAAGTAACATACTTCTATTGAATAAAAACTGTTAATAATGAAAATATTATTTTATTGTTTGCTTAAGTTTTTGAAACAATTGGGGATTTTCCGACTTAAGGCCGATTACTTTTTTCTCTTCTTAATGGGGTATAGCTTGGCCTTCATCTCCCCTGTTGCTAAGTGATGATAAGACCGAAGATAGCGACACCCGGATTCCTCTACCACAGAGAAGCATGCTATTTTACCCATCTGCAGGAACACCAATGCTGTCAACATTATTGTTATGGCTGCAGACTTAGGTAAGATAGTGGTAGCTAGCCAGACGGATTCAGAAAAGACCTACCACCTACCAAGCCGAGCAAAAATGTCTACCCCCAAGGGAATTAAAACCCGGACCCCTAGATCTGGTCTCAACCACAAGACGGCTTCCTTAAAAATTTTAAGTATTGCCAAAGTCGAAAATTTGGGCCGTGAGACAGTTAACCATTAAACTAACGGCGAAATAACTGAACGTCGTCAGCTAAATTTTAGGGAGTGATTATTTTGACATTCACTAAGACAAATTAGTGACTTGGATAGTTCTTAAAATATTTATAAAACTAAGAAGCATTTTGAGTGTGCGGCCGTTATCCACTTTTTTTTTCGAAATGTATTTCAAAATAACAATCTTGCATCTTCCTCGTTTATCAATCGCCAGTTATTCTCAAGCTCGTTAATCTGCCGCTGACAAATTTATTGGGACGTCATTGTTTTTTCTGGACGAATTAGTTCCCGGACGTCGAGACTTAACTGTTTCAAGTCACGGTATTTTAGGGTTAGCGCCTACATCGAAATGTTCACTATCAACAGATGATTTTATATTTCAATTTAGTAAAATTTAGGCTGTACTTTGTTATTACGAGCACAATAACAACGTAGGTGGGTTGTTATACGTCGCTGTTACAATAATTTCTAGTAAAGTCCAATGAGAGCCATAACTAAAACTGATTATAAACTAAATACGAAAGATAAAGGTTTATACGACTGATATCATCTTTAAATCAAGACAGTCAACATAGATTCTGTACAGTCTACACCGTGTAATACATACGCTCGTCCACTTTTACCGTAAGGCCCAAGTAATAAGATTCATTATTGCCGGTGTTTAGTCTGATATGTGTACTCTGTGGAGGTCAATTCACAATGTAAACGTCAGAAACATTTACGTAGGCCGTAAAACCAATATTTTACACTTGAACGTAGTGTAAATTTACGGTTAATAAGGCTTTTGTAATACTGTAGGAGTTTGTCATAAGACGAAGCGGGAGCGGAGGAAGGGTTTGAATGATTAACTAAAAATTTATTTTTGTCATTGAAATAGTTATATCGCTGTTGAATTTTATCATTAACTGGTCTAGCCACACATTCCAGTATCTGGAATATTCCAGTATCTGGAATATTCCAGTATCTGGAATATGTGGCTGGTGGTTTTTAATTGTCATTTATGCTCCAGGGAGTCTTGCGCAGCTTGATAAATAAAAACAGGATATTATCAACTTGAATTCAGAGCGGCCAACTGGACAAGCACTTCTATTTTACAAGATCAAAGACAGATAAATTAATAAATTAGCTTTTACCAAAATATTACTCCACAAACTAGTTTATATTTTAACATAACTTACACTGCAGCTTTTATTTTTCATTACTTACTTCGATCCTTGGCCGCCATTGAGACTAATCCCTAAGATTAAAAGTCTAGAACTACTAGAAACGTCAGACGATCGACGCATAGGCATTATGCTTTAAGGTGTTTGGTTCACAATATAGCTATTGATGTTTTGAACTGCCCTCATCATCATCATTATCATCACCAGCCTATATACGTCCCACTGCTGGGCACAGGCCTTCCTACATGGCAGAAACACAAGAGGAATTTGCACCATAACACCACCACGCTGGCCGAATGCGGGTTGGTGGGTTAAAGCGGTTGCAGGAACAACCGGGACCAACGGCTTAACGTGACTTCCGAAGCACGGTGGAGCTCAACTGCCCTGCGCTAGATTTATTCAAAATTAAGACGAAGTTTGAAGACAGTTACACTAAATTGCAATGCCATAAAAATGACAGCTGATTACAAATGGAGACAGTTTTAAATATTAGAACCTTTTAAATATTAGAAGAGATCCTCGCATATCGATACGCCTTTTTTAGGTCGTTTTAAATTCCAAGTCAAAGAAAAAAAGTATATCATAGATAAGCTAAGGTTTAGGTTTAGGGCTAAGGTTAAGGTTTAGGTTCTCAAAATGTTGATTAATCACGAACCGCGAAAGCTTTTAACTTAGTCCATGCTTTACTTTCTTCAAAGAGAGATATAGTTTTATTGCTCGTGCATATTTAATTAATTACATCGCAATATTTATTGAAGATTTCATGTCCAGATGTATTTTAGATCCCTTTTTATTAGCTTTTAAGAGTCCTAGATGAAATTCATGACTTTTGTTTGTAATCTACGTTTATTGGTTACGACTGCCATACCGGTATGAAAATAGTGTAGCGAAATAAGAAATAAAAATAAATTGACGTGATCATAAAATGATTTAAATATTCCAAGATTTGAGAGACACGGATTTGACTAATATAGTTACACTATGATATTAATAAAAAAAATCGTAGGTGGTAGGCCCGTATGTAGAGTCGTCTGGGAAGGTAGCACCGCCTTTCTTATTTCAGCTTCAATTTCGTATTAAAGGGAAGGGTAGCCAGTGTAATTACTGGGTATGGACGGCATTTCATCTTAGGCCTCAGGATGACAACGCACGTGCAATATCAAGTGATTTATCCTTGTTATTGCCGGTGTCTATAGGCGGAGGTAACCACTTGCCGTCTGCTCGTTTGTCATATCTAGTTAAATATAAAAATAGACGACCACATTTTTTTGACATATTAATAACAAGCGGCCGTTTTCAGCCCCGTTACCAGCTCCATCCAAGTGGATGTCGGTTATTAGCGGCATTTTTAATATTACTGGAAGTGTCCAGAATATCGTATGCTAGTTTTCTATACATGCTTCCGATAGAATCAACAACCTCATCTCAATCACAGAAATAGCACAAACTTCATTCGAATTCTGGTGTATCTTAATGTAATTTCAATAGCAAACGAGACATCTTTGGTAGCTCTTAAAAACATCGATCCCCTGCGCCTAATTGATAATTAGTATTCAGGAGGTGGTCTGTCCGGCCTACGTGCTCGGAGCGGTCACTGCTGCCTCAGCGAGGAGACGTCTGCTATTGACACAGCGAAGACGACGGGCCCGGGGGACCGACGTGATTCCAGTGATTTAGGGTTATTAATTCCGATTTGGTACAACGATGATTTGTACGGGATTAAGATTTTCAAGTCAGACTGTCTTCAGTGACATAATTTAATAATACTTTCTGATGAGTCAGTGAAGATTGAAAAAACTGAAGTAAAATCATATTTATATTGATACTTTGTATCTCCGAAATTCAAACCTGCCTAACCAACCTCACTTTAGGATTTTAGTCAAGTACCACAAAATGTCTCATGTATGTAGTGTTCTTGTCCCCCGCAGCAACAGGATAATGAATCCTTAAATAATAATATGTTTCTAGCGCTTTCATACTTTTATGAACAGTACCTATTGCTACTATCACTTCGATTGGACACTACCATATATCAAAATTCATTCTATTGATTTAGACACGAATTTAGTGAGAATATTGTACGAGACTACAAAAGACTTAGAAGAAAGAGGGTATCAAACTCGTACATGTTAACCAAATAGATTACCTAAAACCGTTAGATATTTATTAAAAGTAATTTGCCAAAGCACCTAAGGCCCCCGAAACGGATTGGTGTCTGGAATTTGTGACCTACTTTAGTTTAATTCTAATTATTGTAATAAATTACTGAAATAAAAATAATAATTAAAATGACGTAAAAATTCAGGTATAAAACTCATAAGTATAGACGTCGTCTAAAAGATTTAATGAAACTAATTATAATTAGTAATTTAGACTCAGCGAATGATATCAAGTTTGAAGTATGCTGCGTCCCTCCTAATTCATTTTGCGATCAAATAAGAAAACAATTAAATTATCAAACAACTTGCGAAGCTCAGCTTTCACATACCAGAGTCCGATACTAATAAATTATTCAATATTGTATTTTACTGACCTACCACAACCATGGCCTTAGGGCGGCCGAGCACGTGCAATCGAACCGCGACTTTTTCGCGATTACCATATCTGCGGGCGAGCATCGGGATATAGGAACAAATTGGCTATCTACAGCATGGATCTCTTATAAGCGGTCAGGGCTACCAAAACTGGTATTGTCTCTGGGGCATTGTTGTTGCTCGTGCACTTTAGGAGATGTTTTGAAGTAATTTATTACAGCGTGTCCAAAGAATAAGCAACTAACGATATTTTCGGGCTAATTTCAATGAATACATCGATATCATTATTATGTAAACTATAAAAGCGATTCAATAAAATATGTTCGGGATATTTACTACGAAAGTTTGTAATAAGTTGCCTATATTTTGACGCAGTTGCAGGAGCCATGATCGCGGGTAGACTGTTGCATATCCGATATATTTTGAATAAAATCCTTATTCTTAAGAGTATCCTTAAAATTATGTAGGTTCTTATTGTTATCAAAATTTTTAGTTTCATATATATTTTCATAATCCATTAAATAGCGGACACAATATTCTTAAAATGACTATTAAATTTTCCTTGTTCTAACTTTATTTTGTAATATGTCAGTCAAACGGTTTATGGGGCAAAATTTCTATGCCTTCAAATTCTTCAAGTAAAAGCAGATCTAAATATAAAACAGTTACCTTAATTTTGATAAATTTCAAAAACAATTTGTTAATTCAAAAATAATAGCACTAGATGTGCTCTCGACTTTGTCCGCCTCAAAATCTCTTTTAAAATTTAGCGAAATATTTTTTAGATCAGATAAGTAAGTAGTTTTGAAGATACCTTCTAAATCCACGCGAAGTGTAGATAAATACGTGTGCTTATCAATTATAAACATGAAATGTTATCCATAGCCCTAAGTATTGTGCTAATGCGTCAACCCTACAAGAGATTGAGCGGGAGGAATATTTAAGAGATCGTGCGCGTCGGCCGGTAGCAAGTCTGTGTCGGCCCTTATTTAGATGGTTTGTCATGTACCCGGGATCTTTAAAGCAGCCTCCATTATCTATAATGAAACGGGTCCATCTCACGCCGTTCTTTCAGTACCAGTGCACGTCATTGAATTATGTATTTTATATTTACGTTGAATAAAATTCAATTTAAGTCTACGCCATTGTTTAGATATCGCTGTTTTATTCCCGTCGCTTTACAAGGGTTTGTCTTATTACCTCACAACCAGTTGTTATAAAAATGATATTTTCTAATAATTTATTGTTATTTATTTGAATGAATATGCCACTCAAGAGCGAAGAAATGCGAGTCAAAAATAAACCTTCCTAAAACCTTACGAAAAATGTTTTATGGTCCATAACTATTGCAAGGTAACTATTACAACTATTACACGGTACTATTACAAGGTACCTACCCATTTTAACATTGTAATATAAATACTTACTAAAGTCAAATCAAAAGTTCAAAATTCTAAAATTGATTCAGAAATTTCCCATACATTTTGTTGAACTGACCAAACTATTTGTACTTATAAAGATATCTGTAATTTATATTACAATCTTGAAATTTATTAAGACTTTAGTATTTATAAGACTATGTTGGCATGATTAGATGCCCGCTTGTTATACCGAGTGCCAAACAAACCTGTACCTATATATTTGGAAATATAAAACTATTGGTACTTATTCGTAACTGAGACATAAGTTCAGTTGTGGGCACTCTTTGTACAACAATAATGACGAAATCAAAATGCTTTTTTATGTAGGCTATGTCAAACATACTAAACCTACTGTAATTCTGCTGCAGCTGCTGTAATTCTGATTAATCCAGTGTGCGGCTCAGTTAAAGCAAGCCTTAATTCTCTTCCTCTATTATTTACTTCAGATATAGCCTACATCTATTGTGTACCATATTCGAAACTTAGATCAGTCTTGTTCTGACGTAATAGAACTGCTTTTTGCTGAATTTTTACCTTTGGTGCCACACTGTATAAAACAAACAAAAGACAACTGAAGACGTGAGTAAATCGTAATAAAAAACAGTCAGTCCGACCGAGACAGACTCGGCTCATTACAACGATCTCCAATCCGTATCCTCGAGAGGAAACTTTTCAAAACATTAATGAATCAGGATTACCGGGATGTATATTCAAATCGGCGTCGGCAACATGCGCCTTGATTACCGAAGGTGGAAATACTTTGTAACTTGTACAGGCTTCGTGTGAGAATAATCCACTTGCTTAAGAAACTTCTTGATTTACGAACGTTGCATTTGAGGTGAAATTTGAAGACAGAAAAAATACACAAAATACAACAAGGTAAAAATAATGTCAATTAAATAAGAAAGAGAGAAACTAAATTGGCTACATTAGATATAAAATCATAAATTATTAGAAATCATAGGAATTTTCATCTTATTTAACAATGGTAACCATTGATGAATAGTCCGAGGATTACATTATGCAATGAATGGAATCAGAGATGATAATTTGTAACATTATTGTAATATAATTTTCCTTCCAGCAAACAGACACTTTGCTGCATTTAATAAACAACTCCTATTAAATCAATGATATAAATGTTTGATAATTCAACTAGAAATTAATAATTCAATAGATTAAAGGAGATGGATACAAGATTTTACTAGATAAACTTACACATTATCTAGTAAAATCTTACCATTACGAAGTTATTTCCGAAATTTTATTATCGCCTTCAAAGGACAATTGACAGGTAATCATTACAAGTCGAATTGGAATAGATGACAACTGCTAACCTAACACCACAATTTCTCAAGTTTACGGAAATTTCAATCAAAACTACATTCAACTATTTCTGTGTGGCAGCGATCTTCTCTTGCAAGATGCTAGGTAACCGATGTTGAACTCTAGCGACGCCTTCTTTTACAATCTGGCTATACTTAACTAATTCATGATTTAATCTTATGTCTTGCCCCATATACAACTGTTGTATTTAATTTATAGTTTGTGGGGATGAACTTAAAGTATAACATCACTTTTAGAAATAATTCCTTACAATCTTCCGAATCGTTCAAAATATTCAAGTAAATTTCAAAAGCCTCAATACCACTCCCAGATCTCAATAACTGCATTGCCCATTTCCTTAGCGTCTCTCCTGAAAGTCTTTCTTGCTTGCTTACCTAACTAAACAGTAGCGTAACAAATGAATAAGCCCACGATTCCACGTACCGTTGGCTTATCAAAAGAAATCCAAACAGAAGCTGTCTCCAGCTGAATATAAAGAGGGGGTGGTGGGGACAAACATTCTCCACTAACGAAACAATAGCAGGCATAATTGATTTTAACGTGGACTGCGGATGAAGTCAAGGGGTGTATTTTTGTGTTTCTTTCGACCTGATTGGATGGGATTCGAGATTTAAGTACCTACACACGTATGTGGACTGAAGTTTGTCAGTTTACGGGTAACTTTCAAAGTAATGTTGGCTAATCAATGGCCTTTGATTATTTTTGATTATTATACTAAGTGGTAGGCCCGAATGCAGGGTCGTCTGGGTAGGTACCACCGCCTTTCTTATTTCAGCTGTGAAAGAGTTCGCTGTGTTTCGGATTGAAGGGAAAGGTAGCCAGTGTAATTACTGGGCATGGACGGCATTTCATCTTAGGCCTTAGGATGACCACGCACCTGCAATATCAAGTCATTTTCCCTTGTTATTCCTGGTGTCTATAGGCGGCGGTATTCGCTTACCATCAGGTGGGCCGTCAGCTTGTTTGTCATCTAGTTGTACAAAAAAAAATTGGACGTGAAATTGAAATTTGATCTTAATTTTATAAAAGCTTAATCGATAGATACTTGAGTTGTATAAAAAAATAACATAAAATTCACACGAGTCAGCCTTGTACTCTTATCTATTTAGTTAGACTTACTATCATCTTCTTTCATAAGAAGTTATTGATAGACAGACGTGTTTTGCTATGTAGTTAGTTCCTTCTAATAGAAATATGAAGAACAGAAAAAAACTCAAATATTTTTTCGACCGACTAATAAAAATATTGGACAGCCAGTAAAATATTAAAGAAACAATTTCATTGCAACGAAAAAGGTTAGCTTAGTAAGTGATATGAGATGTTTAAAATTTCTTTTTTGCTTTCAGAATATAATTTGCATACTTATCCCCTATCTGATGTCTCCCAAATACTAAATAAAGCGATAATTAATTAGACATTCTTGCTTAAAAAGAAAACAAACTAAACCGTTATACATTATCCTTGTCAATAATTTCCACAGTAACCGTTTCTCTTCTCCTCCCAAAAATTACACCTAGAACGTTCCAATTAAAGTTAAAATTAGCATTAATTAGAAAACAACAATGGAAACGATGAATTAACAAAATAACGGACACTTCAGTCCCTCTGTTAAAGACTAGATTGGTTTGATCGAGATGCAAATGTTAATTTGTTTTTTTTTCAGTCCTTATAGGGATGCTCACTATTGTAGCTCCCGATGTCCAATATCTTCGTTCATTCATTATGCAAACGAATTCTTGTTAGGTTTAAATGCTGATTTTTTTCTCTTGGCGCGCTTAATGTGACATGGTCGTACGTGTTATTGGGCGGGGGCGAGTTAGGACTGCCTGGAATTAACGTTAATTGACGCGACGAACTTACTAAATGTCTGATAAAATATTATTAAACTACATGTAGCGAGTACAGAACATTACAAAGCTGTTTAATAATAGTGATATTATTTATACAGATATTGTAAATGCAATTGAATTAGTAACCAATCAATATCTGAATCGATTCCGATACTCAACGCTGTTAATGATTTGGTAAGATGTCCCCTTGGTATTGATGATTGATGAGATGATTTGGTAAGGTATCCCTTTGGTTTTACGGTATTAATATATGTAACCAAACCAACTGTTTCTTTAGAAAAACTAATAAAAACCAAATTATATGTGCAGTATCTCAAAAAATCAAGTAAATTCAAATAAATCCACGAAAAATACTTATAATTCATTTTCATGCATAGATTCTTTGTACAAATGTTGAAAATTTTTGTCAATTTCACCGCTATCACTATGGTAATATGCTGGGCGACATAGTAGTCAACTAAACGTCAACAAAGTGACATACGCGCCATTGTGAATAATATATTTGGCTGTGTTGCAGTTTTTTCTATAAAAAATCTTGTTTTGTACCACGCAACAAAGCAAACAAAAAGAAAATGGATAATTGAACACAGTTCTGCATACTTTTACCCAATTTTTTTTGTATAGTGTACATAGACCTGGCCGGCTCTATATACATTTTTAAACATCTCTTTTAAAATACTCACAAATGAAATTGCACGTTGTTAATACAGCTAACAGCTTACCTGAAAACAAAACAGTTCTAATTAAAGTCATGTTAATTATAGCCCCCATAAAAGACCCCGTGAGCGTCACAGCCGCAGGGACCCTTAATCCATTAACGATATAAAGAGTTATAAATCAAACTTAATATGGTTTACTTGTGTTGATAACTGACGCAGTTTGCAAGATATGACATGCATGTGTGCGTAATGTTAGGGGTCCAAGGGGTAATGTATAGTTATGTGCAATAATATATAAGGACGTGTGATATACATACTTAGAATATTGCCTCAATTTAATGATAGAGGTGATCTGAAATTACAAAGGGAATTGTAAACTGTATATTAAATTGCAAATGACAACATACAAAGCTGCTGGGTTAGCAAATGTTTATGTAGTAAGTTGCCTGAATCTTGAAATGACGAGATTGACAATGCAAAAGTGATCCGTAGTAAAATGGCTTAATCTTAAATCGAAAACACTTACTATGTGGAAGATTTATTAGAACCATATACAGGAAGTATTCTTGGATAAAGCCTTATTATATTATTATAAAATACTAGCTGTACCCTGCCACGCTTCGCAGTGGCGCATCGTTAAAAAAACTGTTTTCTCGCGGTCGCAGATATGTGACTGATGCAAAAAATAGATAAAAACAATCCTTGATGCGGATTTTATATCATGTTAAAATTTCGACTCAATCGGTGCAGAACTTTTTGAGTTTTTGAAGCGTACACAAACCAACATAACATTTTTATATATATAGATAAAGGACTTTCTAAAGTTATGCATATCTGGAATCGCGAATAACAAAAAAATGCATTTCAGACAAAGAAGACCTTAATACAACAGCTACAGTAGTAGGTACTTTTTTTTTTTTAAGTTAAGCTTATGTATGCTTTTTATACAAACAGGTGCTATTGGACTACACCTGTCTATATGAGCTCGTTTTTAAAGGTGGTATCGTTTGTTTTGATTTGGTATTGCAGTTATGCAATTAGTTTAGTTATGATTATGTTGTAGTAATATTGAATGTTATTCATTTTGTTAAAAGTCATCTTTCTTAAAATTTTCAAACAAAAAAGTTTTCTTGAGAACTAATCGATACAGATGATTTAATCAGAGAGCTCGTCCTTAACAGTGGGGCACGTACGTACTGATGAAAACGATATTGTATAATTAAATGATGATAGCTAATCACATTGGACTTAGCATCACAATTTCAACAAAGTTTTTTAAACTTTATTAAGTATAATATTAATCCAACTGTATTTTTGTTACTTGCGTATATCTTACGCGATATCTTCTTCAAATCTAAACAGATTACGATCGTTATTTTTTGGTTTTGAAAGGTGTCCACTACTGGATTTAGTGTTAGATTTTAGAAGATATGATTACTCAAGTAACAACAGCCAAACGATAGTAAACTTAACTCAAAAATTGGTGCTAGACTGTTTCCAGCAAGAATAGAAAGTGAAGGACTGACTCTAACAAATACCTTTAAGTTAATAAGTAACTAAATCTAATTGTTTTCTGATGTTTTAGTATTTACCAGTAGGTTTTCAGCTGTGTTCGAAACAAAGTAATCTCAACAATCTAAATTCAAAGATCTTGAACCATTTTGAATACAAATAATGCTGACACATCCATTTTCCTATTCAAATTAACTCGTGTCTGCATCGTTGTCTCGTGTCTTGTAGTCGATATGGTCGCGTTACAATGTTGTATGAAACTCCCAACTGTTTCTAAAGGTCGTTCATCACCATTGCGGCTGTATACCAGTCGTGATTCACGACAATTACTATTGGCGTTTATTTCTATTTATCAGGTGGCATATACTACATATTGTACTATTGTATTTATGGCAGGTTATCTGCAGTAGTCTTCTAAATTGCCGATATACCTCAAAATTTGATCGGTAAGATAGCTCATTTTTCATTATGTTTAACATTTTTCTTGTACCTCCTGCATTGTATTGCTTTTACGTTTACAAATAGTGTTTTGACGCAGTATTTGATATTACTTGTATTTCGAAAAAGAAGAACACTAAGATCTTATTTATATCTTTAAAATAAATAGAAATCAGTAACGCTTATTTCAATTAAGAGAATATTATAATAAAATATTGGATAAGTTTTACTGGTTACGCATTTAATTTATCAATATTAAGAACCATTAATTTTGGTTAAAATCATGTCAAACAATGATTCGTCACTTTTGCAAGTATTAGCATTGTCCATTCAATATTGACTTCATTTTATTTTAACTTAAAGCTGTTTTTAATTCAATAAGGAAGGATACATTTTTAAATTTAATCTTCTTAAAGAGAAATCCAAAATAAAAACGGTTTCAATTATAACAAAAACACTTTTCTTTCAATCCCCTGCAACACCTACACACGACACACAGATGAGCTTTGAGCTTCGAATGTGTGCAAGGTGGCATGAAAATGGTATTAAGAGGGGGAAATGCAAAGGAATCAACGGGAGGGGGTAAATGTCCCGCGCCGGACACTTTGAACGAATTATGACGGTCATTATTAGAACGTGGACAGAATTAAATTGCCTCCCCCTATCTCCCCACCTTCCGGCTAAGTATGCCCGCATAATGACACCTGCCCGATACTTCCAACACTTGTCTATGTGTATCTGTGTCTATCTAGAGATTAAAGGATGATTTCGTTTTCGTGTTTTTTCATTGTTTCAAGGAGTGATAAACAGATTTGGAATCTCAGAAAATTTTAAGACTGCCAGTAAGAATGCACGACCTTCCCCAATGGTGCGAACGTCGAGAAACCCTTGGGAGAAAGTTATGATTTTCTTCTAGTATTAAACAGACTTTAAAAAACAAGGAGGTTTTTGTTTCGACTGTTTTTTTGTGTTTATGTTTTTCAGAATCGGTCACATCGTAACCAAATCTGATCATTCTTTTTTGTTTGTTTCTAAAGGTTTAAACATATTAGTCAAATTTTTTGGTAGAGATCTGATAAAAACCTGATTTCTGAGAAGTTGCGTTCCCTAGTATTGAAATAATTTCAAATACATGAAAATATATAGTAAACATACAAATCCATGAAACTGAAGGTCATCCATTTAGCTTTGACTTAAGAAACTTAACAGTGAACATTGCGGAAAATATTTTTTCAACAAAAATTAAACCTTACTTTTTTTTAATAGTTTTTAGATGTCGCATACTGTTACAATTGGTTACAGGAATTCAAATGACTTTGTTTGTAAATCTGAAAAAGTGTTTTCATTGTGTACGAAATATGAAAGTGTATATAAGACAAATTCTAAAAGTTGTAAGTAGCTTGTGTAATTTTGAGTAATCTCCAGTCATTTTTCGTTTCTCAACAATTACCACATGACGATATTTTACACAATACATTATTAGCCAAAATCAAGCAGACACTATCCCGAATAGAATTTATGGATACAGATAAATCTAAGCTTTACAATCAGACAATTATCTTCTTTAAGCCCCTAGAGATAGAGCCGTCTATATTTACTCAGATTTAGATGAAGCGGCTTCTATGTCGAGTAAATTTACAAAAACAAGAGCGGCATTAGTCGTGGATTAGGAAAGTTACGGCAAGTGATCGCAGTATCAATACCGCTGGCCTCACAATCACAATGAGTTGGACCACACTAATCTCGGCAAACGCGCCGAGCGATAAAGGCCTCGCTGTGCGTCTTAAGCGATAAGCTTTCGCCCTATTTGCTGGTACAACGACGAATGATCTGTATGTCTTGCAAAGTCGTAATCAAATGTAGCTTAAGACATTATTTATATCACACCAAGTATTAAATTGCGCTGGTACAGATGACTACAGAAATAGCTGAACACTTTAGTACCATGTCACACTGATCTTGTGCACGTACTTTATGGTTGCTACCGTACTATATTGACGCTAGAGTCGTTGTGACATGGTACTGAAGTGTTCAGCTACTTCTGTGGTCGACCGTACATAGCTACGCTCCGTAAGTTAACGAAATAGTTGTTGTGACATGTTACAAGGTGATAAGTTACTTTTGAGTTTGAGCGTACAATGTATGAGATGGTGATTCTTGTAAATAATGATAAGTTGCATTGTTCGCAGATAATGAGTTAAACCGTGTCGGATAATGTCAACACCAATGTATGTTATGAACTGAGTTACGTATCTTGTTACGTATTCAAGTGGTATGCGAAAAACAGTAATACTTTTACAAGCATACCAAACACCTAGTTGTCCGAATTTTACTGACTATACATAAGTAAACCACACGTTATAGTCAGAAGGTAGCTATAATCAGTCACACTAATAGTAGTCCTTATATCAAAATAACAGTATATACATATATATGTAGTGTTATGTCGGTATTTTTTTTTTTTATAAATAAAGTAATACACTGGTGTCACATATCAGACACTAAAAATCACTTAGGTACACAAAAAGGGTTGGCTGTAAGAGATTTCTAATAAAGTAGTCCTCCCGTGAATCTGAATCTGGTGGAATTGGAACATAAAACCTATGGTTCAGTGCAAACAATTACCTACTGACCAGTTTAGTAGTCACTGAAATTTATTTGTTTGATTCAGCCCACGAGCCGCACTTCGTCGTACGCGCAGGCCGCATGCGCGTGTGCCGCATGCATACCGCACTCAATGCACTCCTAGACCATCACCCCGATATTGATATGTTTGTTAATCAATGAAATAATGTCTCGTCTACGACCTTACCTTTCTGTGAGAGTTATAGTTGTTGTTGAAAATATAGCTAAATTTGTTAGTTTAATTTAATTATCTTACTTTTGTGAATGAAATAGCACATCGTATGTGGTTTCAAACCTCTTTCACTTCAAAAGTTAGTCGTCCAAGTATCAAGAAGTTTTAGAAATCCGGTTTATCGCCATTTTTTATGACTTAAACCAAGCGCCCCCTTGCAATATTGATACAAGCTCCATAAAGCAGGCGAGTTAAGGCCCCTGCGCATCCCACGTGGTCACTTCGGCTGAGATACGGCAAATATTAGGCGCGATTGTTCGCAAACAAAGAGAGGATTAGTATGTCTGTTTGTGTTTTTATCGCGCCGGCAAGACGTAAGGTAGTACCGGTGAAGTTTATGCAACGAACGTTGTTTGATTTTGGTATAGCTTTTAATTCTTTTATTGCTGGGATTTATTTTTGTTTTCATAGCTATAATGTCTCATAATATGACAGCAATAAGGGTTAAGATCGTTGACTTTTTTGGTGTAGACTTTAAACTGTCGGGGTACCTAAGTAAAATAATGCTTGTTCATTTGTCGCGTATCTATTTAATTTCAAAAAATTGTATATTGAACTTATTATTTATGTACTTATATTTAAAAATTGTTCATGTTGATGAATCCGGGTGAAGCTCGCTTCCATCATCGGCCTATCACTTATTACCATCAGGTGTCATCGTTCGTATGTTTATTCAGTGTATCGTATCTATAACACGAACTCTTGGTGACGATTAAGTCATTGATTTAGATCTATAAAAATGGGCGATAGGTAAGAAGAAAACAAAAGTAGTCCTGACTGTTTTCAGTAAAACTCAAGTACCTTATTTACATTTAATCGCTATTAATCCTATCATTACCTTATTGACAAGCAATAGGTACATGTACTAAGAGTCTATATTTTTTTATACTACTAAGGTGGCAATCAAGCATACCTACGGCCCGCCTGATAGTAAGGGGTTACCGTAAAAAAAACAATAAATAAATTAATAAACAATCTTGTAAATGTTTAATGTTATTGATTCAAATCAAACTAAACAGGTACTACAGGTTATACCGAATATATCGTTTTTCAGAAATAGGTAATAAACATTTACGAAATATTTAAACCATAACCGTTATAAACTTAGGTCTTCTAATATCATAATTCAAACGCAACAGTCCGTAACAATAATTAAAACTCACAATAGTCCGAGTAACAGCAAACAAGGAATGAACTACCCCATAACAGTAACAAACCGTAATCCAAAAAGCGACGAACACACTAATTCTTAAACCCACATGACAATAACCCTTAAAAGGCGTATTAACATACAAAACACAACATAACATATTTGGCGCTAAAATTTCAAGAATAACCCATCGGGGAACATTAGCTGTTACGCGTATACATTGCAATTTTTGCAAACATGCGGTCGGATGTTACTGAGCCAGCGCAGCGATGGTGACGTAACATAAAGCGAGCTTCTAAATGGGAGTAGGGTTATTACAATATTTGCTAGGATCTCGTTATTTTTAAGTATCTGCCGAGCAAGAGGTTCTCAATCTTTCGGATATGAACGTTTTCACGTGGGCTGAATTGTTTTTGAATTTCAAATGGAAAACGATGTCGTATTTTAAGACTTAAAATTTTTATTTCATTTGGAAATATTGATATATTATATTAAAATTTATTAAAATAAGATTATTGGAAAAGTGTAAATTTCTTTTAACCCGACTATTATTAGCGAATGCTGGGCACAGTAACTTAATATTGGGTGAGTTATGAGTATTTTGATTTGTTTTGTACACTCTGTTATTTATTGTTTCTCAAATTAAATAAACCATGAATCATTATTAAAGTTACATTATACATAACACTTTTTATTGTATCTAAGTTGTGTACAGGCAACCAGTTAATTTTAGTTTTAGGGAACGACAACAGCATCTACACCATTATCCTAAAAAACAATAACAGCAATTAAAAGTTACCCCACCACATTTGAGAATAGCAAAGGTCCGAACCGGAAAGTTTGAGAGCCACCGCTGGGCGTCACAGCCGCGCGACACAGCGTTGTAAATTATAATGTTTTATGGTTTAATACTGTAGATAAGGCGCGGGGGTAAGGAGCCCTATTATTAACTGTGTTAGCGGCCGCGGGGGGCGGCAGACAGAGACGACCGACTCTCGTGTTGGTACGTCACTAATTCTCAATACTCAAGCTTTTATACAACGCTAGATGCTTATACGCTTATTTAAATTTACAGAACAGGGTTATAAACCTACCCAACAAAAAAATATTAATAGAGTACCTATCGCAAACCTATCAATATTTTTTTGAAATTTAAATTTAAAACCTCAAAATAATCGTTGGGGAAAATCGCTTCATAATAAACAATAAATTAGCTTTGAATAATGCTGTCGAAGTTTTACTGATGACGTCACAATGCAGTCTTAAATAGTTGTAGAATAGAGAAATCTGTCGATTTAATTTAATTTATATTTTTGCTAGTGACCCCCCTGGGAACGTCGTTCATCGCGCCAAAAGATAGGCTTTGTACTTTATCGGGATGTAATTGTTCCCAATGAATAATTTCATCAAAATCGGTTCAAAGGTTTAGCTGTGAAAACATAGCAGACAGACAAAGTTACATTCGCATTTATGATATTAGTATGGATTCTGATTGAATTGAAATAGACAGAATGCGATTTTACATTTTTCTAAACAATGTTACGTGTTTGTTGCGAAAAAAAGAACGCTACTCTTTTCCAAAGTGATCAAACAAGCTACATCATAGTGTAACGGAGGGTTATCACTGGCACATTATCAGTCCTATGATTATACTTCAGGACATTCCGTACTGGAAGTTTTTCCTGTACTGCTGACGCTAAAGAAAGTCCTCAAAGACCCCTAGCCCTCTTCCAAAATATACGTGTTCCCTCCGCACTGCGTGGGTTCCTTCAAAGAGGCGTGACAAAACACCTTATGGGCTGGCAAGATGAAGGCGGAACAGTGTGTTCAAGCTAACGATTTTGGACTCTTCTTACTCTTTTTCATCAGGTCCCTTATACACAACCGAATATTGTAACCTCTAAGTATATGCCTGTTACTTTTTATCGCAGGCGGTAGAAGCGAGACAGCACGTCACTTTTCGAATCATGATGCCCGCCAAATTATCATTTCTAATATAAGTTTTTTTTAAATAAACAAATTAATACGCTGGACATAATGAAAAAATAAATAGTCGGGCGCGACTAATCCGTAATACCCCTCTCGTATATAAATGTCATATAAAACTCTCCTATATATATTTAGTAAAATCGTTACAACAATCCGCCCGTCTGCACCGCCCCTGAATATGATTTTTAACGAGGTATGTAATTGTGTTTGAATGCGTTTTGTAATGATTATTTATGTTTGCATCCCGGGGGGGGAGGGGGGAGTGAGGGATATTATTTTATATTTTATTGTTCTTTCCTATTTACGATGACAAGGCGATATGCTGGGATGCGAACGGGGGGTGGTAGGAGTTGCAGCCTTTATCAAAGCTACTCTGGCTTTCGTATTTCGTGAATCAGTTTTGAATTAATGTCAAGTGAGATTCAATATTTTATTTCTTTTAATAAAACAAACCCATTGCTCTTCCACGTGCCTAATACACTTTACTTTTTCCCGTGGCAGCTGTTCTTTACTTTTTACTTTACTTTTCGAAACAATTATGTTTATTTCCACAGAGAATCAGCATGATTTCAGCCGAAAGTCGTAATCTGATAGACAAAGGCCTTCCCTATTTTTCACGACAAGCGGTCCTGCACTGTACGCATGCAGCAGCTAGTTGCGAGGTCCACCAGATCTTCGGTCGATGTCAGAAAAAAAAGTAGAATCGGCTATGTGCAGCATGCTCTTTGGATGCGTAGCTGAGACAGGTACTGTAGCTGCTACTGCCTAAGTGAAAGAGAAAAAACATCCCGGAAGCATTATACTAAACCTGAACAGAAATGTTGTGCTTAACGTTCAAGATTCAATATAAACGCCCATTCACACTGTACCTACATAAAAATATTACAATGTATTTTATTTATTCCCTTCCAAGTTCCCCCGCAGACGATCCAACTCATTACCGCTCGATCCACATTTTTGCGCTCGCAAATTCACGGCGTGTTTTACAGGCGGGGCATAATGAAATCGTAAATCCGACTCCCGGGTATCCGGGTATAATAGTGAAATATAAATTGGCGGGCCGCGGTTTGGCGCCGCTGGATTGTTGGCCGACATTTTTGCGGGCCGCTTCAATCACGCGTTTTATAACTTCACTGCGACCCCGATGTTATGTGCTGGAGTGTTGGACAGTGTGTTGCTGCCTTTATTTTGTTGATGAAGTCGGGTCAGTGCCGAGGCGGGGTAGGTTTGATAATTTCTTTTATTTCAGATAAAAAATTAGAATTTGAAGCAGTCATTGATGTTTTTAAAATATTGATGCTTCAATACGGTAGTTGATACCTTTTTTTTATTTCATAAATAAGAAGTTTATAACTCATAAAGAAATATTACAAAACAAATAGTATGTCAAAGACCAATAGTTTCACAGATACAGTGGTGTGTTTGATATGTTGCGGCGCATCGTCTAAAAGTGCTCCATAGAAAATCTACGGAACAGCTGACGTCACCATGTTCCCATATTACTTAGAAATGTATGGACATACTGACATAATAGCTATGTATTATGTATGTTTTATTCATAGTAGCCATAATAACAGTTGTTATAATTGAGGTTAGAAATCTAATTAACATTTTTGATAAATTTTGGAAAAAAAATACCATTTTTATGAATTTTCTAAAGAGTACAACTTCCACAATATTCCATATCTTTTGAGTTTGAATTGGTTTTCGTTTATTTTCCGACTTTGTAAATAATAGCGCCATATTTAAACTTAAGCAACATCCCAATTGTTGCAGTTATTGTAACATTAACATACATGTAGCTTTTTAATTACGAATTCAAACCTTTTTGCAATCATAACGTATTACAGACTGTTACAAAAGAAAACTGGAAAACACAATTCTTGAATCATAAGTAATTAGGGACCCTTTCGGGGATAGATAAATATATAAATAATGAAATCGTGTGCGTAAATGTTTTTTAAGGGTTTGTCTAAGTCACCCAACAAGGATAGAAACAGAAGGCAAACACATGACCACAATCCCGCCTGATGGTACAACCTAGAGATGTGCTCTATGGTGTTCCATGACTATTTACCTTAATAGCTCTTGTTCACTCTAGGCTTTAATCGAAGTTAAGCTAAAACATATACTCAGAGCCGTGACTTCTTATTAGCTGTACGCGTGGGATATCTACAAAGTAAAGATGATCTGCATCAAAATGTCTGGATTTTTGATGGTCCCTAAAAAAATAAAAAATAATTTAGGACCGTCAAAGGTCCAGGCGCTGATTGGGAAATCATCTTTATGTAAAGTTGAGACTTGCAAACATACCCGACCATAAGGTGAAGTCTCGACTCTGAGTAGGTAAGACATGTGTAGAAGGTTGACAAACAAAGAGACTCTACTATTGTCTCTGTTATCTCCAAGATCTACATACGAGTAAAAAATCTACATACTTGGGCCAGGAGTTGGTAAAATCATCACCAAGCAAAAGTAAGTTATCAGTTTAAGCAGCTCATCATAATCATAATCATTTATTTTGCTTAACACCATGATAAAACATTCATCTTTGTATCGCAAATAATAGGTAGTATGTCTACGGTCCTATAGGGGTGTTGGGCGGTTGGTGTATGCTCAAGGGTGCGATGTTGAGCTAGCAGCACCTACCGCCAGGTTCAAACACGCACGTCCACGTCACCGCCGTGGTGCTCCAATAGGAGTAGCGGTGAACCCCCTTCCTTTCAAGGGGGTCGTACACCCTGGGCAATGCTGGGGTCAAAATAAACAGGCATCGCACATTAACACCCACCCTGTGACTCCAGTAGCAAAGCGTGTTGAGCTTCGCCTGCATGTGCTTTCCCTCGCTGCAGGAGATAACCCGTACCCCAACTCTATCCCATGATCCACATCCAAATAAATCCCCATCCTTCCCTATCCTCTAACTCCTATCTGTCCTGGAGGGATTACAACCTCGACACCAACATTGTTAACCAAAGAAAAAAATGGAGGCAACTTTAAAAAAAGGTTTACCCCAGGAGGGTATCCCTCACCGAGCCTAGCTCGGTCTGCCCCACGTACTCTGGGGGGGGCAAAAATTTGCCAAAATTTGAGGCCAGTCAAGGCTGGGGCCAGACCTATAAGGGAGGGCCAAAGGCACAGGGTGCAGGGGACTGGAGCCAACCAGGCACGTCCAAAGAGGGATCCTGTTCGAAGCCAGGGACTCGAAGCCTTCGGGAGTCGAACCCACCAGGCAGAGGACAAGGAAACCGGGGGAGGGGCGCTCTTAGGGGAGCGGCGCAGTCATCGCCTCGGATTGGCTCTGCGTCGTCACGAGGTGCGTACGGCCGCCCACATGGGCGCTGTCCGCTGCGGGACGATCGTGGGCTGCGGGGTGGTGATGGTGCTGCACCAGGGGTCAGGGAGCTAGAGGCGCCGATGGGGGCTTCTCCTCAGGGGAGTCAGGCTACGGGGTCACTGACTGTAGAACCTACGGGGGCAACAGTTGGAGAAACCATGTCGGACAATGCTGAGGAGGTCCCCAAAAGAAATAAAAAGAAACTGTCCGGGTTTCAGAGGCGACAGAAGGCTGAACTGCGAAGGCAGGAGGCTGCTGATGCCTCTGTTGACAGGACCAAGAGGCCCAGGGAATTCAGTGATGAGGGCCAGGCTGACACTGTAGCCAAAAGGGTTAAAACCCATGGCTCCTACGCGGAAGCGGCGGGGTGTGTCAGGCTGGCCATCATTGCTGAAGAGTACCCGGCCAGAATGTTGGATGAAGGGGACTACAGGGCCATTCAGGCAACCATTTGGGACCGCCTGGAGGAGGCCCCGACACCTGTCCCACTCATCAACATGGGTAGCATAATTGCTGGGGCGCTGCATGTTGGGTGTGGCGGAGATACCTCAGCCAGATAGCTTCGCTCTCTCAGCGGGAGTACAGTTGAGGGAGTGAAGCTCAGGGTGGTGGACATGAGGGACCTACCAAAGCCGGTTAAGATGGCATGTAAGTCCCGAAATGTCACCCGTATGGACACGGGAAGGGTTTTGCGTATGATGCAGAGGATTCATCCGGGCCTTAAAACATCCAGTTGGCAGGTCGTCGACACACTTGTTGAGGGCCTGTCAACACGTAGGATTGTGCTGATGGATGAATTGTCTGCATCCTACATAAAACAAAATGACTACTGCCTGTACACGGGAATCGACAGGAGTATCTTCAAGGTACTTGACAGTGGCAAGCCTGAAGATGGGCCTGTGGATTCCCAGGCTATGGAGGGTGAGGGGGCGTCTGGGGGGCACATGCATCCTGGGGCAGCCCTTGAGCCTTCAGTAGTCAAGGAGCCAAAGGAGGGACCGGAAAGGGGGCCTGGAGCAGGGTCGTCGGTTGTTGGAGGAGACATGGAATGTCAGGAGCGGGTGTCCTCTCCAAGAACCGATGATGTCCTTGGGGCACTGGATGGTCTCAACCTTTGGTTGACTTCGCCGTCAGACACCCATTGTATTATGGATGATGAGTCTGACGGCAAGAGTAAGGGGGAGGGCAATTAATTAAAAAAAAAAAAAAAAAAAACCGCTGCGAAAGATATCTACGCAAACAGCATGGCAACAGGCATAAGGTGTGTACAAATTAATGTCCATCACTGTAAGGCAGCCTCAGACCTATTGGCGAGAGAGCTGCAACAAGGAAAATACGACATTGCCTTGATTCAAGAACCGTATATTTACCGGGGACTGATCAAAGGTCTAGGTGGAACAGGCGGTACTATATATTATGTGTGTTCTACTAAAGATATGAGAACTTGCATTTATGTCAGAAATGGCCTTAATGCGGTGGCTCTATCACAGTTCTCACAACAATCAAGGTCTATGCAGGAGAGGGGAGGGACAGACAGGAGCTTATAATGGCATCTGCTTACCTACCATATGAAAAGGCGGATCCGGTGTCGGAGGAACTACGAAACCTGATCAGCTATGGCAGCCGAGGGGGTGTGGACGTTATCATCGGCTGCGATGCAAATGCACATCATGTCGTCTGGGGGAGCTCAGACGTCAACGCAAGAGGAGAAAGGTTACTGGATTTTCTGGTAAGTACTCCCATGCAAATACTAAATAAAGGCAATAAGCCCACTTTCTTTAATACACGGCGGGCTGAGGTTATTGACATAACCATAGCTTCAAATAGGGCAGCAAGGTATGTTATGGACTGCCATGTATCAAATGAGATCACCTTATCTGATCACAATTATATATGCTTCAGGTACGGGGACATTGGGAAACCAATGACTGTGCAACGTAAAAATCCAAGATTTACCAACTGGGACGATTACAAACGCGATCTTAGGATTGAACTAGGTAATATAAATAGCAATCTAAACTCAGTTCTTGATATTGAATTTGAAGCGGAGAGATTGACAAATGCTGTAGGGACGGTATGGCAACAAAACTGTCCGGACAGAAAAACGATAGCGAAAAAGCTGCCGTGGTGGACTCCTGAGGTAGCCAAAATAAGAAAGGAGACAAGGAAAGCTTTTAACTTAGCAAAGGCCAGAAATGATTACACTGAGTATGGCAAGGCACTAACACGATATAGTACTGCGGTTAGGAAAGCAAAGAGAAAGGCTTGGAGAACCCACTGTGAGAACATTAGTTCTATTCCTGAAGGGATGAGGTTAGCCAAAGCTATATCGACTACGAATGCGATCCCGTTAGGAGTGATTAATGACCCAAACGGTGAACGCACAGATTCTGGGAAGGAAACTTTGATGGTAATGCTAAGTACTCACTTCCCAGGATCACAAATTATAGAGAAAGAGCATGATCCTATAAAACTTGAGGAACTAAATGAGAAGACCTCGAAGTTTGATTGGGACATAGCTAAAAGGGTAGTGGATGAGAGTAGAATCAAATGGGCCCTATCCAGCTTTCAACCATACAAAGCTCCCGGCCCAGACAACATCTATCCAATACTTCTACAGCAAGGTAGTCCTAACCTTGGACAGCATCTATGCAGGCTATACAAAGCATGTATTGCATTTGGATACATTCCCAAAACTTGGAGAAAGGTCAAGGTAATCTTTATCCCTAAGCCTGGGAAGCCGGATTATGAAGACCCAAAGGCCTTTAGGCCTATTAGTCTCCAATCTTTCTTTTTGAAGACATTGGAGAAATTAGTGGATAAGTTTATAAGGGAGGGACCATTGAAAAACTTTCCCTTACACAGACTACAGTGTGCTTATCAGCCAGGCAAATCTACGGAAACGGCACTGCATTATGTAGTTAGCAAAGCGGAAGCAGCCATAGAAAACAAGGAGGTGTGCATTGGTGCATTCGTGGATATTGAAGGTGCCTTTGATCGCACTACCTTTGAATCTATTAAAAGAGCTGCTAAGAAGCATGGAGTGCCACATACAATCAGAAAGTGGATTAACTGCATGCTGAAAGGTAGAATCATTTACTCAGAACTACTAGGGGATAAACTAAAAGCAAAGACCACAAGGGGCTGCCCTCAGGGAGGAGTGCTGTCTCCACTACTCTGGAGCCTTGTAGTTGACTCTATAGTGGACAGACTGAATGAGGGACCACTTTACACTGTGGGCTATGCAGATGACTTAGTCGTGCTAGTCAATGGGAAATTCCCTGGTACAGTATCGGAGATTATGCAGTATGCACTGGGGGTGCTGGAAGACTGGTGTAACACCAACCACCTGTCAGTAAACCCCGGTAAAACGACTGTAATACCCTTTACAAGGCAGAGAAATCTGAAAAGGCTTAAAACCCTGCATTTATATGACACGGAGCTTTCATGGTCCAGTGAAGTGAAATATCTTGGCATAACGCTAGATAAGAAACTTAACTGGAAACTCCATATGGAGAGAACCTTGATAAAAGCTCAACGGGTCTTTGGAATGTGTCGCTCCACTTACGGCAAGACGTGGGGACTACAACCAAAGATAATAAAGTGGATCTATACAACCATGGTCAGACCTGTTATAACTTATGGTAGCATCGTCTGGTGGCCTAGGACAAGGCTGGTAACATGCAAAACTGAGCTTAGCAAGTTACAGAGGACAGCATGTCTAGCGATAACCGGAGCGTTTAGAACCACTCCAACGGCAGCGATGGAGGTGCTCCTCGACATCCCGCCACTGCATATTATAATAGAAACAGAGGCGAGGAAGGCGTTACATAGACTCAAAGTAGCAGGACTGTGGGACACTACTAAACCTCTGTTGAAACACACAAAATGGGCAGAAACCTCTGTCCTAGACAGGTATATGGAAATGGGATGTGATAAAATCTGCCCCAAATTCATATTCGAAAAGAAATTTAAGATCAGCATTCCCACAAGAGAGGAATGGAAATGTAAGCCACCATACCTGGAAAAGGGAAGCCTAATCTGGTTCACTGATGGATCAAAGATGGACTCTGGAACAGGTGCTGGGGTCTATAACAAAGACACTCAAATATACCAAAGCATGGGAAGGTTTGCCACTGTCTTCCAGGCGGAGACACATGCAATCATTCTATGTGCAATGGAAATTATGGAACAGAGGACTAAGAATAAAACTATATATATTCTTAGTGACAGTCAGTCAGCCCTCAAGGCACTGAGCTCTCCGCGCGTTAGCTCAGACCTGGTTCTGAATGCCATACAAGCCCTAAACAAGCTTGGTAGGTATAATAGGGTAAGACTGATATGGGTGCCTGGTCATGTAGGAGTGATTGGCAATGAGAAGGCTGATGAACTGGCACGGAAAGGCTCGGAAAACAAGTATGTGGGCCCTGAGCCCTTCATATCTCTAACACAAAGTTTTATTAACACAGCCATTACAGAAGAAGTCAAGAATAGGCATAGAACTGAATGGCAAAAGGTACCACGATTAAGACATTCCAAGGGGAGGGTAGGGGAATGGAGTAAATACATCTTTACAAACGGTAGAACACAGGCTCGCTTCCTCACGGGAGCGCTCACGGGACATTTTGCCACCAACTATATGCTACACAAAATGCAAATTTCCCCTGCACAACCTTGTCGGGCATGTGGTGAAGGCCAGGAATCGATGGAACATCTTCTGTGTCAATGCGATGCCCTGGCGAGGATCCGAATGAGTCTTCTGGAAGTGGCGTATCCAAAGCCAGTAGACTATAGACTCTTTCACGCCAAAGATATAGTGAAGCTTATGGCAGCTATATTCAGGACGTGGGAGGAGTGAAGGCAGGGGTGGCACAAAAGATCCCGAAGGGTCGAAGTGCATCGTGGCAAAGTCACGGCCCCATGATAAGATAAGATAAGATAAGATACGGTCCTATTATTTAGAGCCAAAAATGACTGCTTCGAATGATCGCTTAGAAAACAGCATACTTTCTGAATGTAAGATGATAGGTATTGTTTATCAACAGCTTAGATGAAAGACGATCTTCTTGGAGTTGAATGAACTGCAGCTTAAGAAGGTATACTTCTAAATAGCGTAGAATAAAAGAAGGCGAAGATACAAAGAATTGCATGAATAGCAACCACAAAACGCCGCGCAAGAAACAAAAAACAATAACAAAGACATCACTAAACATTCACCAATTACACCACTAAAACTGATAGAGAAAGAAAAATTAAACACCAGCTAAAACCGCCGAAAAGCGGCCGGTAGATTTATAAACTCGCCCGGCGCTAACACACTTTCACGTGTCAATGGATCCGCGTAAAAGCCTAAAAAGCCCAAAAAAAGGACAGGGACAACAGTGCATGCATCTTTTTCACTCGGCTGACAAATGGGAATAAAACGGGATGAGTCTACATGGGACGAAAAATCATTCACAAATTCTGACGGCGCGCTTAGCCGGCGCGGGCCGACTTTGGCCGCCATCAATAAAAAGCCAAAAAGCGGTTAAAACAAAAAGTGTGACGTCACGGGTACGTTTTCGCGCCGACACCGGCCGAATAAATCAACCGGCTTGCTAGGGTGGAGGCGGCTTCGGTTGAACGTTGCGTTTAAATGGCGGTTTGATATACAGTGCTCCACTTTAATAGCTCGAACTGTTTATATGGTCATAGGTGTAGATTGCAAGTATTTTCAATTTTAATCGCGTGTCAGTCTTGTAAAAAAAGCTTTTTTTTTGTAAATTTTAGACATGGATGACACAACCCAAAGCCAACTCTGATTTGACAAGAATATTTAATTCAATTCATGTGCATTTGGATCCTTGCATACTGAATGGAAATTGCGTATTTTTATAATGACAATTGTGGTATCTTTGAATAGATCTTCAAGAATGAAATGTAGTTTCATTAGCCGCTTCTTATTTTGAAACCAACTTCAAATTATTTAGCTTTCAACGTAAACTGCAGAGTCAATATGCGTTTCCGACATCTCAATAAAAAACGACTAAGATATTTTTACGTCACGAAGCACGAACATTAATCGTTTAATCCATGAAATTAAATTTGTAATAGTTTCCAAACAATAAAGTTTAATTAAATTAATATAAAGGTATTAAGTAGTCCACGTCCGAGGCCCGAGGGCCTAGACAAGACGGTATTTGACAATCGCTATCGCTATTGCTAAATGGAAAATATATGGGATGAGATGAGGCATTTGCGCTCGGAAGTCGATCGGGGCTTATGTCAAACCGCATACATTTTCCGCTTAGCGATAGCAATAGCAATTATTAAAAAGAATCTTGTCAATTCAATGATCTCTCTGATCAATTTGTATGAAAACACTTATGGCGACAGCTAAGCGAAGCTTGTACCAGATTAATTATATTTAAACTTAATTAAGAACTGATGAGCTTGTTAATGTCGCAAATATTTTTATCTACTGTCACTCGAATGCTTAGCCTCTAAAATATTGAGGCGAATAAAGTATCTGCTAATAACAATATGATTCTATACCCTGACTAGAACTAAAACTAGTTATATGGTTTGAGTGCCCTGTAGACTCTAAACGACAACGAATGACCTCCCCATGATGCCTGGCAGCTATGTTCTGGAAACAGATCCCAAAGGATCAAAGTGCACTGTGACGTAGATCATATAGTCAAATGATAAGGTACATAACAAATAATACATTTCAATGGAGCCATGTTAAAGTTTCTCAATGAAAATAAACCGAATTTAATAACAGCAGCAAATTTCATGTCAACATGTCGTTCTCGCTTTAAAATTGTCAATATTATAACGCCTACAAGTACAGATTATAAATAATATGACATTTCTGTAACACACACAGCTAACAAAGAGCTACTAAAATAATATCGTATGAGACACATGTTTGAATTCCCGCTAAATTTATAGCTAATAAAATTCGTTAACCGTTCCAAAATGTTACGTAGTCTGCATATTAATATATCAGGAAATGGTCTGGATTTATTTATTGGGTATAATTACAAGTATTGCACAAGTTATTGTTTTTGAAAAACATTTAAGACTTATTTGTTTGATGTTAAACCGGTTATAATGCGCCTATTTTAACCGTTTGATGCCAAACTATGTTATGTTCATGACATCTACAATTTCAGTTCACGAAATGGTCATACACACAATCAAAATATACAGGTAACACAGCTTTATGATTCAAAGAGAGTATTCAGTTGTTATTCAATCTAGCATAATTTAGAAGTTCATTCAGAATATTGCTAAATAAAATCTTCTTTAAAAGGTTTGTAATGTGCAAGCATCTGGATATCGCAGGCGTTAATTCGGTAATCGCTCAGTACCTCAGGTAGACTGTATGTGACTAACCCTTCTAATGTAAAAAACGCTTTAGAATTTCACATATAGAATACATTTGAAAAAAAACAAAAAGCGCTTCGAAATTTATAGCTGTCTCAACTCTGTCCTAAAAGCGAATTAATTGAAAGCCCCAGATAAGGTAAGCCCTTTCCATCCTTATCTAACCGCTCACTTTGACAGACAGAGCGCATCATGGCTGATCAACTGGTGTCCTGCGCCCTCGAGAGCTCATTCGTTCACTCATTCACTCACATTCATTCATCTGCTCACTCCGATGTCGGTTTCGAGTGATCCCTGATCAACTTACGTTGTTTTTTTTTCTTTCTGCGTAACGAATTTAAATGGTGCAGTTTTATTAAAGTCCTCTTTTTGGTATTTGTGATGGCGTGCAGGGAAATTGAAGAAGGCTTGACTTTGTATGCTTATTGAATATATTTTTAAGCAGAAAGATTTTTTTTGTAATATTAAAGAAACGCAACCGTATGTATTTGGGGATTACATTGTTGCATGTTCCGTTGTTTTTGCATTGGAATGGAACTAAATTAAATTGGACGTCGTCAAAATGTCGTTACATTATTTGAAACGGGCTCTAAGAACCAAGTATGTAGCGGGAACTTTATGTACAATGAGTGCTATGATAATGCCATGTTAAAACCATGGTGTGTCGAAGAAAACAACCGCAACGATTGATAATGTTTAATGCACTGATTGACTGAAACCAATTACAATATTAAGTGACTGCGCCACCGCGTCAGCATAATTAATGTATTGCAATCTGTACCTTAAAACGAAGTCAAATGCTCTTCTTTCATTCTAAGCGAACAAAGAAATGAGATAAGTAGAAAAGCAAGATTTTAAAATTGTTGGTTGGTTGTTGGTGAGGAATAGATCGTAGCCGCAATGTTTAGGCTCAATTTTAAAAACATGCCAAATAGCAAGATCTTCAAAACAAAAATAAATAAATAAAATATCCTTTTCAGTTTTTTGGAGTCGGTTTTAATTTTGTTTAATTTTTTTTTTCACGATTTTTAGTGATAACTTTTTAAGGTCAAAGCTAGATGGGCGACCGTGAGCTTATATTGTTTTCTACTGTCGTATCATTTCAATAAAAATTCATAGGAAAGCAAAATCCGCAATTTCGCATACGTAAATGACTTAATTTTTCCAGTTTTTTTTTATTCAAAAATCAAACTACGCGATGGATTTTCAAAAATTTTTTATGGGACCAATCGGAAACTATTTCGCATCGAACAAAAAAAGAATTATCAAGATCGGTTTACCCTGTCAAAAGTTATAAGGTAACAAACATAAAAAAACATACATTCGTATGATCCTTTTTTAAGTCGGTTAAAAAAGCTCAAATATAGGATTAAATCTCCTGTGAAATTCTTCAGCCATAAACTTCTTCTAAAGGAAGACATTTTCAACTCTCTAAAATACTGGCAAATATCAAGACCGTAACATAAACTATACTTAATCGTATTGACCCGTAACATAAACTATACTTAATCGTATTGACCCGAACTTAATATGGTGACAATTTAGCTCTAGCATTGACGATAAAAAATTTAAAAATACCGCTCGTTCTAGACACCACGAAACTATAACTTGGGAGCTTAAAGTTTAACTTAGGTTATTTAGTTACAGCGGGAAAGGTTCAAGTCCCTCACAGATTTCCCGGAGCATTTTCTGTGGCGCATTTGAAAAACGTGCGTGTAGTCTGTGGAGAGGCTAGTATTTATTATGAATGACTAGACCAGGGATGGCGAACCTTTACGTATCAACGTGCCATTTTTATAAAGAAATGTTTAATGAGGTCATAGGCGTGCCATCAAATAATTTGGACTAGGTGATTATTGGGATAATAATAGTAACAAATACTATCAACTTAAAACTTTACTACAGAAAAATAGGAACATTTTTCAATGTTTCAATCATACGCGTAATTTAAATACAAGTAAATTAGTGTGACTTCTGTTGTTGCAGATTAGATGACGAAAATGTTAGGGTTGTAAGATGTTACTTTTAGCAGAATGCTTATCATCTATAAGAATGCTTGTCATCTAGAAGTGTAAAAAAATTTGATACTCATAAGCAGTGACCAAAATACGATAAATGTTATTACAAAACTAGGTAAGTTCATTAATTCAATTTGAAAACCACTTCAAGCCAAATTTACGGCAAACCCTGTCTTAGTTACAAAGCATTATAGTTAAAGTTAGAAGCAGCTACTTTACAAGACGTTCCATTTTTGTTTGAATGTCTCAAAACAATTGGACTAGCTTATTTAAAATCGCTACAACTTAAGGAAAAACTAAAATAAAAAAGTGACTTTCAGAGTGTCGTCAATAATTTATTTTATTTAATCACGACGTGACATTTGCACTGTGTTATTATTATGACTGGAGATTTATTGAAGCCTGACCTCTTGGTATTTTGATGGGAACAGATAAAGCTAACACTATTCGCTAAACAGAACAGGTATTAAATGTCAGTGTGCACTGTCGAATTGCACTTACTCCCGGATTCGACTTATTTTCCAGTCAAATTGCGTAATGTGATTGGTTGACTTGCTTTATCAATAATCTAGTAGCCAATCACGTTGCTTGAAATTTGATTTCATTGGTAAAACAGTTGGGTGGGTGATATTTTAAACGCACTCTTAATCAGCACAATCAATCATTTCGTTTTTTAAAGGCGGCCGTCCTGTGCTGCTGTTTTGTTTCTTGCTTATTTTTCTCAGTATAGGCTCTTCCAAATTTCCACACCAGCGGCGGTAAAGCCGCGTAATTATAATATCTATTTCACAAAATATTTGTTAAGTTAGAATAGTGATATCTGTGACAAAAAATAAGCTGTCTATTATGACGGATGCTTCGGATTCCCACCCCGGGAAGAGTTTGTATGATGAGTACGAGCATTCGTTCACGAGTCATAGATGTTTGTATTTCTAATATTTATATCATAATCAATGGCCTATATACGTCTGTCGGGCACAGGCCTTCCTACATGGGAGAAACACATGAGGAGTTTGGGCCATAGCACCACTACGCTGGCCTAATGCAGGTTGGTGGGTTAAAGCCGTTGCTTCCAGCAGCTGCATATTTTTATCCACATTTCTCCTTATTTATGGCTAGATAATAGAGATGTGAGTGTAAGAATATTGATATTAAGTATTTCAGAAAGTTCAAATCCAATTTGGAGTTATGTATGGAATAAGAAACGGTATCAAAAATCAGAACGAAATAACTTTAGTCAGTGTGGTGCTGTGGTGTAAAGCCTGCATGGAGGAAACAGCAAGTCCTGCTGGAATTACTGTCCAACTCCTAGGTTTCAATCTCCAGGCGGTTTTCGTTAAGGCGCTGGGCAACTTAGTCTTCCTGGAGGAGCTGTAGGTTGTATTCGTCAATTAGCGGAGACCACTGACATAAGGTTGCTTGATTCAGTGTTCTAAGGTCTTTGGAGAATGTGCTATCTATCAGAGTACTACTATGTATTTGGCGAGCTACCACCGACACCTGGTCGATGTACCAAAAATATCCGCACTATGCGTTTTTTTTTCATCTTTTGTAATGACTAAGGCCAAAGAGTGGAATACCTACTCTGCCGGCTTTTCTACAGCAATAAGCACCTTCTGGGTAAGCTCACTACATCGTCGACGCCTTCTCAACTTCTCTCGCAGCAAGAGTGTGATCTTGATTGCTCTTGAGCAAGCCCATTTCAAATAAAAAAATATCGAATACAAAAGATAAAGGTTGAGCTCTTCGCTCAAAATGTCTGTCTCAAAACTGTCCCTACACGGCACATGTCATCCGAAACCGTTATACCTAACAAAACACACTCGCCCATAAAACGACCCAACCAAGATTACGTCGGCGAATAATCGGTAACGATATCCTGGTGATCATAAAAAACGTTTCTTAACGGTCTGCGAAACTCGCTCGCATTCCAGTCACGTCGAAGCGAACTGATTGACGCGAGACGTCCGCGCCTTCTGGCAATCCACCCCACCACCCCAGGGAGGGGGGCGCCTTGACCCGTGCGAGAAACATGTGAAAAATGTCATTAATGCACTCCACGGGTTGCTGTGAGTGCTTTATATAGTCGTGAATGGTCAATACACGCGTGTGCATTATATTTTATTGTTATAGATTTTGTTAATACGCTTCTACGAGCTGGTGTAATGATGCTAGCTTTGTTAACACAAAGGTAGTTAAAAACGCAACGTTATTCGTTATATAATATAACTATTATATACAAATAACGTTGCGTTTTTTTGGTGCAATAAAATAAAACACCTACATGTTTATATTGAGAGAGACGAAGACGTATTGATAGAGGATTTTTATGGAGCTATTGTTGACGTATATACGTAGGTATATCAAAAGTTACGGCACCTATAAAATATTGCAGCCAAATAAAAGTAACTGTTTTTTTATACCTGTTCTGTTTCTCATGGGTTCTTCTGCAGCACATTGTTGCAGTCATTAAGTTGTCATAATTTGACGGCCGTCTGGTCGAGTGGTTGCCTAGTCAACTTAGCAAGAAGTCCGGGTATGAATCCCGGTGAGGGTAGATGTCACTAAGATGAGTACGAAGATTTGGTCCAGAATCATGGTTGCTTTATGTTTATTTAATGATTATTATAATCCTCTGTCTGTCTGTTCGATATCACTCGCAATCGAAAGCATCTAAATCGATTTAAATGACACTCGGAAAGAACATTACATCCCGAGGAAAGACATAGTCTACTTTTTGGCGCGATGACCGACATCCATAAGGGCGGACACTAACTAGTAATCTAAATTTTCTCCTTTATTTAGTGTTCATAACACAAGCATTTAGTGATACCTTATTTAGGTTAGATAGTGTAATATCATTATAAATCATCACAAATACGACCCACTAGGCACAGGCCTTCCTACATGGAAGAAACTCACGAGCAGTTTTGGCCATAGCACCAACACGCTGACCCAAGGCGGGTTGGTCGGTTAAAGCGGCTACAGTAACAACGGGACCAACGGCTCAACGTGCCTTCCGAAGCACGGAGGACCCTAGAAGTCCCAACACTATCTGACACCAATTTGTAATCCAAATCAGAGTTCTCAAAGCACTGAGCAAGCATACAAAACTGCGACATCACACGTCCACAAAGGACATTCCGTATACAACGTCACAGTACTAGCCCAGCCAAGTATTAGCGCGGCGATCTGTAAAACAGCGCGCGATAACGTCAGATAGTGTCGTCCGACAATAACGTCAAAAATAACGTCGCCGAATAAACATGCAGGGCCGCACTCAGGGCTTGTAAACTTTGTTAATTTCCACGAGTGCACCCCTGGCTGAACGAGATGCGACGCACGCAGTTTAGGACAACGGCGGCATTCAGCAGTCCCAATGTACTGACGATAACACACCAAGCGTAACAGTTGCACTGCGAAAGCCGCCTCTATTACGAACGGAGTAAAGACGGTCATGTGCTATCAACTGTATCTGTAGTTGAAAAAAGAGTGTTTCTAACTTAATTGCTTGCTGGTGTTGTTCCATGACTTCTTTGTATTGTGATTGTTTTTACTATTACTATTCTGACACAATTAAGATTCTGAGATGCCAAAACTGTTCACTTCCTTTAATTGATAACTGTCACTGATTTACCGTTGAATAACGTAAACAATCCTATTAAGGCGATAGTCAATGCCTATTACGGAGAGATTTTTAAATAAAAATGGTTTTTAAGTACAATGTAGGTATCTTTATTTTCGTGTTTGTATCTTTATCTATCTTTGTATGTATTTGTATGTATCTTTATTGTTAGGTTATTTATTCAAAAAAAAATATACTTCCAAATTAAGCGCTGATTTAGACCACCGATTAATAAATGACTGTGAACATAGATAAAGAGATTTTTAATTTTTGATTTTAACATTATTTTATTATACATGTTTGAAAAACTTGTTTTGTTTTTTCTAGTTTTACATTTTAATTACTATAAATAAAGAGTTCATATTTGAGAAAATATGTTTTAATTTTTTTTAAATAAGCATACAACTAACACAAGCATGCGGCCTGCCTGATTGTAAGCGGTTACCACCAGCCATTGTAGGACTAAAAAAATAGTTTAAAAAACAAGAGCAAGCCAAATGACGACACCAAAGTATAATGCAAGCGCAGTAAACTCTACAATAGAGTTAACACTGCTTAACTCTACCTACCTCTCTCTCTCTTTCTAAAGACTCAACACGATTTAGATAAAAATGCCAAGCTGTAAATGAATGTAAATTTTTAAAATTCAGGGCTGATTTTTATTTCAGTTGAGTTTAATATGAACAGCATTGTAAGCAAATTTCCAATTAAATCCAACCCATTCCACACAGGAACGGCCCGACCGATACAGCTCCAATACAGACGTAATAACGCAAAAACTCCGAACAATAGACATTAATAAGACGGCGGGCATAACGTTCGCGCCGAGATGCGCTTATTAAAACATTTCAGCTGGGCAATATCTGACGATGGCGCTCGTGCAATATGTGCCGCAAACTCTGTCCGCATGTGACGACCTGTGGGAATCGCGCCGAGAAAACTTCATTAACTCGGGGAGTCGGGGATGCCCCCACTCCGGCCCTGTGACGGACGCGACTAGCGGGGGACCCCGCTTATTACGTCCACGACGTGCCGCGAAATCGAAGAAATGTGACGTAAATACGTGAAACGCTCGGAAAGAATCGTTCCGCTGATTGGGCGGCTTTGTGCGGGTCACCGTTAGTTAATTCGATCGTGGAGCCTTTATTGTTGACGCCGCCGAAACAATATCTCGTCAAAATGCTGATGAATGCTTCAAGCATTATTGGGGTTTTCATCGAAATATGGTAGACGGTGTGTTTCATATTTATGTCTTAGAAAGTGTTTTAAGAGGCGATGTTTGACTGACAGAGAACATGACAATTTCAAATCTTTGGAAAGACCACTGTGAAGGATGAAACTGTGAGCGAGCGGAACACTTCCCAAATGTGCAATGAAAGGCAAAAACGGGCAAAATCAAACAATATATTGGCAAACTTGAACACAACAACACGGTTACTTTAGCAATCTATCAATAAAAAGAGCAAAGATAAAACGTAATAGAAAACTATCAAAATATATCTTTATAAAAAAGGACAGCAAAGAGTCCGCAACAACCACCATTACAAAATATTTGAAAAAAAAAATATTTCGTGTACTGGCGTTCCATACCTGGTTGGCTTGGCAGGCAAGATGAAGATCAAATCAGAAATTCAATTAGGAGATCTGTAGGAGAACCAAACACGTACCGTCACCAACATAGCTCAAAGAGTTGCTAAACTTAAGTTCCAGTGGGCAGGACACATCGCTCGCAGAACCAATGGCCGTTGAGGTGGAACTGCAGTGGCGACCACTGACTGGAAGACGGAGCGTGGGCAAGCCTCCAATAAGGAATACCGACGATCTGGTGAAGGTTGCAGGTAGCCGCTGGCTGCGTACAGCTCAGGACTGATCCTCGTGGGTATCTTGAGGAGAGGCCTATGTAACCTACTGCAGAAGTGAACGTTTTTTGGGTGAAGTGATGATGATTGTTTCAGATGTTTTTTATCACAAAGCCCTGGGAAATCCAAAAGTCATTGATCATTCCACGAACCCACCTTTCTAATTGATACCTAATGACGTCTTTTTAATAAGCAGACAATACCTATAGCAAAGAAATGCAATAAATATTTTTAACCCATATCTTATCTTTGTTTCCGATAATAATGTTATTTATATATTAAAAACACACCTTACATTATTATTCGGTATTGGGTCATTAATCAAAATTTTATTTTTATCACAGTACTTAGACATACCTACTTAAAATTATTACTCATACCTATGCAAAATATTTCCGTTTGTTCAAGCAATAACAACTAATGAGTAAAAAAATGTATGGAACATGATGAAACATTAAATAAATACTAAAATATGTAAAAGTTGCTACATGTAATATAATATAACATAACTATAATATATATTATAGCTATATTATACGCAGCTTCATGAAGACCTAACTAGATTGCAGAAACGCATCAAGTAAGTATAAGAAAAAAAACCAAAAAGAAATTAAAAAACAGGACAACTGAAATGAATTTTTTAAAAGTGTTACCTTACTAATAAACGTCTAAATTATGTAATACTACTCTGTCGTGTATTTTGACGTCTACACTATGATTTTATCTTCTCTAAAGGCATAGGTAATGATAGGTATAAAAAGACGCAGTGAGTTTTAAGATTTAGAGATTTTAGAGTACGAATTACATAATTATTACAAATATCTACTACCATTTATTGATTTTACTGTGTAAACTCTTCACACGTTGTCGCCATGTGTGGTCCAGAGCTATTAATAAAAACCATTGCACATATTTTGTTTTTTGACAACATACTGTTACTATTTATGTAAAATATGCCTTTGAAAGCAATAATTAGTTTAATAAAACTTATTTGAGACGTTCTCCGAGTAAAAAAGAAAACTTGGAGGTATTTATTTGCTTTACAGGAGTTCGATTTTCAAAATTTTTATTTTAATTGTCTTCCGTTATCTAATACAAATTTTTCGTGTTTGCCTAGCGTAGGGTTGTCGAGTTCTCGGAAGCGGGACCACACGCGCGCGTTGATGTATGGACGCGGTAATTGCCGTACAGTCGCGGCTTGCGTGTTAACGACATGTTGCCCGAAATAAAGCGATACTGACCTACTCTTTGCGTATAGAGTGTATGCTCCTAGATCGGGTAACGCGTGTGATAGGCTATGTTCGGAAACCGATGTTGATTTTAAATGCAAAACATCAGTATTGGTAAGACAGGAATCTCTTATTTAAAACACAAGGACTTTTATGTTATTGTACATTTTTTAGTACTGCCTCATATATTTCAAACTATTTTCGGGTATTCGTGCCGCATAAATAAATAGCGAAAAAAATAAAAATAAAATTTACTTTCAATTCAACAGTACCTAAATAGTCTTGCTAAACTTCATCGCGACGTGCAAACGTCAGAAGATCCGTCGCTGATTGACAACCCTAACAAATTTCCCCGGCCTTGCCAAAGAGTTTCACCAATCAATCAATAGGAGCTACGGTATGAAATCAACACTCTTTTCAACGACGAAAAAAAGAAAAAACTTTTTCTTTTGAATTTAGAATGGAATCATTCGTAAGTTAATCTTCAGGAATAATATAATTTGTGTAATAATTTTACTGTCTAAGTATATATTTTTGTGTTTTTAAAGGTTTTCAAGACAAATAAAACCAATATTTTTTACTAACTAAAGAAAAAATGCTATGTGAGCCGAAGATTTAAAGAAATCCTTTATTATAAACCTCTAATTGATTGTTTTATAATGTTAATAATTTGAAAAATATAACCACCTTAATAAAAAACGTGACTAAGTAATTTGATGTTATTACTTTAAAATGCTGTATTGCTTTCCCGCGCAGTGCATCAAATATTTATTAAATACATTTTAATTTATATACTTTTTGCATCAAATATTAATGTTCAATATAATACTGATAGTAAACCCACAAAGTTGTAAATTAGCGATCTCTGATAAACTAATAAAAATTTCTGATATATTATTTTAAATAATTTAAGACTTTATTGTCATCCATCACATATATAAATAAGACAAAAGAAATATATAGCGTAAAATTTTCATGATGTCATCTCTGAGCGATCTCTTCCAGCCAACCTTGGAAAGACAGGATGGAGGCTTATTATTTTTTTGTATGCTTTATACCATCTTTATCTGCATTATAAAAGCGAACCATCAATTAATAACTCCACAACAAAACCACGAGAGGTCTTAGCCCGTCAAAGCTCGAATTGTCACTTTTTTACGGCAAGACTGCAGCCGCTGTCAATCATGCGTCAGCGGATTTCTGTCCCTCCTGAAGACCGTAACCTGACTCTGAGAATCCACTTAATCTTTATTGACGGAGCTCCTCAACTTGCAGGTCTGCCACGGCAAAATATACTTTAAGTACTTGGCAAAAGGCGTCAGTAAATGCATCAGTTAATCGGTTATGGCAGTTCGTGCATCGTGTTCATTAGTAGCTTGTTTTCTTCTTAAGTAGACGACGTCTGTTATTTTGATTTTTATTAATGGAGCTTAGATATTCGTGTCGATTTCTTAGTTTTGAAAATTGAGTAAAATAATGTCCATGTATTCTAAAATTTTATTTTGAGTACATGCCACATGATTTTTATACAGGGTGGTGCTAGCAATACGACAATAAATTAAAACATGGGCTACATTAGTTCATAGAAATGGTTTGCCACTTTCAAAAACATCTTATACAAAAACATTTCATACAAATGTCATGAAATTATCAAACGAATAAGGTGTTTTTGAAAACGGGAAGCCATTTCTATGAACTGATATAGCCTAGGTATTAATTTATTGTCGTATTGACGGCACCACCCTGTATACAACTAGATGACAAACAAGCTGACGGACCACCTGGTGGTAATATCAAAGAAAAAATCACGTCCACACACAGGTGCGTCGTCATCCTGAGGCCTGAGATGAAATGCCTTCCATGGCTACCTTTCCAAAACACGGCAAACTGTTTCACGGTAGCACTAAGAAAGAAAAGCGATGGTCTGGGTAGGTGTCTAGACGACCCTACATACGGGCTTACTCCTAGTGAAAGTGTTTTTTAAACGGGATTTAGATTAAAACTAAAAAAAAGAATTATGACCCTGAAAATTGTTGTCTGTTTTAAACGACAATACTATGATTTTGATAATTTTATAGACATTATAAAAAATAAAAAAAAAACCACTCGATACTGTTATTATACTCTCACCTGACGTTCAACTTTTTTGTTTGGGTTTCATAATTTTTTTACGGAGGTTCTACAAAAACAAACAAAGCGTAGTGGCGCGCGCGGGGCCCTTTCAGCGGCTCGTTGTTAGATAAACATTTAGTTTTTTGCTGGACTGCATTAGACGATGTTGAGGATAGTGTGGACCTTCCGTAAAATATTTTTGTTGCATCTCTATACAGACATATTTGACAGGATGACATATTATTTATTAATCAGAGGAGCTCGGTGGAATAGTGGTTTGAACACTCTGGTTTTTATTACGGAAACAAAGCAACTTTTACCACGGTCAATCCCGGATGGGGCATTCAAAATTTTGATAGTTACTGCAACCATTTCAAATTAACCCACCAACCCACACTAGGCCAGGCGTTGTGGTGTTATAGTCCTTAGGTCCTCTTACGTTTTTTCCATGTAGGATAGTTGATAATCTCTTTTTGTTATCTGAGGGGTAGACACAGGTCCAATGATGGGTTTTTTATTATTTTCTGTCATGAAACAAACGGCTTCGTTCGGAGTCAACCCGCCATGCTTACTCCGCTCTACCTTATATTATCAAATGAAGCATCTTATTGATTTAAAAGCTTTACAGAATCTCTATGTACTTTATGCCTCGATGAGTGAGCATTGGGACCTAAGAAACCTGTAATCACCAGCATATATACGTTCTACTGCTAGGCACAGGCTTTCCTGCATGGAGATAAATACATGAGGAGATGGGAGATAAATACATGAGGAGTTTGAGTCATAACACCGCCACTCTGGCCCAAAGCGGGTTGATGGGTTGGAGCGGTTGCAGTAACAACCAAGAGTTCAAGATTACAAATTATGGTTGACACATTCCGGGACCAACTATGGCGAAAATTGCTTTCCTTTCGTAATCGAAGCCTATCCTATCACACTGCCGAGCTCCTGAGTAAGAGAGCAGTGTTACCTTTAAAAGATAAAGTCGTACCCAAGAGAAGACGCATCCAGTCAAATCCAACGATCCCCATTTACACATATCAAGCGGATTGATTGATTGATGTTTACACTAAGCATTAGTGCGCTCGCCTTATTGATATTAAGACGTATGGCGTCCATAATTATAATATTATTCATCAAAAAACTCAGCTCGTATCCGACGGTCAATCGGCCGCTTTTGACGGATTGTGCGCAACTTTTTTGACGGCAAGCCTACCGTTAATTAATTTGGATTGATGGGTTCTCTGTTCAATGATTGATTGTTTTGGGTGTGGCCTAAATTGGAATTGGTAAAACTATTTTAATTCAATTGTGATAATTGTTGTATTATGGATAGGATTTGGACTCCTCAAGGCAAGTTGCTTTGGTAAGCATGTAGCAATGACATCGCTTTACAAAGGTCTGGGTGGTTAGAAAAGAATCTACACCAGAACAAAACATGTCCTATGGCCGGATACAAAATCGAAACCTTTCACAATTCACTGGCTACCAGACTTGGAATAATCCAATGAATTTCTTCTAATTGGTCTTTCAGTTTTTGCGTAATTAAGAGAACAAAAACAGTAAGAATACAGCTACAATAAAACCTAGCTGTGTCCAATTTACCGGGCCTTTCACGCCTATTTTTAAGGTTTACCGCCTCTTTTGAAGGCTATTCCTACACTTTCTTAGAGGGTAACGCGTGTATCATCATCGTCACTAGCCTGTATACGTCCCAGGGCTGGGCACAGGCCTTCCTACTTAGGGAGTTTGGGCCGTAAAACCACCACGCTGTCTCAATTCGGGTTGGTGGTAAAGCAAGTGCTGAAGAAGAATTACAGGTTTAGACAGAACAGAAAAAAATGGTATTTTTTTGTGCGTGACGTTGAGGTGGAGCCAGTATATTGACAGTGGTAAAGATTGTATATCACAACTCCATTGTTACTTCTTCCCTTAAGAAGGACTTGGAGTAGGGAGTTTTTATTCTGGAATTTTTCAGTTTAATGCAGATTCAGATTTGTTATTTACTTACTCTCTTTTATAAAGCCAAATTCAACCATAGCAATAGAAACAACTTCAAAGCACATCCAGCTGCAAAATTAAAAAGAAACTCGGAGCTTGCGAAATTTAAGAAAGCCATTATTCCGACTGATAAGGCAGCTGAGCTGGCGCACTAAACATGTCCGGACCGGGTAAGGTGTCCCGAGCGGGCCGTAACGATGAACCAGGCTAAAGTACTGCACTCATTTGCATTTAGTGCACTCGTAGTAATTCGATTGTGAAAGTGAAGGAGTGTCAGCGATGGTTAAGTAGGGATGGGTGACCAAACACAACAAGTACAGATATTTTCTCATTAATTCTTTTGATTTCATTAGCTGCAATGTTCCGTACCTAAATATGCAGGTAAAACTACTTACTGGCTTATTGTTAATATTAGGTAAGCATTACCTGCCTTATAATTATATAATTAAAAACAAAACACCAATATTATATTAAGAAACAAAGAGAGCTCGTTCGTTTTTAAAAATACCTGCCTCTAAACAAACGGACGTTTCACATCAAAATGTTTCAAACCCAAATTGTTTCATTTCATCGTAAACCCCAACAATGCGTCCCTTTGTCCGATTGACAGACTTATCGATTCATCGCGTCTCGGCGAGAAGACGTCCGTCGGCCGGCACGTCTCGCATCGAGAAAGGGATGTTGACGAATTCATCGCAAGAATCGAAAATCAAAAATAAACTCGTCGTATTCGATTGATTGAACTCGTTCCAAATGATTAAAGAGCTGATTTTGATTGAATTTCTATTTTATTTAGACCGATATTTTTGTGAAAACCATTAGCGCTATTGTTATTTTCAACTTTGCTTTGCATATATTCAGAAAATATAGCAGGATATACAAAAATCATCACGAAATAAAAAAAGCGTGTTATTAATTTAGATTTCTAACAGAATTCAGCGTCTATAATTACTATGCTCCAATCTCTTAAGCATTTAAACCGCATTCATATCAATCGACTTACCAAGCAATGGTGCGTTAATTTGCCTCGAATATTTAATTTCCTATTTATAAATTGAGCTGAGCCTGTCCTTATTCGAGTGATTGAATGACGCAATCAATTAAATTGTTTTATCGGTCATTTGATTGATTGGCGTCTGACAGACGTTGTTACGCGGTTTTTGTTGAACTTTGTACAATTATATTTGTGAATTAATTTATGTATCAGATATAATTTCAGTTGATTTATCACAATGGACACGAGTGTTATTTAAATATATTAGTGTTGTCGTTAGTGGCATTGGGCCTGATTCTGAAACATTTCACTAAACACAAAACTCAACTTAAACTCTATCTAATAAATTATTTAACTAAAGCTAAAGAATAAAAATTTTACCTTTCATCTCTCTCCAGACCACCCCGTGGCGCTAAATAGAAAATGTAGTGTCTGATAAGTGGACACTCTACAGAATAAGTATTACAGAAAAAAAGAGATAGCAAATCTTTTTAAAATAATATTGAAGTAGTTCTGAATTACACCGCAGTCAAAGTCAGCAATGACTGGTAAAGTACTGTCAGCAATAAAAGTCTCATAACACATCTAAGTTCACAAAACATGAGAGCACCTATATACTATTTTAAGATTGATTGCTGTCAAAATTATCATGTCATCAGAGAATCACAAATATCTTCTGCTTATTTTAAAGAGATACAGACACTGTATCTCTTTGAAACATCACGGAGTTGAGCGTACTATAACTACCCTAAATTGACACAAAAACGAGTCTCCCGACGAACTTAGATTTGTTTACTTTTGTCTAATCATTTAGTAAAATTTCAGTTAATGACTGACGACTCATGATGATTTTGATAAATTGCTGTTTTGGATTTATCGATACGAACAATCGATCAAACGCAGAATCAGTCATATTGAGGGTGACGTTATTAGATGAGTGCAATTATGGTTTTACGTTAATTATGGGATTACCTGTGATGGATCACGACAGAAAGGCCACATCCGCGAAACATCCATTTGAAGCGATGATAACTACTTCTGTTTCTCATCGTAAAAAAATCTTCAGACGTTATTACCAATTTCCATGGGGGAGTTAAAACTTGACACTTGCAAAATATTCGAAGCTTCAGAGGTGAACGACATAGTGATAATATAGGGCACGAATCTACCATGAGGGTTGTCTTTATTCTGACACTTCATTCGGACTAATACAGAACAGTCATAAAGTTAACGAATGAATAGGGTAACCTGATAATCATCTTTAATGTCAGAATTACGCTTAATTTTGGTCCGCATCTTTGTAAAACACTTCATGGTAGATCTACAGTTGTTGGCGAAGGACTTGAATAGCAAACTCCTCTTTTTAAATCAAAACTTCGGCGAGTACATTGAGTCTGTAGCAGCGACTGCAGCAAATAAGCTTGGTATCTTCTCAAACATAAGCCAAATCAAAAAATTCATTCCACGTAGAGACTCTGGATTTTCGACAATCTCAGGTAATTCCTAAGATAATGATTTAACAAACTGCGAAGTCGTTAAATCTCTACAGACTGTTGAATCTTTCATATTTGATATTTTATTAATTTACGTGGTCAAATTTTAGACTATTACTTGTTGCATCTATCTATGGCCACGAACCAAAGCAAGATAATGTGCGACTTTTCAAAAGAGAACTTGCATTTCAGATTTTTGTTGCGCTCGCGACTTTGGCGAGGTAAAACTGACCGATAAGATTATTTCTACGTTTTATAATATGTTACATAATTTTGGTTTCTAGGTACTTTACTGTAATTGTAAACAGAAGCTTGTGAACATGTCTTAGGAGACCACAAAACGTCGCGACCAGCAGCCACACGTCCAGGTAGTGGTTAGCACGCTGAATGTTAAGTTATTTGACGGCCGCCTGGTCACTACCATTTCTAATAATAATCAAAAATAAAAACAGACTTACTTATTTAAGTAACGTTAAAGATATGTAGTACAATGTTCAATTGTCAATTTCCTTTTTATTTGCTCTGTTTCGTAATACAAAACAAGAATTTCCGTAGAAAAAACTGCAACACAGCCATATATTAATCATGGCGCCTGGACGACATTAGGCATTCTGGCATTTGGTGACGTTTAGTTGCCCGCCATATTGCCATATTGAATAACGGTGAAATCGACGGAAAATTTCTACTTTTGTACACAAAAACTATGCATGAAAACTAATTATTAGTAAGTTTTCCGGATTCAGGAGATTTTTCTAGGATTTTTGGAATACTGCATATACCTGGCCAAATATGAAACATCTCCTTTGTAAGCTAGATCATATCTAGATGGGAGACCGTCAATATTATCGACTTGTCTGTCCATTGTTTCTTACTATCGTTTATCTTCATTTTTGTTTGTTGTAGAGATCCGTTCTCTATCTCGAAGATCTTCATCATATACGGACAAAATTTAGGCAAAGGGTCCAATCAGGCAGTATATACCTACTTATTCCAACGAAAACAAAAAGTCACAGGCAAATGCTCGTAGCAGCTTGGAAACTGAGTACTAACGCGTTGTCATCACAACAAGATGAGGGAGCAGGGGTATCTTCACCCCTGCTCCCTCATCGTAACATTTTCTCTATAAGCACTGCTGACCTAACTTACGATATTCTGCAAAATGAAAATTACCACTATGTCTTAGTGCAACATTATCATAACCAGCCTATAAACGTCCCACTGCTGCTCAGGCCTTCTTACATTAGGAGTAAGGCCATAATACAACCACGCTGGCCCAATGCGGATTGGCGGGTTAAAGCGGTTGCAGTAACAACCGAGACTTACCGTGCTTCGGAAGTACGAAGGAGATCGATCTCCTTTGTACTATTAAAATATAAATTTTGATTATTTAGATTATAAATTTGACCCGTCCTGGGATCGACCATGGCGAAAGTTGCTTTGTTTTCGTAATCCGAGCTGCTTATGTCCTACTTATTATGCCGGTACTTAGTGACATTAGCCGGGATAAAATAACCGCAGTCGATGAGCCACCTTCCTGATACACTTGATGGAGCTGCAGTCACTATGACATCTATATTTCCCTTAACATTTAAGTAAATAGATAACTGAGTTTATTTTTGTCTATCGTCATTCTAGATAGACTTTTTATGTCGATCTAGATATTTATCCCCTTCCTTTGTTATTTGTTCGTCTTTCCTTCTCAGCGTATATAATAAGGCCTTCAAGAATCTATGCGGAGCTAGAAGATGTTTGTTGTGATCTGTATTTCGATACGGATAAGGTTTAGTATTGAACAGGTGTGAAAGTAGCTTGACGTAAGGTTGACAGTCCATTTAATGTCTAAGCTATAGAGAAACTACGTAAAAAGATAATCTGTGGAATCAAAAACGTGCTCTAAAGTTGAATCCGATTCGAACCGAATACCTTCTCCATTTGCGCCAGTTAAAAGATAGGACAGCGTCAGTTTTTAAGTCGGTTCTAAGTACACTGTCTGAAGCACATTCGCGCGCATTATTTAGATATTCTGATTTAAAGAATAGGTACTTTTCTGCTGCACTCTGGTACAAAAAAATCATTAACAAAGCAGATTTCATATCTGACGATCATAAACTTTTCTATCTATAAATGTCTTTTAAAGTTAGATAGTTCTAAGCTCAAACTGACGTTGAAAATTCTTAAGCTACTATCCACGCCTCTGATGCAACTACTTTATTATAACAGCTTCTATTATCATCGCATCACATCGCGTCACCACTGGACAACAATCCCAACAGCCGAGGTGATTCGCATCGGCTATGCAGCCATCAATCAGGCAGTCGGCGCTCGGGGCGCAGGTTCGGTTCCCGCTTTGTACCGATCCAAGATAAACGCCTCCGTGTACGATGCGATTATTAATACCGCGAACAATTATCCTCGGTGTATTTACCGCGTTATAAGCCATTGTTCTTTGGGTCGTCGATCGGGATATGTTGCATAGATGTTTTGATTTGAATTTTATTGTTTTAACATTTTTACATCTTTGTTACTGCAATATTTAGGATTGGTTTTTAATTGAGACACTATAGTACTATTTATTCCAGACTGACATTCACACTAGAAATACACACTTACCCTTTAATATTACACTGATATATTTATAAGATGCAAATGCCTACATTACAGTTACTATGGAGAAAAGTTGGTTCCTAGCTAGTATATAACAAACCTATTTTATAGATATGCCACTGTAATGCTTTTAAAAATATATAGTCTTGTCATGTAATTGTCTTGCATAAAATTTTATAACTCCAATATCTCCAATATGGTCGCATTTAATAACAATATACTAAACTAGCGACGAAAATGGGTATTCGCCACTGTTCGTCGGAGGCTGCGCAGACTCTATTACGAGGTAGAGACTGACCATGGTAAGACGTGGAGAAGGATCAATTGCTAGCCACTAGAGTCTCTGACAGTCACTTAAATTGAGGAAGACTATGTCAGTGTACACTTAAAAAAAAATAGTTTTGTCATGTAATTGTCTTGAATCCATTTTAATAAGAAAATACTAAAAAACCTCATATCTATTAAAATTAAAATAATAAGTAATAAATTAACTAATTTTAAAAAACTTACCATGTTCAAAGTTTCGATGAAATATGTATTAAAACTTTTGTTACCTGCAACAAAAATTTAAAAATTAATAATCAGTTAAAATGAAAAATTTCTCTCAAGCGAGACGGACACTCAGCATATCACGCCAAAAATATACAAGATTTGAATATGAATATAATTCAGATATGAATATTCTGATTTTATATTTGATTTGAATATTATTTTCTATGGATACAATATCAAATAACACATTTGGGTGTGAACTCCGCTTTTCTTTGTGATTTATGTAAAACTTTAAGACTAAATCCATAATTATTCTACCCTAAAAGACTCTTTGAGTTCGTTAGGTTTTTATTACTGAACCCAAACAAACCTTTGAAATAAATGAGAAAAAATAACCCACAAAGTAAAATTAAACATCCACTACTGAACGTTTCGTCCTCGTACACGCTATGCGCACACCAGCCCTCGGCGCATCTAATATTTCGCGCTTTCCTTCCGCGCGCATGCGTCGACGCGCCTAATCAGCCTCCTGCGCAGACGACCCGTCACTTCAGATTATAATGCGCATGACTGCTGAAGGTCGGCACTCAGTAAGCCAAGATGAGCGAGTTTTGTGTTTTCTTGCTATGATTAAGCGATAATGTAACTTATTAGTTGATTTGACGAAAAATTGACGTAAAAGCAAAACAGTGGCAAAAGAAAGAAAGCTTTGACGTAGATAGTGCGTACTGACTTTGGCGTTGATGTACAGTCGACAGCACATCAAGCGTAAAAGTTTGACCTTGAGACCGCCCTTACTACGTTCGTAATAGAGGCGGCTTTCGGAGTGCAACTGTTACACTTGATGTGCTGTCATGTTTACACAGCAATGATAAAGCCTCGATTAAAGCCCAATAATTCACTTATGAAGTGGCGTTAAAAGTGAATTATTGGGCTTTAATCAGGGTTAGTACGCTCCCATGATAACAGTCACCTGGGTTATCGGTAGAACCTTGCTGCAAGATTCTACTTGCACGAAATCCAAGGGCAAACCACTCGACCTCTTTTGGGTCTTATAAAATAACTATATTGAGGATCTAAAATAATGTCTACTTGATTTAGAAATCTCTTCAAAGGTTTGTATAAATCACCATCCACTTCTCTCAGTAATATACGCTCTACCTCTAAAGTGCAATGGCCACCTGCGGCATGGATCAGGAAGTTTTCTGCTGTCACAACACGGACAGACAGACTAGCGCCCCTTCATCTGTGTGTAGCACCGCTTTGATGGAATACAGGATCTTACAATTAGGATAATCCGCTCTATGATTTGTTATAGATTCAAGTTAGGATTTTAGCTATTTAGATCATTATTTAAAGACTATAACGTCCAGAACACTTAGATTCTATTCACTAAAACTCTTCTCTAGCGCACGTCATGTTCCCCATAACATGGTTCCTTCAAGAGAAATGCAATGTCACCTCATGGCCCAGCAGGCTGAAAGCTGTCTTCGCATATCGTGTCCACTTAATCCTCAGGTAGTATTACGGAGATATTTTATGTATTAAAATGGGGTCGCTCTTAGTATCACTCCTGCTCCGAGAGAAGTTGAAGTCAACGATGTAGCGAGCTTACCTAGATGGTGCATATTAGTCCTGCCTTGTTTTGTATAAATGCGTCGGGAGGTTTTCGGGACGGGGACCGCGGTCCCAATTAATATTATTTTTTTATGCGGCTTTCGGGACCAAGTCACTAGCGCCCCATTATAATTAATAATTATTTGAAGGGGTAGGTAATACATATATAAATATCAAAAGGCCTGTAAAAGTATAACTCTTAAGAGGCTAATAAAAATAATAGACTTATTTAGTTATTTTATTTATAAGAGTTTTTGAGTGTTTGATTTCGTGTGGGTAATCGAAACTTTTCGAAATGGTTTCGTGTAAATAAAGCACTCAAAAATTATTTTTTTTATAACTTCGCTTTTGAACATAATAGTTGATTTTTGTGTGAAAATACACAGATTTACTAGGTGGTAGACCCATATGTAGGGTCGCCTGGGTAGGTACCACCGCCTTTCTTATATCAGCCGTAAAACAGTTCGCTGTGTTTCGGATTGCCCTCAATTCCTTGAAAGGTAGCCAGTGTAATTACTAGGCATGGACGGCATTTCATCTTAGGCCTCAGGGTGACAACACACCTGCAATATGCTTTTCCTTGTTATTGCAGGTGTCTATAGGCGGCGGTAACTGCTTACCACCAGGTGGGCCGTCAGCTTGTTTGTCATCTAGTTGTATAAAAAAAAAGTACCTAAACAAGTAAGAAACAGATATGGTGCTGATTCTAACAATTATGATCGATTTTAATTACTTTACTTTTTTGTAACTATTAAAAATATTTTTATCAATAGCTATTTAACATAAATATTCTGTATAAAAGTTTACAACATAGGTAGTGTCTTGATCTTCTATAAAATCATGTATGTGTATACAGGGTGGTGCCGTCAATACGACAATAAATTTAAACATGGGCTTATTCCTTATTATTATTTATTATGGTATTAGTCCATAGAAATGGTTTGCCACTTTCAAAAATATCGTATTCATTTGATATTTTCATTACATTTGTATGGAATAGTGTAACGTTGGTAGCTTTTTTTCATACAAATGTCATGAAATTATCAGTTGAATACGATATTTTTGAAAGTGGCAAACCATTTCTTTGGACTACTATAGCCCATGTTTAAATTTATTGTCGGATTGACGGCACCACCCGGTATATGTTTATTGACATGTTTTTTTGTGTGCAATCATGTAGATTTAAGTCTTAATAGGAATACTGTTACGTTTAATAGATTTTGATTTTATTTAAACCTGTGATTTTTCAAATATGAACAATATTTACATTCTCAAAAAGGGTTTTTTTTATTTATTATGTTCCGGAAAGTACTTTCCGGAACATAGGAAATCATCAAAGGAACTACGTCTATATTTGTGGTCCCAACTCACCCCTCAAAATAATTATTAATTCTAAGGTGGCGTTCGGGATCACGGTCTTGGTCACGAAAGCCGCATAAAAAATAATTATTAATTAAAAGGTGGGCTTTCGGGGCCGCGGTTGCGGTCCCGAAAGCCTCCCGATTCTTTAAAACTGTCGGTGTCAAGATGAAATGTCCTGGTTAGCATGCTATCAACATTACGTTTTCTCTTTTTACTTACACAACAGGCACCACATGAGAGGTGCCGTAGGTGCTAGAACCGCTAAACTACGGATACCTTCTCCCTTCCTACTCAGGACCACGGGTGCTGCTCTTCGGAGTAATCAATTTTCTGTCTCCACCTCAACATCACGCACATAGAAATTTAGTACCTACATCGTTTCTTTGTCGTACTTCCAGAGCTTGGAATTCTTTGCCAGCACATTTGTTCCCTCTTTCCTATGATATGGGTTCCTTTAAAAGAGGCGTGAAAAAGCACCTCTTGGGCCGACAAGGTGGAGGCGGCTACAGCAGTCTCTAAACTGCACTAGCTGTCTTCGCATATGGACTCTTCTTACCGCTTCACATCAGGCGGTGTTGAGTCATTTATCGTGCTTTGTATAAAAAAAAACCGCTTACCATCAGATGAGCCATACAATGATTAGCCATTATAGTCGTATATAAAAAACACGTTTCTGCCATTAGTGTTCTGCCGTAATAAAAGCGTTAGTAGCCTGTTTCTGCCACCTTTACTACATGAAACTATTTCTAACAACTTGTTTTAGTAACTATTTATAAACCTAATGACATTGACACGTCATTGTGTTCATTCAAATGTCATCGCGATTGACAAGTGTCGTCTGACAAGTGCGGCAGCGGCAACGATGCGACGGTGTTTTTTACAAATGATACTTTTTTGATGTATTCTGTGTAGTACGCTTGTTGGTTATTTAGTGCCTTGTAATAGGAGCTATTTTTGAACTGACAACTGTGTTGTTTTTATTTTTATTTGTTTATTTATTTTAGTATGCTTACAGCTAAACGTACATTTATTATTACGACTTTTTCCCCAAACAAAACTTCTATAGGTAGAGAGAGAGAGAGTAGAGTATGTAGAGTCATCTGAGTGCCTAAATTAAGTATCATTAAGAGCCTGTGCTATGGATACTAGATAATGGAGAAATATTGATAATAATACCTATGCATATAAATATTAGAAATATCAAATATACTAAATAAACATACAAACATCTATAACTCGTGAATAAATCCCGGTGCTCATCATAGAAACATTATTTGCTCCTACCGGGATTTGAATCCGGGACCCATGACCGAGTAGCCTATATTTCGGCCGCAAAACAGTTTGCTGTGTGTAATTAATGGGAATGGAAGGCATTAAGATCTTAATCCTCGGATGACCTGCGATACCAAGGGATTTTTTTCTTGTTATTGTAGGTGTCTATAGGCGACCACTCACGACCAGGTGGCTCGTCAACTTGCTTCTTATCTAGTGGTATAAAAAAACCTACTTATCAATAGCATTTTGGCGATGAAGATTCAATAAGTAGTTACAGTAACCAAACTTTGAAAAATGTCACTTGATAAAATACAATACAGTCAGACAAACAAGCGGACAGAGCAGCAAGCAGCCACTAGTCACCCAGAAAACCACATCTCTTCAAATATGTCGATTAAAACCTGCCACACAACATTTCCAGGTCGTTATTAAAATAAACACCTACTTAAACTTCCAATTGTCCAATCGATATAGCATCAAACGAATTACCACTAAACCCTTACACCGACGTAGCAAGATCGACTTCTGTTTGACAACTGCTACAATTGACGTTTGGTCGCCAGTACGGTCTGATTGTGAAGTGGTGTCAATCACCACGATCAAACTAACGCGGCCGTGTTATGAGATGTCAATCATTATTGATGGAATTGGTCTTAGAGGTGAATGCCCTGTATAAGGGCTCATTGACAAATGAATAAAGGAATTCCGATGTCAAATATTTAACCTTATTACAATACACCTAGGTTCTTTTTATTATGACTTTACGTAGCTCAATAGAGAAATACTTGGTGTGTACCTGCTTGTCTACGTTTTGGAACATCGTAGCCAAATAATACATTTGTGTAGAAGGGGGACTTGTCTCGAGAAAAATCTAAGCAAAAAAAATAACGTTCTGGAGAGGGAAAAGAGCCCTTGTTCTTTCATAATCCGGGCTGACTCGGTTGCTCTGATCACTGAGCTACCAAGGGGGTTGGGTAATTCTATGAATAGGGACATTCAAATATTCAATTTAAAAGTGAATTACGCGAATTATTATTTAATTTTGTTAATTCATACGTCGATAATCGATAGAGTTGATAGCGATTCCTGACTGTAACGTACGAATAGTATTCTGTTGTGAATTTTAGTTTGAATTTGTTATTTGCACAGTTGTATTAAATTAAAATCCACTACTGCTTTGTTTGTGCTCATTTATATAATAAAAAATCAGAAGGGCAATAGTCTACTACGGTAAGAATTGTCATGTAGAGCCTTGTCGAGTATTCTTAAAACGCAGTTGATTAGAGTTTTGATAAAAATAAAAGAAGAAAAGCATTGCTGTATTCTATTGTTTTGTTTTAAGAATAATAAGCTTGCAAGTTTTATCATACATCTTACTGTCAAATGTCATCTATGTATGTTTCTATTTACTATAGTTCAAATATATATATATATATATATTTATATATTTTATAATATTTATTTATATATATATGTATATATCTAGGATATGTATATGTAATATGTTTATTATTTTTAATATGTATTAGTATTCAAATAAAATCTATATTGTTTAATTAATATTTTTGATGCACTCGGTGCTGCCTGCTTCCACAAAGTGATGTCTCACACATTTATGGGTTGGCTGGAAGAGATCTCTTATTAGAGATAAGTCCATCCTTGCTAACTTACTGTTTAAGTAATTGTTATTTGTAATTTTAAAGTGCAATAAAGAGTATATATATGTATAAGCTTACTAATAATGTCCACGTATTCTTATTATTTTTTTTGAGAACATGCTACGCGCCTACAACTTTTATACAAACAGATGAAAAAGCTCGCTTAGATTGACGCAGAGCAATCTCGTTATATAAAATTATACCAATATTGTATTTCTCCTTCAACCAGAGTAGGTAAGGTGCTTTAAACTCAATTTCAACTTTAATTCGCATTAAATTACAAAATATGTTACACAGATATGGACCCTGGCGGGCTTGTCTGGCGGAATTGTTGTCAATTTGGGAGAGAGAACAACGTTTAACAAGTCTCACTACTTACTTACTAGATGTGATTGATTACCATACTATGAACTATTATAGATTCAATAATATACGTGTACTATGAAAGCTTATGTGATGAATTTGCGATTTCTTTTTAACACCTAAATAAATTATATCAGATATTCTAGAATTTCGGAGTTACCATGGCGTGGGATTAGTCCGAGAGGAATCGAATCTCCCATCGAACAGTTCCATCTGTCGACAGATACACATCCGAACTTAGTTTTATTGAGCCACACATCGAGGCAGACCTTTCGCGGAATCGAACCTGCACCCACCTCCAACACTTGTTTACAGCACGGCCTCAACGATATATTTCTATTCGAATTGTCGACCGATCATCGTGTCCGACTCCTACGCTTCGCAATTATAAAAAGGGTCATTCCAAATGCAAATTTCAACTTTAAGTCCTTGGCGCAAGAGTGTGATGCGGAGCAGAGATAACTTTGGCTGACGGTCGAATAATTTGCAAGCTGTTAATGCCTTATGTGATCCTAGTACACGGTGTCAACTCATAGATGTAAATTCAGATAAAATACGTTTCATTACTATCAAAGTGCACTGGGCACTCCAACGCGTCGACTATTGCTGTTGCCAATCTAGATTTTATTGGGACTGAATAAAGTCGGACCGGAGTGAAAAGTGTTAAGGTTAACATGGTGCCGTCTGTACCTTTTGTTTTTAAAGGAAAATGGTCAGGTACAGTCATGCCCTCATGCAGCGCTATCTCTGTGAACAGACTCAAATGTTTGTCAGAGAAATGTTCATTCGTATGCAGGTTTATTGAATTGAATAATTATACTTTTGTAGTCAACTTCCAGAATGGCGACCACGTCCCGGTGAGCACAAAGTAGGACGGCCACACACTAGATGGACAGACGACCTGGTCAGGGTCGTGGGGAACCGTTCTTTTTGGAAATCCAGAGGGGAGGCCTTTGTTCAGCAGTGGACATCATATTATGGACATGGTATTATGATGATAATGCTGACTCATCTTCTGTGTTGTACGGTAAAGTAGTAAAAATACCGACGAAACCAATAAACAATTTTAATTGATCACCGATGTTTTCGACAAACTCCCAACAGCAGTCTATCGTCACAGCAATGAATGCCAAAACTAAAAGGAATGTGATCGCAAACTGTTCCTAGAAAATTCATAGGAAAGCAAAAATCCGAAATTTCGCATATGTAGACGACTTAATTTTTCCAGTTTTTAAAAGCTTTATTTAACTTGCTTATGTTCGGGTGGAGTCTTGCTACTCGATTTTGAAGCAGATATCTTCAACCGATTAAGCTGGATGACCCAATAAATTTTCAAAACATTTTTTTGGGACCAAATGGGAACTATTCCGAATCGAACGAAAAAAGAATCATCAATATCGGTTCATCCAGTCAAAAGTTCTTAGGTAACAAACATAAAAAAATAAAAAATAATTTAAAAAATCATTTTTTTATACAACTAAATGACAAACAAACTGACGGCTCACCTGATGGTAAGTGGTTACCGCCGCCTTTAGACACCTGCAATAACAAGGAAAAATCACTTGATATTGCAGGTGCGTTGTCATTCTGGGGCCTAAGATGAAATGCCGTCCATGCCCAGTAATTACACTGGCTACCTTTCCCTTCAATCCGAAACACAGCGAATTGTTTCACGGCTGAAATAAGAAAGGCGGTGGTACCTACCCAGACGACCCTACAAATGGATAACCTCCTCCTTTTTTTGAAGTCAGTTAAAAATAAAGGGTAGGTCATGGAAACCCATCATTATGATCATTATGAATTTTAACTCTTAAGGCACAAACATGAAATCGGGACAGCAGTTTCCTTTTGTGATGTAGAGACATAAGAAGGGACTTTTTAAAAATCCAACTCCAAAAGTAGAGGAAATATTTGTACGAGAGACAAAAAAAAAATCTATTGTCATCAAATAAGACTTCAATTAAAATAAATAAACATCTGTTTCAGCATTTTGCAAATCACATCCTCGAGTTGTAAAATATTCTGAGACATAGAACATGGGCTAAATTTTGGCGCAACGACCATTACCCACGCGGGCGGAGCCGCTGTCGATTCCTAGTGTTACAATTGTAGCTAAGTTAGCTGAAATTCAGCAACGACTCTCTCGTTGACAAAACCTGACAACTATACTAATTTCTAAAATACATATCCACGTTAACATTTCTAGACCATCTGTATTCTAAGACGAGAATATCATTATAAGCTAGCTTGCTCTTAATAAATCAAGTTTATTCACAAATAATTACCTCCATGGCAGGATATATCTTGAGCAAAAATTACACGGCATGAGAGGAGTGACAGACAGACGGACAACTGAGCTGATTGTGTGTCAGTCATGTTGCGTGATCTTGCCTGGTGTGGGCAGAGTCAGGACGGATTAGTTATGGGAAGAGAGCAAAATGGTCATAATACAAGATGAAATTAAAATAATTTGACAATTATTCGGTATAAAAAAGGCGAGAAAAGGTTTTTAGAGGGTCGGAAACGCGCAAGTGACACACCTGGTGTTGCAAGCGTCCATCGGCTACGGCAACCGCTTACCATCAGGTGGGCCGTATGCTTGGTAGCCGCAAGTGGTATAAAAAAGTGAGTGTTCGAAATAAAAATATTTTTTATACATTTAGAAATATTTTCAAGAAGTAAAGTTGAAAATAAACAAACAACGAGTATAGTCAAAACTGTATAAATTGAATACATTGCTCGGTTAAATTCGCATATTATACCCTTGAAACCTACCTACTCTGTGTACAGTCGACCACAGAAGTAGCTGAACACTTTAGTACCATGTCACACCGATCTTGTGCACGTACTTTATAGTTACTGCCGTACTATATTGACGCTAAAGTCGTTGTGACATGGTATTAAGAGACACCGCACATATACAATTTCAAGTTGGCCAACTATCGTACAACTAAATTGCGTGCTTTCATAGGCCGCACACTTCGTCGACTTAGTTGGTGGACTGTGTTGCTAGCGCGGTGAAGTCTGCGATAAAATGCGGAAAAACAACGCCCTTCTTAACTTAATAAAAAGAAGACGAAAACAGAACAAAACATTTAGGGTGCATCGTGCATCCGATATTAAGTGACAGATTAAAGCGTGGGAAACATCATACCTTACATTCTAAACTTAGATGTTACCCAGACAAGTTTTTTAAGGGTTTGCCTTTTTTGGACTTCGTCGATCAGCAGTTCTATTTTTTCATTTGTTACAAGAAGAGAATGCAAAGATCGACTGGCTGCGGCGGCTGCGTGCCCGTCGGCAAAAATCCAAGCGTGGGGAAATCACGCGCACGGGTCTGGTCACACTGCATCTTACCGTGCGACTGACCAACTAAGTTGTTATAGTGTGCGGGCTATCGGCCGATAGTTGACCAACTATTTAGTTGAACGACTTAGTTGATATAATGTGCGGGCTATCATAAGATTCTATTCCTATTAGACATTCTGCGATTTAGTTGGCCAACTTGAAATTGTATATGTGCGGTGGCTCTAAAGTGTGCAGCTACTTCTGTGGTCGACCGTACCCGTCAAGTTATTACTCGGCAAGCATTACGTCCAATCTCAATCACTCAAGCCGTCCGAATGTCAGTCAGCCGCCGTCATAAGCAAGCCTTCTTCCCCTCCCCACCCCACAGGCGGTCAACGGGAATACTAAATAACGAGAATAAAACTCACTCATTTACATTTTGTACGGGATTCTCTTTGATATCGACTAGACATTTCTAGACCGGAGGTACTCACGGGAATTTTATGTAAAAATAAAGCACAGTAATATACTAATACGAGAATTAATATCGTAACAGGTATGTTGGCTGTCATCAAAATAAAACATAAGTTTTTACAATAGAAATCCTAAAAAACACAAACGTTTATTGTATTATTAAAAAATTCAATGATAAACGACATGTAATTTAATCTCTCTTTGGTTACGTGACAGCGAACACTGAACTCAGTGTATGACTTCACTTGTTATAGCATCAGACTTTCAAAAGGAAAACCTTCTAGTAACAGGTGACGTCACCGCGATCGCGTCACGTGATATTAGCAGTTTTAAGCGAAATTTGGAATGGAATTTGCTGAACATACTTTTTATTTCATTAGTCGAATTCAAATAATTGATATTTTAGGCTATAATATGTACTTATACACTATATAAAACACTTTCGAAAAAAATGCCATTATCCCTATTCAGCGCATAATAATCTGATTAGACAACTATTCAACGGTTAGTCGCCTAAATATTTTTTTATTCGATGGTTTACCTACTACCTTTGTTAGTTAGGTCAGATTAGTATGCTGATTAGTAAATTACAAATCTGTTTATCTGTCTCTTATCATAAGAAACCCTGGGATGGTCATAGGATATTTTTGGAGTGATCGTCTACACTAAATAATAAATGTTTGTCTTTAACCTTTTCTCACTTACCGCTAAACTGATTTAGATGAAATTTGGCATGGATATATAGGTTGAAACTCTGGGAAGAACAATATAACACTTATTGGGGTGCTTTTGGAGATAGCGCTACTTTAAAATCTACCTTCAGCTGCAGATCAGTTTTCAACCACTAATTCGGTGACCTTGCGGTGTCTAGAACAGTCATATTAATTTATCAAACTTTTGGACGATTTCTTTTTAAAATTATATTTAAAAAGGCTTGGTCTGGAGCCTACTCATGCTCGTCATCGATGTAGCGATCTCACCCAGAAGGCGCCAATTCTAAGCATTACAAATAACAACCGTATAGACCAGCTTCTATAATCCTTGTTACAATTTAGGACTCATCAAGATACCGGCAAACTCATCTTTTCGATAATGACTGTCATCAATTTGTCATGCTTACTTGAATGAGTCTGTATAAGTAGAGAACTTCAATTTTCATTATTTAATAAAATACACAGTACAATATAAGGAATACACAGTACAACACACATACACACAGCACAGTAGGTACAATAGATAGCACACAATAGTGTGCTTATAAAAAAAATATAAAAATCAAAAACCACATCACATTAATAAAATAAACATCAAATCTTTTCCTTGCAACATCTAACCATTAAATGACATTAATTTACAAATAAATAAAATTTAATAATATAATTTATAATATTGTAAATACATGTAATTATTTTTCGTATAGTGACATTGTGCGTTTAAAGAAAATAAAAACTCTATATTGTTATCAGGTCTGTCACACTGTTTTTAGATGTCTCGCTACAGCAGCGTCTAATCAAAATTTTGATAAATTTCAACATAATTCCCAACTCCAGCTGTACTTACAAGATAAATGTCACATCAAATAAACACGACTGATATTTCTAGAAACTTACTTCGTGTTCCATCACTCAGTCCGTCATAAGTTCGCCCGTTAGGGGGTAGACGGGTAGGGGGATGGTCAGCAAGACAATTTACTGAACAAGCGGTGTCCACGAGGGATTCGTGCACTGATGAAATTTATTTGAAGTAACTCGCGGGATTTCTATGGTGACGGTACATTCTGGACTATTATAGGTAAGTTTGAAAGTTTGAAGAGAATTTAAAATATCAGATGCTACTCTCAAGTATGACAAACAGTGATCATTTTTATTGAATTTTAGAACTATTAAGTTTTCTGTTCTCCATGTTACGTTTATTTTAATTCCAGTGACTTCTCATACACCGTTCAACGAATCTCAATTGATACTTTAACTTTTTTTATCAACTTCTGACATTTACTGTCAATGTCATCAAAAAGAGTAATGAAGTTGTAGGCATTTCTTGTGATACCATCACCTATATTCAATTTGCAAATTAACAATTTGAATTTAAAGAAAGATAATTTTTAGAAAAAGCTATTACTAAATTACTTGTGAGAAATCATACAGTAAAATAACATTACATTAAATCAATTCATCGTCAAATGAATACAAAGTGTGCAGACTCAAAATGTAGCAAACACGCCCGGTGTGCAGACTGTAGTCTTAAAAACGCAACAGAGCGGTCGTCTCAAACGGTGAGTTAACATCATTATCGGACGGGGGGCTGTGGAGTCGGGGGCCGGGGGGCCAGGGGGCGGGTGGGCGACACACGTCGCTCAGATGTCGCTCGCAGACGGACGTCTTTGTCGACCGTCGGTTTATTTGCTCGCCTTAGAACTGTAGAAGTGACAACGAAAAAAGTTCCTTTTTATGCTGATGTTAATAGATTTTCGTTATAGACAAATTGTCGGGCTTGTTGATGCTTAAAATGTTTTTAATTGCTATTCGATTATGAAACTGACACTCGTCTTCTGAAGAATTTCGTAATATGTACTTAGATATTCGCTAAAATAACGTGCTTACTACTAATAGCCAATATCATGCCAATATTTATTTGTTAATATATCAAATAAAACAATTTATACATTTAATTAAAATATAACTAACATAATAAAAACATCACCTAAATCTTGTATTATAACAATTGTATCAATAAGGCTGGTCGCATTACCTGGCTGAATTGCAAGCTAAATCTTTGTGCGAAATATATATGAGCCCTATCGTCACTTAAAATTTTAGATAAACGAACGACGATGTGCTTCTGGACCCCAAGGTCCCAATATTGCAAACTCAAACGGCTCAAATATGTAATCCCTAGATAAGCCAGCATATTCGCGCCATTTGAGAGATTCAGCAAAAACAGCAGTCGATTCTGGTGTCAACGACATACTAATTACTTACTCGTTGTATAAATAATAAGTTTTTCTAAGCTTTACTTTTATCCTTTACCAGCCCGCTATCACATACAATAGCAAATCTATTGCATTGCAATCTATTTTTACCTGGATTTTTTTAAACACCCTTAAATGTCCACAAAATAGCAATAAATGTACACCCACTGCTGGGTACAAGCTTATTCTACATGAGAAATTTCGGGCACTACACTTCCACGCTGACCCAATGCGAATTGTAATTAATGAATCCATGCTCTATGCTAATTACAGTTTTAAAAAGTGTGGCAGAATATACCTACCAAATATTTCATAATGTAAATTCTATACAACGGCTTTGAATTGTCAAAGCAAACAATTTTATATCACGTATATAATAATGAAAATTATTCACTTAAAAGACACAGAATAACATTAACAAATAAACATAATGACACTTCTATATCAATCTAGCTCTACAGCAAGTTGACTCAATCAAACTGGACAGGTCTCAGTCGATGTGGGTCGGACGTTGCGAATCATCGATTTTTTCACCCCCTGTTTACGAACACAGGTGGGTGACAGACAGAATGACATAATTCCTTCTTATTACTATACTTGGGGGGCTTAAAACACGCTGCTTTATACCTCGGCAGATATAACGCTCCAATGAAACGATATTACCTGCGGTGTCTGGTGCTTTCACGGACTTTAAATGTGGAGCCAGGTTGAGAATTTTAGAACTTTACCAATTCAGTCACAGCAAGATTATATATTTTGTGTCAGATGAACAGCCTTTATAGACAAGGACGTAAACTGATTGTTTGTTATAAAAGTCTAAGCCAAAATCAATCTACCGGATTTAACTCGCGAAAGACTAAAACAAAAAAAGATAGTACTATAAGAACAAAAATAATAATAATAATTTTTGAAAAAAAATCTAAAATTAGTAATAATATAGCAGAGCAAAATGTGGTCTAATAAATATTAATAGTTATATAACAATATAATATTGCACAATACTGAATTTAAGCTAGAAAAAAAATATGTCCTAGGACAGATACTGAGACCAAAAAAGCAGTTTTTTAGTACTTTATATTTGAGATCCATGAATATGACAGTTAATCGTGTTAGGCGGTAATCCTCAGAGAACGAATCCTTTATCATCAACACAATATGATAGACTTTGAGAAGCTTCTTTTATTTTGTTCAGACATCGGCATAGCCTTGAGGTTTACTAGGTGGTAGGCCCGTATGTAGGGTCGTCTGGGTAGGTACCACCGCCTTTCTTATTTCAGCCGTGAAACAGTTCGCTGTGTTTCGGATTGAAGGGAAAGGTAGCCAGTGTAATTACTGGGCATTTCATCTTAGGCCCCAGGATGACAACGCACCTGCAATATGAAGTGATTTTTCCTTGTTATTGCAGGTGTCTATAGGCGGCGGTAACCACTTACCATCAGGTGGGCCGTCAGCTTGTTTGTCATCTAGCCGTATGAAAAAAAAGGGTGCCCACTCCTGGCTGTAGCAAGGGCAAAAAATATCAATACAAAATGAAAACATAACTTTGCATACACTTGTACACAATACAACTTTTGTCCTCTCCTAGTTTTGACCTCTTTTAGGTATAGTTAGTCGAAATTAAAAAGTTTATAAGCAGTTATTTTAGTTACTGCAATAAATGCTTGCTTTTTAGTACTGACTATTGTTGTAGGCCAGAACCTTGGTGAGTTCTCAAGGCTAAAGGCGAATCGCTTCTGGAGGAATTCTATTCGACAGGCATCACCTCACGGGGAGGTGACCCGCTGTCGTTCAGTCTCTAGGGCGCACGACCACGCGGCACGAGGCAGCAAAATGTGTTTTTTATTTTTTACAATTTTCCTCAAGTATTTTTTTAAAAAAAACAGCTTAAAGCCATTTATTGAAATTCCTTACTAAAAAATATAAATGCAAAGTCTGTCTGTTTTTATGCTTGATCCGCGCTTGACTAATTTAGAAGAAATTTGACATAGAAATAGCTTTGGTTCTTTTTTGGTGCAAAATCCGTATAAAAAAAACAAAATTAAATTATCATATAAGAAAATTTCCTCATATTATTGGAACCACAACTCAAGCTTATGAATAATGTTGGATTAAGATTAGATGATGTTATAAAGTGTAGGAATATATTTTATACAGTATTATTATATTTTATTAACAATATCAAAGAAAAAAAGCTATTCAAAAATACATTAAAAAACTATCTCATAAATAAGCGCTATTATAATTTAAGGGAATTTTTTAATGAGAAATTACATACATAGAAAGTTAATTAAGGCGCTTCGACAAATCACAAACCATCTGCTATGTAGGAATATCAAATAAGTGATAGACTAGAATAGAATAAGTGATGATATTAATGAGTGTTGATATTTAATTTAATAATAGATATATTTAATTTAAAAATTTATATAATTATTTAAAATATAATGTAGTGGAATTATTATATATAAAGTAATTATTCAGTGATATAAATGAAAATAATAAGTAATATAAATAAATTAATAATTAATAGTTTTGTATAGCCCTCTACTATTGCTATGCAGGGCGCTGCATTGTAAAATATAATCTCATGTACCTCTATATGTAATTATCTACTATGTACATCAATGTGGCATGCAATAAATGAATTTGAATTTGAATTTATTATATTTTACCTTTTCTATCATTGCCGTTCCTCCAGAGTTGCAGTTCCATAATTTATCTCTTCCAACAAAAAGAATCGCATATCCTGGCCGTATCTCATCACCGTATCTGCATCGCTGCACTCAATCATACAGAGATGTACAGAACCCTCTCCTATTTAATTGACGGGCCACTCCATCAAACCTTGAGGCGTGTGCGACGACTCCACAATCCCAACTCTATTTCAAGAGGAATAAAGCGCAAAACAAACCGATAAAACTTCTCAAGATTTTCTCCGGCTAACAAAACGCAGTTGCGTACAGTTTAAGCGAAAATAGACTTTAGTGGAAATGCGTTAGAGTAAAATCTGGGTTATGATAGCGAGTGACGTAGACACGTCAACACTAAATGTCACGTGTCATTATGACAGAGATGCTATTGCTTCTGCATCCGTAGATAGGTAGTGAGTGAGAGTATTCCATTTTATGAGGAACAAAATAAAATACCGGTTGATAAGCTGAGACTTTTTATGACAATAAAAGTCAAAGTGTTTAAATAGCTATAATAATAGGCCTTCCGAGACAGGAGAAAAACATGAGGAGTTTGGGCCATAACACCCCCACGCTGGCCCAATGCGGGTTGGTGGGTTTAAGCGGTTTCAGCAACAACCGGGACCAACGGCTTAACGTGCCTTCCGTAGCACGGAGGAGCTCGAAATAACGAACTTTGATTGACCCATTCCAGGATCGACCATGGCGAAAGTTGCTTTTTTTTGTATCGAAACCAGAGCCACCAAGCTCCTCAATGTTACTCAGTTAACTTTAAATTCTTTAACGTGACACAATAGCTTTTCTGTTGCATATGTTTATCCGGCGGACTGTTAAAGGAGTAAAATTGTATTTCAAGTAAAATTTTCAAGGAAAATTGCAAAATTTTTGCACCTAACCAACTAACTAACTATTCGATCAGAATAATTAACTAAAGTAGGTATTTATTTAAGATGGTTTACTATTAGTATGGAAACCAAGACTTAAATATTGTCCACTAACTCTATTATTAAAAGACAACTTTATTTCGGTCACCTCAATTTACAGAATAAATAAGTTTAAAGGTTCGAGGTAAAGTGTAAAGTTAACACCGCCAATCCAGCTACAACGTGACCTCACCCCCAGCATTAAATGACAGACTGAAGATTTCTCGCGACGAAAATACTAAACGATGTTTGACAAATAGCGAACAGATGTCGCCTTACCCGACTGCACAGGAAAGGGTAATGGTTCTCGCATCGCCCCAGTATGTGGGACAGGTGTAAATTTAATACAGGCAAAAGGAATGAATAGAGAGTTTACGTTTTGACTTGCGACTGTGGAAGCGAGCCTCAAATAAGCGGTCTTAAAGCTACAAGTCAATAGACAAATGATAGGTCATTTACTAAAGAGAAAGTATAGCAAAAGAAATTGCAAAATTTCACTATGATACACATATGTATATGTTGTTAGATTTTAATTTGTTTAAATTATCTGATAATCATTATTACTCAAATTTTTGCATGCTAAATATTCAGCGAAACACGTTTCACTTGTTAATTATATAATTTTTGTATTGTTTCTTGCAAAATAAACAATTTGACTATCAAGCAAATACTCGTAATTAAAAGTAATTTTTCTTAATACTTGAGATTCAGGTTAACATTATATTTTAATGAGTATAGATAATAATTGAGCTTACCTATAGAAACAAAATAAAACTTTTACATTTAATGAGCATCAATAAATAATACCTAAAATTACAATTAATTAAACTACCCCTAATCACAATCAACCTAATTTAGATAACAAATCATCACCTCATAACACGAACTCAGACATACCATAAACTCGAATTGAAATACGCCTCGCGGAATCAATCTATCAATCAATAAATCGTGCTAAAGATTGAGATATTTCACCGGGGGGTACTGTAGGGAGGGGTGGGGCCAGGGGCGCGGGGGGCTGTTTACCGCGCCCGTGACGGATATATCCCGCGTAGACAGCCGTCAATCACCCGCGATATGATGAGAATTAATATTTCAGAGAGAAGAGGAGCGGGAATGATCTTGGTACTTGACGTCTTACTTAGGATTAATAGCGCTGTATATTAAGACGAATGTTTGAATACAGAGTATCGTGTATAAAAAGTACTTATTTTTTATAATATTGTGAATTGTGAAAGTGTGTTTATTGTCAGTCTCGTGTGTTTTGATGAGGAGAATGAGGATGAGGGCATCGAAATATGGAATTTATAATAATGGGTTGTTGTTAACTTTAACTAAATACAGAAAATGGCTGTATGCAAGTCATTATAATAATAGGTGCATTTTTAACATTTATAAATCTATCCTGTCACACATTCCAGACACTATGAGCTATATAATTGTCATATTGTCCCCGGGAGAGTTGTGTGACTTAACAAATTAAATAATTCATACATATTCATCATGGTATAAATCAAAATATCATTTGGCGATAACCTTGAATCATTTCAATCTTTTTGCTACGAACATTAGTCGCTGACTAGAAAAGTTCCACAAAGGCTTTTAAAATGTATTATTTAGCCGCCTATTTGGTCTAGTGCTCGAGATTACATACTTCAGATTTTTTTTTGGTCGGTTTGATTGGTGGTGAGACTTTTCTAAGTCCGCCTGTCTATCTACCACCGCTTACCTTACTCTGCCGCCAGAACAATAATATTGACAGCATTGTTATGGTTCGGCAATTGAAAGCAAGATCACCAGTTCATCTGTGGGCAGGAATACGGGTGAAACTCGCTTGTATCTTCAGGTGAGATGAAGGTCGAGAGCTACCCCGTTTTGAACAAAAAAAATGCAACGAATCTTCCAACTATCAAAACCATTCAATCCGACCGCCTTGCCAAATACGTGTAGACGTCAATGTGAAATCAATCAAGTCCGAGTCTTGCCCCGGGGGGCGGGTGGGCGCGGGCGGGGGCCCTTGACCTGTCGCGTGTTTGCTTATAGGGGGTTGACGGTTGATTGATAGGTCGGTAGGTGGTTTTTTTGTGCCAAGGACGTCTGGTTCAGTGGTGCTGTAAATATTCTGTATTAATTATTTATAAGAAATTTCATTGTATTTTGTCTGAGCTAGCGTCTTACTCGTGGTGCACACAAATATAGATGCTTGTAGCAACTTGGGCAGTACTCACGCGCTGCTAGGCTGTAAAAATAATGAGAAAGTCCAATGCTGACGGCATTAGAGACGAGGCCTCCTATTCCTAATGTAACGCTTCCTCAGTGAGCTCCAGCGACCTTATTTAGTGTTCTTTAGCTGTGACATTCTGAAGTACGAGCGGTCTTTTAAATTATTTAAAACTTTCATAGCTTTCGACTTCGTATTGCAAATGTATTGTAATCGCTACAATATTGTTTCTTTAACTTTACATAGGGAAACTATAATATAGTAGCGTAGTAACTTTACTTAGTAAAGTAATGACCTCAACCGATTTGAACTAAGAACAAAGCCGGTGTATGTGTTAAACGAAAGTTATTTTTACAAATTATTACTAAAATAAGATCTGATATCAATATTACTCCATCAGCTACTAGAATAAAGTGTTAATTAAGTATCTATGCTCCTCGACTTCGCTAAGTATTTATTTGAATATATTAGCAATTAAAACTTAATTTATACTTTCGAATATCATTTGTAAATTATTTGATAATAAATGCAAAATTAAAGAAATCGTCAAAATAGTCATTATAAAAAATAAAATTGCCTGTCTGTCATAATTATGGCTCTTTCTATTAGCATACTAATTTTAAATATTAAGTCCGAACAAACATATTAAGCTTTGAAGTATTTTTTAAATGAGTATGTTATTTAAAACTTTGTCATATAAACTTGGTGGTAGGCTTTTACTGTATGGCGTAGCACCTCAAGTCATATTATGCAACATTTATTATGTAATTAGTCATAGTAATTGAAGCACGTTATTCAGTATTTAGTATTAAATTAGTCTTGAAGAAGGTAATATCTTTTCTTTGAGGTTCCCGGGTCACATTACAGGCTCATATTATTATGTGGGGTCATCTGCGGATTTAAGGCAAGGCACTTACATTTTTACTAATAGACATTCAAACGTATCGATACAGAAATACTTCAGCCGTAATGCAGTTTGCAACAGCAGTTTCAAAAGCATATTTCGGATCGAAGGGGACGGTAGCTACTTAGTGTAATTACTGGGCATGGAACGCATTTCACCTGCGGCCTTAGGATGACCAAACACCTGCAATTGGTACCAAGTGATTTTTTCCTTGTAATTACTTGTGTTTATAGGTGACGGTAAACACTTACCACCAGGTGGGCCGTCAGCTTGCTTCTTAGGAACTTTAATAATTAGGATATCTTAGTAGTATTGAAATAAGAAGTACTTTACAATTTATTTTCAATGTAAGATTCGAGTGCTCGTAATGAAGTGATCGATTAATATCCGCGTTGACCGCCAGTCGCACAATCATAGCATTCTACATGTCAATTAATGCTAAAATGCGTCAATCAGTCAGACGGATTTATATTTATTAATCAGAGTTCTGTGTTCATTGGCGCCATTTTACCTTTGCGTGCTCGGCTTACCTGGAAACAATAAAACATGAAATTAGTACTGTTATTGTTATTCCAATAAAACTATAATATAGATCTACCTATTTCAAATAAAACAATTTTACTGGATTTACCTAGCGTTCATTTAGATGTTACATTATTAAACACGTTTGATTATGTTACAGCGATCGTAGTCACGGGAAGGCTGAAGATGTCATTCGTTTTTGATTAGTTTACAAGTTAACAACCGTCACATTGTGTGTGCACTTGTGCAGAGCTAATTAGCTAAGTCAATGCAATAAATTTACCTACTAAGAAAATTAAACTCTCCAGAGGTGTATGACAATTATAAAATAGATCGTGTTTGGAATCCGATGTTTGACGGGTTAAATCTTCATAATCTCGTATTTTTAATGTGATGTAACAGTGACGTCATCAAGTGATATTATTCCTTTACGCCCACGCATACGTCATAAGTCTATAGATATAGAAAATTTAAATTTAAATATGTCTGGTTTGGAAAGGTTACCCTTACTAGACGCCAGCACTTAGCAGCACAGCATTTGCCTCAGCTACAGCCTATGTTAACACTTCGTGTTATTGCCTAATAAAATGTGTTATTGCATTTTTCCCGTATGTATCTAAGGTGAATACGGTCGCCATAGTTCCTTTACGAGCGATAAATAGTGGCTTTTTGACTGTAAACTCCTATATTTGTTTTGAATAGATTTATTTTCTTACATATTTTCTTTTAAGTAATTCTGAATAGGTACTACACGCCTTATCTACGGAAAATTTTGTTTTGTTTATTTTAATAACCTACTTCCGATAAACAAACACCAAACTAAACTATTAGTTCCCAAACTTAAACGAAGCCCGAGCAAAATCCGTAAACTTTTAAATGCACGAACACATAATGTACACCCGGAGACATAAGGACAAACGCATTACGAGGTTCCCTATAAAAAACAACACCATTCCACCACCGTACATTGGCAGTCTAAGTTATCGTACTTGCAGTCGAGAATGGCCTATCGGCTGTCCCGCTCGCACGCCCCCAAAATGCCTAGAACAAAACGGGAGCACTAAAATTTTATTCGTCGCACACGTGGCTCCGGGCCCTGGTGTATAATGCCATTGCCAGTAACTTAACTAAAAAGAAAGATAAGTTCGTATTTATACTATCCGAATGCGATATTTCGCTGCGACCGTCACTGTGAAGTGTTCGATTACAATTTAAAGTCATGATGGTGGCTCGGCGTTCGAAATTTGAATTCGCAACCGCTTTTTTGCTGCAGAAGAATTTCCGCTTTAACTCTTTAACGCAAGAGCGGTTTTCGCTTGAGGCAGTACTGTAATAAGTCGTTATATCTCCAAAGAGACACCTCAAGGAGGTCGCTCTAACAGTTCCAGGGTCTTATGTAGTGAGTAGAATGTGACAGAAGTCGCATCTGTTTTATTTTTAGTGTTTTTATATAATAAAGGAACAATTTTATTTGAACTCATTAAGGCTGCAAATGTGCCCTTATGCCATACTGCAATAAGGTATAATGCATATTACTGTTAATATGAACGGGAGTTGAAATACAAGACACGTTGATGACTTATTAAACGTAAATACTGGCTAAAATTATTGCACGTGGATGTCGGTTAGCGCTAAAACATATCCTCTTTAGGATGATTAGGGATGAAAACGTAACAAACTGCGCGACTTTCGTATTTATCATATTAGTATAGAGGAACTCGGTGGAGTAGTGGTTTGAACGCTCTGGTTTCGATTATGAAAACAAAGCAACTTTCGCCATGGTCGCTCCCGGGATGGGTCAATCAAATTTTTGATCTCGAGCTCCTCCGTGCTTCAAAAGGCACGTAAGCTGTTGGTTACTGTAGGCAATCACTATAACTCACCGACCCGCATTGGGCCAGCGTGGTGGTGTTATGGCCCAAACTCCTAATATTCCTCCCATGTAGAAAAGCCTGTGCCCAGCATTTAGACGTATATAGGCTGGTGATTATTATTAAAAAAACCACACCACATTGCATTTGACAAGTTCGATTTGTAAAACAAATATTTGTCATAAGACTGGTCATGTCGGGAATAGAACCTGCTCCTTGGAAGTCGGCTAACAATGCACCTGTTTCAACAAGACGAACAAACAAACATAACAATAACACGGAGTGTTCGAAGGAGTGCATCGTCGTACGTGATTGGACTCGGTTTGGGTTCGGGTTCCTTTGCCAAATAATAAAACGAACCATATTTAGGAGATAATTTTATATAAAACTATCTGAAGCCTGTGGTACAGCTGGATTGAACGATAAATTATGCGTTGCAATGCCACGGAAAGAAACAAAGTTTGGTTTTATTATGTAAGAACCTTCATGGGCCTCACCCAGTAGAATGACAAACCTCAACCAACCTTATTTTCAAGTAGCTAACCCTATTTTTAAATAACTGACCTTATATTTTAATAGCTAACCTTATTTTTTAACAACTAACCTTAACGGGTCTAAGTTCAATAATTAATCAAAGAGAAATATTTTTAGCCAAAAAAAAAATCATTTCCTGGGGCTGGAACCGAAACCGCGCAAATACAGATAAACCAGAAGAAATTCCTGGGTTTGTCCATGATTTTGTTGGTCAGAGCAGTCACAAAAAACATAAACAGCATACAAAGACTTTCAACTTTGTCACCCGGATTGTGATAGACCGCGAATTTAGTCGCCGCCCTAGCCAGTGATTTTTTTTGTTAAAATACTTTTATAGCTTACTAAAGCTTAGAAAAAATCTTAACAAGAAAACTAATGACATATTTTTGAGTGTAGATATTTTTCTAAATATTTTCATAATATTTAGTATCTTTTTTGTACATAAAAATCATTTTTTTTCCATGTTTGTCGCCAATGCGTTCTGACACCATTGATGAGATTGTGATGGAACTTTGTTAGGGTGTTTCGAGGACGCCCGCAAAGGTTCCTGGATTATAAAACCTTTTTTATTTATATTATTTATAAAACCTTTTTTATATTTTTTATAAAACCTTTTTTATATTATTTATAAAACCTTTTTTAAATTATTTATAAAACCTTTTTTAATATAAACCGAACAGTTTTCTCTTTAAGAATGCCGGGTGCAGCTAGTAATATTAACAATTTAATAATCAAACTAAGCACAAAAATTCAATTTGTAAATATCTAAACTACATCCTCAGGGTTTTAAGACCGCCGAACAAACAGTCGTAAACTGACCACCGCATCAACAATGTCATCAATTCTTCATCAAATTCTCGGTGCAGTAAACAAGCAGCGCCGATGCCGACTGATGCTTGCCAGCGTGATGTTCTCAACGGAGAACCGCTCGAAAATATTTTGATTCATAAAAAAACTTTATTTAGAACATAAACGGAATAGTTTTTGACAACTAATGATCAAACTTTAAGGATTTAAAATTTTATAATTTTTAATAAAATTTTGAAATTATCAAGTTTAGTACTAATGGTGGGAACCAAAACCTTTTTTTTTGTGTTTTTCTCTTTACAAAACCCTTTGCTTGTAATAATTAACTTTTCCATTATTTTTATATAACTAACTTCTATTTTTTCTTTAGTCAATAAAAACAATTTATCATCAAATGGCAGTTTGAAACTCTAACAAGTTTGTTATAGGCAATATAAATAGCTTTTTTGTTTATACTTTATCAAACATTGTATAATCGGTTATCAATGTTTTTTTACGTTAAACGAACAAAATCATCCCTACGCTACGAGTAGTGGAGGTCTACTTATATTTTCTTCGTGACGCTTTATTTCTATATGTTTACGTCGTGAGTAATCAATATAATGCAAACCTATCCATACCAATTTACCTTCAACTTTTTAGTATTATAGTGAAACAGGGGTCTATTTTGACTACGGGACCTTAAAAAAGTTAGAATTTTATGTCCTAATATTAAAGCTTTGTTAGTAAACACAATAATCTGAGAGAAAATATGCATTGAAAGCTGAAACCTATATAACTCGAGCGATTTCAGCATAGATCACTTAAACAAAACGCGATGAATGCATCAACCCAGGTGAAATAATGCAGCTCCCAAAAGGTAAATATGCGGAAAACCCAGTCAATTCGCGCTTCACCTGAAATGCATTACTGATTGTTATTTTTATTGCAAATCGAAGCATTAGGTACAGACCTTTATTTATTTACATAAATTACGTCTATTTTTACAGGGCATTATCAAAAACAATAGAATCCACTATGACTATAAATCTTTGTTAATTCACACGGGGAATACCAGAGTATGCGTCGGGCAGGACCTACGCACGAGGCGGACCGCTTCAAGGACTTTTAGAAGAGGTCGGTTCAATCTAGCGGGTGGGAACTTTTCTCTTGCTGAAACGGCTTTATTAACCAGAATACCCAATTTGGCAAAGTTTGCTGACAATCTTTTCAAACAGATACTAACAGTAGACCCAATTTGTAAAGGTTATGTGAAAACTGCTCGTGTGCAATAAGGATGCATTGCTCTTTCAGCCATCAGGTCACAAGTTGACGAGACCTCTCGAAGTGAACATAACTCAACAAGGACGTACGTTCTCGCCGCGTTGGCAGCTGGCCAGCCATATCTTGCATCAGAGGCACAACCGACGATCTAAAGTTACACCGGATTATAGTATTCAGTCGACTTCAGCCCTGGCCATACTTAGAGCCCTATTGTTCTGGATCTGTCTTATATGACACGTCACAGCGCCGCCAGTTAAAGGTCATAGTTTTACGAGAACATTTGAAGATTAAATTGGAGATGATGACGTCAAATAATGGTTAGCGAGCAGATGTTCCAGCTGATGGCAACTATTAAGGACACTTCTAATATCAAGGAAATCTCATGATATCGCAGCCTTACATTCTGGAGACAAGAGTCATAACGCCAGGTGTTTCTCGTAAGCACTACCTTTCCATTCACACCGAAAGACAGCGAACTGCTTCACAGAGGAAGTAGGAAGACGGTAATAACTGCCCAGGCGCACACTTTGTGCAGGTATACCATTTTTATACATCAAAACAAAACAATAATTTACTAACGGCGAAACTAATAATTACAGATTCACTAGAAAATATGTCGAACACCAGAAAACGAGTCATTAGTAGACATTTGAATAGTTTGTCAATAAACCACCAAAAGCTTCGTGGGCAGTTATAAAAACCAACTTTAACCACTAAAGCACAGAAGTAATTTTTGATTGACAGAGCTAGGTATGCGTCATCGAACAGCTCTTTTTTCAACCTTAAAAAATTGTAGGTAATAGGAGTGATTTTGCAATACAACTATCACGTATGCTGCGATGTCGACTTTACATGTGTACAGTCAGCATAAAAATAATTATATCAAAGGCTAGTTAAAAAACATGAATATTGTTTTATCTTTCTCCTAAAACCCACCCCACTTGCACTTGCTGGCCACTTGTTCACTGTCTCCACCTCAACATCACGCACAAATAAATTTAGTAGCTCTTTTCTTTGTCGTACTTCCAGAACTTGGAATTCTTTTCCGGCACATGTGTTCCCTTCTTCCTATAACATGGGTTCCTTCAAAAGAGGCGTGAAAAAGCACCTTTCGGGCCGGCAAGGTGGAGGCGGCTAGAGCAGTGTCTGAATTGCACTAGCTGTCTTCGCATTATGGACTATTCTGACCGCTTCACATCAGGTGGTGTTGAGTCATTTGTCGTGCTTTGGATAAAAAAAAATAAAAAAAAGTATTTTTCACAAAACATCTGATGATTCTTACAGAGGTGTTTTTTTAACGGACTTCCAAAACATAAAATTCTTTGTCAGATTGTGTTCCCTGTTTTCTATGACACGGGTCCCTTTTAAAGAGGCGTAGAAAAGTAGTATCTTAATATATGGGATGGTAAGGTGCAACTACGGCTAGAACAGTGTTTTGCTGTGTTAAACTGCACTAGCTGTGTTAAACTGCACTAGCTGTTCAGAATAACGGAATCTTCTTACAGCTTCTCATCAGGTGCTTCCAAATGAATAAGCATCCCACCTAAGCAAGCACGCTCCATGATCTGCTGCATCTTAACATAACACTAGTTAGATTGTTACTAGGAACTATTTGGTAAAAATAACGTGGATTTATATTACATGGACCGCCTAAGCCTAGCCCATAGCTTTAATAATAATTTCGTAGAAATCGGGTAACAATATATCAATTCTCAGGTCAGGCATTTCTAGACATTAGGTGGTCATTATAAATGTAATATTTTAAATATCTCTTTTGATCAGCCACTTTGGTTGCTGTCCGTACATTACCCGCGAATCGTTTGTCATCAAACTCAATTTAAAATTCGTGTTTATATCAACTTTAATGTCATATTTCTATATTTAAATAAAAAATATTTTAGTACGGCATTCTAAATCTCAAAATTTATGACTGATAGACGTTGATCTACGAGTGTGATGCGACGCGTGTTTTCTCTTATGTACTCCTGTTATAGATAAGTATGATGTAACTATGTTTTTAAAATATTTACTGATTTATTGGCCATCATCGTTGGTGGGTGACCAGTTTAGTGCTATTTGTTATTTATTAAGAAGTAGATAGGTATGCTATTTTATACTTAAGTGCTTCCGACCGGTAAAGCCCCTCCAACTTACCGAAAATCGCAGATAAATAATACGTACTACTAAAATTTTATTTTCATTTATTTATAATTTTCCAAAAAAAAATGTATAAACGCTACTTAGCATTCTCTTCCAGTCTAACATTAAGAAAGTAAAGTTAAACAACAAAAAATTATACTCTTTATGGATTATTCCGATCTATCACCCTGCTTTGTTCCCATAGGCCCCATAGGGTGACATACTGAACAAAAAGGTTTGATCTGTCCCACTGTTAGCAATGAGAGGACAGTTTGCATTTGTGTCATAGTTGTAACTATACATAATTACAATTAGTATGCAAGGGTGGAGATATATGTATGTAGAGCTATTTTTATGCATATTTTTACTATTGCAATATTCTTCTTTAAGTACTAAAGAAAAATCCGTAATCATCTCGGTTGGTTCAACTTTAGGAACCGGTGTAAATTCAGACATGACAGACAGACAGACACAACGAGTTGTCAGTTAACACTATTTTTGTTTAGTTTAGACAATTGGCTTCTTGGAGGCATAATTTAATTATTATTTTTTCATTTTATTTTAATTTTTCATGTCGTCGTCTTAGGAAACAATTAGTGCGCTCAATATTCAATTGAAATATCCGGCTATGCTCTACCGCTTTTACAGGTGCTTTCAATATTCAATGCACAGAAAAAAGTAAGCTCACTAAATTAGTTTTTGGTAACTAAAATGTGGTAGACAGACATAGAGGTACTCCAGCTCTAAATAGCATATAGAAGACGATCGTTACTCAATTGCGAATGTGTGTCGTATGCAAATATTATAAGGTGGACTTTACGCTGTCGGCTTGTCACTTTTCCGTCAGTCTGTACCCACAGATAAAAACAAGGCTAAGTTCAAATTATTACATAAAAATGTGTCTTCATTTAAACGTCCAATAAAATAAAAAACCCATCAAAAACATAAATGTGAAATTACAGCCAAGTTCAATATTGAATGATGCGTCGTTCTCACGGAGTACTGTCGTTCTAGACAAAATAATAATCGAGATTTTGATTAATGCTACAATAAATATGCCAAATTTCATGTATACCTAAGTATATACTTTGAATAGTTTACGAGTTGTAAAGGGTCAAAAGTAGCTTGAAATGGTTCGTGTAATATAATCCACGGCGGGTTGCCAGTTCCTTTTTTGAACTTGGCTGGACAGAATACCACTAAACAAAAATTTTTTTTTATATCTCATCGAAGAAGTTAACAAATCGACACAAGAATAAAAACTCTGTGTTAGATCCGTCTTTACATACTTTTGTTGTTCTACCGCCCACAGCCCATCGTAAATATTAAAAGTTGCACGTTATTTTTCATTTCTTATGACATTGTGACACATGATTTTATAGACGTAAATAATTACTATGTTGTTAAGTTTTGTGGCCTCACACCTACATGTACTGTCGTCGGTACATCTAGCTAACAATTGCTTTGCAAATATCAGTTCTATGACGTCTTGTACAGTCAAAACATTGCGAAAAATAATCGTTTGATGAAAAAACAATACTATTACACAACAATTTAATACGACATGACGTTCAGCCATCTAGTTAAACGTTGCGCTCAATGACTTGGCTAGTTGTACTTCAGCCATTTGATTCGATCACCATCATCATCATCATCATCATCACCAGCAGCCTATATACGTCCCACTGCTGGGCACAGGCCTTCCTACATTGGAGAAACAAATGAGGAGTTTGGGCCATAATTAGTTGGTGGGTTAAATCGGTTGCAGTAACAACCGGTACCAACGGCTTAACGTGCCTTCCAAAGCACGGAGGTGCTCGAGATAACAAACTTTGATTGACCCATTCCAGGATCGACCATGGCGAAACATGCTTTGTTTTTCGTATCGAAACCAGAGCGCTTAAACCAATACGCCACCGAGCTCCTCATTTTGATTTGATTGGATGCCGGCGTTCAATAAACGGGCTAGGCGTCCAGTTAAGCGACTAATTTAACCACTGCTTTTACTACCAGCATTACTGCGTCTTCGGCGTTGACTCCGAGCATCCTTTCGTTTTACGGTTATACATCCGGAGCCCAGAACGAAAGGTCCAACGACAACATTATAATCACCAACAAAAATTACGGTTATTTAACTGTAGTCTATTAGTTGCGACCACCTTATATCTAGAGGTGCGAGGGTTTGGTTGGTGTAGCTATGCAGTTACCACCATCTTACCGAAGTCTGTCGCCATAACAATACTGTTGACAGCATTGTTGTGTTCCAGCAGTTGATCTTTGGTTGTTCGTCTTTGGTTGAAGAATCGGGATCTAGCTTGCTTCCATCTTCGGTCTGATCTTCACTCTTCATCAGGTAAGATGAAGGCCGACAGCTACCCCGTTTTAAGAAAAATCCTTATCATACAAACACTATATCACTATATTTTATCATACAATCATTAATTTATGTGTGCAAGTAAGTATTTTTTAGTTGCTCATTTAAATATTTCCCTTTCAAAAAGAGCCTCAAACAGTCGATTAAATTTTTTACTGCTCAAAATAACTACCCATTAACACGAGCGTTAAGAAGCCGCGTTGAAAGAACGCCAGTGTAAAAGTGGTCAAATTGAGCTCAATGTGATGATTCGTCATCGGAGACAGGTTTATAGTTTTGTGAAATGGTCCTTAGAAACATATTAAATTTTGTGTGCCGAAAGATTGTTTTATATTTTGTACTAAAGATTAGAATCTGGTAACTGCTGAGAAAGTCAGAATGAACATTTACTATAGCAAACTTAAATCAAGAGGTCTTTTGCACCACCTAGCAGTGTAGAACTCTTGCAGACCCGACTAAATACTATAAAATACGAAAATTGAAAACTTTACTTATATCTCCCCTGTATTAATTAAGAATGGCGTTTCGTTTTCATGCTATTATACTTTATTGATTGGTTCATGACTAATTTATTCTTAATTGATTGTTACTAAAGTTATTTTTTTTAATTAAATTATGAGAAACTTTACTGATGTATGTATTACCTGATTTGTCGTGTTATTTATGATTCTAGTTATTAGATCTCTAATAATAAAATTATTTGTTTCCCTATAATTATAAGGGTCAAACTGAAAGTTCTTAGAAAATGAAAAACTCAGCTAACTAGAAAGTTATTAGTTTTAATCATATCTTTTCAAAATAGTGTTCTATTCACATCAATACATCGCTGCATCCGATGGAACCACTGAAAAAAAACACTTTGCCTACTCGTCCATAAGGGTGGGTCTCTTCAACGGCCTTTTGAAATACAGTTACGTTATCCTCCAAGTTTTTCTTTTATTTCTGGGAATAAATAAAAATTACAAGGCAATAGTCGACCCTTTGCCTAGCGATGTGCGTAGTAGTGTTATCGCGGTGAAGGAGGCTCCTACTGCGAGGTCGTTTCTCGCGAACTTTTTACAAGACAAGTGGCAAACAATTGGTAGTGTACCACGCAGCAGTAACTGTTTTCCGATCCTCTAAAACAATTGTCGGGTAGTGACGTGTCCTTCCGAAGAACGAGGCAACCATCTTTTTTTCCCACGTTTCGTCGTCTCTTCACTTTAGCTGATTTTGGGCCTCAGTCATATTATGAGGCATCTACCGGGCACAAAGCTTCCTCTCGCTACCAGTTCATGGAATATGTTGTGCACTTCACTCATACCGATGCCTAAGCTTTTTCAAATCTCCTGATAGTTCACTCTTTTGTCAGTCTCTAGGGGGGGTCAGGGCGGCCCGGGGCCCTGACAATGCTGACAATCAATTTTCGATTTGCCGCCAAATGTAAACTAATTACAAGTGAATGTAAAATACACTCAATAATATTTAGAGTTCCGTTTTAAAAAAAATACTTCAGTTTTATTGTATTGCTTACAAGATACTAGTTCGAAAAACTAACAGCGTCGCCCTCATACCTTTCAATAAATAAATAAAAACAACATATTAAAGGGAACATTTCTATTTTCTACAACGTATGGTATTTTAGAGCATATTCAAGCTTAGTTTTAAGCAAATAGGTTAAGGAAATTGGTGGTAGGCCCGTATGTTGGGTCGTCTGGGTAGGTACCACCGCCTTTCTTATTTCAGCCGTGAAACAGTTAGCTGTGTTTCGGATTGAAAGTAAAGGTAGCCAGTGTAATTACTGGGCAAGACGGCATTTCATTTTAGGCCTCAGGATGACAACGCACCTGCAATATCAAATGTTTTTTCTTTGTAATTGCAGGTGTCTATAGGCGGCGGTAACCACATACCATCAGGTGGGCCGTCAGCTTGTTGGTCATCTAGTTGTAAAAAAAGGGAACGTAAGTTCGTCATCCATTATCATCTTTACAGGAACTATAGATCCCTCTGCAAGGCATTGGCCTTGTCACAAGGTAGAAACATTAGAAAACAACATCACTCCATGATAAAAAAGCTCATAATCGTCGGAGGCGTTTCAAGCCCCGTCATGCAAACTAATCTATTTATATATTACGACTTCATATTCCTTAATAAATTTATTTCGCATTTCCACACGTTTGCCTTAACAATAGCAGTCACCTTATTAGTAAAATCCTATATATTAGTTTGATTTACAATCAAAAATGACGTTTTTACGACTTAGAAAATATAATACAATGATAAATCCTACAAAAACAAGTGGTTTATGCTTGTAACTTTAAAAATAAATCAATCAGTATTAGGAAATAATTACTACCTAATACGTAAGAAGATAAAAAAATATAAATAAGTTTATTGACCTTTCTGTGACAAATTATTTACAACGTGGAACTGTTCTTCAGGTTTTATGGCCAGGCAACGAGAAATAAGTGTAACCACTGTGACTTTGTATTCTGTGACTGACCAGTAATAAGTGTAAAGAGTTATGGAACGAGCAGGTTAGGTGTTTCCCTACGACATAGAATCAGAATGAGGTCAGCAGAAGGAAACCAAAGTTCCTGACAAAACTCATAGGATTAGCAAGTGTAAGTAACAAAACACTTATACCTGTAAGTGCAAAGAAAAGCAGACCTCCCACCAGATGGACATTAATATTGTTTCCCATGTCTTTAGTTTGTTTTAGTCTGTGTTGTTTACATTAAAAGTGAACAAACCGGCTGGTCCAGCGTTCTATACCCCTTGCTATGCAGGCTACTCGGTCAAGAGGTCCCGGGTTCGAATCCCGGTAGGAGCAAATGTTTGTGTGATGAGTACGAGCATTTGCTTACGAGTCATGGATGTTAATATGTTTATTTAGTATATTTCTAATATTTATATACGTACTATATTTATCCGTTATCTAGTATCCATAACACAAGCTCTTAATGATGCTTACTTTGGGCTAGATAATAGGTGTGAGTGTATGAATATTATTATTTATTGTTATTAATAAGGAAATAGCTGAATTTATGATGGATAGATGGGTGTGATGTCCCTCTTGTATATATAGTTAAGTTTCTAATAATTACTGGCAGTATTACACAAATTATACAATTGCCCGTCCGATGAATTGACTCTTAAAAAATCTAGAAATTATCACGTCATTTAGACAAAGCAATAGTAATAAATATAACTGTACAGTTTTCTTATATGAAACCATCCAAGAATAGACACAGAGATGTATTAACAAATGGATACGCTACGAACATGAGTGAGAGCGTTCTAGATTACCGGGCCATCCTATGGGATTTGAGATATTTAGCGCTATTTTCGTTCCCTGACAGACAGAAGAACATCACGAGTGTGTACAGAATACAGTATTCCGTTTTAAAAGTTAATTAATTCAAGCATGGGTGGCCACTATTTGGGGCATTCAGTTTTTGCGGCGTCACTTTATGAAGCCGCATTGATGCTGTTAAATATAAATTATATGCATTTATACTGATTGGTAAAAAATTACACCTCTCGAGAGTAGAACTTAATTACGGTAGGCTTAAGGAGTTCGTATCTCATATAAGAATTAATGAAATCTTGCGGCCATGATACTATCACAATTTTTTTTTTTACAAAGCACGGCAAATGACTCGACACCATCTGTTAAGAAATGGTAAGAAGAGTCCATATGCGAAGACAGCTTGTGCAGCTTCAAACACACTAATCTAGCCGCCTCCACCTTGCCGGCCCATAGGGTCACGCCTCTTTTGAAGGAACCCATGTCATAGGAAGGAGGAAACACATGTGCTGGCAAAGAATTCCAAGTTTTGGGAATCTGACAAAGAAACCTGATACCAAATTCTTTGTCCGTGATGTTGGGGTGGAGACAGTAAATTGATGACTCCGAAGACCGGCACGCGTGCTCCTGAGTAGTAAGGGGGAAGGTGGGAATTCACTTTAACTCTTCGGGATTTTTGTGCCTCCCGTGATAGCGCAGGCACGAAAAATCCCTTTGCTATCCCATTGCTTGCATTGTGTTGTTTTGCTGTGAAGAAATACAATGGGGCTAGTAAATAGTACTAGACTTACAGTATTTCTAGTCAGAAAAAACCTGTAGTATTCTGGCTTCAGATATGCCAAGTCCATTTGATTTGTTTTAAGGCTAGCCAGAGCATTGCCATAAAATTGTTTTACATTAAACAATCAGCAATAATTCCCGTTGGAATTGCATTTTAACTCTTAACACTATCGCAATAAAGACCAGAAATTGAAAAGTCTTGTCTCCTTTATTATGATTAAGATTTAAGAACTTATTGAAAATACTACTTCCATTAAAAAGAGACTCAAATAATCGTTTCCTGAGGAAGTAATAACGTGAGAGATAATTCGTTAGCGGCGGGTTAGTGATGAGTAACAAACGAACACCATTACTGATTGACGCCTTCATACTTCAACCTGGTATTCACTTAAGGAATCAATTAAAAAGAGCCGACAGGGCCAGCGGTTCTAAAACATACAATTTATCCCCATGTTTTAAAGAGTCTAAAAACAATAGTCTCGCTGATTGAGTTAATTAACGAGACAAGTGTTTTTAAACTAAACCACCACCACCATCACCAGCCTATATACGTCCCACTGCTGGGCACAGGCCTTCCTACATGGAAGAAACGCATGAGGAGTTTGGGCCATAACACCACCACGCTGGCCCAATGCGGGTTGGTGGGTTAAGGCGGTTGTAGTAACAACCGGGACCAACGGCTTCACGTGCCTTCCAAAGCACGGAGGAGCTCGGAGGAGCACGGAGGAGCTCGAGATTAATTTTGGCTGACCCATCCCAGGGTCGACCATGGCGAAAGTTGCTTTGTTTTCGTATTCGAAACCAGAGCGCTCAAACCAATACGCCACCGAGCTCCTCGAGTGTTTAAAGCTCCCGAGCTTTAAACTAAAAATGAATTGAAAATATGACTAAAGGGACAGGTTTTTATACCTTATATTAGGCACCAGTCTTACATGGACTATTCTAGCGTTTTATTATAAAGAGTTTTGTATCACATGTTATGTATTTTCTCAAAGAAAAATAAATAAAATTTGTTGCTGTATTGTATTGTTAGCAATGTAAACGATTCCTTAGACAGTACCTAATATTAGGTAGAAATGTCCTCATAAACCAACATTTTAAACTTTGGGTATATAAACATATCTTCACTTACTAGTTACACACGCATACTACATGCATGACGATAAAATTAAAACAAATTTAATAATTAAAATGTAAAACTAGAAAAATAGAAGGTCGCGGGTTCGATTCCCGCCTCAGGACGTGAAATTTTTCTTGTTTTATATCTTAATTATCAAATATAATAATTTGAAATAAAATCACTACCTGTACCAGATTTAACTCGTGACAAGATACAACAATACTGGGATAATAATTATTAAATATTATTTATTACAATCTTGTTGTCACACTGTCACGCCTACTACACTTAAGTATTTAATTGATTATTTACCTTTCTGCCCTTACTGACGACTTAATCAGCTGTCCGTCGAATTATAATATAAAAAGAAAACAAAAAAAAACTTATTTCCAAATAATATTACAGCAATGAATTATGTAACTAGTTGCCACCAAGAAATACATAGTCATGTTTTTAGTACGTATTTATTGGTTATTCGCAAAGATTGACCAATAAACACCGTTCAATAATTTTAATGAATAAAACAACATAAATAAAATTATGACCCGCATTAATACTATCTATGCTATGGTGAAAAGATATATAAAGCATAGGCCATAACATAACACTACCATACTGACCTTCACCGCAGAAGAAAAAGCTGTTTCTTATAAGAACTAATAAGATAAAACGCCTTAACACCATTTAGGCATAAAGAGCCCCTTATTGGAGGCCGCTTAGCATATCTTTGACAACCGCTGTAGTAGATCATTAAGTCAACACACCGCGGCCGCACACAGTGCTCCCGCGCATTTGAATTCGAATTCGGAACATGAAAAGTCAATTAGCCCGGCCGGAGGCGACCGCAGCGCCACCTTTAATTGAGGACGACGATGCGCGCGCGCAGCGCGTGGGCGCGCAAGTCTTGTCAACGAGCATTCGGATGTTGTTTTGATAATCTAATTGGCGTTATTTTGTTGTAGCGCCATTACGGTGTTGTGTGATGTTTGTTATAATAATATTACATGATCGCCACTTTAGCCGTGTGGGTTAACTAGCTATATCAGTAACCTAGCTTAACACTCTCGATTTACACAAACATCTGTATGAGTGGTAGGCAATAGCGGTATTTTAAGTTTTTATTTGTAGACGTTAAACTGGTGTAGTAAAACAGGTACACTACATAATATGATATTCTTGAAATAAATTTTTGTTTACAAAACGTAATGTGTTTCATCATTATTATAATCTATAATTTATAACGTTTCACTGCTGGGCAGTGCCCTCAAAAATAGGAGAAACACATCCTAACTTACAGAAACTACCAATATTTCTTTTGTGGTGTATTTCTTTTGCGGTCGTTATGTCACCACAGTTCCTTGAAAAACTGTTTAGATGTACTAATAAGTATATCACGCCACATCATAATCAGTCTCTGTGCTGCCGATACAACGCGTCCAAGCTAGCATCTATAATTATAGGCAGCGTCATTGAAAAATTAAAAAACCATTCCGATTTTAACTCGCGATTAATTTGCGTATTTTAATTTAAATGTGTAGTGCTCACGAAAATTTTAAGTAATTATTTTTATAGTAATAATTTATTAATCGTTAGAGAACGAGGCAACTCTATGTGCAGAAGTTTAATAATACTAGCAAAGTCAGTTTATCCATTAAAGTTATAAAATCCAGAGATTATCAGCTTTTGATTGCAGTAAAATATATAATTATTCTTTTAAACTAAGAATTGGAAAACAGACTAATATAGTAGGTTCAAAATTGTAGCCAGCAATTTCCTACAATGTCAACGTCAGATGTTGCGCACGCGCCGTCACTCGGAAAGAACCCCCACAAAGGGGGGACACCCTAAAGAAGACGTATCTCAGCACCACGATCTATTGTCCATTGTTTTTGCTTGATGTAATTTATGACGGACGGCATTCAATCCCTCCTGCTCTAACATTCGCAGGTCATCTTATGTTTCGCTCGCACGGGCTTCCGTCCGGTAACGCTGGCTTATAAATTACGCTTGAAAAGATTATTTATTAGATTATTCATTGGGAGTCGGTGCTGTATTGGCTTAAAGAACATCTAGTACTGTTGTTTTCGTTTTGAGTAGATTGATTTGTGGGGCGCCTTTTATCGCTTCGCGTCACACAATGGCTGTGGATCCTGATGGTTTTTAGATTTTCGACATTCAAATGAGTTTGAGTATGCACGACGTTTCCATTCACCGTACCTTAATAATTTTGATATGCATATTGAAATGAAAATGAAATTGTTTCAATTTTTAAAAGGAATCTAAAAGCGCTTCTCTGACGACTGAATAAGGTCCAAAGTTGACGCTTCATCAGCTGTCAACTGTACAAGTTGAACCCACAAAGCAGAATCGATATCTATTCCGAGAGCAGTCGAATGAATAATCTGAATAGGTATCTATAAACACTGCTCAACGGCCGCCGAAAGACTTCCGGCACAATCGTAGCCATCAATTAACCCACACGAAACTTTTAATTAGAAAAAAGTCCAAAGAAAAGAGACACAGACGCGCCGACGAATCCGAAATCCCCCGTCTCAACCGCCATAAATAATTGGGACAAAACCCCTCCCCCCTCCGCCCGGATAAGTGTCTAAAATTTTCACAATCCGGCAATAAAAAGATAATTTATTAGAATAGCTCTTATTGTTTTCGTTATTTATGTATATGGAGTAATGTAATCTAGCCAGTGGTCCTAAATAAATAATTTCTCTTTAATGTCTCTCCTTGCCTAATCTCCAGAGCGGAGGGCAGTCCGCGTTTGTTCGTTATAATGGCCACCCGAGGTATTTTTAGGTCTAAATAAATATGATTTGTTGTGCCGTTTTGTGACAGAATTTAATTTCGTCCCGGCAAGAGACTGTCACAAATCTTTGAATTAATGAGTCGCTGAATATGCATTATCGCTTATATTTGGGACTGTTAATCTCTGGAATTGCATATAACCGCCACGTAATAATAGGGGGTCGATTTTATCATCCATGGTCATTACAGTTTGGGAAACTATTGCAAAAGATAACGTGTATTTGTTACTATTGTTGGTATAAATGAGGTCTTTTCTTCTGTCCGCAAAATAATTTTCGAATGTGTATTTTAAAATAAAAACAAAAAGCGTTCTTCGCATTCACGACTAGCTAGCTATATCTTACTATCCATATTAAACCAGGATTCCCTAAGTACCTATAGTATATAGTATGTAGTCGTGCACTTGATCATAGACAACTCAGTAGCAAAGGGATCTTAACTTACTCAGTCATCTCTGACGTATACTTTAGTGACATCTGCTTTTAAGAAAAAAATACTGCTTGATTGAAATTTCCATTGTAAGACCAAAAATGTAGCCGTACAAATTTTTGGGATTTTTCACCAATACATAGCCTTACAACACTAATCAGACCTTCACCTTAATCATAATGTGCCTAAACCTTGCTAGAGGTGAATAATACCTAATCACGTTTATACGCGAGGTTATTCGCTACTTATTTTTGACAGCTAAAGTGATTTCTACCGAGTTATTTTCAGATCCATTGCTGCTAAACTTAACGTCAACGTGACGCCTTGTAATGGAGCAATGGATGAACAATCAACTCAGTGCACTGAAAAAAACATTTAGGCGAACTACTTTGGTTACATGAGATATAACAAAAATTTTGCGAGATGTTACTACAGTTTATTTGATTTAACATAACAGTGCATCTATGCAACTTTATTTTTGGCTAGGTGCTACCCTAACGGCCTGGCCACGGACGGGCGGCGGCGGCGTCTCGGCAACCACTGCGCGGTCACGACGACGCGCTGCGAGGCCGACATCGAGACAGCGCGCAGTGGTTGCAGAGATGCGAGACCCTAGACGCGGTGCGGTGATGTCGTGGCCAGGCCGTAAGTTGTGTAGTTAGTTTTTGATCTGCAGGAAGTCAAAAGTTCAGATGTAATATTTTTCAGTGTAGTTCGCGACTAAGCCAGATGGTCATCTATCTCATTCACAGCTATGGCCAGTCTTGCTATACTTTCTAGATGTCATATTAAGGCTTAAATTAGATAATATGAAATCGAGATTACTTTAGAAAATATGCGTTTTATTGCTATCCAATTCACATTGTTGAAATCAATATTGTTCGGACTGCTATGAAGTTAGTTATATTCCTAATAGCGCTGAAACGTTTCCTGTTTTGTACATAATTTATGGCATTCTAACAGTGTAATCTAATTCCGTTTTGACTAGCAGTGACTAACATTTCAAAGAAACCTAAGTCCTTTTGCCATTCATCAAGTGTTCGGAGACAGGTTCCAAGTACTTATGTAGATATTTTATAAATTTCATACATTCTTATCATTAATTAATACAATTTGAAACGTTTCGATGAATTAACCTGGTTTAAAATTAAATGAATCAAATTTAAACATTAAGCTATAGGAATAATATACCTAATCAAACGAGAATAATATTACAGATCTACACGATTACCTATATGGCACTTTTGAAAAGTGAGTTGTCGATAAAAATATCTATTGCCCTTCTCTGGACTCGAATTAAGCAAAATATTTAAAAAAAATAGCTTCAGGAAATTACAGCGAAACATAAATCTGTCAATAAGGAATGAAGGGCTGACAATTAAATAAGTTTATCCATAAAAACGTGTAAGTACATCGGACATCATTAACATCTTCTACCCTCGTAATTTGGATTAAAACAAAGGACTACTACGTTTCGGGGCTCCACAAATAACCACAGAAAGTCTGCGCGGAAAACAAAGAAAAAACCCAGAGCGCACATCACATGCAGATTCTCTAGACGGTTTGAACTTCAGTGGCCATTTCTGAAAATTAGTGGACGTGTGGGGGTGGGTGGTTCAAGGCACAATGCCGCGGCGCATGATTTACGCCAGGCCCGTATTATGTTTTGACTTTAATAAACAGAGCGTTTGTCAGACGGGGCGACGCCGGCCCTGGACTACGCTAAATAGTGGGACAGCGTCTTCTTGGAAGTTTATGGCTGGAGTGCAGTCTCCATTCACTGCATTTACATGTAGGGTGCGAAGGACAAACTTATAGCCAAATGAGCATCGAGGAAAAATTTCTCGAAGAAAATTCAATTTGGGATGATTTAAACCATGCAATTTTGTTTTCAAGATGTTGTCTAACGACTTCTCTTTCTGAGAAGAATGGAGTCAACTCGTCTGCATCACTATCAGCGGAAATCATGATTCTTAAGGCTTAAGAATCAACAGTTAAAATCAATATTATCGATACTTCACTTAACATTCCCAACCACACTGTCGATAATTCTAACGCTCTTTTTATAGACAAAGAAAATGGAAAACTGGAAGACCCGTTAACTAACACACAACAAAAATAGCCCTTTCCTAGGTTTAGAATTGTAAAGGCAAAGTTTGATGTCAGTTGGTGAGTGGCGCCGGTAAAAGTGACCCAGCTGTCGGACAGTTACGTAGTTTTAATTAAAGGGGGCGCTGCACGAAGTTTATATCTCGAGACAGACCGTTTCAATTGTTTGATTTGGCAAATTTAATTTAATAAAACACGTGAACTTTGTGGTTTGGGTGTGTTGAAGCCAAGAATCCAAGAATCCAAGAACTGTTTCAAATGGAAAATATTCATTAAGTGAAAAGAGTTGAATAATGTTCTACTTAAAGCATTTTGTGATTCGAAGAAAATTTTAGGTAATAAAACAAAAGGTAATAAACACCATTGATTTAGCATCTACCAGTCACTTGCCATCATTATATTTTTTCTTAAGTATTACTCAATACTAGACTAGGTGGGCCCTTGTGCAGGGTCGTATGGTAACACCGCCTTTCTTATTTCAGCCGTGAAACAGTTTGCTGTGTTTCGGATTGAAAGAAAAGGTAGCTAGTGTAATTACTGGGCATGGACGGCATTTCATCTTGGGCCTCATTATGAAAATGCACGTGCATTTTTCCATGTTATTATAGGTGGCGGTAACCGTTTACCACCAGGTGGGCCGTCAGTTTCCGTTGTCATCTAGCTGTATATTAAAAAAATATTAAAAACTTAAAAACTATCACCGCATATAAGTACTATCTTCATAGTTCTAGTTGATTCAAATAATTAATCTTACATAACATATCCTAAATGTTCATGTTACCCGCAAACAAAGCAAGGTATCCGACCTGTCCGATCATGGCCACTATTACAGCGTTTGCGGACTCCAAACGGCCCATAGTTCCGCTGCCCTCATATAGTTTCACCCCCTCGTTCCCAGCTTTTAATTATAATACTTTATAGCCCAATAAATCACGCTACACGTCCCTCGGTGCCGCCTCTCCCTTCTTACCCCCCTCGCCTTTGAAGGATATCAGTTCAATTCTCGCTTGCTGTAATAATTTATAAAGAAATTATTCGCTTTTTCTGCTACGGCCCCCTAGAATGGTTCCAACGTGATCTCCTGATTACGACTCGGCACAGCAGGTGACACACGAAATTGGATGATCACATCAGTTTCAAATCGAGTGCCGCCTATGGAATAGGATAAGCTTTGAATGTTTTATGAAATTGATAGAATGAAGGAGGTTATTTTATTATTAACGTGCGTAGATGGTGGATATTTTATCGACAAATGGGATTTGGTTCGTTATTGCTATTTGCTATATTTTAAAATAAAGTCTTTACATACAACTAGATGACAAGCAAGCTGACGGCCCAGTTGGTGGTAAGTGGTCACTGTCGCATATAGATATTAATAAGAAAAAAGTCACTTGCTATTGAAGGTGTGTTATCATCCTGAAGAAATGCGATACTCAGTAATTACACTAGCTACCTTTTCCTTCAATCCGGAACACAGCGAACTGTTTTACGCCCGAAATAAGAAAGTTATAATGCTGTTCTTTTATTTATTATCAAGATGCAAAATGGCTTTTGTTCCGTTTCTAGCTCATTTAAGAATATATAAGACAAAAGACCGTTGATGGAGATGTCCAAAAAATGTATAGAGACCCGGCCAGGTCTACGTACTCTATACTAAAACTAGGTAAAAATATAAAGAACAATTGCCCATTTGACAATATTTGTTTTATTTCGTAGTAAGTACAAAACAACATTTTTTTAGAAAAAAAACTGCAACACAGCCAAATATTCATCATGGCGCATATAATGTCGCTTAGGTGAAGTTTAGTTGACTTCTATATCACCCGCCATATTGACATACTCCTTGAGAAAAAATTTTTTCACAAGTGAACCATACATAATGACGTAGGAGATTTTTCTTGATTTTTTGAGATAGATGTATACCTATCCAAAAAAATAGTCATAAAATGATTTTGAAAGCAACAATATTTATGAGAATAGCCAACGAACTAACATCATAGATTACTTCCGACCAATAAGCTGGCTAGACTGTGACGAACCGAATCAATCAGCCGTCAAAGTCCAAGATGAACTGGGGCACATAACTCAGCGTAGGCAAAAACTCCCTCTCCCGCAGGAGCCGGCTGACTTATGGCTTGTCTGCGTCTGTTGCACTTTCAGAATCAAAGATTAAAGTGTAGAAGGGACAGTCGATAATTTTTTCGTAAAGGTAGAGTTTTTTTTTACAATTAGATGATAAGCAAGTTGACGGCCACGTAGTGGTTAGTAGCAATAACAAGGAAAAAACACTTGGTATTGCATATCAGTTGCAATCCTGATGCCTAAAACCTTTCATGCCCCGTAATTACAGTGGCTACCGATCTCTTCAATCCGAAACACTATGGCTGTGATAGAAAAGGCAGTGGTTTCACCAAGACGACACTACACGGGCCTACCACCTTGTACTCACTGTAAAATTAGTACATTGGTAATTATAATAAATTGTTCACCTATTTAGAATTTACACAAAATTGACGACAAGTTTGGACGTATTTTGTATACGAAACAGTTAAATAAACTGAAAGTTAAGGAGCGAAATAGGAGTTGTAAGAGACAACAAATAAGAAAAAACAATAGATAATATTAACTGTCAGTGGTGAGGAGCTCGGTGGCGTATTGATTTGAGCGCTCTGGTTTCGATACGAAAAACAGCTTTCGCCATGGTCGATCCTGGGATGGGTCAATCAAAGTGTGTCACCTCGAGCTCCTCCGTGCTTCGGAAAGCCGTTGGTCCCGGTTGTTACTGCAACCGCCAACCCACCAACCCTCGTTGGGTCAGCGTGGTGGTGTTATGGCCAAAACTCTTCATGTGTTTCTCCCATGTAGGAAGGGCTGTGCCCAGCAGCGGGACGTATATAGGCTGGTGATGATGATGAACTGTCATACACAATATATTTTACTGTGTGTGTGAACTACAAAGGGACAAGTATTTGGCCCGCCTGATGGTGTATGCGACTACCGTAGCCTATAGACGCTATTATTACTGACAATTATCGCTCAGCATATTACGCAGTTTTTAATAATTGGCTTGCTTTATTAAAAAGTAAATTATAAAAATCGGCCCTTTAAATAAAAAAAAATACATAGGTATTCAGTGTCATTCTTAATATATCTAACGATACCTCTCAAGCTACAAACAATCTAGTCATTAGGCTACAGATCATCCCAAAGAAATATAAATAAATATGAGTACATTCACTCGAAAAAAGGATGGTTATCCTCCTTCTGGCGAAGTTAGGTAATAAACTGTAACCCTAGCATGAACACTTTTAAATTTCGTAAAGCCATCGTATCGACTAGTTATGTTAGCTTTTGTCTGGCTTTTGTTTGAAATTTTAAGCGTGCGTGAACGATACGATTACAATTCGAAATTTTAAAATGTTCGTGCTAGGGGTACACAGAAAGACATGATTTTCAGAAATCCTCTCAAAAAGTCACTAGTTCACTACTCATACCCAAAAACTAGACGTGTCTATAATTGTATAATCTATACCAAGTAGAGCACGGAGGCCGTGAAACGTACGTGAATGATTTAGTCTAGAAACGCGGTACGTAGTACGTACGGGCCGCGGACGAGCCTTGTACGTGACGCGGCGGCGTGTCGTCTCGCATGTATACGTAATGGTAGCGTTCAAATAAATTATAACACATTATTTTAGTTGGCCGGGAACTTGAATACGCAGATGTTTAACTTTGAATTCTAAGCTTTTAGTGCTTTTGAATTAAGAAAGATCAAAATTGAATAATTTTGTCACCATTTGCAGATATCAATATCCTTATACATAATACAGTCCTGCTTGCTAGTGTAATAATTGAAAGACTGGCCATTGAATTAAACGACAAGCAACTTAACGCAATAGTAGAGATAAACGAAGATATAAACGCTGGAAAGGACACTGGCGTGAATTTAACAAAAAACTTACTTACTGATCTAGTACAAATTTAAGTAATTGATCACTCACTCAATCCGCGTCTCCTCAGATTTTCATAGAAGCATAATCATATGTAAGTACCTGAAGCAAGAAATATACAAATTATTAACAAATTCCAAATTCTAAACACAACAAAACTAGTGCAAAGTATTCCAAATTCAAAAATAAATCGAAGAACACATCGCAAAGTATTCTAAATTCAAAAATTTGTTGAAGAATACCGTCAGTCAAGGCGGCAGTCACCCGAAGCAAGGGGGTGCGTACAAATATGACAAATTTATGTAGAGCGGGCGGCTCTTTGTGCTCGGGCCTGGGAAATTAGTGCTCATTTTGTTTGATGTTTACGAGTGGAGCAGTGCGCCTCAAAAATATGGTAATGGTGCCTGGGTGTTCGTCTAGTAATGTGGAACGCATCGATTGGCCACATTTTTGAGAAGTTGCTTCGAATCGTGTTCATGTTATGGCAAAATTTGTAATGCCTCAGGTTTAAAACCAAAATAAAAGAGTAGTGAATACATAAAAGCATAATTACAAATTATTAACAAATTCCAAATTCTAAACACAGCAAAACTATTGCAAAGTATTTAAGTAACACAATTCACACGTTGCCTAGTCAGTTAGTTGAGAGTACGCTGTAAGCCAGCTTCATTGTTGACAAGACCTGCAGCAAATCTAACATTTTCTCGAAGAATAACTTGAAAACCTTGCAGGAAAAGTAAAGCACTACAGAAATAATACCACCAATTTTTCTACTATCTTATATACCTTCGCCAGAAACTATTAACCATATCATCCATTGTGAACTTATCATGGGAACACGTCGACTTCATCGTAATAATTTAAACTACAAATAGGTCACAGATGGCCATACTGAGGAAGTAGTAGTTCATAACAGAAGGGTTAAGATCATAATTTAAAATAGGTACCTCATTCTGATGTCATTAATGATGTAATTGATGTAACAGATAATGTAGTAGAAGCTATTGAAGCAATCAACAAGATAAGCGAATAAACACTGGGTCGTCATAGAGATGCTTAAAAGAATTATGTTAATATTTTTAATTGCTTTGTAAATTTGAAACGGCCAAAGATTTTCTTGGATATGGGACAGATGGACAATAGAGGCTGTTCAAAAACTGGTGACATTTAGAAGGTTGCATCAAGTCAGAGATTCTGGAAACTTTAGCTATCAGTTTCAGGTTTTTAAGTAAGATGGAACTATTCTAGAACTGAGCTTAAGCTCGTATAATGATAGGATGATGTCTTAAAAAATTACTTCTCGGGAACACACTTGAACTTTATGAAAGACCACGACAGTTATGAACTTGTCAAGATTATATCAGTGAAAACTACGACCTTTTGGATTACTAGTATAATGAAAAGCAAGATATTATTACTTAAAAAAAAACAATATGTGGCAAAATATATTAAAAAACAAAAGGCAGACCTCATATTAAGCTATTAAGCAACAAGTTGCGCTAGATCAGGTGTCACCATATATTAATACTAATATTATGGTTGACTTTTGTTATGTTTTATAACAATAGATCATAGGCCCTACTAGGTGGTAGGTCCGTATGTAGGGTCGCCTGGGTAGGTACCACCGCCTTTCTTATTTCAGCCGTGAAACAGTTCGCTGTGTTTCGGATTGAAGTGAAAGGTAGCCAGTGTAATTACTGGGCATGGACGGCATTTCATCTTAGGCCTCAGGATGACAATGTACCTGCAATATCAAGTGATTTTCCCTTGGTATTGCAAGTGTCTACAGGCGGCGGTAACCACTTACCATCAGGTGGGCCGTCAGCTTGTTAGTATAAAAATAAATCCTTTTGTTACGAAACATAACAAAAGACAGTAAACAAGCTAAATGATATTTCAATATCTCCACGGATTTCCACAATAACAGTAGAGTCAAAGTTTAATCAGCAAAAACCTAATCTTTTACACCTCTGGTCGCATTTTTGCAAGCCCCTGAGCCTGATTTGTCGCCGTTGTGAACTGTGCCATAACATCTGACAGACAGAAGTCAGATTTATGTGTTTACTGTATAAATCACGTTGGAGACGTCATCCTTGCTCTTTTTTCGTCTGCTGTTCGCTATATATCATAGCTGAGTCGCTCCACGTCTTCCGCGGTTACGTTCAAAGTTTTTACATGCTTGTAAGCTTTAATACGAACTATTTTCGTGACAAATATTTAAAGGGCTTTCACTTTTTATGTCGCGAGTTCCATTTTCAATTGATCGTAAATACTTGCGGCTTCTTGGAGTGAAATGTTGATTTGATTGTGCTATAAAATTAACGGTTTATAGTTTGTTTTTGTAGTAATTACGAGGAAAATTACTTCTTCATTTTATGATTTGGATATTTTGATATTTGCCTTAAGCAATAAATAGTAAGCTCCAATATATCCAAAAGCAATGTAAAAAAAGCAATTAAAACAACAGCAAATTTCCTATCGTTCTATATCAAATATTGGTGTTGGTAAGGCTAAAACAGTTATCAATAAGTAATATAAACAGTACGGTCTAAATCAGAAGTAGCTCATCACACTAGTAACACTATTTTTTTTGTTTCTTTCGAAGTTCGAAGGTGCTGCTTGCAGGGCGTATTTGATTAAAGATATTTTCATTAATATCATTTAGTACTATGTCTCAAAACTCCCGTTTCTATGGTAGGTACGTATGCAACTATAGTGCCATGGTAGGTACTAAAGTAATAGGCTACTGAGTTCTACTGTACCTAATATACATGAAAAAATCAGTAAGATTCTGTTCTGGCTACTTGGAAAGAGAGGAATGCGGTGAAACTCAATTATCGACGAAAACAAAAATTGACACGGTTCCCCAACAGACATAACAGAAATAGACTTTAGCGAACTCCACACGAATTCACAAGCCATTACACAAATTCAACGCAACAATAATAGAAAGAATAAATTTATTTAATCCCCCATTCTAGAAATATTCGTCGCGATTTATCTCGATGTCGCGCGACGTCGCGAGATCAATCATCGTCGTCTTAACGAGTAGGCCAGCTGTTGTACAGGCGATTGATAGAGCTATAAACTATATTTATAGTTGGTGGAACTGCTCGAGAATAGTTTCTGATGCGTGTCGCTCAAGGCATGGATTAGTTGTGCCGATGTAGGAACTAGTGGACATGGTATGTAGTAGCGAATTCTGAATAGGACATCTCAAATCAATCATGAATATAGTATGGGAGTATGTCAGTTTCATTCAATATTCCTTTTTTTTAAAAATCTGATAATTGCATGAAACTGGAGAGACTCATGGCCAAATGCTATGTGTATACACTATACCAACAGCTGAATGCTATTTGTGATATCAATACAAGTTCATATTTTTATGGCTAAAACTCTTGAGCTCCATTTCAAAAGTGAAAATGGATTCAATTATCTATTGGTTTCAATAGTTTATTGTACTGCACAAGATTAATTAGAGATTTGTAGAAGAGAAAATAACAGAAATAACATAACATAACAACAATAACAAGAAATAAAATTAATGACATCATGTCCACAAACAAAAGCTACAACTTCCTACACAGTTAAGCCTCAATGAGAAATTACAAAATCATTTTCACAAACCAATGAACAAATCATCCAATTCTCAGAAACCTGCATCAGAATCAAATTAATGTCAACATGAATCATTTAAAAAATTGACTGACGCACTTTCAATTATGTGATGGGTTCTACTTCGCCAAATTTGGACAGGAAACGTTCATTTTAATTTATTACAAATGCAAAATAGTCTGCATGTTTATTGCTTTTGACTGCCAGACTAAAAAATAGATGTTGATGAAAAACAAGAGAACGGTAAACTTAAAGTTTTAGGACATATGTAAGAAAGTAGAAAATTTGGTTATTACTTCAATGATGAATTGGTTGCCTTTCCCTTTAAGACAAAGGATGGAATAGATAAATTGACTAGGCTTCCCAAGGATGCGAGTTTAAATATGCTTGGGTAGAGAGCACTTGTAGAATGACATTAGGTGAAGAAGTAGATTTTTTTATACAACTAGATGACAAACAAGCTGACGGCCCAACTGATGGTAAGCAAGCGGTAAGATTCTGAGAAAATCTCTCATAAGACATATGAACCGTAAGACAGCCACGGTGGAGGATACTTCACCCTTTTGATCCAAAATTACATCCGATGGCTAATCATGGGTAGTCAAAATGAAGGCTACAAATTCCTCACATTTTCCGAAAGGTAGTCCAAGTTCAGCTTCCACAAAAGGCGTCAGTCACGGTCTGGTTGCCACATCCATCGTGTCCCCGTATCGAGCTGATGTCGTAAACAGAAGCACCCACACACGACAGACGACCATAAAACACACGTTATTGTCATCAAAACTAATGCGGACGCTAAGAATGTCGACGGGATAGGTATATATAGAATTTTTTGGAGTTACGAGATTTGGAACGTTATGTTTAGTAAAACTTTCGCTGCTTAGCTTTTTTTTAATAAGATCTTATACAGGGTGGTGCCGTCAATACGACAATAAATTAAAACATAGGCTATATTACTTCATAGAAATGGTTAGCCACTTTCAAAAACATGTTATTCGTTAGATAATTTCATGACATTTCTATGAAATAATGCAGTCAATGTTATATTATTTCATACAAATGTCATGAAATTATCAAGCAAATACGATGTTTTTGAAAGTGGCAAACCATTTCTATGAACTGTTATAGCCCATGTTTTATTTTTTGTCGTATTGACGGCACCATCCTGTATATAATACGCGGATACATTTCTAATTTAGGGATTTTTTTGGAATATTCGTATATAGCTCCTTAGTTATTTTATTTCACAAATATCAGTATACCTCATAACAGGGGCGAGTCAATAAAAGTTAAACTTGGCAGGCAAACTTTCACGATGTAAATAAGCATGGATTTAAACACATACACGATACAGCGAACATTTACAAAGTCACATTCCAAACAAAAACACTTGTAAAAAGAATTTCTAGCAACATCTCAGAGTTCCTAGTACCCCCATCCTCTGCACTCCTTGACAATCGATTGACGGCCACCCTTACCCCCCTTGCACCACCCAGCGCATTCGCCTGACCCATATCGCGGCCATATTTATAATAATTGAGCCGAACGCCCGAATGAGTAATAAATCGAATACTTTTGCCAGGATAATGGGGGAGTTTGTCGGTTGCAACGTTCCTTTACTTGCTCGGGTGATGGAAATTCAAAGTAGGTTTAGAGAGAAATTTCTAAGTGAAGGAAGATATAACAATACCTCGTCGATTTTATGGTAGAATAATTTTCAATGTTGTAGTTTGTTTAATCTTGATTTTGATATAGACTAGAGACATAGCAATGTATTACGACAATAAATTGCTCTTAGTGAGGAATATCCCCATATAATATTTTTTATGAAGTTTATAGTACAAAGAAGATTATTGAAATCGTTAATAAAGTGCTAAATGTAAAGAATATTTAAAGTAAATTGAGTACATTTTACTAGCAACAACGTTTTGTCTAAGATAAATTAAGTCAAAAATGCCAATGCAATACCAGAAACCTTTCGGTAGCAGATGGTATGTGTATCACTTTCCTTAATTAAAATTCGTACGGTGTCGGCCATCAGTGAAATTTATCGTTGCTGCATCAATATTTGTTTTGAGTCCATAACTCAAATAATGTCACATAATTCATCTGTTTTGTTTCGATGTGTATGGAGAGAAAGCTTGCCTCCACGTGCGATTGTATGGGTTCTTTTAGTAAAATAATTCTTACTTCGTCCCAAGAAATTTTAATACTATTGTAAGACATTTTTCAATCTTGCTATACTAATTTCGATTATAATGCACATAAAGAAAGATTATATATGGTAGGCAATATGTGTAGCTATTTAGTTATATTAGGCTTAATAATGTACCAGTTTTACTTTACTGTCAATCTTGTTTCTTTAACTGTCTCCATTTTTTATTATTATAATTCTTCTATATGCGGAGACTTTCACAGATTTCGTGTATTTAATAGCATTTATACCTTGTTTATGTAGTCATTAGTCTTCCAAAAATAAATAAATAAATAAATAAAGATATTCAAACCCATATCAACAGTTATAAAGATTGGAAGAAGCAGGCTTTATTTTAACTCTAATTTCTTAATTTAGTTATTTTCTAGTAATTCCACAGCAATAGTGTAACACCTGAAATGGGTATAGAACTGCAAGCTAGACGTTTAAAATTAGCTTTTTAGAGCCTTAAAAAGGTTAATATTGTAATAGAATTTCGTGAAGTTTGGTACAAAAAGAATCTAAAATTTCAACCTATTCAACCTATACATCTCAAAAAAAAGGTCTTTAGTCACAAAATTGTTGCGAAATAAGTGGTTCTGCAGTTGCTTGTAAAACACGAAAATTTCTGGCGAATTTATATAAATTGATGAATTAATAAGGACTTATAAATCAATAATTTTGACTTTTTACCAATTTATATTTTACAAATAAAACGCAACTAATAAAATGTTAAGTAATCAAAGAGATGACCATTCGACCACTCTGATCCGCATCGGATCCTCCTTAAATTATGTGCAGGACGTGGTAACGAAGTTGTGGGGAAAAGTGGGAGTTGGGGAGGGGGTTAATATTTATTTTTGTGACAGTCGTATGGCACTGCCGCTTTTTTAGGGTTACACAGCCAAACAGTATTTGAAACTAGCTACAGTTGATAGCACGTCAAGCGTAACGGGTTGACCTTGAGACTGCCCTTACTCCGCAAGTAATAGAAACGGCTTTCGTAATGCAACTGTTACACTTAACGTGCTGTCGCCTGTCCAAACATTAATTTACTTAATCTGACAAGTACCCACAACTCTCGAAAAAAGTAGCACCCTTCTACGTTTCTTCCATTTAGTATGTATCATTTTATGTTTTGTGTATGTAAAAAAATAGTAAAATCTTCTATATATATAAAAATGTTATGTTGGTTTGTGTACGCTTCAAAAACTCAAAAATTTCTGTACCGATTGAGTCGAAATTTTAACATGATATAAAAACCGCATCAAGGATTGTTTTTATCTATATCACAATGTGCTACTGCGAAGCGTGGCAGGGTACAGCTAGTATATAATAAAATCATAAACAGCAGATTTTTACAGCCTGAGTGCCGGAGAAACCTTTGGGACTAACGGATGGTGATACATATCCAAGTTGTTTTATTAAAAAATCTACGGAATTCTTAATAAATGTTCGACTAGCTCTTGGCCAATTTTTGACTGAATGTTTGTATCGGCGTTGTTTGGTTAACATATTTTAAGGGGAGATGGAATTTATGAGATGTCTTTTTCGATTTGCAAGGATTTTGCACGCGTTTTGAATGCTAAATCATATCAAGGAGATAACAAGGTGTGTCATTATTTGCATTTGGCGCGATGTGATGAGTCACCTTTATTCGGTGTTCAACTTCTTGAAGGAGGCTTTATTTCTGTGATTGATGAACTGCTTCGTATAATTTTAAGCGAGTATCTGGTGGTTTTTTCCATTCGAAATAAGAACACCCTAAACCTCAGATATGCTGGTGACTCCGCTCGAGTGGATGTCGGTCATCGCGACAAAATGTAGACTATACCTTTGTCCAGGATATAATCTATCAATATCAAATTCAAATTTCATCTAACTCGGTTCAACGGCTTAAGAATGCAAAACGTTACAGACAGTTAACTTTCGCATTAACGAGTATAATTCAATACGGAAGTATTGAGCGTTCAATTATTACTACTTTCTTTACTTATCTTGTTTAATATTGTTTTGAGCCTTCACGTCACGCTTTTGATAAATTGAAAATATTTTAAGTCTACATTCAAATATAAATAAAAACAGAACCCTTTTACTTCAATTCAATAGATGTTGCAGTATTATTGAATTTCGGCAATTCAAAAAATTTCTAACGACTGTCAGCAAAGCATGAAAACAACGTTTCAACGTCACTCGCGAAAAAAAGGTGCAAAGGAAAAAGGCGCAAAGATTACAAAACGCAAAAAATGGACACAGATAGGGAACAGTGAATTCACCGTTTCAAAGTTTAATTTTGCCGCGAGCGCGACAAGACGTCCGTGACGTCACTGATAACGTCAAAGGGTTGAGTTCCGTCGACGGGAGGAAAAAACGTGAAAACCGCCTTATCTGCCGACCGTACCTGAATCGTCCCGTGAGAAAATAAAGCAAAGAAATTATCAAATATAGGCCGCGATGAATGACAAACAAATGACTGTAACACCTCCTCTGTGACGGAAATACCCATTGTTACTGAACATGTCTCATTCATTCTTAAAATTTTATTTTTAATATTGTTTAAATTTAGTATTGTCTTATATTTTTTTAATTAAAACCATATTACCGGATTTAACTCGCGGTTAATTAGATTTGACCACGATCACTGTTAAATAATCGAATACCCAAAGCTTCGATTATTTAACAGTGGAACCGGACAGTGGTGGACAGACAAGTGGTACCGGATTTAACTCGCGTTTAATTAGATGTTACATTATTGTTATATATAACAATACTAATACTATTATTATTAAACGCGAGTTAAATCCGGTTAAGTTGTTTCATTTCAAATTATTTAAATGGTTGAAAAATGTTCTGAAGTATAGAAGCAATTCATTGGATTCTATCAATTCCTCGATAGGCTCGATTAGAGCCTGCATCGTGAATCGTGATGGTTAGCATTTCGCACCCCACCAACGGATCTATTATGAATAGACCTTTTGTCTTTTTGAAATGTTTTTTCTAGATTGAGTATTTTTTAAATTTCTAATTTATTCAAAATTCAACATTTTTCGAAGCCAAGAGTACCTACCCATACATGTCCATACTCTGTCACGAATCGCTTACCATAAATTAAATTTATGACAAATTATATCAGATATAGATAAAGTGCTAGTTAAAGTAACCGCTAGTTAAAGAGTTATTATTACAAGTCAAAAGAAAACAAAAAACGCTTTCAAATAATGTTGTTGTTCTTCCCATTAAATGTCAATTCAAATTATATTAAAGTTAAGCTTTAGATATCTCACATTGCTTTTAACCTACATTTATCTATTCTCCCGACAATAGAATCCTTTTGAAACTTTTCTGATTGATACCCAAATGGTTTTTAGGTATCAGTTGTGAAAACTACTTAGCGTGGAATTTAAGACGTGTCCGAAACGCCCTCCCACGTCAAAGTTTCAAACTGGTCCGAATCCTTTCAAATCGCGTTGCGCTAGGGAAATCAGGGGCCAATAAAAGTGTCACTCGGAACGTCAAGTTGATTGGTCCCGTTGATAACTTTGCAAGTGTTTCTTTCAATCGAACTAAAGATAAAATTATATTATACTATAGGTAAGTTTTACTAGGTAGGTTTAATAAATAAAGGCTGATTAAAATTTTTTTTTAACAAGCCAGGCCTTTATTTATCAAGCCAGGTCACGAAAGTGAAGAAATTTCAATCGTCAAAGCTTTGTATTCTACATGCAATGACATTTTTTGTCAGCCTGTACAAACAAAGCCCCTTAGACAATCGACAACGTACTAAAAAAAATAAAACGTCAAAAAGCCCGCCAATTGCAGTGCGCGGTGCAAAAGAAAATCTTGAGACAAAGGTGGGGGCACACTGCGCTGTCCCATCTCAGAATTAAAAGTACAGGTGGGGGCGTCCAGCATTGATCTGTCGGTGACGCGCCGGACGATGGAGACGTCAGCCCCCCTCCTTGCCCCCATCTAAGAGTGGACGTGTGGACACGCTTAGCGATGTCGAATTGATAATGGCCGCTTGGACGTTTCGTGTTTACGTTTAGAACTGAACTGCACTGAAAATATGGTTGCTTTTGGAAAGTTAAATGTGCTTATGAATTTAAAGGAATTTTGTTCAAAGTATAATATGTTGTGATTTGATTTTGATAAAACAGAAAGAACTTTCATTACTGATTCTCTAAACATTCTGTCTTCTAATGTTAAATATTGTAAGAATTATTTGTATTCACTAAGAAAAAAAATCACTTTGATATTTTAGTACAGAAGCAAATCTACTGTTGGTTACAGTCACGACTCTTTAAAAAGTAAAATTGTATTAAAACTTACTGAGCACGAGTCAGTTTCGATTCCCAGCAGATGTTTGTATGTTGCGTTCAATTTTTTTTTGCAAGAGTCATAGAGTAACGAATGTTTCTAATGTTTAATTAAATAAGTAATCGAATAATGTTCAATTAATGCCATTACAATTTTTCACCATCTGCCAAACTGCAAGACCATTTTCCGGTCTAGACTTTCTTAAGTTTTACTTACTTAAAGTACGCCTATTTTAGTATTCATCCCTAGGCATGAGTGAGTTAAGTAAATTCTAGCTAACACGCGAAACCTTCCATTTTCAAACATTTTTGAAATAAAAATCTACCCCAGACATCTGTAGAACAATAGAGCGTAATGAAGTGCAGAAAACGGATAGAAGCCCTGACCAACTATTTCGCAAATTAGGCGGGGGGAGCTGTCTCGTCCCGTGACATCCGTCCTTGCCAGTCTCCAACTATAGCTCCACGAAATAGGGACACTTGATTTTAATACTTAATACGACTGTACGAAGCTGACCGTAAGAGACAATGCATATTCGTTATAAGATAAAATTAATATTTATCCTAAAGAGCAGATGGAAATTTGATTATAAATAAGTATGTACCTTTGTTTGTTTTTTGCAAAAAAAGATTTAAAATAAAGAGTTGCCATATAGACACAGCACCACAACAGCCTAAAGATAATCGTTAACAAATTGCGTATCCGTAATTACTTATGGTATGATAAATATGTAGTCTGGGACAAATTACTATCAAAGATTATTTTCATTAGGAGCCCCGTAATACTCCCGGAAACCAAAAGACAATTGTGTCTGGAAACTAAATAGTATTTATAAATATTGATTACACCATATTCTCCTTACGAGGCGCTAATCTAAAATGCATTCTAACTTAAGTTAATGTCTCAACTCGTCCGCTGGGTGGCGGTGCGTCCAGTCGGGGGTCCCCCGCGTTTGACTGAGCGAAATCACTCAAAAGTTTTAATGCCTCTTCCGTTGGGACGCGGCCGTTCCGCTCCGCCGGGCGCCTTGCTTGTGTGCGTGCGCCTTTACGCTGCTAGTGTGTGTCCACCATTGAGCCAGCTGAATACGTGGCCAGATAAGAGATTTAATTTGCGAGTGTCTACAAAGTGCAACTTTATCATTTTTGTATGTAAAAGAGATTGATTGAAAAGGTTTTAGAAAGTACAGCTGTCTCTTTTATCCAGACTATTTTCATCCTTATGCCGCTGAAACGATTAGATAAAATTTGTTATAGAAGACTGTTTGATACTTGGGCCTTTTGACATTATCACCATTCGTCGGTATTTGTAAAAATACTCGTTTCGGATGTTGAAATAGAATATTTCGACATTGTAGGGTGGACGTTAGCTCATAAACGCAAATACAGATAGACTAGAAGAATTTCACAGGGATATCCCAAGTCCTGGGTGGCTCAGTGGTCAGAGCAGTCGATTGCGAAAGGTCGCGGGTTCGTTTCCTGCCTCAGGACGTGAAATTTTTTTAGTTTTATTCTATTTTAATTACTAAGTAATTTTTCAAACATTTATAATAATGTTAAAATCATAAATTAAGAATATTTATTATCACCATACTTATAAAATTACCAAAAAATATCCTATTTCCTTAAATAGGGTAGTTTTTTGAGCAATAACCAAATTCTACGCGAGCGGAGCTGCAGGCGGCCCCTCTTCATCATTATTATATCAGCCTACGTCTACTGATGAACAAAGGTCAACGATTTTCAAATGGAACGGTTCTGTGCAGCCTGCACCCAACGGCTCCCCGCGACCCTGACCAAGGTCGTCTTCTAGTGGGAGGTCGTCCTTCTTTGTGATTTCACGTACGTGGTCGCCATTTTCATTTCGGCATTAGCAAGATGCTTTAGGCGGCCACTGAAGTTAAGTAAAATCAGGAAATCTCACATCTGAAAAGCATTCATTTAATGCACATAAGAAAGTGTAAGGAACTCGGTGGCGTATTGGTTTGATAAGTCAACCAAAATTTATGATCTCGAGCTCCTCCGTGCTTAACGTTAAGCCATTGGTTCGGGTATTACTGCAACCGCTTTAACCCACCAACCCGCATTGGGCCAGCGTGGTGGTGTTGTGGACCAAACTCCTCATTTGTTTCTTCCATGTAGGAAGACCTGTGATCAGCAGTGGGACGTATATAGGCTGGTAATGTGAAAAAAGTGAATCGGCTAACTGTCAACTCTATCCCTTTTGTTAAGCAGTAATTTTCGTTTAAGAGAAACACAACATAATCGACATCATCACGGCTAAAATATCCCAGCCAGTCTAAACTCCACAATCTGAGTGTCATTACGCGAAATCAGAACGCGTTTAACAAATACTCAGGGGCAACTGTCACAATTCCGATTAACACACTACCACCTGTTAAAGTCGAAAATGGCGCGAACGAATTTGACAGACAGTTTAATTAGTCCCGCGGTCTCGACACAAAAATGAATCGCAAAAATTAATTGAATCCATTTCTAACCACGTAACTGGCGTCGAGTGACAGATTCTATCTGTTAATACCCAATTATCCACCCCCATCTGCCCCCCTTACAAGGAAGGTAATGATCTAGTGTACAAAGGAGTGTCCGTCATTCTGTCAAGATAATGAAGAGGGACGCATGAAGTCCGCGAGCCGGTCAAGGAACGAGGATTTTACGAAGCTTTTTATTAAGGGTAGCAAGGGTGACAAGAATACGATTCTGATGGTAAGCAGTAGCCATAGGTTATGGAAACCCAGAATTACTTTTATGTTATCTTATTGTGTGGCAATGCTACTTATAAGTACCTACACTTAGATCTTTGGGATTAGAAATGTAAACAGAATTATTGCAAATAAAATCAAACACAATCATACTATGGGTCTTAAATGTAAAACTTGTCACTTCGCATGATTAAATAAATTTACCGACCCTTAATAAATTGAATAAATTATTGAAAAATAATTAAATTAAATTAAATCATACAAATTTTCTTTAACGGTTAATACTTTTTTTTTAATGGGGAAGTATATCTTTTGATAGGAGGTACTACCTTATACAATAATGTTTATTGCACAAAAGGAAGGCTTTTAAAAAGCGTATTTTAGAAAATTAAAGTTATTTTATAAGTCTTCCGTACTAAAAACTATGTTAATTTTTTTGGAGTTTACTCCTTAAGAATCGATTTGCATATATAAGGGGCCCGGTATGAGAAAAATGTGAGGAGTAAAATCAATCGATGAATGACCTCGTTATGTTTTTGGTGCGTATATGTCGCGCAACTTTCTACACCCCGAAAGAGACTCCAAAGTGGGCGGGGCTTAAATCGGACTTCGCGCCATGATTTAGTTTGTTCATTGACTGCGTCACGGTGATGTACTCGTAAAAAAACAATAAAATCTCAGTAAATATGTCCAAAAGTGAAGTAAAATGGTGTGTCAGCCGCGTAGGTGAACATAATAAGAACACTGGAATAAAATTTTACATGTAAGTCTCTCCTAAACCTTTATAATCGAGTCAAATATAAACAATTATATTGGCCGCCATGTTGGCCCAATATTTGTGGACAATTTGAACAAATACACGAGTGGATGATGTTATGCAGTCATTTGTGTGTGACAGTATTTATTTATTTTCAACTCAACTTTTAACTCTGCAAACTTTTATGACGACTTATTGTTATTGTGTATGTTTAATAGTTAATTTACCTACTAATAAGCAATTATGGCTTTATACAGCGTTGCCTTATATGTTTTTTGTAAGAATGATAAACAAACCTCCAATTTATGGATATTTTGCCACAGTTCCTTACAATATGATGCCACTTTCAACACGTTTCTCAATAAATTTAAGCATTATTATTTTAACATGTGTATGTTTAATTAATACTTTAATAATTTACTTATTTACAAAATGATCTGGAAATAGTATTGGTATCTATTTTAAACTGTTAAGGATAAGTCGTAGTAAATAAAGTTGTAAACTGCGAGATAGTTTCGTGAGGTTATTGAAATAAAACAACATCATTAATTCAATAGAGAAGATAGTTGGACCACACCAGCTTGGGATCTTATCATGAGAATTACAAAGTCTCAAGCCCGTACTCTTCCCGACCTTCGGACACTATAAGCTCCATGGCGTGAATCGGAACACTCAAAATATAACTATAAAAAATATGACGGTATTTAATATTAAACTTATCAAAGACAACTGACATCTTTTTTCACAATATTCTTTATTAAACGTAAAATAATTTGTATAGATATAGAGCTACAGATTAAAAGGCTAAAGTGAAAACCATTTTAAAATTAGTATCAATAAACTATAGCGCCTCTGTCAATGTCAATCTTAATTTTATCAGGGTTCTACTTAGTTAGGTATACAAAACCTGACATGGATCGGCAACTCGCAGAACTATTGTGTGGTTTATTTAAACTTAACTACCTACAATGTTAAGGGAGGCTACTAAAATAAAATTACATGACTCTTATTAAAAAGACGGCCGGTGTTAGCCGTAGCCTATTAACTTTCGTGGCTCATTGGGCATTCACGTGTTTTTTATATATACAAAGCATGACAAATGACTCAAAAAACATGCATAAATTAAATTAGGCATCAGGATTACAACGCACCTGCGGCTGCAATATCAAGTGATTTTTCCTAGTTATTGCAGGTGTCTATAGGCAGCGGTAACCGCTTACCACGTTTGACATCTGGTTGTATGAAAAAAAATATTCTAACCACCTCCACCTTGCCGGTCTATGTAATATATATATTTACGCCTCTTTCGAAAAAACCCATTTTACTAAACTTGTCTGTGCGTGATATTGAGGTGGAGACAGTGAATTGATGACTCCTTAGACCAGTATGCCAGGACGCGTGCTTCTGAGTAGGAAGGAGGAAGGTTGGGTGGAATAAAGTCAAAAGCTTAGAACTTAGCCATTAGGGTCATGGCAGTAAAAAACAGCGGAAAGGTGTTGTCTACCCTGTAAAAAAATGCAATCCCAACCTTTATTTAACCGGTTCAACTTTATGTTAGTATCAAAGAAGCAATGGCCCAAACCGTGGCCTCTGCCCGCGACAATGATTGACAGCTTTTACCGCCCTGGTGGGACTTTGTACTTCAAAGGGACGAGTGTTATTTGCTTAATCTGTAAAGGTCACTTTGAACTTGTTGACTATTTGTTATAATTATCAATCTAGGGCTGATCTTTATTTTGCCAATTGATTTTTTATTTCGGAAATCACATCATTACTAAAGATTTTCTTAACATCTCGGTAGCTTGTTTCTTTGTCGTACTTCCAAAACTTGTAATTCTTTGCCAGCATATGTGTTCCCTCCTTGGGTTCCTTCAAAAGAGGCGTGAAAAGGTACCTTATGAGCCATCAAGAACCACTGTTCTTCATCAGCACACTTGCTGATACTTCGCTTAATGACTCTTCTTACCCCTACACATCAGGTGGTGTTAAGTCAGTTGCCGTGCTTTGTATAAAAAAATGGTATTGGAAAAGGTCAAATTGGCCACTCCTTGAACTTTAAGTGGGACATAGTTCACAACACAAGCTCATAAGTATATTTTATTAAAGCTAAATAATAGGTGTGAAAAAGAAAACAAGTGTTGGCGTAATCACTGTAATTTGATATGTTTTTTGTAACAAAAATGTATATGTATACAATAAAATCAAAATTTAATCACCAAAATCAGTACAATAAAATCAATATTATTTTAATCAAAGCTGCTAAAAACTCACGCGCCCTCAGCATTGTAATTCCATTATTTCATATCAACCAAATGCACTTATTACGGGTTGAACCCCGGATCAGATCCCGGTGTTTGGGATCCCAGCGTGATTGGCAATACCCGCGGGATCTCGCAGTAATTTTAACAGGATCTTTGAGGTGTGTATGATATGACTGCACGAACGAAATTGACGTCACATTTTGGTGGGATCCTATTATAATTATATGAGAGGCTTAGGCAACTGTTTCCTACAGGTGATAGGTTTATCCGATACAGTATGTAGGTAACTAGAATCAAAGTTTAAGACCATAGGCTAGATAGATAGGGAATAAGAGTTATGGGCTGTCTAAAGTGACCAGTTTTAACCGCCCATAGCCCTAGAGTGAAAATCAAAAGTAAAAACGTATAGGATATGACAACTTGTTGTCACTGAGTGCTGGATTTACTTACCAAATACGGTTTTTAAATCATTTGCTTACCTGAAACGAAACAAAATGATAATTAGCTTACGATAGGTACCTATGCTTGTGTAAGTAAAAATATTTGACATAAATATTTGTATATCACAAACTAGATTTTTTTACGAAAAGAAAAGTCGTGTCAATAGTTCAATAATAGCATAGCGGTTTAACTACGACGTTAATCAATAATAATAAAAAAATATACCTAAAAACATATCTACTAAAATCTTATAGAATTCCATACACGATTTTAGCCAAAAAACTTGTCTTAGTAGAAAAAATCGTAAAATATGCTGCAAATTGTCATTTTTGAGTATATTTTGAAAGCTGAAATACAGTTTGATTTCTTTGTTTACAAATACATTTCTCAATTTTTTTCATCATTAAATTTTTTACTTTTTTAAAAACAAAAATATCCATTTCTTTAAGTAATGATATTAATTTGTAAGTAGGTACGTGGGAACTATGGGTTGCTTAGCGACTGAAGAAATATACTTGTTCACTCGCTAAGCAACCCAGAGTGTGTTTCCCCTTAAAGCCCTGCATTTAAAGTCCCTAAGAAGGTCTCGGCGAATAGTGTCACTGCAGTAAGTACTTTATAAGACATAACTGTATTTAACGTCATGTAATTTCTAGTGCGATAACTTAAGTGAAAAATAATCATTAAAATACTAATTAGTAGCTACGTGATCACGCTTTCGCACATATTTAATAAATCTATGCTAGAAATGAATCATGTCCCAGGATGGAAACCGAACTCGCAACCTTTCGCAACACGGGTGACTGCTGACCACTGATTTACCGACGATTCAGTATGACTCAATGAATTTCTTTTAGTTTGTTTTTGCATTATGAGGGTAACATCTACCCTTACAGTGTCGAATCATTATATTTAAGCGTCCGAATGAGTATTTACTCAATTCCGGTGTTTCGACAAAGTAAGGCATTGTTTTTTTTGTTAAAAATAAAATTAAAAATTAAAATACATTTAAGATAGTAGATAAGGATCATTTAAAGCCAGCGTACATAGCTTGAAGAAGCTCAACAACTTCACAGAAGTTACCAAAATAAAACTGAGTAAAAATAAATGCCGAACCGCATACGTCGAGGCACAACAAAGCCAACCCTCTGAGGACTGAGGGTACTCCATTGGAATTCTTTATAGAATGAAGTGGATTTAATATCGGTAGGAATGCCGCATGAAAGATAGTGTCCGGCGATGGGACGCGCCCGACAGACGCACGACATGTCGCAGGTAAGTGTGACTGGTGAAATATGCCGCGTGTCGCAAAAATGTTGGGTGATACCTATATAGTGATGGTGCATTGTCGCACAGCCTTAAATAAAGTAAATAATCTTATCATTAGGTACTTTCTTGGTACGTTAATATACCTATTTTGTATACTGCGACACTGCACTGCTAAATACTATTGCTATGTAACTGTAAACATTGTAACTTAATAATTGAAAAGAGTGACTACACGAGATTGTTGCCGGAATCGTCTCGGTAGGTAGTTCAGCTTTTGGAGCCGGTGTAAATTCAGACATGACAAACAGACAGACAGACTGACAGACAGATCGACAGACATACCGATAGACAGGCTGACATTATAATATTGTTTACTTACGTAAATCAAGACAAGACAGAGAGACAAACTTTATGAGATTGTTAGTTAATATTTTTTTTGTGATAGACATAAGGGATTTTTGACGATTCGAAAGTGCTTCTTGGGAGGGCCTAATTGAATAAAGATGTTTTCATTTTAATTTTGAACACCATCTCTTTAACAAGTACACAATATGAATCCACACAAACTGAAGATAAGCGGCAAGATTAGTCCATATGCGAAGACATTAGTACAGCCTGACCACACTGTCCTAGCCGCTATCGCGCCACCACCTTGCCGGCCCCTATAGAGACTTTTCACGTTTCTTTAGAAGGAACTCTTTTTCTAAGGACACGCACACATGTTCTTTAAAAGAATTCTTAGTTTTATAGGACCTTCTTATTTCAGCCGTGAAACAGTTCGCTGTGTTTCGGATTGAAGGGAAAGGTAGCCAGTGTAATTACTGGGCATGGACGGCATTTCATCTTAGGCCTCAGAATGACAACGCACCTGCAATATCAAGTGACTTTTTCTTATTATTGAAGGTGTCTCTAGGCGGCGGTAACCGCTTACCATCAGGTGCGCCGTCAGCTTGTTTGTCATCTAGTAGTATAAAAAAAACTTAAAAACTAGTTCCTCTGCGAGATAGAATCAGAAATGAAGACATCCGTAAGAGAACCAAAGTCACTGACATACCTCACAGGATTAGTATGTTAAAGTGGCAGTGGGCAGGGCACATAGCACGCAGAGTAGACGGCCGGTGGGGCGTGAAAGTACTAGAATGGAGACCACGTACCGAAAAGCGCAAATTAGGACGGCCTCCCACTAGATGGACAGACGACCTGGTCAGGGTCGCGGGGAGCCGTTGGATGCAGGCTGCGCAGAACCGTTCCATTTGGAAATCGATGGGCTTTTGTTCAGCAGTGGACATCATAGGCTGATATGATTATGATGATAACTTTGTGCATGATATTGAGGTGGAAACAGTATATTGATGACTCTGAAACCGACAGGAGTGCTCCTGAAAGCTTTTCAAGGCACTTCTCCACGCTGCAGCCGAAAGAAGTCCAAATCGAATAAACGTTTGTTATTATAACACTAATATCATACTGCAGACGGGGTCATTGGGCATCGTTAAATGAATTGTGGTTTTGTGAGCACTGTTGAAATTGGAGATACATAATCGTCACCGCCGTTTCACTTCTCCGGGGTAAAACGTAACGAACAACTAAAGACAATGCATTAATTGGTACGGAGAGTCATAGTAGGACGAACTAGATCCTTCAAATTGTCTTTTAAGAGAAAAATAGGTTAGCAAGAGGTCGCGAGCGTGTGGCGGCCCTACGAAGCGTCACATTTCAACCCTGCATCGGCGATTCTGGAATTTTATAACACACCCGTCGTCGCCGCTGATCGAATTTTATTTGAGCAAGTACCAACTTTATATTGGTCCCAGTCACTTGTAGGTCTATCGTCTCCTATTTATGTTTTATTTAACGTCCACTCGGTGGATTTGCATGGATTTTATCCCCTTTCACGATGATAGCAACGGATTTGGTCCGGGGAAACTTTTTATGTTAGCGGTCGTTTTCATGTTGTTTAATTTATAATAAACTGATACGCGACCCTTTTCGCCCCTTGTGGGCTTAGGACAATTTGATATTGCATTCCGTTTATTGATGTACTGGATAAGTAGCTCTGTTCAGTAACTCTTTCTTCTTTTCTCGCTTTTTAATAATAGCAAATGAATTCTCCGCCGCTAACTTCCCCAAATAAAAAACAAATCGCCCGATCCACGTCACCTCTCGGCAACAAGACAGACATCGTAAACACGAGCAATATTGTTGGCCCGGCCGCAATCTCGTATCAACCGGCCGAATGCCTCGGATACTTATGTAAATCGAGCTAGGATCTCGCTTATTGTATATCTAATTTGATTTCTTTTGCAATACCGTGATGGGATTCAACGAATATTGGCCGTACCTGTGCAATATCGGGGCACCGAATGCCTGTACCGGCATTTGCAGGGTTAAGTTATCAGCAATAGGGGTAGTTCGGCGGCGACTTTTTAAAATATTTATGAGAGAGTGAGATGAGAGGTCGCGTTTGTCCCGTAATCCAATTTCGGGTTATGTCTTTGGGAAGTCCGTTATTTCGAGCAAGTTTCTGGAGGGTCAGCGGTTTTATAAGTATTAATTAGGGATGCCGTATTCATGACGCGTTGGTGCGTTGCTTTTCTGCGATTTTTTTTCGCTTAGTAGCGGGGAGGAGTTTGTTTTTATGGGAAAGTTTGGTGAATTTTTTATTTGATTGCTAAACAGATTGAAGATTTGAGGCTTGATTTTTGTTCATGGGGATTTCGAAGGTTTATCTTATTTTTGCCATTTACTAAATATTCACATATCGAGTAGTTACGCTAGATAGATAAGGTTTTATTATTGACATGTGTCGCAGACAAGTGAAAACGACCTCGATTTTTATACCATTTCAAGGTTATAATTTTACTCGGTTTATTTTATGTTCAACCAGGGAATAAAATTGAGATTTTGACAGATTTTATATATTTTGTAAAGGTCAACTTCTCAAAATAATTCTTTCGATGATCCCCAATCATCCAAAGAATTATTTTGAGAAGTAGGTGCCGTCAATACGACAATGAATTATTAAAACATGGGCTATATTAGTTCATGGTAATGTTTTGCAACTTTTAAATACACCATATTTATAAAAAACTTATTCACAATAAATTTATTCAATTCTATTCTATTGTATTCATTTGACAATTTCATGACATTTGTATAAAATAATATAACATTGGGTACACCCGGTTTAATTATGTCAAATTACTATGTTATTTTATTTTCTCCTTTAGGATTTCATAATATCCTTCCCCACAACTTCAACCATCTCCATACCAAATTTCATCTAAACCGGTGCAGCGGTTATTGATTCTCCATATAAACTTCCACCCACTTTTCACCCCCTTGAAGGATGATATGTGGAATAAAAATCATCCTATGTCCTTTGCTAAGACTTAAACTATCTCTATACTAAATTTCATCTAAATCAATTCAGCGGTTAAGGCGTGATGAGGCAACAGACAGACATGCTCACTTTCGCATCTATAATATTAGTATAGACTTATTTTCTTACCGGCTCTACCGATTTCTAGTCTATCACTATCCGACCTGAAAATCTAAACAAAAAAATGCAACTGTAATTATTTTTTTATCCTTACAACTTTTAAGTTATACGTTTGAAACGATGCCAAAGTTAACCCTAGCCCGCTCAATGGGGGGCGAGCACGCTATACGAAACTGGGAACTTTACAAAACTTGTATTACCCCTGGAATTTATTGCCGACTTCGGGGTAATTAAGATACCTATTTCTTTATTACGTCAATCTGTTTGTGTGGTGAATGTGATTGAAATCCTCGCTTGGACCTGAAAACGTTTAGTGGGAAATTGACAGATAATATCAGGTGAGCTTAATGGGAAACGATGATGATATCCGTTTGTTTATAAATATTTATTTACCTATTTGTATTTCATTAAATGTTACCATCCGAAGTTGTCTGGAAGAGATAGCGATAAAGCAATCTTCTGTGTGTGTAAGTAATTATATTTTCTTTTTTTGTTGTAATGTTTTGCAAACAAGCGTACATGGCATAACTTTCTATGTCACTACTTTATCACGCACAACATTATAACAAAAATATATAATTTTTTTTTGAAATTTAACTCCTGAGCATGAAACTAAGCGGAAAAGTTTATATGGCGGATAAAAAAGTCTTTAAATTTATCAAGCATCATAGAGATAAGTTTCACCTTGAATACTACTGTATGCATTTATTTTTGTTTAGTTTTTGGTAATTTAAAGGGCAATTTAAAGAGTTATTTAAGAGCATTATTATATTCTTCATTAAAAATAAATAAATAAATATTTAAGCATTTTCAAATTCCATTCTACAACCCCTATATTTTTGTTTTATCATGAGAACTATGAAATGGGTCAATCAAAAATTTCTAATCTCGAGCTCCTCTGTGCTTCGGAAAGAACGTTAAGCCGCTAGTCCCGGTTGTTGCTGCAACCGCTTTAACTCACCAACCCGCATGTGTTTCTCCTAAATAGGAAGGCCTATTCCCAGCAGTGGGACGTATAAAGGCTGGTGATGATGATTATGAGAACGGACAAAGGCTATCTTTTGGCGTGTTGGCCGACACAGTCTTTAATAGAATCAATGTCAAACTTTAAACGCTAACAAATCACTAGGTACATTAAAAGTTTGACAAGCATCCCGTCGCCACCACGAATCTCGTTGCAACTTGTTCACCGACACTTCAAACCTAAATTAATCTTATTCAAAAACTTTTTAACTCTAAATAACACAAATGTGGTGTTCCGTCAGGAGGAACTTTGTAGGGCGGAATGGCTCGATCGGCCGCTTGTTCCCGAACAAATCAACACAGTTGTAACTGCAACGTCAAGTTAATTAAAACAGCGAAAAGTTGGAGATTTAAAAGAGAAAAGGGTGAGGTCACGTTACGCAAAGCGGAGCGATTATGCGCTTAAAAAATGTATAAACTAAACACAATGAATAGATAAGGAAAGAATCTTGCATACGCATCTGGATAGATAGATGCCACCGTTTTCTTCAGCAGTGAAGCATCATCATTAACCTATATACGTCCCACCGCTGGGCACAGAAGAGAAAAACATAAGGAGTTTGGGCCATGACACCATCAAGCGGTTGCGGGTTGGTAGTATTCTACTAAATTGGTACGCATGGGAGCTATTAACATCTCTTGTCTGAACAATCTGAAATAGCTGAATGCCTTGATACGTGTCTATGTCAAATAGTTTCCGCAAAATAACGCCAATTGAAAGTATACTTAGTTTTATTGGTTATAAGATAATTGAGCGAATGATGCCATCTTCCTGTCATAATATTTTTGTTCGATTTTTCTTTGTATACCAATAAAAGACATAATTAATATCTATGTCCCACTGATTTTTATTTCGAGGGCTTTATTAAGTGTGTGTGAAAGAAAATAAATCACGATGAATTTAAATATTATTTCAAAACAATATTGTTTCCGCTCCTCTTGTGCATAAGGCATCAACCTATGTCGCTTTCACAAGCGAACTGTCGAATGAAAGAAACTGCTACATAATTCTTAAACAATTTTTAATTGGAAATATAGTTTTCAATAAATGTTTACTATTTTCTTAATTTTTGATTTTAACATTATTATAAATGTTTCAAAAATTACTTAGTAATTAAAATATAATAAAACTAGAAAAATTTCACGTCCTGAGGCAGGAATCGAACCCGCGACCTTTCGCAATCCGGGCGACTGCTCTGACCACTGAGCCACCCAGGACTTGGGATATCCCTGTGAGATTTTTTTCCAGTTTTATTATATTTTAATTACTAAGTAATTTTTGAAACATTTATAATAATGTTAAAATCAAAAATTAAGAATATTTGAAAGCATTGCCCCAACTTAACCGAATCGTCGTTATTTGTAAAAATACTCGTTTCGGATGTTGAAATAGAATATTTCGACATTGTAGGCTGGACGTTAGCTCATAAACGCAAACAGATAAGACTAGAAGAATTTCACAGGGATATCCCAAGTCCTGGGTGGCTCAGTGGTCAGAGCAGTCGCCCGGATTGCGAAAGGTCGCGGGTTCGATTCCTGCCTCAGGACGTGAAATTTTTCTAGTTTTATTATATTTTAATTACTATGTTTACTATTTTTTGGATTATCATACAAATAAATAAAATGCTGCGTACATCTAAACTATTTGTTTCTTCCCAGCCACATTCGCTCACAGACAATATAAAATCTAATGTGTATTTTTTAAGTGGACTTCAAAGATTAATATCGTTTGAGAAGTGTTTGTGTCCGATGTTTTTTTTTAAATTTGGAACGTGGATAATAGCTTCTTAATAAAGTTTAATATATTTGAAATAAAACCACTATACCGGATTTAATTTGCGTTTAATTAGATGTTACATTATTATTATACACCCGACATTTCGAATTTTCGATTACTTTTCAGCGATCATGACAGTTGTATTTTTGATTAGTTTATAAGTAGGTAAGTAAGTGTTTATAAGAGAATACTAAGTTAATATTGTCTTTTTAATTTTTTTGTGAATATAAAAAATGAAAATATTTATTTATAAATGTTTGACAATAAAAAAGAACACTATCCCTACATATAAACTTCTTCTGGTTTAGCTGTCGGCGTTAAAAGCTATACCTAATGTAGGTTTTACTCTCACAACGTCAAATAACTGTGAAAGGTGAAGGTCGCGGATACAGTTCGCGGCATGGACATGATTTTTTTGAGGTTTAGATTTTTTTTGTACAACTAGATGACAAACAAGCTGACGGCCCACCTGATGGCAAGCGGTTACCGCCGCCTATACACACCTGCAATAACAAGAAAAAATCACTTGATATTGCAGGTGCGTTGTCATCCTGGGGCCTAAGATGAAATGCCGTCCATGCCCAGTAATTACACTGGTTACCTTTCCCTTCAATCCAAAACACAGCGAACTGTTTCACAGCTGAAAAAAGAAAGGCGGTGGTACATAGCCAGACGACCCTACATAAAGGCCTACCACCTAGTAAAAGATTTTTTTTTATTAGCAAATGATACACATTTTTTTTAAATGATAAACGTTAATAAAGAACGCTTTTCAGCTATCCGTTTATCCCCTACCACTGTCTTCTCACCTTTACGAACTTGATCAAAAAATCATTCACTTGCATTCATTCGCGCGCACTCGAGTTAACCCTGCGACTGTCTACAGCACTCCCAAAGTTCGAGTGGAACTCTTTGGCTCACGTCATTTTTCTATTACCAGCAACTTTAATGCGGAAAGTTGTAATAATTTGACGTCAAGTCTTCTTGTTTGACCTGTCCTGTACACAATGAGCGGTGTTTTTTGTGCCCGAAGTTTCCCGATGTCACCCGAAGTTAGTCGATGCTAACTGCTCTTCATTTCATGTTAACTCGTTTGTTTTTCTGCTGCCACTGTTTCCGTTCCACGAATTGTGACTTGCTTAATTTTGTAGTAATTAGCTTTAGAATTAGTTTTCATAACTGCATGGTGGTAGTTGTTTGTTTTGCTACGAAAGTTGGTTTTTACTGCAATTACAAGTAAATGTAATAGAACTTCGGTGAAAGCACTTTGTTGCGATAACAGAAAAGATGAAATATACAATTCGGTAGATTTGACTTTTGACCAACAAGAGATACCCTTCGCGTCGCGGCAAAGATTTCAATAGATTTTTTTTTCAATTATATACAATATTTAAATAATTACAGTAATTTGTTCATTACTGACCATATCAAAAACATATTTAGGGTAGATATGTATTTTTAAGCTTGGTGAGCACCAATTTAATATTTCATGGGAATAGTGTTTGAGATTTTCTTTCAAATCTACTAGGGCTTCACCATAATACTATTGTGATATAATTGCCTTGTAACTATTAAGACTCCAAAGATAGAACTCGCGAACGGCAAACCGTTATTTTATGCACTTCCATTTCCATTTTAAAAACAAACACAAAATTTTAGAAAAACAAATCCAACGAGTGTGTAGGAAAGTCCAGCAACCCTCACTTGCAAACAACCTCCGAAATCCCTAAACACAAAGCACAATTAACCCTTCACACAGACAAGACGCATCAAAGAGAGTCTCACGTATGCACTTGATCGGGTGCGCTAACGTGACGGCGTCCATCGATTGGGGGGACGGGGGTGTGGGGAAGAAAGCTTTAAAAACAGAGCCAGCGGCGTCTCCGCGACGGCCCAATACGTCCCCGGCCGGCCGTCGATTACGAGCGATGCATACGGGTGGGTACGGTGCGCAGGCAAAGGGTTAATTTGAATTAGACAGATTTTTAATTTAACATTTAGTCGCGTCATTTTACTGATAACACGAAACAGTTTGCAAATACGAAACAGCTTAATGAATGTGTGATAGAATGTAGGGGAGAACGGTTTAGTAACGACTTTTTACCGAGGACTTTTGCGTACTTACGTTATTATATTATACAGGCTGGTGCCGTTAATACGACAATAAATTGACATGAGCTATATTAGTTCATAGAAATGGTTTGCCACTTTCAAAAACATCTTATTCGTTTGATAACTTCATGACATTTCTATGAAATAATGCAGCCAATGTTATATTACTTCATACAAATGTTAATAAATTATCACACAAATAAGACGTTTTTGAAAGTTCCAAGTTTTTGAGCTCTTCAACGCTCGTTAAAACATTAATGAGTAAACTACTTACCCATATAAATTATTATCCAGTAGGTACACAATTGTGCCAATTTAATCTAAATCTATGCAATAGGAGATTTGTTGTGTTTATTGAGATTATGTGCCGGTAAGGGACGAAAGCTTATGATAAATTTTCTTGTCTCGATTGGAGTTTTATTATGCATCATGGACGACCGGCTGACCGAGTGGTCTGTACCCCCGGCTACTCGGTCAAGAGGTCCCGGGTTCGAATCCCGGTAGGAACAAATGTTTGTATGATGAGTACGAGCATTTGTTTACGAGTCATGGATGTTTATATGTTTATTTAGTATATTTCTAATATTTATATACATATTATTATCATTATTTATCCGTTATCTAGTATCCATAACACAAGCTCTTAATGATGCTTACTTTGGGCTAGATAATAGGTGTGAGTGTATAAATATTATTATTATTATTATTTTTACTACTAGATGACAAAAAAGCTGACGGTTCACCTGTTGGCAAGCGGTTACCGCCGCTTAACAAGCGGAACAACACAAGGAAAAATTACTTGATATTGCAGGTGCTTTGTCATCCTGAGGCCTAAGATGAAATGCCGTCCATGCCCAGTAATTACACTGGCTACCTTGCGCTTCAATCCGAAACACAGCGAACTGTGTCACGGCTGAAATAAGGAAGGCGGTAATACCTACCCAGACGACCCTACATTTTCCTTTTTTTAATGATTATTTTAACTTCAGCTTGCGTTGCTGACGGTACCTGTAGCCGAGTGCGCAGAAACACACCAGCAACGGTAATGCAACATTCGTTATTTTTCGCCACCTCCACTGTATTGATTAGCGCTCATTGGTGCCGCCGGCTCACGTGCGTGGATATTTAAACGGCTTAGGGGGATAGGTAATTAAAAAAATGTTATAATGAATTTTTTATTCAATCATATGTGATTTGCTTAGTATAGAGGGTAGGCGACACGCTCTCGAAAACGAAGGCAAATGGCAGTTCTGGTAATGCTTAACACTTGTTCAAAAATAAAAAAGTTGTTTCAAAAATGTATGGAGACCTGGCCAGGTCTTAACCTTTTTGGTTAAAAAACTACAAAATGTTATCTGTTAAAGAAACTAGGACATTTCATTTTAAATGACGTGTCAATTTTTAAATTTAGAAAAAAGTTTAATCATCATAAAGCCTTTTTGTTAATTGCCTTCGTTTTCGAAAGGTAAATGCTCTGTTGCCTACCAATCAAGAGCACATTATGAGCGTAGAAAAGAGGTCGCCTATCTTCCAACACGCTTCATAAAAACATAATTCTCAATGACATGTCCCCTAAACTAATAGAATAACCCGAAATCTCAAAGCTATCCGTAACACGTCACGCGTCAACAGTACAGACGCAGGACTGTTCTTTGTGGAATTATTTACTGCACCAACGCAGGCGGAGCTGGTATCTTGCAGACTTGCCGCCTGTGCGCGAGTGACGTGACAACTTGTCACCGGCATGCTTCACTCGTGCAGGGCTGTCACGAGACTGTTTTCTAAGGCCATCCCCTAGTTGTAGAAGAATTGTCCTTTTATCTTTTTACTCACCTACAGTAAAGCACATAAGAAAGGTAAAAATTATTGATCTGGACGACTGAACCAATTTGGACAAATTAATTTAATGAGGTAGGTATTTTACATTTGCGTATCGACTTCAAAGGATCAAAGGATTTAGAAATGAAAAGCTAAAACAGTCTGCTTTGATAATACTTTATCTTAGTAACAGGAAACAAACAAAAAAGTTAAGTTATTATGTATTGAAAAAAGCAATTAAAAAACAAGTATACGGCCTGCCTTATGTTAAGCAACAAGCGGTTAGCATTACCTATAGATACTTGTTATGTCAGCAGGTATAAGCAAAGGTTTGGTGCGCAATCATCACAGGAGACCGGTTCAAGTAATACTGCCGACTTTATTCACCGAAAAAAAAACAATTACAGAAGTAAGTTTGCAAAAGACAAAAAATAATTTCAAAAGCTTGTATCTCCCACTTATATGATTTTAATATCAAAATACTGATAATAGCTATGACGCCTTAAAATATAAGAAAATCTCAAACACGTCACTTATTGTGACAACCCTAGTTCAACATCTCCGCTGAATGCAGACTGACTGCACACATAATGTTATAAAATACAAACTTTTTATCTAACAGATAGTAATAATATGTTGAACAGCAACATAGTACGTGTTTATTTGACAGAAAAGCTACATGCCCTGGATATTACTTTTGTAGTGACAGTCTAACTTCTAACATCTATGTAAAGTACCTATTTAGATAATTGAGTATCAATTTTGTTAGGAAACATAATTCAACAAATTAATATGAATCAAATAAAAGGCCAAACGTATTCCTTAGCACTTCATGTTTGTAGTTGAATATTTTTTAAATGCAACTTTAGACAAAGTTTTCAATTACGTTAAGCAAAAGTATGTAATTAAAATTGTTATAGTTTTGACATAAAATGTAAGTAGATAGTGAGAAAACCAACAATTAGCATGATTTAAAACCAGTTAAGCAGATTATCTTAAATTGTCACTCTATTTAATATTCCGTGTTACATGAATTTATAAATAGGTACAATAATAAATAAATTTGAACTGCGAAGGCCAGGTCGCTCGCTCAATGTCAAGGTATGCCTATTTGATTGTTGTAGATTTATAGTACAGCACATTGCCAACAACAAAGTTGTTATTATGTGTGAAACTATTATTAACTATTAAATGGCATTTTTTTAATTTGGGCTGACAAAGAAGCTCAGTTAAAGCATCAGCTAGTGGACAACCCTAATAGTAATCATCACAATACCTTACTAATTATAACAGGTGCTACAGAAATTCGAAATCAAAGGAGCTCGGTGGCGTAGTGGTTTGAGCGCTGTGGTTTCGATTACGAAAACTAAGCAACTTTCGCCATGGTCGATCCCGGGATGGGTCAATCAAATTTATAATCTCGAGCTCCTCCGTGCTTTGGATGGCACGTTAAGCCGTTGGTCCTGGTAGTTACTGCAACCTCTTTAACCCACCAACCCGCATTGGGCCAGTGGTTGGGGGGTGTTATCGCCCAATCTCCTCATGTGTTTCTCCCATGTAGGACGGTCTGTGCCCAGCAGTGGGACGTATATAGGCTGATGATGATAGTGGTGGTTTAACTGCATTGTGTCGTGACACGCAATAGTACGTATTTTGTAGGGTTGTCACGAGCACCAAAATGTTTTTATTAATTTAATCGGAAAATAAAATTGGTCTGAAATGTGTCAGGCCTTCAGAGGTAATTCATGCCAGGGAACACAACCAACCCCTTAAATTTTTTTTCGGACCTTCGGAACACACTGTATATTAGGTATGTAAAAAAATATAATACCAAAGTAGTACACCTCTTTTTAAGTTAAAGTTACATGTATAGCTATAAATCTATTGATAAATTAATAAAGAAAGTGTCTTAATATTGCATCAATCACACTAATGTAACTTATGTAGATACGGTGCTGATTGTACAGCTACATAAAAACGCATGTATCAATTGGTAAATTTATTGTACAGCTGTTGTTTGTTGTCCTAAACAAACAAAATAAAAATAAGACTAAATTCAAATACTCGGTTCGACATACCGATCGCGAAAAGTCTGATAATCCATCCACGGCCCTCTAAGTTCATTTGCCCAACCTACTCGATTATTTTCAGCTCAAGTTCGACGTGACAATACAAGAGAACACGCTGAAGCGATATTTTTGCTACCACGTAGCGCCTTGTCCGTTTCGCGTGTCGCTGCAGCGGCTGCACTTTAATCAGTGAGTCAGAAATGACGGCTGTCTCCTCCAGCGACGCCGCGACGCTGACGCGACGTTGCCGAGACGAGACGCTTTATTCCATTGCTATATTTTAAGATAAGGAGTTGCAATGTTAAGAATATCACTAAACTCTATGATGGACACGAGAAGAAATGTCACGTCAAAATATTAAGTTGCATACTAAAACTAATGCCTTATTTTTTAGAAGAAAGGGTAATCTAAAAAGTGTTTGTAGATCTTTGAGGTAGTGTAATGATTTGTAAATAAATTAATAAAGTTTCTAATGATTAAAAATATCTTAATTCAATGTTTTCAATACTTATAACATACATACGACGTAACAAGGCATTCATAATAATATGCAACAACTAAGCTATAGTTTAAACTAAACAATTTAATTTTTTATTTATTAATATTACATAAAATATTCATCTTTCAATAATTAATTAGTTTTAAACTACAGCTTATTAAAAACCTAACACACGTAAGTAGATCCACTTGGTGAATAATTTCTAGAAGAAATAGGAAAGAGCTCCTCTTTTGTTACTTATTACAAACTCCTAATAATAAACAATTTAATATAATATCATATAATTTCACGCTACAACTAGTATTCATAATTAATTATTTGTCTAAAATGCTTATAGTGAACGTTTTATAAAGTATAATATCCAGCATTCCATAAACAACCTAACAGCAGACTCGACGTTGATTGTGGCAGTGTAACTAAAATCCAGTCTAGACCCATAACTCGCAAAACTACTTATCTTTTATCACCGACACTAACTTCAAAAACTAGCCTGACGTGACATGTCACTCACAGGTTAACTTCGCTCAAGTGATACGTGACAGTCAATAGTATCACAACTACGAGAATAAACCGAGACAGTGGATCTGCGAACGACTCAGTAGTGGCGTGTCATCGCTTGAGACAGTTCTATCTGACGTGACAGTGACTTGACGGCGGGATTAAGCCACGAGACTGAGCGGGTTGTTGGTTATTTCGAAACAATTCAGTAGATATATAAAATATTGAAATGGCTTTAGTTTTCATTTTTGGAGTATGTATTTATCAAGTCATTTGTTTGAAACAATTAGGATTGCCACATTTCAGGTAGATAAAGGTCTGGAAGAATTTTATATTCCTATCCATTCAGCTGTATGCATAGTGCGAGCAAGTTTTTAATAGTTATCCTAAAATAAAGCAGTAGTTTATGTATTGAAGTCAAAAGCATTGTTTTTAATTTGTTTAGGAATAATTATTCATACATGTAGAAGGTACCAAAGTTGTCCTCACCATCCACAAAGGGATTATAATTTATTGTATGATATTATTATTGAGAAGACCTCTTAACTCTCTCAGAGTAATGGTGTCAAGAAGTAGGATATTTAATGTTTAAAATAGATAAAGAAAATAAGCAATGAAATAATAATTATTAATTTTACGTTTGTAGTTCATAAATGGAATATGGACCCCACTTTAAACAAGTACAACAACATTTTTCACCGTTTACAAAATATAATAAATCAACAAGTGCCTGAAAATAGTTTTCATTAAACAACGAATTACGTATAAATAAACATAGCTTATTAGCTACTTTATCCAAAAGTAAATTCAATATTGCAGAGAAAAATGAACAAGATTACGAGACATATCACATACATTGTGCATAATAATCAGCCACAGTTATCATTAAAAAGAAGACGATTAAAGAACAATGTCTTTACTAAACAAATCTTCAAAGAAGTGCCGAATATGTAACAGTTGCAAGGCAATACTATAATAACGACAATTATTAAAACAAATTATTAGTTTCATGAAGAAAACACGAAACAGAGCAATACATAGAAAATAAACTAAGACGGATAGTTGTCTCGGCGCCCGGGACAATTCAGTCGTGTCCTGTCATCGCGGAGACTGCTGTACTGACATCAGTGACTTGCACTTACGTGGCGCAACTTGCAAGCGGGAGCGGACCACATTTGAAAATTGAGCTTAGATAACTTAAAGGCTATTCCCACCAAAAGTAGTGATTTTTACCTAATGTATTTTAAATTAAAAGGGATTTTATGAAAAATCTAAAGTGAAATTATAACTTCCACTTTAAGTTCTATGGAATTATTTGTCATAAATATAAATGTAAATAAATTCAAGCGCAACGCCACTTTCTGTGGGGGTACCGCCTTAAACAAAGGTAATAAGTACACAAGTGCAAAAGCTATTGATGATTCTTTGAAGGTTCCATAAAGTTGTACCTATGAACCAGCGACCCGATGGTCAAAGGAGTATTTTCAAAAAACTAAACAGGAAATCCCGCTTTTTCTCCCTTTTTAAAACTTAACTTTACAAGTACGTTTATTAAAAAGTAGGTACATTAGAAACAGTAATTCCATTCTTGGCTCTTTTATGTTATTTATTTATTTCTAAAACTGCTTATTCTAACTAGTTAAAATTGTATATCGATAAAAAAAATAATTTATTGATAGTAATCTGATGGGGTTCTTAAAAAGGCATTGAAAAGATGTTTACATTGCATCTTAGGCTTAGGGGTCAACTCACATACTAAGAATCTTACACATGCGTGAGTTTACTACGGACCTTGATTGTCAATGGTAGTTTCACTCGGTACCTAGCTGAGTTTAGTGGTATAATAATTATAATTATAATAATCAGATTTCTTTCATAATAGCTTCATATTATTCACATTTTCAAGAATAGTCGTGAAATTCAGCCAGAATTCCTTTCCGATCAGTCAGTCCATAGCTACAACATTTTAAGCAGATTCTGACTCCACTGCACATTACTCAAAGCAAAGTTGTTCGAAGAAGCTGACGGTCCTCAAAGTTGGGCTTTTGCTGTCAGCCCCAGAAGTCCCCGATCGCTCGTCACTCGCGCCGAACTCCGCAAGTCTGAAATTTCCAACGCTGAGTAAACTTGGAGATGGCTGCGATGCTCGCGTCATCTCGATGCAAGTTAACGCTAGTGAGTGTGCCCCGGCGGGCTGCCGGTGTTTTAACTTGCATTTAAGTTGATGTCACGGACAGTTAGGAGGAACAATCGGTTTTGATGATTAAAGCTGTACTAGCACTTACGACGTATGTCTTTGGTCGTCTGTTTGTGTCTAGTGTCGAATGGTCCATAAGAACTTTACCCAGATATGACCTTTATGTACTATCTGTAGTTACAGCGGTAGCAAAACTAGGTCGTCACGTCACGAAAGCAATCAAAATCCAATTTGAGCACGAAGTTACTTCATTTTATTTAAAATTCCGCAAACGTACAATAATCCCTATTTCTGTTATCCAAACCGACAAATTCAGGAAAAAATGTTGGTTTTGTCGACAAATTTGGTATTTATTTATTTATCTAGCATCAAACTAAAAAACAAACAACTGATGTGGTACCATGCATTGAAATATTTAACTGGGTTGACCGAGCGGCAGTTCTAGAAACTTCCAGCGCGTCCTAACCAAAATTACAGCAACCATAAACAGAAGTACAATAACAAATAACGACGTAATATCAAACTGGCATTGCAAAGCCGTCCGTCCAGCGTTCTTCAGGCGAGTAGATGGCGCTCGAGTGCGCCCGTGACAGTCATTTAAGACAGTGACGTGACGCCCCCACTCGCCCCCACCACCCACCAGATGGATTGATATTGCTGCAGCGAGCAGACGTAAGACGGAGCGATTGCATACGATGTAGTTTTTGTATATGGCGCTCGGAGAATTTATGATACGACATTTTTCGAGTTGAGTGATAGGTTCTGTCTGGGTATTGGAGTTGATATTGAGTATTGAATGTGCGCGTTCTATACCTGTCTAAGTGTATGATTGAGTATTTCGCGTCGTATCTACTGATACGAAGACAAATAAGTACACGCTGCTCTAAATAGACGTATCAAATATAAACTAAGAAGTTTATGATTAAATATTATTATGGTACCGTTGAGATAAAATAAAGCATTTGTTTTTTGGATTTGCTACCATTGTCAGGAAAATTACTTTTTCAAATGCACTTTGAGGAGCTCAGTGGTGAAGTAGTTTGAGCGCTCTGGTTTCGATTACGAACACAAAACAACTTTCGCTATGGTTGATCCCGGGATGGGTCACTCAAAATTTCTAATCTCGAGTTCCTCCGTGCTTTGGAAGGCACGTTAAGACATTGGTGCCGGTTGTTACTGCAACCGCTTTAACCCACCAACTCATGTGTTTCTTCAATGAAGGAAGGCCTGTGCCCAGCAGTAAGATGTATATAGGCTGGTGATGAAATGTAATGAGAAAAGCAATTTAGACTTTTTGAACTGTTTTGAACCTTAATAAATATGCATATTTCCGCCCAAAACTTTATGAATATTTATTTGACCTCTGATAAGTATCAAACGAAGATTCAAATAAGAAAGCATTCAACTTAAATAACCAGCGAAATACTAAGTTGAATATTTTCAATTCGTTTGCAACCCTTTAGGTTGAAAAGTACCCCGATGGACGCAAACGAGACGCTCGGCCGGCGTGATGGCGATCCAGAGACAGTGACGTGACACACCCCCACCCCATCCTTGTGGGGGCATATTGACCCCACCCCGGGAGGATAATAAGGGGGCTATGGACTGTGGAGGAAAGTCGCGGCATCTTTTGTGAAATAGTGTACAATTTAAAATCGTATTTCAAATGACGTGATGCCAATTATTCAGTCTTTGGTTAAACAAATGTAAGATTGTGATTAACTAAACAGCACGACTGATCTACAATATACTATATATACTAAGTACACTCTCAACTTTGAAGCAGCGACGTTTACACTTGTTTAAATAATTATCTTTATTTGATGTGCTTTTTTCTTGTAAAAGAGATGGCTCAAAAATGTATGGAGTCCCGGCCAGGTCTATGTACACTATACTAAAAAATAGGTAAAAATATACAGAACAGTGTGCAATTGTCCATTTTCTTTTTATATGCTTTGTTGCGTGGTACAAAAGAAGAATTTTTATAGAAAAAACTGCAACACAGTCAAATATTCATCATGTCGCGTATGTCACTTTGCTGACGTTTAGTTGACGAAAAAATTCAACTTTTGTACAAACAATTATGCATAAAAACGAATTATTAGTATTTTTCACGGATTCATGAGAAATTTCCTGATTTTTTGAGATACTGTACCTACATATACCTGGACATGAAACATTTCCTTTATTAAATCTCTTACTTTGTTCAAACTTCTGGCTTTTCCAGACAACAGTTCCTTATTTAGCTTGTAACCTTGTTAAAATAACAACTTGAATTGTAGTAAGTATTGTAATTCAAATATTACTTGACCGAATCACATTAAAATTGAAACAAGTAGAGGGAAATTCCCCGAGATTAAAACATTGGTAACAAATAAAAATCAACTCACTCGTCAAATTTGAAACGTCGACAGAAAGCCTGTGGGTGACGTCGCGTCATTTGCACAAAATTAAATACACCAAAGACGTAGACCGCCCCCTGGTCACCTCGCCACCCGGGGGGCGGCGCAGCAGATGGATTGATATCGCCCCACGAATGCAGGTGGGTAGAACGGACCTATCTTGAACAATAGCGATTTCTAAACTTCTGTCTTCCTCCGAGCCCGGTATGAAGGACTTGTCCCAGCTTTTAATTAATTTTTCATGACATGTGGCTGGGGATGAGAATATTTCGTGACAACTAATTTCATTATAATTAAAATTGACGCTCGAATACTAGATTTGTTTTCAGCCCAAGGAACTAAGACATTGTTTCGTGTTTAATTACATACCTACTTTGTAGCAAATGCCCAGCAAAATAAAAACGCAACGGAACAAAGAGATTTTTTAATAAACATTTTTAAGAAGCCTACATAAAATTCTCTGTAACAAAAACTAAAGAGAATTCCATCGAAACCATTTAAAATTGTTTTAATTTTCACACTGTGAATGGACACGTTTATTTAACGTTTCATTACCACCGTCACATCTGCGGATACGCAAAAGAAGATTCAGGTAGGATGAAAGCAGTCATTAGTACGATGAAAAATTAATACTTCAGACACTACTCGAAATAAAATGACACATTAACAAGACTAATAAAGAAAGAGTGACACAAATGAATCGTCGAACTTCCTAATGTAAGTTGAAAAAGTGAAACACCTAACGTTCTTCTCTTTCACCCCATAAAAACACGACAAAGACACATGTCCCCCCTTATTATCTTCAATTAAGAGACTCTGATAATGTTCCGTGACATACGTTCGACAAGGCCAGCGTCGCGGAAGCCGTTTTCGCTTGAAAATCTATTAGTAGGACAGATCACGTTAGACTGGATACCTTACAGAGTCAAAGTTTATTTGCTACCAGCAAGCGAATTTAAACTTTATGTAGATGGGTTAAGTGTGTAGTAGTGTGTATCTGTAAGTTGGTGAGTGGTAGCCTCGTGAGTGATGTGTGTACAGCGGTGAGTGATAGCTGCCCGTGCGAAGTGATTAGTGAGGTGACTCTCGGATCGGAGGAATTGATAATTTCGAGATAAAGAGAGAACATAAGATAACATGATGTTTTTCTTCGAATTTAGAACTGGGGTTCTCACCGTACATAGCAGCAAAATAAAACTAGCTCGTAGTTTTGTCTTCCTGTGGTGAGTAAAGTAAGGAAAAGGAGGACTTGTCTCCTATGCTGGCAAAATGACGCTTCCTTTTGGTACAGGGTATGCAGCGCGTGTGTAGTGCCCAAAGTGCTACGAGCATCTATAGGCTACGGTAATCACTTACCATAAGACGGACTTTACTTGTTTACCATCCTTGTTGTAAAACAATAAAAAAATAACATCAGACCAATAACTAAGTGTAGGTGATTAGCTTATTTAACTTACACAACTTTTCTTCACAACTACTTATAGAAAATTCTACTAAGCAATACATAAAATAAAACAATGCCACCATAGCAAACAGAAAAGATTTACAGATTTGCTCATGACCTGTCCGATTGAATTTGTCACTGCCGCGGAGAAACGTCAGGTTGACATTACCGTGACAATTTGTCACGTCAGGTATGCGCTGTCAAATCACATGTCAAGTGACTGATCAATCGCGATTTCTTATACACGCCCTGTCAAATTCGATTTACAATAAAAGTGGGTTTCTCCTCGTTATCGCCTATTCCCGTTAATACAGCGTGACGTGATCAGAAGTCCATTTTGGAGCGTGTTGAATAACTTACTAGATTACAATGCTCGTAATGACTGTTGCATGCAAATTAATTGATAAAAAAAATATTTCACATAGTATCCCACTTGGCCAAAGCGATATCCGGCTGGTCAATAGTCTGGCCTGCCCTGGTTTTGACTTTCGCATTTCCTCCTGCTCCCAGAAACCGGTCTCTGCAAATTGGTGCGTCAAAAACCATCTTGAGGTTTGACGGTCGGCGCGTGTTGCGCTTTCAGTTGGCGCTACAGAAGACCAGCGCTGTGACCCTCCAGGCTGCAGCAAACGCTGAGTAGTGACCATTTGGTTATTTAGTGCTTTTGTTTTGTTTTTAAAGTTCCCGCTGTTTGGTTTTAATTTTTGTATTTTATAACCAATAAACGTTTTTCATTTAACAGACAGATAGGGCTACTTTCGCATCTTCAATATTATTATGGGCTTACATAATTAATTCACCTTTGGACCACATCTGAGACAAGACCAACCTAAATAAACCTATAAACTACTACGACATCGAGAATCCTGTACATAGCATGACGTATAAACTTTAGGCTTCTCGAACATGTCTGCAGTTAAGTAAACAATTAACTAATTACTAAAACAAAGACCGACTTGAAAGCAGATTAACAAAGAGAATCAGAGCATTTATTCGTAGCATACGAAGCAGTAAAAAGACAAGTTAACCTCACGTACAGATACACGGGCGTATTTCTCGTTTCACCAAGAAAAAAACAGGGAACGGAGACAAAAGGAATTAATGTAGGCTAGAAGCTTCTTTGGGTACAGGCAGACAGGTAGAATAAGACTTGTGACTTGGGGTGTATAAGACTACAATAGATGTTGTATATACATACGATTTTGGATGATTATTTTTTGTGCCTGGGCCTTATCAGTCTTGACCAGCCTGAAAGTGTCTATTGTGACTTGCCTACAATAGTTTAGTGTGGAGGCTTTATTTGGGCAGTTTCCATAAATTTTAGGATTTTCCCAACCTCAGGGCAGCAATTCTCATACATTCGAAACAGTCTCGAATTCGAACTTTAATTGAGTACTAATCAAGTTGAGCAATTTTGAAAATGTCGAATTCGACTTCTCTCGAAGGAAAGCCCCTCGGATTGCCTCGACTGGTTGAACTGTTGAAGGCGGTTGAGACGTAGCTTTTGAATTCTAACCATAAATGTCAAATGGCGGCAGTACACTATGTAAAGAATTTTATTCATTGGTTTATTGTTTGCCTGTAGGTTTTTGTTTTAATTTACATATTTATTTAACGTGGTATTTAATTAACTTTAATATTCAATGACGAAATGGTACTGGATTTAATGCAAAGATGCAAGTATCAAGCGGTGAATTAAAAAAAAACTAATACTTAACGTATGTTTATCGGAAATATTGATTAATTTTATTGATCCATTAAAGTAAAAAAAGTAGGTCTCATATAGATTTAAAGACAAAGATGAGTTAATAGTAGTTTGGTTAACCTTTTACATATAGGTTTATACAGGGTGGTGCCGTCAATACGAAAATAAATTAAAACATGGGCTATATTAGTTCATAGAAATGGTTTGCTACTTTCAAAAACACCTTATTCAGGACTATTCTATGAAATAATTCAGCCAATGTTATATTATTTCATACAAATGTCATGAATTAATCCACTGAATAAGATGTTTTTAAAAGTGGCAAACCATTTCTATGAACTAAATATAGCCCATGTTTTTATTTATTGTCGTATTATAATAACGATTCCAAGAATCATGTACAAAATAAGAATCCTTTAAAATTTTAAGTAACCCTTAACGTCATTAATTAGTCATCTATCTAACACTATTCTTAGAGGCCGGAGCACTCAACATCTGCCTATATCTGCTGTCAGTTTCTGAAGAATTGATCGTCCAGCAGACTATTTAATGGTGCAGGATCAGCTCAAGGTTAGCATGTCTTGGAAATACCACCGAAGTAATAGTAAACCAAATTTAAAATTGATTGGATCTGTTAAAGTTAGTAAGACCCTTTGGTCAAGTAGAAAATGAGCTGATAGTCATCAAACGCCTGAGCTGATCTTCGTAAATTATAGCTAAGAACCATCTTGGTCACTTCAGCTTTAAAAAAACAAATTAAAATCGGTTCACTCGTTTAGGAGGACCACACATACACAGCCACTTATACAGACAGGTAAAACTTATACCACCCCTCTTTTTGCGTCGCGGGTTGGAAACAGAAATACTAAAAGAACATCCTCGATAACTCAATGGTTAGAGCAGCCACCCGGAATGTGAATGTGTGGGCGTGGGTTCAATACCCACCCCTGGGTTTCTTCTAGTTTTGTTATTTTTCTAATTATCTTAACGGTTCGGTTAAAGGTTAAGCATTTATTTAAATTACTTATTACTTTAGTTGCTGCTATTGCTTATAACAATATCCATCGTAAATCTACGATCATATTTTAACATACGAATTTATTTACCACAATATAATAATCCTCTATAACACGGTGGGCATTCCTCAACCAATACCCTCTACCCCGAAGCCACTAATGTATCAGCAAACAAATTCACTTCTTAATATAGCGAGGACTTTTTTGAGCTCTTGGACCTGACGCCGGCAGACTTCCTCTGGCTGTGGACATGCTTATTCAATAATAGGGAGATGGACGATTTACGGTGAATTGATAGAATTCGTGTAACATAGCTCACAACCATATAGGAAAGAATATTAAAAATATAAAATGGAAAATTTTAAGTAACCCCCGGCCTCATTAATAATAACAATAAAAATAGAAGTAAACATAATAAAGATAATATTAGTGAAGACTTAAAATTAAAGATTAATTCACACTTGGTATCAACCCGTGTGAACTAATAAAAATACCAGGTTATAAATCTGAGAAATATGTGAACACAAAATAATAATAATAATAATAATTTATTCATTCGAGTTTGTGTACAACTCATTTTGTTAGTAACAATATTGCTTAAAATCTATGTTAGTAATAATTACAATTGTACTTTAGATGTATTTATGTCTGTGCTCTGCCACTTGATATGGCACAGCAACAATTGACATAGCAACAGTCAAGTCTACTTGCAATCATGTTCAGGGGCCTTACCACCATCTGTTTAAAAGCGATTCATATTTCACTCGGTTCAGTATTGGTTCCTAAGCTGCATCGCTGTCATAGTCGTAGATAGCGTCGTAGTACGAATTTAACGATTCTACTCAGTTTAGGTCCTAAACTGGATCGCGATAAAAGATGGTGGTACGGGTGCAGGACGCTGTTAGGGCTGCTACGTACCCTGCGCACTAATGAAGCACATCGTTTGCGCATAGTCGCATAGTATAGTAAGTAGTAAGACCTGCCCCTGTAGCATAGCAAACTCCCAGAGTGGAGTGGACAAAAGTTTGTCTCTTGTACAAGAGAAAGAAAGGGATGAAACACATTTTGTCTCCTAATAAATGGTCATAAATTATAAGCAGTGGAGTGACATTTTGTGCACGGCCGTGCTAGGCCCGCTGTTTGAATGATCTTATCGATAAATCGATTGTTACTACTAAGCAAGCTTTTATTAAACGCCCAACCGTTTTCGGCGTGTGCAATTTCCGAGCGAAATAAGCGAATTAAAATCAGCTCAAAGTGAGCGCTCGCAAAGAAACGTTGCTTGCACATACGCTGCTCTTTATTTTTAGCTTATTTACGTGGGGCTGAGTGACGGGCAGCCTTTGAGACGGTTGAGGTTGCTTTGTAGGGCTTATCATAAAAAATACACGCCGTTACAGGGTTATCGGACTCGCAAAGGAATGTGTTACGGGCAGTTTAAAAGTAGCTGTTGTTGTCATGGGAAAATATTTGTTTGTTTATTATTTTTAAGAGACTGGAGTAACAATTCGGCATGTAGGTATAATATGAAACTGTTCACCATACTAACCACACCTAAGCATTATTTGGTTTAATCCCATTTTACCTACCTGCACTGGGCCAGCGGCGTGATAGTGTTATGGCCCAAACTCATGTGTTTCTCCCCCAAGGCTAAACAAAAAAACTACGTAGGCATCTTAAAATATGATTTGGGCATGTGTTTCCACGATTAGATAATTGCCAAAGTTCATCATTTTAGAAGCCTACTTAGTATTATTAACTTCATGTTTACTTTCAACACTGCAACTGTTGAAAATCTGATTAAATAGAAAAGACGGCAGTGCCTAAGCCGTTGACTAATAGAGCGATTTCCATTTTACCTCGTTTCTGTCAAATAGGTACCTACATTTCTCATCAATGAATCACCTAATCAAATCTGGGAACAGACGCTGGAAAACTCGATCACATCTGCCGTCTCTTTCCAAAGTACCTAATTCCTTAAAGCAGTTACACGATTATCGAACGAGCCAACAAATGTACACTGGCCGACAAAAATCGCTCGATTTTTAATTAGGAGCGGGGTTCGGCGCGTGACCCGAATGGCGCGATCGTTCATTGCATAAGCGATGTCCGAGACGGAAATAAAGTTACGGCAGTTCGATTCGGCTTCACAATTAGCGGACCTCTTAATGAGTTGCTTCTCATGTCTGCTTGCTGAAAACTTCGATTTATATTAAATTTGGCGGGATCTGTCACTGATTCAATATGTTTATTCTTAGCTTTTTAACTGGGAAAATTCTAATAGGACAATGGATCGTCATTGTAGATAGATATCACCGCCTTTTGTGCTTTCAGCCGCAAAACAGTTCGCGGCGTTTCCCGTTTGAAGGGAAAGGTAGCCAGCGTAATTAGCTGCGCAAGGAAGGCATTTCATCCTTAATACGCACCTGCAGTACCAATTGTCTTTTTCTCTCTCTATCTCAAATTATTAACCAGGCTCTACCTAATAGGTATCAGTTAGTACATTAACCTCACTCATAACAACGAAATAAATGTCCTTATTAAGAAAAACATCTCAAAGAGCCTCAGAGAAAAGGATTTTCCTTATAAGACAGCAAAGTTCTTTTTAAGCCACGTATATCTTGAAGCGACACACAATTATCTAATTGATTCCGTCATCGTATCGTGTCGTCTGCTAACAAGACCTCATTCTTTGTTCGTCTACTTCATAATTTAATTAAGCCGGACTCGCTTTCACGTTTTAGATTATAGAAGTTTAATAGCTATGTCCAATGTCTTTTGTTTTTATTTTGCCGAAGAGGTCTGTTCGCTTTTGTAAAAAAATTGTTCGTGACTGTCCTCCGATTTGGTTTGTAATACCTACCTACATTTGCACGTATTATGGTAGAAGCTGATGGTAAGCCGTTCCTGTAACCTATCTTTTATAAGGTAGAGTATCTTAGAGGTCACAGGGTCCTCAGTGACCTCTTTATTTTTCTTGGAAATAATATAAGAATACAGAAGACGAACACTGAGTTTTCCGCATACAATTTTAAAAATGCCAATGTCTAGATAAATAAGAAATACCCCCGTTCTAAGGTACGCCCGGTTGTACGTAATTCTTTACGACCCTCCCCTCTCTGCCCCCCATCCGAAGCTCATGCTTACAAACTGTCGCATTACCGCCAACCGCTGCACAACAATGCAACTTTTGACGTTCCAGACTAGACTCTATCACCCGGTGATACGACTCAAACAACTGTCAAAGGAACGCTTGTCAAAGATGAAACTGTGTAGAGGGTGAAACGCGATTTGCGACCTTGCAACAGACGAGTTTAAGAGAAGTTTTAAAAGAATCAGAGTTTAAAACGTAGCAGTTTTAAGTTGATGATTTAGTGAAAATGAAAACGTCTAATATGCTTTTAAATAATCCTAAACGGGTGTTGTTATTGACTTTTGTTTTTGAAATAAATCACATTTTATAGAAATATTATCCACCTTACTTAACATTAACTCGTTTCTTTGTAGTACTTCCAAATTTTGGAATTCTTTGTCAGCACATGTGTTTCCTCCTTCCTGTAACATGGGTTTTTTTAAAAGAAGCGTAAAAAAACACCCTATAGGCCGGCAATGTGGAGCCAGCCAGGACAGTGTATTTATGTTGCACTAGTTATTGTGTCTTAGCATATGGACACTTTTCTCACCGCATTATATCAGTTGGTGTTGAGTCATTTACCGTGCTTTGTATAAAAAAAAATGTTTTCTTAAATAGTAGCAGTTCGTAAGTCTGTCGCTTACACTCGATCAGAATATAATCGTTTACCGAAACCACTAAGTATTTCTAGATCTTTCCATAAAACTGAATCGAAGCAATAGTAAGAAATAGTCATATTAAACAAGACAATGCACTACCACAACAGTGCAGTCATTCTGCACGCGTTAGGAGGTGAACGCCCAATCGACTTGAGTGAAAACTGCCATAAACGACGCAGAATGGCCCTGCCCGGCATAGAGTAGGGCGTGTATACGGAGCCAGATAGTCTGACAGACAATGCACGTTTATTACTATTGAATCGTTAAAGTAAAGGATTGAGATGCAATACAGGTGTGCTTTTCACTTTAAAGCAAAAAGACCTGAAAATAATGTAACGACCTCTTCATTGTATTAATAGCGACAATAAAAATACATTTTATCGAGCACCTTAAAAGTTAATTGAAGTAAGACAGAACCTCGACAATTTAACGTCCATTCCATTAGTTATCCGTCGGAACATCTAGAACAACAATCAACAAAATCCAATCACAATTCCGACGAAACGGGAAACAGGCATCAAAATTTAAAATCGCTCTCAAAGTAAAGGAGACACTACAATTCCGCCATTAGACGTAACTTATTATAGACAATTTCCTAGTTTCGAGCGCGACCAATCGGGCTGAGTGAGAACTGCTATAAAAGATACGGTTAATAGCGAGCGAGTTACGGAACGGAACGGAATTACTGCGCTGGGGAATTGAGTCGACGATCCTTGGTTTTGCTGGGTCTATCCTGGCCGTTATAAAATGTGCCCCAATTTTCAATAAATTTTCACCAGTTTGAATAGAATCAGCAGATAAATCAAGTCCAGCATGCTTCACAGGTTTCTTTTCTGAAAATTATTTCGGCAGGAGTCCCTCACAGATTGAGATTACCACTATTGATAATATTACTTATACATTACCATTAAGTACCTACTTGTAAAGGCTTGATAAATACTTTTAAATTGAAAAAATACGCGTAGCAAGTAAGCCTTCATGTAATTCCAATTTTGGAACGAATATAACAGTTCAGTGATGAAAAATTGTTACAAAACAAACATAAAACTAGAATTTAAGTTTCGAATCAGGATTATGATTTCAATTCATCTACTTATTCACCACCCACTTCTCCCAAAGAAAAAATAAAGTAGGCAGAATTCAAACGGTTGTCTGTAATGCGTACTCTATGCCGCTTTAGGGGTTCTGTTGCTGATTATTTGGAGCGAGTAGGTGTTTTAGTATTCTAAGGTCAATGGTCTGTAAATGTAAACAAAACGTTTGCAAATGTACGACAAGAATTCTATTTGTGTAGACAATTTAATCAAATAAAAAAGGTTCTAGTCTTATCTTAACAATATCTACTCATTACTCAATAATACGAACGTTCGTGTCTTAACTGCAAACATGTGCTTACGATAGTCATAGGCAACAGTCAAACTGAAACTATTAAAAAAAATACAAGGATTTTTAGGGAAATATAATTCATCTAGTGGCAACATTATTGTATCTTTGTTTGCGATTAAATACTAGGCGTTGTAATGCTAAGAGTTCTGTTGTTTCCAAATATCGGATAAACCTAACATTACGAAGTATCTCGGATCAGCAGCAAACATGCAGACAGAAATAACCTATTAAGATATCAATCAACTGCGCGGGCTCGATACAGCCAGCTATAAAATTAGCATCCAAATAGTGGCAACACTTGCCTTTTGGCGGCCATGTTGATTTTTAATCTGTACGCCGTGAATATATTGCCTTTTACGACCTTTTCGTTGCGCTAATGTCACTGAGGAAATGTAGGTTCGAATCTAGTTTAAACTTGGAACTTCTCAACAAACTACAGACGAGGGATAGTAAAAAACAATACCTACATATATCTACGCAATCATGTATAACAATCAGCTATAAAGAGACAATAAATTAACCGAGTCGATAACGCTGACGGTCAGTCATCCAGCTTGGACCAAGGATATGTTTCACAAAACAACAATTATTTTTTGGGCTTCACTAAAAACCGACTTTAAAACTCAAACAGATTTTTTTTTGTGTTTTTTTTTTCAGTTATTACTGCTCTGTTTCCAAATACAACTAATACCACAAACTAATTAAAGCTTTTTTAAAACAAATAAGAATTACAATAAAAACACAAAGGTATGTTACCGATCGACATTTCCATTTTGGGATCAAATTTTATTATCCCGGTTTCTGGCATTCAACGGCTACTGTTAATGTTAACACGTTTTTATTTGGAGGCCAATTTAAATTTTAATATGGTGTTTATAATAAGCTAATGAGGCATTCGTAACGCTATAACAGTTTACAGTTACCCAGGACTTTATCTAAGCAAACTAAAGTAAACTCAATCATATTGCATTTGAGGCTAGTTTTGTATGATAGCGTGACAAAAAAGTGTGACATAAATTAGAATGTATCGTACTATTCTTTATTTTAATTAAATATGAAAGAAGCACACATTGTAACAGAAGAGTACGAATGGACGAATCTTTTAAGATGTCTCATTCACGGAATCCATCATGGGTCTACATCAGGAAACCCAAAAGTTAATCATGACTTAATCATTCGTCCGTTGCCACACACATTATTAGAATATATAGTGTGATATCCGTTATGTGGGTATTTCACAGATTACGAAAGGTTGCATTAGCATGTACCCTAAATACGTCGTAGTTGAATTATCCACTCGATTTTCGGAAATTCACTTTACAGAAGACGCGGCAAAACCCACCACTCTGTAGTGTGGTGTGGTGTAGTGTGGCGTTGTTATGGTGGGTAAAGTCGCCGGAGATCACTTAGAAAAGTTTTTTTCAGAGCAGGGGGACTGGTCTCATATGCTGTTCTGATTTCTCTTCCTCTTGATATTTGCATGTTATGTAGTAGGCGTTAGTTTATACACTCGATGTTACTACGACTACGGTAGCCACTTAGTATAGGTCGTATGATTTAAACCATTTTTTTAAGTTTTTATTCATACTTTTATCAATTATAAATTACATTATTAAGTCCTGGGTGGCTCAGTTGGTTAGAAGTCTACTTTATAAAAGGTGTAACAAAAAGGTTTAGTCTTATTTTAAGGGCTTTTACTCATTAATTCAAACTAATTTTACTATGAGAACAACTACGAGGTGAGGAAAAAGAATTCAGCTTTTCCATAAGTTGGGTCGAGTAGGTATTGAACCTTACTATGGAACCGCTGATTTCTTTTTCTAGATTTCGTAGGTTGTTCTCATAGTAAAAGTTGTTTGTATTGATGGGCAATAAATAAGCCTTTAAAATATGACTACCCCTTTTTGTAACATCTTGTATACTTAACATTTTGTGGATTTTCAACGTTTGTAAGCTTTGTGTTTCCACATATACAGACGTCAGCACATAATGTAACAGTTACACTACGATATCCGCCTCTATTACGAATGGAGTAAGGGCGATATCAGGTCAAAATGCTACACTTGATGTGCTGTTGACTGTATCAAATTGAAACGTAAAAATGCGTTGTTGCATAATCGATAACGATTTTTATATAATAATAAAGTCATAACCATAGGCAAACGACAAACGATTAGAATATGAATTCCAGATCTAACTAAGTGTTTTCCATTATTATTACAACCGACTTCTTCTGCTTAGTGATAACTTTAATGTTAATTTATTATTTTGATTATTTTGTTACAAACAAAATTAATATCAGTCAGTAAATTATTAAACCTACGTTTACCGTAAACTGTAATATTAAAGACTGCGTTAATCAAAGGCATATAAAGTTGTACACGTAATAAAATTTATTGGTCATAAGTATCTTAATTTATAACGCTCGGGCGTGGTACCGTTTTGTTTTGAAAGAGATAGATAATATTTATTATGATAACGCATCGGTTACCAAATGAATGGTAATTAAATCGGAATGAACCATTTGATTTGGACAATATTGATCATGTACAGTCACGATTAACATCTCAATTTTAGGGTTCCCTTGATATAACAGATGGTAGAAAAGAGTTTGTTACCGGAATCGTCTCGATTTCTCGATATTTCAACTTTTGGTGTGAATTCAGACATGGCGGACAGATATTATGACTTTGTAAATTATTTTTCTTATTTTTCCCAGTATATCTTTAAAAAAATATCATAATGTTCAAAAAAACAAAAAATATGTTAAATCTAAGCTTATTAACAACTATCACATATGTTGTTTGGCAGTTGTTATTATTTAATCAACATTAAACCAATAAAGATAGACACATAGTATATTTTTTTATACCACGAAAGTTGCAATCAAGCATACCTAGTGATGGCGGCTACCGTAGCCAATGCTACACCAGACGCGTCACTCGCATGTCACTGACATTAAATTTAACAGATAATGGGAAATTGTAAATCTTCTTCGACTTTAAAAATACTTGACTCTTACAATTAGATAACCAAGAGAAAAAATTACATAAAGTTGGACATGAAATTAATTACTTAATAGCATTCGATATTTTTTTTATATTACAATAAAAAATACGGAACCACAAACCGACAACACAATATCAATCCATCGATACCAGGACTCACATCCCATAAATCGTGTCAGACAAGCCCAATACATTAAAGAAATGATATTTTCGTAATTTAAAACGCCATCGGAAAACAGTAAATCAGCTTGTTAACGGCGGTGGGCGGAAGGCGTCTAGTTTTACTTAACCGTAGCAGTTAACGAACATGGGATAAAAGTCTAAAGCAATTGCTCACAAAAAAACTGTTTCAGCTAATATTAAAACTTTAATTCAATGATTCTTTGATTGGAAAGGTTTGCGACCTCTGTGATTTGAATTTACTTTTCTTTTTGTCGAATTTCGTAGATGTGGAGTTTTCCTATGTCGTTATTTTGATGGATATAAGACTGACGTAATTCATTATTTAACCGCAAATAAGGAAAGTACTGGAAAATCTAAACAATTATTACTAGAACCGAATGGATATCTTTTCGAAAACAGAGATTTGAATCGAGCAAGAAATCAAATTATGAATACATATTTCAAAACATAGAGTCGCGGTGAAATGGAAAATGGTTAATTCTTCTTTTAATCTCAAATCAACTAACAGACTTCTGTCTCTGACTTTTTGGGTATACCTATTACTGGGAACTAGAATTCACGAAAAATAATTACGACATTATAATGTTAAAACTTGTGTATTCAGGGAAGTTTATAAAATACAAGGCCTTAATGATCTAACAGTCGACTTATGAATTTTAAATTGAAGCTATCATTTCCAAAATCCATATTTTCTAATTGGAAATTTTGTATTAAAGACTTAAGCCACATATTTCTTATAGGAACGTCTAAAACTTCTTCAAAAGTCAGAGGGCTACTTTTGTTCAAATATTTTCTTCTCTCGTCAAAACGAAGAGAGCTGAAAGTGTTATTTCCATTGAAAAATGTCACTATAATCTAGTGACACTGTCCGTCCGTCTGTCTGATGCTATCGGGCGTAGCGTTGCTGGCGCTAGATCGCAGATTATCAAAGATACAGTTCAAATACTAGAAAATTTTGTACATTGACGGGAGTTGTTGGAAAAATTGTAAAATTGTTGGAGGCCATAACTTCAATGTTCTTTTTTCAATATCAACTTAGGGTAAAACGTATTTTCACCAATAAAGATCAGTCAACCGCTAATCAATCGGTACAGTCCGAAATCAGCTCTTGTGACTATACACAAGGTCTGTCGAAAGTCACAAATATAAAGCTTGATGTGCTGTCGATGTCAATATATCTCAGGATTGAAAAAAACCATGATGTTATAAAATATCATGATATAACTCTTGATTGTAATCATTTATGCTTTGCAAATTATGATTTAGGACGTGTAGAATTTGAATGCATTTCATTTACTGTATCTAAGAAAAAACGCTGTGTTCTGAGGTTTTATTTCTAATCTTCCCAGCTTATTATTGCAGATAAAAATCAACTACCGGGCGTCCGTCTGTCAGCGAGCTATCTCGATGTAAATGTGTCTTGATTTCATCAGATTAGAGTTGTTATTCGTAAGAACTTAACACGAGAGACACTTTCGAGAATAAGAGAAACCTTTATTCTGATCAGCAATTGAACAGGTTATATGTCCATAACATGTTTTTTAATCTGATAAAATCAATAAATTACAATACGAATATAAAGTCTAATAAAATTCATCCCCATTAATGTAATCGAAAAACAAATTCGATTTTTGGCACAATTAATATACGAGGAGCTCGGTGGCGTAGTGGTTTGAGCGCTCTGGTTTCGATCACGAAAACAAAGCAACTTTCGCCATGGTTGGTCCCTGGATGGGTCAATCAAATTTATAATCTTGAGCTCCTCCGTGCTTCGGAAGGCACGTTAAGCCGTTGGTCCCGGTTGTTACTGCAACCGCTTTAACCCACCAACCCGCATTGGGCAAGCATGGTGGTGTTATAGCCCAAACTCCTCATGTGTTTCTGCCATGTAGGAAGGCCAGCAGTGGGACGTATATAGGCTGGTGATGATGATGATGATGATGATATTTGGCTGGTATTAATAAATGATACAATCATATCATCGCTTTGCCGTACTTCCTAAACTTAAAATTCTTTACCACTACATGTGTTCCCTACTACCTATAAGATGAGATCCAACAAAAGAGACATGAATTGACTGTAAGGACCAGTAAGGTGGTGGTGGCTAACGAAGAGTTTTTATATTACATTAGTATATGAACTCTTCTTATCTCTTCTCGTGAGGTATCGTTTAGTCATTTGATTTGTACAGATTGTTATATGGGCGAAATTAATAAATAGAAACACAAAATAATACAACCATTATAGTCAGGTCTGTCAATCAAGTGACGTTCTTTATTTTTCCATCAAGCTTGTCAACACTGAAAAGTTCTAATACAACATCTTCCTTCTTAACAAAACAAAAAAAAACAATTGTTTTAACAATAAAACAAACAAAACTAGCTAGTAGGGTATCCAAAGCGATCAGGTGGACGACTCACAAGACCTGATGAAGTCACCAAGAACCCTTGAGAATTCCTGTTCGTTGGTCTACCCGTTAACTCTACTTGTGAAGAATCATTTACTTTAGAAGGAGTGTGTAAATCATTATCATGTATATAAAACGGAACAAAAGCTAACAGCTTGATATATATTCTGTTCCGAACAAAGCATACTCCATTAGAATCAATTTTATATGTTCGTCTATCTATTTGGGACAGTACTGCACCTCTTCTCCACTGCTTGCCAACTTTGAATATTACTTTTTCACCCATCACTAGTTGCCTTAAGTCTTTCTTATTTCTATCAAAATAAACCTTGCTTCTATCTTGCCTCATTTTTAAACTACATTTTAAATTTTGAAAAATTCTAGGCTTTAAGCTCTCTGAACACAATGGCAGAATACCTCTTAGCTTTCTATTGTAAAAAACTTGAGCAGGAGAAGGAATTTCATGAGAAATGGGAGTATTCCTAAATTCTAACATAACCAGATACGGGTCTTTCCCTTCATGCATCGCTTTCCTAAGCAAATTCTTAATAGTTTGAATTGTCCTTTCCACCATACCGTTGGATTGAGGATACTCAGGGCTGGAAAATTCATGCTTGATATTCCACTCTCTACAGAAACATGCAAACTTTTCGCTGGCAAACTGAGGCCCCCCATCGCTTATGAAAATCTCCGGAATACCACTGCGACTAAAAAATCGTTTCAATACATTGATCACAGCTTCGCTGGTTGTACTAGACAGCAATGAAAGCTCCGGAAATTTAGAAAAATAATCAACAATCATTAAATATGTTTTCCCGTTCAGCTCAAATAAATCAGCTGCAACCTTTTGCCAAGTATAATTCGGAACCTCGTGTGGTATCAATGTCTCCCGCCGATTACTATTACTGTACAGCCTGCAGGTTTCACAAGAAGAAACTAAATTATAAATGTCATTTTGCATGCCAGGCCAGTAAATACAATCTCGAGCCCTCAACAATGTTTTTGTAATACCTAAGTGCGGGAAGTGTAAACGATGTAGCATCTCCCGCCTTAACTTAACCGGAATTATAACACTGCTTCCTTTAAATAAAATATTAGATTTCAAAGTCAAATCATTTCTAATAGACCAGTATTTCCTAACTGGTTCTGGCAATAAGTTCTTGTGAGATGGCCAACCATCAGCTATATACCTTTTAACAACAATCAACTCCTCGTCTAGAGTAGTAAGTTCTTTAATATTGTTTAACTGTGACTGCGATGCATTAATATTAGTAACAACGAACATCATCTGAGCTTCGATTTCCTCACTGTCCAAGTCAATTTCTACAGAATCACTGCTATCAAATGATCTAGATAAAGTGTCAGCTAAGTATAATTCTCTGCCACGCTTGTAAACTAACTCAAAATTATATTTCTGCAACTTAAGCAACATTCGCTGAATGCGTGCGGTGAAAAAGTTTAATGGTTTTTTAACAATAGAAATCAACGGAGCATGGTCAGTTTCGATGGTTACTTTTCTACCAAATATAAATTGATTGAACTTTTCGCAGCAAAACAAAATTGCAAGAAGCTCCTTTTCTATCTGAGCATATCTTTTCTGACAGTCATTTAAAGCTTTAGAAGCATACGCGACAGGAAGGTTATTCTGTAAAAGAACCGCGCCAAGACCATCCCTCGAAGCATCCACAGAAAGTGTAACAGGAAGAACTTCATTAAAAAACTGAAGAACCGGTTCTGAAGATAGTTTTATCTTTAAGTCTTGGAAAACCTTCTCATGAACGTCTAACCAAGAAAATTCGACGTCTTTTCTCAAAAGATTTCTTAAAGGAGAACTTAAATCAGAAAAATTGGGAATGAACTTTGAAACATAATTGACCATGCCCAAAAACCGTTCTAACTCCTTCCTATCTTGGGGGCTTCTCATCGCAATAATTGACTTAATCTTCCCCTCGTCCAATTTTGAACCCTCTTTGCTTATTATATGACCTAAATATTTAACTCTTTCCAAATTGAATTTACACTTATCTTTATTTAATTTAACGTTTTCATTTCTTAATCGCTCTAAAACTAACCTCAAATTTCGATCATGTTCAGCCTGGTCTTTTCCCCAAATTAAAATGTCATCGATAAAAACTTCAGTTCCTTCCAAATTCTCTAAAATTTCACGCATTCTCTGCTAAAATACTTCAGACGCACTACATAGTCCAAAAGGCATTCTTAAAAACTTATACCTACCAAAAGGCGTATTAAAACAGCATAAATCAGAACTAGCTTCTGATAGTTTAATATTCCAGAACCCATTTTTTACGTCAAGTGTGCTAAATACAGCTGCGCCTGATAATTTACTAGTTATTTCATCAAAAGTTGGCAAGCTAAAATGCTGCCTCATGATTACCCGGTTTAGATCTTTCGGGTCTATGCATAACCTCAGATCCCCATTTGGCTTATAAACAATAACCAAGGAGTTTACCCATTCCGTTGGGTGTGTCACCCGCGTGATAACATTTTGTTGTTCCATTTCGCTAAGTTTCTTCCTTAAGCGAGGCTGTACAGCTAATGGTACTTTTCTAGAGGCGTGGATGACCGGTACAGAGTTTTCTTTAATTTTAATATCATACTCCCCTTTAATACTACCTAACCCTTCAAAAATATCTCTAAATTCATCACAAAAGTCTACTTTTTTTGCTATTTCACGAAGAGGCGTTACAAGTTGCATATCAACAGCTGACTTTAATCCAAGTATATCAGTATAGCACCCAGAGACAACATAAAAGCTAAGATTAAATATTATGTCATTGTACTTACATGAGAGAAGGCAACTACCTAAGCATGGAATACACTCGCCCGTGTAAGTAGAAAGCTTAGTCTTAACTGGCAACAAGTTGTTTTTGTCCAAACCTAGTGACAATAACGTATTTTCAGATAGTATATTAGCTTGCGCTCCAGTGTCTACTTTAACCTGCAACGGAAAGTTATCAACGCCTAAACTTATGGACCAGTCACGAATGTTATTCACAGAATTGACAAAAGCTGCACCTAAGAAAAGTGTGTCAATTCCATTAATTTCTTCCCTATTCTCCTGCACTTCTCTTATGCTTCTGCACTTCACAGAAAAATGATTTAGTTTCCCACACCTCAAACATGTTTTTCCGTATGCCGGACATTTATACTTCTGATGTGAGTAACCACAATTCTTACAAATAAGTTGTGTGCGGTTATAAAACTGTGTCGACATAGAGTGACGTCTTGTGTCTGGACGTGTCATATTTGAAGAGGTCGATGGAATGATATTCTTCTCGTTCCTATCGCCAACGAAAGTACTAGGTCTCTGTTGGTTAATTTTGTCAACTTGAGATGACAACTCTTGAGTGACTGTGGTAAAGGCCGAAACCGACGATGATATAGCCTCCACTTGCTGCTTTGTTTGCTGAGAAGTGCAACATACTTGAAGTGCCATTGCTAATGTTAACTTCCTAGTGCGAAGAAGGCGATCTTTGACGGTCACGTCTAAAATACCGCAAACGAGCCTGTCTTTAATTAAGCTTTCAGTCAAAGACCCGAATTCACAAGATGCACTTAAGTCACGAAGCTCCATTACGTAATCTTCATACGTCTCACCTTCTTTTTGATTGCGAGTGAAGAACAAAAACCGCTCGTACGTCAAATTTTTTTCAGGGCAGAAATGCTCATCAAGCTTTTGTACAACTTTGGTAAAATCGTTCTTGTCGCCATCATTCTCAAAAATCAATGTGTTATAAAGCTTCAACGCGCGATATTTCCAGAGGCCAGCAAACATATTTCAAATTTTTGCTTGAAAAACACCCAATTATCTGCCAAACTACCTTCCCAGGAAAGATATGAGGGAAGGGCAATATGTGGCAGCTGAGCTATCTTACCGCTCCCTTCGGCTGGTCGCGAGGAATGAGCCATTCCGACAAATCACTATATTATACTTCGCGAGTACTGATATTACAAAATTTTACTTTGCATTATACATAACATTTAAATATGCAACCAAACTACCACTTTACCGACTGCGCCATGTTATATGGGCGAAATTAATAAATAGAAACACAAAATAATACAACCATTATAGTCAGGTCTGTCAATCAAGTGACGTTCTTTATTTTTCCATCAAGCTTGTCAACACTGAAAAGTTCTAATACAACACAGATGACAGCACATTAAATGTAACAGTGGTAGGTACTGCGAAAGCTGCCTTTATACCGGAATAAGGGTGGTCTCAATTTATTTTATTTATTAGAAAACTCAACAGCGTTTTTTAACAATCATGCTTAATACAACTTATACATAACTCTTAGCCAATTACAGAGTTTCACAACATACATAAATAACACTTACGAAGCAAAGTAGTTTCTAAGCAAGTCTACATTGTACGCGTAAAGAACTAAAAGATCCTGGGCTTGGTATGGTTTGGCAGAAAAAAATATTAATGTAATTTTATGCTAGTTAATAAGGTCAAACTATTACGCTTGATATGCTGTCGACTGTTCAAACGAAAACTATTCTATCCCGAAAGAAAATATGACAAATGAAAATTACACAAACGGTACGAAACCGAACATATCTACGAGTAAATCAATTCACACTAGTCTCACAAAAAAACTAATACACCAGAATTAAAATGTTTATCGACACTGTCTGGGCTCAACAATAAGGAATTTCCATCTGTCCGTTGTCGTGGTCCAACATAATTCAAGGGCCACTAAACACAAATCACCAGGTTTTTCGTCTAGAACACGCACAAGGACAGCCATTGACAACCTTTGGCAATGTGTAGATAATAATAAAAAAACTACACATCTGTCACGAAATAATACTTGTGTTACGAGTATAAAACCTGTAAGATTTCTAAAAAACTAATAAAAAAAACTGTTTAAAGCTTATAAGATGTCTATAAATCTATAAATAAGTCATGCAAAAAACCCTGTTGGTTCAAGTAATAGGGTTTTTAGTTTATACCTAATACTTAGTCACGTATAATTGATTTTAGAGTACCTATGTAGAATACTGGTAAATTGGTTTACTAGGTGGTAGGCCCGTATGTAGGGTCGTCTGGGTAGGTACCACCGCCTTTCTCATTTCAGCCGTGAAACAGTTCGCTGAATTTCGGATTGAAGGGAAAGGTAGCCAGTGTAATTACTGGGCATGGAAGGCATTTCATCTTAGGCCTCAGGATTACAACGCACCTGCAATATTAAGTGATTTTCCCTTGGTATTGCAGGTGTCTATAGGCGGCGGTAACCGCTTACCATCAAGTGGGCCGTCAGCATGTTTGTCATCTAGTAGCATAAAAAAACCCTATTGTCTGTTCTATTTTACGAACACGATAATATTAATGCTTCGTGAGTTCTTAAAGAGTAATATTATTTTAATTAAGTTTTCTTTTACATTAGTTGTACGGCTTCTGAATTCTGCTACGCAAAAACAAAAAGTGTTGCCACCCCACTGATTTGACTTGGGTAAATACTTTACCCGAGCTACTTATTATAAAACTTACTGCTCAAAAAATGTTGTGCACGCCTCCCCGATCAAGATGTGTGTGCGTTACCGTGCGCCCGCGCATCGCTTGACAGATTTATGTGGGACGGCTGAGATACCCCCTCCCTTTTCCTCGTCACCGCTCGATTGCGTGCGCGATTCGATAATTAAACGACTATAGCTCGACCGTGTCAGACAAAGCTTTTAGTTTAACGTGCTAGAGATCATAATTATAGTATTGTAGTTTCGTCTAATGAAATATGGGTATGTCTAGTACAGAAGTTTAATTAGTTGAGCACGCTATTGGTTAAAACTGCCAAATACTTAGGTACTGCTCCTCAGATGGAGTACATTTGAGGCATTCCATTTTTAATATAATTTCGTTCTTAACGACATTGTTCTTAGCAGTACGCAGAGTGGATATACATTACATTTGATTAAAAACACAAAAACCTCTATGCATATTAGTTACTCGTATTATGAATGAATCTCAAACACTACTTTTGCATATAATAAGAAAAGAGATATGATAGGTGTTTCTCTGCTAGATAGAATCAGAAATGATGACATCCGTAAGAGAACCAAAGTCACTGACATAGCTAACAGGATGAGTACCTAAGTTGAAGTGGAAGAGGGAAGAGCACATAGCACGCAGAGCAGACGGTCGATGAACCATGGACCGTAAAGCGCAAGTTAGGACGACCTCCCACTAGATGGACAGACGAACTGGTCAGGGTCGCGGGGAGCCGTTGGATGCAGGATGCGCAGAACTATTCCATTTAAAAATCGATGGGGGAGGCCTCTGTTTAGCCGTGGACATCGTAAGCTGATATGATTATGATGTAGATAAGAGATTCCAGACACAACTTGTTTTTATTACCTCTATAATACCTGCCCTCAAAAGGTCTTGCACAGCGCGAAAAATTAACCAAACCGCAACCAATTAAATTTAAAATTTGTCAATATTAAGATTAACAATATCTCTTGTTAAATAAATATCTATTTCGCACTTGATGTTGTCCATAAATTCTGTGTGTTCAACAGAGGCTGTACGGTGTTGCAGGCTGCGCGTACGCAGAAATTTATGACATGATCTCTATTTATTCCTGTCACCGCTCACTTAGATAGCGTAGTTAGCTTGCCCTGTTTTCCAATGAAAATCTATAATACCGTGGAACTTGTATTATCTTCAACACTTAACATATAACTAAGTATACTCGTAGATCTTAAGCCGCACGGAATAGATACATCGTCTTACGTTGCGATTTCCCAAGTCTCCCAGTGCACGCGCGTTTCTGTCGGCACTGTTTAGCATATTTATGGAATAATACTTATGAAATACGACGACCATCCGTCACCAGCCGCTAATAAACATGGCCGAGCCGAGTTGAAGTCGACACGCGAACGTAAATCGGAGCGAACATTGACGCATCACGCGCACAAATCACTCAAACGTCGTACTCCACCGTAAATACATCCCAGTGGTGCATTAATCATGAGAGTTGAGAATAAGAAGCGCCGGCGGCGCACGCTATTGGCCGGCGCCGAACGAACAATTATTCAAATCGCGGCCGTCGATTGGCCCGTTTTTTAACGTTGACAGCGTGATGGATACGACCCTTCGACTCTTGCGCAGGTCAGTGCCGCTCATTGTTATGCGTGTCGATTTAAAATATGTAAGCGATCAATACCTGTCGTGGGCTTAATGCCGGCTAGGTCTAGACGTGATTATGGCTTGACATTTCAGTGTATTTTGATTAATATTGTTTTTTGTCCGTTTGTGTGTTTGTTGTTTTATTTCTAGGAACGATAATTATCTTGGGGTCATGTATGTACTATAAAACTAATGATATGTAAAAAATAAATGATAAATGTGAATAAAAAAGTTTCATCAATCAGTACCCGGAAATCGATATTTAAAGCAATGGCGGCGCGAGTCTCCCTTCTCATTGGTTGGAAATGCACGGCCTCATTAATCTTGTGCTACCCTCATTTAAAACTGAATTTTTTGACTGCAAATAGTTTGATTAATCGTGATATATTGTATAAGATATAAAGAAGAGCAAAGAGAGATAGATATACGTGTATCAATCAAATGGCATTGTGCAACGGATCGCTTTCCCATTGGTCGGCGCGCGAAACCTGCGCCTGCGCATGTCACGTGCGCTGCCCGCATGGTGCGTTTTTACGCGCATTGCTTTCAACTACCAATGCGTTTACGACTATTTTATAGGGCACACCGCTCCGAACATATTTAGATGATACAGCATTTTATGGATCGTGTCGGTCTACGTTAGTAGTTTAATGGTAACTTATGTCACAAAATAATGAGCTGCTGTTGCTTTATCAGTGTAGCGCTAACAGGTTTTGCTGTGACTTTGATATTGAATTAGGTGAGGAAATATAGTTTAAAATGACATGAACTGTTCAAGAAATGTATTCGATTGCGTAGTATTTTCATGACACTTTCTAGGGTAACACTTAAAACTTTATAGAAAATTGTAACCAAATAACACTACATTATAGTGTTGTGTCTCTGTAAAGTGATGAGTCTAAAGAGCTCATTGAGAAATCGTTACATAAGGAGCAGGGAGACTCGTGTCTTATGCTGTCAACATAACGCTTTCTCTTGATAGGGGTAGGCAGCGCGTGCGTAGTGCCCTAGGCGCTACGAGCGTCTACAGACTATGGTGACAACGTGTGAGTAGTATCCAAGGTGCTACGAGCGGCTATAGGCTACGGTGACAACGCGTGAGTAGTGTCCAAAGTGCAGAGTATCTATAGGCTACGGTGACATTGCATGAGTAGTGCCTAAAGTGCTACGAGCATCTATAGGCTACGGTGACAACGCGTGAGTAGTGTCCAAAGTGCAGAGTGTCTGTAACTCTATAGGCTACGGCGGCATTTCATGAGTAGTGCCCAAGGTGCTACGAGCATCTATAGGCTACGGTGACAACGCGCGATTATAATATATATTGTAAATTATCTTAAGTCACGTGACTTAAGATAATTTACAATATATATATTTACATTATCTACCCATAATCAGTAATTTAAGAAAGTTCATTAATCGCCTTGGACTGTTGGTCGGTTAATTAAGTTTTGCAAATAATAACTATATTTTTATCAAACTTGCAGATATTTCACGAGTTCCAAGTCACTTCAAGTCCGTCAATTACCTGAAACAAATAATAATAAAATAAGAAACATAGTAAAATAATATATTGTAAAGGTACACACACACACAATGACAACTGATGTGGTAATATAAATATGCAGCTATCTAAACTTTATTTTCAAAAACATTTATAAAAACCGAAATTTGAACTTTCTTTTCTAACTTTTCATTTGTGTATGCCCGGACATGTATCTTAAACACGAAGCAAGAAAAATAGTTGAACAAAAAGCATGTTTCTTTCAACCTAAATATTGTATAATAAATATTTTTTCGCGGTTTTTCTCATACGCTACGTCGAGCCCGTAACAAGATGTCCGCAGCAAGTCTGGTGGCATAACAAGACGCTAATTTGGTCGAAAAGAGCATTATGATCTAAAAACTCATTACACAGTGAGCAACCGAGCGCGTACGCAAATTGCAACTTCTTTGCTGTCAACAAATTTTATAAGACTTTCGGTGCAAAATGCAAGTACTGCTATTTTGCAAATATAGCCTTTTTATAAATCTAGGCCCTGCATTAAAATTTAAGATCACTAACAAGCGAGCAAAACCATTACATTTTCAACGGAACCGCAACTTCGGTGTCATAGTGAAAAAGTCATATTGTTTAATTTCAAATTTCGCAAAACTTCGTTCGACATTGTCGCATTTATACACTTCGGGTCATCCTCCTTTTTGGCTCAGTACGTCACGTACACTACACTTCTTTGTGGCCTCGTATTCATAAGTAATAGTTTCGATTGTCCACTACAATAAAACTATGATAACTACCCTTCTTCTTATAACCTGAGTTCCTTCAAAGCTGGATAAAATAATCACTTTCTGGGTAAGCTCGCGACATCGTCGACTCCGTCATGATCTTCTTTTGCAGCAAGAGTGGCATCGAGCGCAAACCCATTTAAAAAAGACAACAAATCTTTGTTGCAAATTTGAGCTAACGTTCCCACAGTCAACCAAATAGAATGAAATAAAAATTTTATGTCTAAATAAAATTTAACAACATTGATACGGTCACGTGGTAAAAGAACACCGTGTTGAATGGATAATAAAATTTTATACGGGGTATCAAATTAATTTGTACATTAATAGCCATTTATGTTAAAGCTGTAAAACAAAGAAATGATAGAGAGAAAACAAGATCAAACTCTTAGATAACACTTGGGAGGATTCAGTTAAGGTAAGATTAAGTTGGGCCAGTGCATTTGACCAACATATCCAGAACCACTTGCCACATAATGTTTGCGTTGGTTACCAATTATTGTATTTTTTACAATCTGTTTCAGAAGTCATTGTAAGCCGATTGTCCCGATACTCCCGGTTGTAGCTGCAACCATTTCAACCCACCAGCCCGCATTGAGCCAGCATTGTGGAGTTATGGCATAACACTCTGCATGTGTTTCTCCCATGGAGGAAGCTCTGTGCCCAGCAGTGCGATGTATACATAGGCTGTTACTGATGAGGCGACAAGAGACTTAAATTATCGAAGCATAAACAGATTTTTGTCCTCACCAGTAAGTGTGTTATGCACTTCCGGTTTTACCTCTTCAATCGGTATCTTACCATTTACGTGTCACCGTCAAAAAATGGCATTTTTATATTTAGAACTGTTCTATGCCAAAGGCGATAGCCGGTATGTAGGCAGACTTTAAATATACAATACAGTTAGTAAACGCTAAATGCTAGTAAAATGAGAACCAAATCAATAAAACTGTCCCCCGTACCACGATTATATTGTACCTATTAGCATAATTCGTGATCGTCGTCGTATAAGCGATCTTTATAGAGGAATCATAATGTGCTATTATAATTTTTAACAATAAAACAAAAGATTTTTTAGTAATAACAATGAAATCTTGGATCCGTGAGTTACGTACCAATCATATTTTAATTTAAGCGACACATGGAAAGGTCGCTGCCGTAAAAACGACATTCCGTCAAAGATACGAAATAAACACGTATTTTTACATAAATATTTGTTTTAGTCTTATTTTTCATTTTGTTGCACGGAGCGTCCCTAGTATTGATACCTGCAATGTTCTAAGCTTTTAGTGAACACAGAAAAAACATTGCAAAATCTAGTTTTATCTACTTATAAGGGGTAAGGTATAGTTATTAGATCAAAAAGTTAGCAAAGTTATTTTTTGCTGCAAATGCTGACTTTAAATTACGAACTAGCGAAGTAGTCTAGAAACGAATCACGAGTGTATCGCGTGATTCTAAAGAGACTACTAAGCACTGGCCCTAATTCTGGTGAACACATGCTAAGTCTAAATTTAAGTTCAGTGCATTTCTTCCTATCAAAAGTAATACGAAGACGATAGCTGTCATATAATTTGACATTTAAAAATGTGCGTTCAATTTTCGACCTCATGGAACGTGATAAAATGCAGTGTTTAGGAGGCACCTTCGTACATGCCGTCTAAAATTGCCTACGGTTTCTATGAAATCTATCTAAATTTAAGTGACAGCTCTAAACAGATTCTTGCTATCTTTTTTCTATTACTTGTTGCGAGAAAGAGATATACTGTTCTTAAATTTAGAATTAAAGTGTGTTCCCAGAATTAGGCCCACTGTGAGTGATACAAAGACACACAAGCAATAAAAAACTTGCTCTCGTGTGAAAAATACAACTTTTCACTTCTCCCAGGAAGAAATATTTCAGCGTACAAAAAGTAAAATTAGTCAACGTAATACATAATATAAGCGTAAATAATCTTAAATATATGTACATGTCTCCGCCATCTGGTTAAATTCGCCGCTTGATTAGATACGTAGCCCGTTGATTAAGCGCCGACATCCAATTAAGTGCCTAGGCCGATTGTTAATTGAACTAGACTCACTCAACGTTTAATAACATGGAGTCTTAAAAGTCTTTTCAATTAGATGCCTAGGCGGATCGTCTTGTACTGAAAGGTTTTTTATGACCACTTAAAACTAAAACGATTTCCGTTATAAGTGGCCATAAAAAAACCATGAACCTGCTAATCACTCACACAGTCTCACAAAAGCTCTTCGATTTAATCGACCTGCCTATGTGTCTAATTGCATGGCTAATTTAACCAGACTTGGCTAGTTGGCTAGTGGACCAATGACTTGGCTAGTTGTTCTTCAGCCGTTTCATTGAATGCCGGCTGCGACAGACAGTAAAGCTACCGCAGACTTTTAAAAATCCTTTGAAGATTTACGAAAGCTTACTTTGCGTAAGCCATATCAGCGATCGACTACGACAGGCTTCACTCAAACTCTCATTACGCTCCTTTCTTTGGTCATATAGCATACTGATATAAAGCTTTCTGAAGAATTTTCCTACCTTACAGAAAAACCGCATCAAACTCCATCAAGTGGTTCTCGAGACATCAATGTTTAAAGTGACGGAGCTTGCCTTTGCCTATAGAAGTTTTCAATAGTTTGTGAAAATTACCAATTTGTTTTTCGATTCTATCTTAGGCTTCAGGATGACAACGCACCTGCAATATCAAGTGATTTTTCCTTGTGGCCGTCAGCTTCTTTGTCATCGAGTTGTGTAAAAAAAACATACCAAAAATGTACTAAACATTAACTGTAAATCCATTTTATAGCTTCACAAAAAGTGATCACGAGTTGTTTTAGTGTACAGACGGACTGTCACATCATATACAAGCCTGCCGTGGGCGGAATCAGACGAAGATACAGTGGAGTCGCAACACTGTGGGGACTGTGGACCTGATGATACGCCATTAATCAGCGATTCCTAACGAACTACAAGGTGATAAATTAGTTTTACCGTGCGAACGTTGTTAGCGGATCAAACACTGTTTCAAATAGAATGCTAATGTATAGTTAATGTTGTTATATAATAATAATTATTTAAGTCTTCACATAAAATGGAAAGGACCACCATCATTTAATAATCGTTAAGTTTATAGTTGTTAGTCATATATTTATATTAATTCTAAGTATACATCAAAGTTATATTTCTATTACTTTACATTATAGGTTTATTTTTTTATACAACGAGCATAGGAACAAGGATATTTTCTTTTTCTTACGTGAGCTCACCTGTAAACTTAAAGGGCCCCAAAAGAGAGGCTGATATCTCAATACTCAAATAATATTTTCCGCAGTATAATTTTGAAGTATCGACAACTTTCCTTTAGATTAATTGTTAGATTTTCCAAATTATACTCTCGAATAATATTATCTAAGGATTATAAAGTCAGTCGTAATAGTAATTAAAATCTATTTACTGAAATTTTTAATCAGCTATTCAAACCGTAGAATAGAAACTAGTTTTACAAATCTTAAAAATACATTCTCTAAAAAAATTGAATGACCACTATCGACTCTACAGCTCCCGTATCCACAGGTCAGGTAACTCACGGTGACATGACGTCATGGCGAGTCACTTTTTACAAGTAGTATGACATATTTTTCATTGCATTTTTTGTTCGTTTCATTTTAGCTCCAAGCCATATTTTCTGTGTTTGTTACGGACAACATGTTTATTTAATGTAACTGACCAGGGATATTTTGTTGTTGAATTCTCCCAAATGGAAGGCAAAGGGATCGAGCCTGTACAGCCACGTACAGCCATGCCTGATTCATTTTGTTATATCTGCAGTTTTGCGTTGAAATGTAGGTGTAATACATTTCAATGAATCTTGACAGACTTAGGAGCAGAGAGACTTAATGACAGTCTCTACTTCGATGAGTGGATAGTCAGAATAAAATTCTCAACGTCTTTCACACCAAGTGAAGATTTATTTCAATGATTATCAATATTGCACGGCAACATGAACACTTGTCAAAACAATACTACTCCACTTTAATAAGATAAGATCGATTCCGATACCATAAGAAATCCGCCATTATGATTAAATGCAGCCACAAACTCCCTGATCATAGATAAACATAAATAAGCAGCCCAACGTAGAATAATGTAATTCAAGATAGATTGCACATAATGTCAATGACTAAAGAGGTAGTTATTATTGTAGTTATAACCTGCAACCAAAAAATATTTCTGCTCTCTGTTAGGTATGTGGTAAGATATGTCGCGAGAGCTCCTTGAGAAATCATAGCGTTCTGTGATAATACTTGATACTGAACTTACAGCCAGACAGTTACTTTGGCTTTTTTAATATTAGTATGGAAGAAGCAAACATCCTTAAGTCAAAATACTTAATAATTCTTATACTCACACTAAGTATTGTCAAGCCCAAAGTAAGCATCATTAAGAGCGTGTGTTATAGGATAACGGAGAAATATTACTACCGGGGTCCGAACCCGGGACCCCTGACCTAGTAGCCTGTATAGTAAGGGGCTGATCACTCGGCCAGTTGTCAAAGCTACCGCGGACTTTTTGAAGTCCTCATAAAGCTTGCTTTGCGTAAGCCATATCAGCGATCGACTACGACAGGCTTCACTCAAACTCTCATTACCCTGCTTTCTTTGGTCATATAGCATACTGATATAAAACTTAAAACCTTCCTGAAGAAGTTTCCTAGCTTACAGAAAAAACCCCATCAAAATCCATCAAGTGGTTTTTGAGGCATTAATGCTTAAAGTGACGGAACTTGCCTTTACCTATAGAAGTTTTCAATAGTACTGACCACTCGGCCGGTTGTCAAAAATAATTATAATTTCTGATCGCACATTTAAAAAAAATGTCATGAATAAAATCAAGAATATATCTGATCGTTCTATTGATAATATTAACTAAGCCTCCTTACACTTTAAATTGGATTCGATATAGCAGAGTACAGTTGCGCAGATAAGTGAAAGGTCGCCGATAGCGATGCGATTTGTCGCCGACTCGGATCGTCGCGCCTCAAATTAATCTCAACTAATTGCGTCTATTTATATTTATCAAGACGCATCCGACATGTTTAATGTCTTACACTTTGTACTTTTAGTTTAGATCCCTTGTATTTTTGTGCAATTTAGATTATTCTGCTTTTTTTAGTAAATTACATATTTCATCTGTCATCATCAAAGGATTTTTTAAGATTTTTAAAAGGATTGAATTGTAAGGTTTCAATATTGTTTTTAAAGTCAGTAGTAATCTAAGCACTTGTACACTTCTGCGGCATTTTCATGAAAAAGCACCAGTAGGAAAATAAAGTAAAATAAATTTAACAAACACAGAAAATTTATCTAATTCAAAACTTTGAAACACTTCATCAGGTGCCCTTAATATTCTCATTTTGATATGACGGTCATACGTCAAATCTTATAGTATAAACCTTTCGATGGACCTTTTGATAGTTATAAGTCTTTATAGGTATGATAATTAAGATAAAATGTAGTCAAACCAGAGTAATGATATGTAGTAAAACATTTCGGAAACAAATATTTAAAAATTTTCTTTAGACAGACATTATAACTTGCGCTTTATGTGCATAAGGATAAGGATTTAAATTGATTGAATATCCAAAGCTTTAGCTTTATTTAAACATTGTACAGTGAGCGTCATTAATTGACTCCGCGTCTGACCCAGCAGAGTCAAAGGTACAAAGTGAAATATTTAATGTACAGACGCGCAGATAAGTGAAAGGTCCGATCGTGATGCGATTAGTTGCTGACTGCGACCGTCGCGCCTCGAATTAATCTTAGCTAATTGTGCCTCTTTATATTTATCGAGACGGGACTGAAATGGGCGCACTTAACGTCTATTGGCTAGTCTTTTTAGTCTTATATTTTAGAACCTAATGGCAGTATTTTAAAGCCATTCCAGACACTAGCATCACTGGTCACGGCGCCTTCTTACACTGGAAAAACACATGAGGAGTTTAAGCCTATAACATCACCACGCTGGCTGGCCTAATGTGGGTTGTTGAGTTTCTTTTTCATACAACTGGATGAAAAACAAGCTAACGGCCCACCTGATGATAAGCGGTTACCGCCGCCTATAGACACCAACAATAACAAGGGAAAATCACTTGATATTGCAGGTGCGTTGTCATCCTGAGGTCTAAGATGAATTGCCGTCCATGCCGCGTAATTACACTGGCTACCTTTCCCTTCTATCCGAAACACAGCGAACTGTTTCACGGCTGAAATAAGAATGGCGGTGGTACCTACTCAGACCTATTACACCTATTAAAAGCAGTAACATCCGGGACCTACGGCTTAACTTGCCTTCCGAAGCACGAAGGAGCTCGAGATTACAAATTTTGATTATTCCGCCATTATGCTATAAAGTTCCTCGTCTTCAACAAAATAAATTTCGTGCTTAAAGAAAGGAACTGTTAAAAATATAACCCGAACCGGAATTCCGAGTCTGATCATAATCGCTGAGTGTCAATGTAAAATATAATTTTGTTTACAAATTACAATGTTGCATTAACAGCCTTGGCGCCGAAATTTTATTATACGTTACGTTTAGGGAGGCTGTATTTGCAACAGTCAAATGAATAACGTCATTTATTAGCCATACGAAAAAGTAATCGGAATAAGATTCTGTTGATCCAAATTCAAGGATAGATCGTTAAAATTTGGTTCGAAACTAAAGATTATTATAATCATCGAAATTTTATTGTCAATTGTGTATCAAAAGATTCTTAAGTTAATGAAAAAAGGATAAAATGAAATCAATACTAAGGTTACGACTGTTATTACGAGTCGTATTAATTTTTAATTTTATAATACTTTTAATATTGAAAGTACTCAAATATTTATAATAAAATAAATGCATTTTGGTGATTATTGAAAATATTAAACGAATGATAATTATTATATCCCCAGATAATTATTGTTTTTATGTTCAAATGCCGAAGTAATTTTGTTTCAAGGGAAAGGCTTGCTTACATTGTTTATAATTAAAACGAACCGATCAACCTACTCAGCATCTCTGTCTTTCTGACTCAGCAAGGCAATAATAGAGACAATTTTAGTTTAATGTCAGACAAGTCTTTTTTCTGTTATAATCAGGGTAGCATGATGTCCTTCATCATAGCTATACGATGGTAAGAAATAACAAGGCTGAGGGTGGAAGCAAGCTGCACCCAGATTCCTCAACCACAGAGGAACTGGCTTTCTTACTCTGACTGCCGGAACACAACAATGCTGTTAACATTATTGCTATGGCGGCAGACATAGGTAAGATGGTGGTAGCTAGCCAGGCGGACTTAGAAACGTCCTACCACCAACCAAACGGAGCAGAAAATTATTGCCCCTACCGGAATCGAAACCCGGACCTCTGTATTTGAAGTAGGCGGTTTCAACCACTATACCGCAGTGGCAGTTAAAAAGTTGTAAGTAATTATCTGACATTTTAATTGAACGGTAAAAATTCTGGCTTCACATTTGCAATGTCCAAGCTTTATGAATACCGACTTTTTATAAACTATAGGTATAATTTTAACTTTAAGTTAAAATTTGTCAAGTAACTAGCACTTTACAGGTTTTAATGTGTATAGTAATATGGTATTATCTTGACAGTATCATAAGATATTATTTATAATAGAAACATATCTGAACTAGAAAAAAAAAAACAAAAAAATGTCGACATAAAATAATGAAAACATTGCACAAAAGTTATAACCATAAGCACATAACAAAGTAATCCTCATATTAACTCTTCATATTTATAAAAGGTATAATTATTTAGAATTTTTAGTGCATTAAAAATATTATATAGCTCTCCGTTTATTTTTTAAACGAACAGGAGGAATGCCATACTTTAAGATGCTTTTTGGGTTTTGTTATTGTATTAAATTAGCAACTCATAATTTTTACTTTTAATATGGAGCTGCAGTTACAATTTTAGTAAAAACCTCAAATATTTAAAAGACAATGCTACAATAGGTGCATTTAACGTGTTTAACGATTTGAAAAACGAGGGAAAAAAGTAAATCTGCGTTTAGTTTCTGCTGGAACTTTTTTTTACATTTTTAGACAAACGGGCATCTTGAAAGCTCCAGTTTATTTAAAATCGAGTAGCTTATTTAATTATCTTTGTAAAGAGGTATGTAAGTACCATTGCTGTTCAAAACCATTCGGAAAAAAGCCCAAAAAAGTCCGCGTCCTTTGCTTAAAAATTGACACCGATAAATAATAAATTATCACCAACGAAAATTAATGTCATGTATAAAAATTCCAACCCATAGACGAAGAAAAAGCTAAACGCACCCAAAAACGAAAATTGTGTTTACAAAGATCATTAGATAGAATAAAAACAAACTCTCTACACGTTATCATAAAAAATGTTGACTTATGGCAAATTGTTGTCTCGCCCGGCCGCGTTTAATTCCACCGGGCCCATATTAATGTAATTTATGTAATATCATCACAGTAAAATATCATTCTTATTTGTATTATAAGGGACGAAGCATACGCGAGATTTATTGTTGCGAATTTCAGCGATTCTCAGTGTGTTTACGATTATTCTCCAAGCGACGTGACACAGACAGGATTTGCCCATGTTTTAATTTAATATGGATTTTAAAACATAAGTTTTGTGGGTAGAGGGCTAGAGGCAGACATTTTTTTTCTTCATCATCACAATCAAAGATAAGAGCTTACATTTGTGATTTTTGTGGATTTTATTTTTGGGATTGGAGAAATAGAGATTCATAATACTTTGACTTGAAAATGTAGTTTATTAAATAAGTTTGACTTTATTTACTTACTGTAGATATTAAAATAATATATCTAAATAGAAAAACAATATGGACTACTTTTTTGTTATTAATGTATATCTCAGATATTCAGCACTAAAAATAGTCATGTGACTACTAGAAAATACAAGTCCGAAGTCAAAAATTTTTGACTAAAAAAATATAAGTTTATTACTGTTACTATAAATAATATTCAAAAATAACTCGTCACATCGAAAAGAACATCAAAATATGGTTTGTCATAACAGTCGCAAAATCTATCGATTAAAAGTAGCGCGTCTGTTTAAGCCAAGCAGCACCTGAATCATGTGCCAATCTTATTTTTATCTCAATCAAAATCGCTTATGACCATTGGATTATAAACATATTTTTATAAGATTTTACGACTCTTCTTATAATTGTATTCATAGGAATATAGCATTCTATCAATTTTATCCTGTCAACCAGAACGTTCTTCGTTGTGATTCATCTTGGAAAAATAAACAAAAACTACGTAATAAATAACGACCCACACGAAGTAAATAATTATTATATTATTATTGAAATATGCATGACATCTTAATAGATATAATAGTCAAGTCATGTTTTTAATTATTCTAAGATTTGTCATAGTGACAAATAAATCTTGTGGGTAATCAATAGGTGCACTTTCAAATTGAATTGTAGGAAAGAATTTAGGTAAGATAATGAGTTTCATTCGACTTTCGAATGTAAAATCTGTCAGATATAGAATCTATCGAATGTATAATCTGCCATTAATAGACTTTGATGTCAAAAGTAGAATCTGTCATATGTAGAGTAACTGAATTTTAAGTACAATTTGGCGTAAAGACACAGAATATAGTATTACAGGTGTATAGATAAATTTTGGACGTTTTCAGGCATTTGTCGTCTTACTGATAGGTATTCCTTTTACAAGATTCTATTTGACACATATTACAGGTTTTTAACTTTTATAAGCCCCCTGAGGGTATTATGCGGCTTGACAGATCCTGTAGCTCTGAATTAGAAAAAATCACGGGTTGTGATTTAAATGTCGTCATTTTTTTATAATTTGACTACAGTACTCAGCATAGGAATGATATTACACCAGTTCAAACCCTTGTTCCTCATAGCTTTTACATCATAAATCGTGTTTTTATCAAAAAATCTTCCTTCAAGCTATTGAAATAGGAACGTCATCAAAACAGAGACTTATAAAACGGTCGTATCCATTTTGACGCAGCGCGATTTTCTAAATAGCGTGTCAACACATATTTTACAGCGGCCTGTGATCGGAGGCAAAGTGCAATGCACGCTCCACTCGTCAATCTAAAGCAAAGAATAGGAAAACGGACAGATACGCAACTACTTTTTGGCTTACAATAACATAATTTGTCAATTTTAAAATATTATGGTGGAAAGTGAAATTCTTGTTTTAATTATACGTCATTTAATTTCTAATAGGCATTATAATTAGACTTAAAATATTTAAATACAATGCGAAATTTAGAAAACTTAATTGGAAATCATACAACTAAATATTATGCCTTAGAATAAGCCTCGCAATTCAGCGAGGTAATGCGACCAGTCTTATTGGTACACTTCCATTTTCAGTAGATTTAGGTGGTGTTTTTTATTTATAATTTCGGTTAATTTTAGTTTATTTATAGGCCTAAGTTTATTTTAATTTTTATTTCCATTATGTATTTGTTTCTAATATACCCAAATATTATGCCATTCACTGTAAATTATTAATAAAATACACTTCATACGTAATTTGGCTGGGTAAAATAACACATTCTAAGTACATTTAAATGTTATATCTGCTATAGAGTGGCAGGTAGGTACTTACTATCGCATTATTTTGTATACTCTATGTAATAAAAGTTAGTTAAATATAAATATGCGCCGAATCGCCTGAAGTACAAGTATATAACCTAGTTTAGGCAGCTTAGTTTTCGTAGTATTTTTAATTTTGTAAGATATTGAATTTATTTATTTTATATATTTTTAGATTTAGTAGGTACTTATTACCATAGGATAAGTGCCTGAAGGGCTTAAGTTATTTATAAATAGCTATTTACTGACCAGGAATTACATTAACAGACTATCGTCGCTATATTATAGTCTGAGCTTTCTGTTTACGTGTAGCTCCTGGTTAACTGATAAGATTAGCCACTAAGGGCTAAGTCCACCATTTTTGCACTTTTTTGTGCAATTAAGTTTGAATAAATAAATATCTACTAAACCAGGGGTCCCGCGTTCTTGTTGGGACTTAGGATATTTATATATTTCCATGTGTATTTCTCCTTTACTGATAGGTCCTTAATTGGGGCGTGAATGTAAGAAAAGCTGTGCTATCATTATTATATCAATCTAAAGCTCAACGTCGCGTCTGCGTCTAGACTAGTCTGTGACGTGAAAAACGGACGATTTGATACGTAGCGACGCCGCGCGACAGCTGTGCGACTAAAAATACGTCTCCTGCGATTCCGCGTTTTTCACTGTCCGTGCGCGCATCAATATCTGTCTGCATTTGTTACTCAATGACAGATGCTACGCCTCTGACACTTGGGCAAAACTCCGCATAACTCTAAAATAGCCCTTACGGCTAACATCTTACGGCATATTTCTTGCGTTCCGTCGCTATTTGATATTCTAGATGCCTTGTAATTGTCGTCGGTATGACAGCCCAGGACATTTATGTTAACCCTCTCCGACTTGTAGTTAGAGAATTATTATTGGCCTTTATAATTAGCTGTAATTTAAAATAAAATAATAATACAACTGACAGGTATCTGATATCAAAAGATTCAATACGTCAAAGACGACGCTTATTAATTTGTGAGTATTTAATCTATGACAGACCGTGTAGATACATTGGTCTCATACATAACTCTCATAAAATTACCTCGCTTAAGAGGTAGGGCAGTGCGGTTATGTATTCTGCTGTATCGAACAACTTCTTTTACCTCGCATTCATCATCAAATAAATCATCAACAGTAGTCTCCCTTTACATTTCGACAATTTTAAATTTTCATATTCAACCATCTCCATTATATGTCTAAGTATTTGTCATAGGGTCTGCAACGCGCAAGTGATACCTTACCATCAGGTGGGCCGTGTGCTTGATTGCCACCTAAGTAATATAAAACGGCAGTTTTATTTTAAAGTTAGTAATAAGTATAAGATTTATTTATCATGAATAAATTTAATTTTCGAATACAGCTCGTGTTCTAAAATTTATGGTCTCTGCAAGAATTATGACATCATTGTTCCAAATTTAAAAAATAGGCTGATGATAAGTACAGTTAACCGCGCACGATGCACGACTTTCGACCAACCTTATTCGATTGTAATAAAAGCGAGTTTAGTACTTAACTATCACACTTGAAGCGGTGATGACTGTAGGTACCTCAAGCAGCAATTACTAAAGTTGTAAATCATCGTATAAGCACATCCCACCTTATGTAAGCAATCTCCTCGTCCCGACGCACTCAGGGTAGCACTATTATCATAAATCATTAATTCATAAAGCTCTGATCCTGCGTTTTTATTGTTCATTAAATTACTAAACAATCTCCACAATATTAAACATTTCGATATCAAAGGCGCAAGCGGTTTTATTGCGACCAATAAAATATGAAGCGGTAGCTGCGCAGGAGTGGATTTAGTCCCTAACTGGCTATAAAAAACTTGTTCTCTATTTACTGCTGATGAAAACTTGATTCGCGTGACATTAAAGAGGTGCAGTACAAAGATCCCGAAATAGTGACGGGAGAATGCGGCGCTGAAATGGCTGTCATATTCAAGATGGCGGAGTACTAGCCCGCTAATCGCGTGATATATCAGTTGGCGCGTCTTAATTGCGCGCGCACCTATGACACAGGCACTTTGCGCATGATGCAGTGCGCGCGCAAGTATGCGCTATGGGATATTCTGATTTATCGCCCAGCTGTGATTGTTGGATGCAGCGCTTGACTGTTTATGTGATTTCGGATGGATTTAAAGCGATTAATATTATTCGGTCGAGTGAAATAAACGCTTAAGCCAGGACGAACGTGTTTCATAAAATATAATAATGCTAATAAACAATATCTTCATATCAGCCATCTTTATGACGTTATTAAACTTATCGTCAGATTAATTAGTCGTATTGCTAACTGATTTAATGAGTGACACCTAAAATATTATATCTTTCGTGTTCGATCGTGCGTCATAATGATATGTCGCAATCGCAAGCCATGTAGCACGCGTTGATGCATCATGCTAATTACTGCGGGTAATTAGATGCAGTTAAATAACATATTTGTCATGAAAAGCATATAGGGCAAAGGGTATCGTTCGACTGAGAAAGCACCTCCGTCTTACAGAATATCAAACCAAGATTTTCATCTTCAGAGACTGCGGTATTCTGTACGTGAAGATATGGCGTTGTTTCCCGAACGCTGCTAATCCTTGGTAGATTTCACTAGTGATTGGATAAGTCCAATCACGCGATAGGTCCAAGCATAGCTGGACTGTTTGTCCCAGGTAGGCATATGTATTCGTCAAAAACTTCGAATGTAGAGTCTCCAACCTTCAGAGAAGTGGCTACGGCATTGGAATTCGACATGATTTTCCTCTTCTCCGTTTTATTAGTAAGACCCAATTCTTGAGAGACTACTGAGATCATCGGGAATTTTGCCATGACTACGATATTTTCAGTAAATCGAAGGTTTGTGATGTACTCGCCGTTGATGTGGATGCCAAGTCCCTTCCAGAGACTGGAAAGGACTTAGGATGAAGTTTGAGCTTCGACTTTAGTCTATAGGTCTGTATAGTAAGTTGTTATTAAATTTATTATAAAAACTTTTTTCGGATTTAAGGATTAATCCACAAAATATAAAACATTTCACCTACGTGCTGTATAATCGAATAACATAGGTTGCTGCGCGCGAGACTGTCGCATATCGCTTAGATGGATTATTCCCATCCTTCACCGGTAATTCATCCACGTGGCTGCTGTTGCTTATATTGAGTAAACCACTTACAAGAACGTAAGTATAAACGTCATTTACTCATCATCATCATTAGTTCATCTCTTACTCATTTTTTACTTACTTAATATTTAATAGACCCACTTAACAAATTTATGCAAAACGACTTGACAAGCTAGTTGGCGGGAAGTCACTGACCTCACTGACAACCTAATTATATGGATGGCAATTGTTTTGTTTTATTGTATGTTTATAAATATGGGAGACGAAGATGCTATTGTCGTGTCCATACCCTAGCGAACTTATTTGTTATTTCAATAAACAATTATATTTATTAAAACGAAGCCCATTCATAGACTTACGACCTTATCACTAAAATTTTTACTACTTGGATCATCTTAGGTTTAGTTATTCCATGTTTTGTCTCGTTCCTCCACATGGTGAATTTCACATGAAAAAATATGAAGACTATCTATTCCGAGGACTATACAAGGAGTAAAATGTTTATTAATAAGGACCGTTTATTAATAATGTCTTTACCAAACATATAAAATTGTTCCAATTTTTAAGATACAAGTGACATACAGACAGCACATCAAGTGCACTATGAAATCTGTCTCTAATACGATCGCAGTAAGGGCGGTCTCAAAGTCAAACTGTTACGATTGCTGTGCGGTCGACTGTACCTGTCCACCAAAACCGGATTTTTACTACTCATAAATTGATTCTGAGGCAAAAGTCAAATGACAGATAGAATGTTGGCATATTAAAAACTATAATTAACGAGCGTAAAACCGTATCAAGATTATGGCGCTCCATAATTAGTTTTAAATTAGCCAAACCCGTGACTAAGTATCGATGGACAGGGACAGAAGAGATGAATCTGTTGATACCAACGACTATAAGGTCTCGGGCTCAAGCTGATGAGTGTTCTTAGGACTTGTATTGTGTCTATCAAAAAATAAAATTTGATTGCAATTTGGTAGTTCTCTTATTGAATACCAAATTCCAATGAAGATCTATCACACCTATTTATTATGTAGACCAAACTAAGCATAACTAACTACCTAAGCTCGGGGTCCGTTCGGTCGCGGGATGTTACTGTAGTTGTTGGAGTTATTGCCGGGTTGAGTGTAAGTAACTACTTATTTCTGAAGGGCGCCACCAGCACTATGAATACTGGAAAGTAAACAAAAGAAATACTAGCAGATTCCTCGTCTAATATTCTCATACAAAAAATATTATAATACGTGCTGCTTTAGCAGGTTAAGTAATAACAATAATGACGGCAAATATTCTTGTTGTAGTTGCTTATCGACAAGAAAATAACAGAGTTGTCAATTTTATGTTTAATATTTTTTCAGGTACAAAAATAAAATTTCTTTTTCTTTGTACTAATATTATTTTATTTTAATACCGGGATCATTTCGGGCCGTAACATGGAACCGGATCCCCAACAATTCTTACAATTTGATTAATAAGTTATCTTAGAGAAGGGCCCTCTCCATTTAATTAATGTTTTATCTAAGTTAATTAAAATAGTCCAAATATATTTTAAAACACAATAATGTTCAGTCACACAATTGTCACCAACACTTATGTCCTCGGTGTCATACAGATTCCAACTAGAACATAAGCGTTAAAACAACTTTTATATTATTCTTAAATCGGTTTCAGACAAACAGATTGTTGTAAATTACTTATTGGGATCTTTGGTTTCGTTACGACAGTGGTTCTATTCATTACATTATTTTCAAATTTCTTCAAGCGATAGAAGAGTGCTATAAGCTATAACTGACTTTTTAAATTTTGTTTGCATAATGGTGCTTAAAAGCGATAGTTTGTTCAGAGACGACAGCATATCAAGTGTTACAGTTTTGCACTACAAAACCCACATCTATCACGAACGGAGTAAGGGTGATCTCAAGGTCAAACTGTCACGCTTGATGGACATCTACTGGGGGGTCTTGTTGGTAATAAAAAAGCTTTCACATGATTTTAACACTGTATGTAACGGTATTAAGTAGAAACTTCGATCTTACAAGCATCCGTGCTGCCAATTCTTGAAAGATACTCGCAAAGGGCGTTAAATTTCATAATAGGTATAAATAAGATTAAAACATCTCATTTGTTTATGGTAAGTACCGTATTTAATGCATTCCTTAAAAAGTATTACTGCCTACGCTCCCGCGGATTGTGGGGACACTGGAGTCAGATAAATCCACAAGATTCATTCAATATGGCGCTTTTCAAGGAAACATCTTGAATAACTTTGCATACGTCTAGTTAAGTTGGCATATACGGCTACACGGCCAGGACCACTTACAACTTATACGATTCCCAATTGCATTTGAGATAATATTCATTATTCTACGGCCTCCGCTTAAGGCCCATTTTGCCGCGGCCTTCCCGCCTCCGAACCCCACTGACTGACTTATGAATAAAGGGATCTTCCCACATGTCGTAAACTCCTTATGTGCACAAAAAATGTACAAAAAAACGCATCAACCGTATGTCGTATTGGCCCGTAAAATAGATAAATAGCGCGCGCATGATGGCGCACAACAAAAGTATCTAATTTAATTTTATGTTCCCTCACGGAGCTCAGTCGAACCTGTCCACGACCGTCATAGATTCCGATGTCAGGTGCCCACCAATTTATTGCTTACTATATCATCCGAACTTATGCCCGGACATAATAAGTTTCCACGGGGCTAAGTCAAATTTATTGTTTATAGGACGGCGACGGGCGACCTCGGATGTGACGGCGTCCATCCCTCGCGCAGTATAAATAACAACTAACGTCCTAACAAATTACGGATTTTTAAGGCAGTCCAATCAAGCCGCCCGATAATGGACGTCGGCCACGCCACGTGATAGCGCTCGTAAATTTTAAATATTACGATTGGGCATTAAGATTTGAATAAACATGTCGCGCGGCGATGCGACCGGCGAGTGTCTGTCGCGTGGCGTGATGTACGATAGCTGACGACGTCGCCGCGCTGACGCCTCAGTCCTCGTTTGCATGAGGCGGGGCCGCCCGCCCTAATGAGCCTCCATTTGCTGCACAATAAGAATCGGCATCCCATCGGCGTATCTGCGACTGCGAACAAAGCCGGCCCGTGCCTTACCGCGGCCGAGATCGCCCGTCGATATCATTGAACGCGACGCACACAGCCCCGCGACCACAAATCGCGACCGACAGGCTACAGGTAGCAGGTCGCACGCATTGTTTCCTGGAACCGAACTGAGAGACGCTATCGAACCGATTGATATACGATCAGCCCCGGGAATGTTTTAGCAAAATGCACCAGCTTTCCGTTTTAACCTCTGAATATCTAATAGGGTCCGATTTAGAATAATTTATGGGGGAGGACGGAGACAAAAACAGAACATTATGGGCCGGCGCGGGTCAGATCGGCGTCCGCGCGCCGCAGTTTCGTAAGATTCTTTCGCGAGCGCGACCATTTATCTGTCAGTTTATGTTGTCGCAACCGCGCGGCGTCACCGGCCTATCTAAGCGTTTTGAAACTTTAATCTTTCGCATGCGAGACGGTTTATCGGCGAGCTGTCAGGGAAAGCTGGACAAGTCGCGTTTAGTTGCCATTTTGGTGTAGGAAATCATAATAGCCGGCGAGGAAACAAGGATTGAGAGCGATCATTAATTACGAGCACCTAACAAGCAGCGAGCGGGGAAAGGCGACGTCGGCGATTTATCCGCGCGATCGACTCGTTATTTAGATCGGTTGGCGGCGCGCGACGATAGATGGCGGTACGCGGTGCGCGCGCATATCAGATGCACGCCGCGCCGCACCGTGCGCTATCGACCAACTTGCTTTAGAGCACTATTTTGTAGGGATAGGTTCGCGGGTGCTTTGGATGGCTCCGCCCAGTCAAATTTTATGAATAACATTATATATTGACATTGGTACTTTTCATCTCTGATCAACTATTAGGTACCTATATGATGATGACGAGGGATGTAGAGCCGTAACAGTTTATTTATAAACAGAAAGTAGAACGAAATTGTTAGCACATTTCCTCACGTCAGTCACAAAATAATTGGCAAAATGCATTGAAAAGATGACAAAGCAAGTGTAAAACTAGTAATGTAATTGTCATCTGAACTGTCCTGATGGGATAGAATTTTAGGTGGCATAATCACGACGGCATAAATCATAGTTATTTATGAAATGATTTTCGATGCTTTCCGCCTGAGGTTCTGCTCAGGTTTTCATTTGATTTTTAAGTTTAACGTACTGCTGTATAGCAGTAGCACCAACGCAGTGGCAGCGTTCTCAAAATCCAAAAAAGCACGACAAATGACTCAACACCACCTTATGTGAAGTGGTAAGAAGAGTCCATATGCGAAGACAGCTAGAGCAGTTTAGACACTGCTCTAGCCGCCTCCACCTTGCCGACTCAAAAGGTGCTTTTGAAAATCATCCCTTCTCAAAGTCTTCAATGCATTAGCAGTCTGCTAGCCACAAGCTATTTCGTTGCAAAATTGTGAAAGGTACAGGCACTCGAGAAATTTGGGATGGCCTAAAAGCCTAGCCTCTCATTCTCTTCTCTTTCAATCTCACAAATCGTGGGAGGTAAGACACCGAATAACAGAAATTATATTGGCACATTAACAAGTCATATTGTGCACTTGTGTTTTATGCACCCGTTTTGCATAATCACTACCAGTTGGTAAATGAAAGCTCACAGCTCACAAATGATATTACTTTTCCTTATTCATTCCGTTAAACGCAGTTTATAGTCCTTACTAATTATTATTGCTTTCGCTTACTTTATTATAACTTTCCAATATAGTTTGGAATTTCAATATTTCTTGCTGGAATTTAAATAAATAAATAAAGAGAGGCAGGAATATAGAGAAAAAGGTAAATAGAAATTCTTTATTTTTCACATTTAATATATACTTACCTAATATACCAAATATTGTCAATTGATAATACGCCAGTGCCTTTTATTTTAACACCAATCCGGGTTGCAAATAAACCCTTTGATTAAGTTCAAGCTTCCTCCCCATTAAGAATGACATTTTTTTGTAGAATTTCGACTTAAAGCGCTTCGTAGCTCTACAATTTAAGATTAACTCTTTTTGTTGCTAAAAAATTCAAATTATCATTTAAACACCCTATTTTCAAACAGGGAATCTTGAATGTGACCACATTCAAGATTTCCTTATTGAAAATAGGGGTTTTCAATCTAGAAATACCATTTTTTGTAGAACATTGTGTGGACGCGTTTTATGACCGTACGATACGATCAATATTAAAGATTTCCAAGTCACTCATTCTCATTTAACATCAAGTGCAAGAAAATTTGCAGACTCAGATCCAAACTGGGATCATGAGTAGGTCTAATTAATTCATAGTTCAGGTAACGATTACTTAATAATTATCAGGAGGCTTAAATTAAGTATCGCCTTTATAAAGGGCACAAAATCACTGCAATCCTCTAAACAGCCCTGATAATGAACAACAAAGACCTTACCATAAACTTCTGCAAAAAGCAAACACCACAGTGTAGAGTGTACCAGTGGTGAGTAGTTGACGCACCGAAGCACAGTGAACGTAAGCAGGTTGTGCTGTGGCGCGTTAATTGGACATCCAGCCGGGCTGGTATTCATTAGGCACCTAATTAAACATAACCAGGGCTAAGCTAAAGAGGTGACGAAAAATAAATTACATTTGAAACAATGCAGTAAGTACGTATTTGCGTAAAATAATGGGATGAAACAGAACTGGCTGGATGAAAAAGGATTATCTACACTTAATATTAAAAAGAGGCTTAGACTGTAAGTTTAGATATAGGAGTTAATGAGTATACTATGTGAGCTCAACAAACGGATGAGCGACCGCCTGTGCGACTGAAGGTCAAAAGAATAATAATATACATTACATCAATTTAAAATCGTCCACTAATCTATCAAAAACTAGTCTGCATAATGAAGATTTTCATGGAGAACAAGTTTACTTGACGGCGTTACAAGAGGCTTGACACTTATTCCGGCAAGTGGTTTTCGAATATGAATACAAAGCAACTGTAGCCATGGGTTCATCCTGGACGGGTCAACCAAAAAAGATGAGTTCATGACAGAACATCTCAATTGTATATTACCGATAAAGACGCTAAGCATAGAAAAGTAAGGGGTCTCACTAATGTCACGCTTTTATAAAAAAGGTTCTTTCTTGAGATACGCAATGCTCCAGTTGGTCGCTGCTAATTAAAACGCTTCCCTACATGGTATTAATTAGGTAATTAAACATAAGCTCAAAATTTTCGTTTAAGGCCAGCGTGAGCGTAGGCTTTGAATACGGCTGAATAACTCAATAAAGCTAGGTCAGATTGAACACAATTGTGTTGCTTTTGAAATTGTAAGTCTCAGATTAATATTTCATGATTTTATTCAAATTTCCACTATCACAAAATTTTTGCAATGAAAAGACAATAGAAGAAATAAAGCAATTTTGACACTGTGAAGGAAGACTTCATCTTAAAACGTAAAAATTTAAAGACCAGAAGTCATTCATACGGCTCAGCCAAGTTATCAGTACCTCAGCGGTAGAGCAGTCATACAGATTGTGAAAGGTCCGTGGGTTCGCAACACATTCCAGACATTTCCAGAGCATGACAGGTCTTTTCTCTGATCCAGGCATTTTTATAATCATCATCACTATTACCAGCCTATATACATCCCACTGCTGGGCACAGGCCTTCCTACATGGGAGAAACATTTGAGGAGCTTGGGCCATAATAAAGCCACCTTAGCCCAATGTGGGTTGGAGGGTTAACGCGGTTGCTGTAAAAACCGGGACCAACGACTCAACGTGCCGAATCAAGAAGGACCTCGAGAGTAAATATTTCGGTTGACCCATCCCGGGATCGACCATGGCGAAAGTTACTTTGTTTTCGTAATCGAAACCAGAGCGCTCAAACCACTAAGCCACCGAGCTCTCCCATTTTTATAATAGCACATGTCAATTCAATTTATTTACTTTTACCATCAATAAATGGGGCAGCTCGACGGCTGCGTGGGAGTCACAATGACATTGACAGGTTTTTCCGTTCGAAGGAGTATCTACATCAATAATGCAATGAAAGCAATTTCATGCAATAAATCTTTTTTATTATTCTAACCACATCAGCTCTAACACAGGTCATTTTATTGAGAAAATTATTTACGTTTATAATTTTAATACTAATATTGAATTTTTATGAATGAGGACTGTAGAAAGTACTAACTTACAAAAAAAAGAAAAAGAAAATGTAATAGAATTATTGCTATCAAGGTTGACGACGGAAACCAATAAAAAACCAAATTAAAAGAATGACAAAGAGAAAACCGAAAACTTAAACCCTAGACTGCAAGGAGATCCCATCGCGACATGTTTATTAATATCAAACAACAAGCCTATATACGTCCCACTGCTGGGCACAGGCCTTCCTACATGGGAGCAACACACGAGGAGTTTGGGCCATAACACCACCACGCTGGCCCAATGCGGGTTGGTGGGCTAAAGCGGTTGCAGTAACAACCGGGACCAACGGCTTAACGTGCCTTCAAAAGCACGGAGGACCTCGAGATAACAAACTTTGATTGACCTATCCTAGGATCGACCATGGCGAATGTTGCTTTGTTTTTCCTATAGAAACCAGAGCGCTCAAACCAATACGCCACCGAGCTCCTCAGTCTGGTCGCGATCGAATCGAATATTAATGTAAAACATTTACGCAGGAGTCCAAATAGACTCCTGGGTGATTTGAATTTCCTAAAGCACAACATGAAGAAATATCCCTATGATTCCATCTCATTCTGAAGAGCATAAATCAGTCATATATCACATTACACCGAGAAAACTCGATAAAGTCTAAAACAGACGGTGTCGCGTGTGAATAAGTAACGTCATGTCGCGTGACAGACGCGCGACGTGACGCGACGTGACACTGACGTGATGCGGCGACGTCGGGACAGCACAGCTCGCATGGACAGTGAATCGGTGTTGTGAATAAATTTATTAGACAGCCATCACTGATCTAGCTTTCAAACAAAATAAATGGAACTGTAAAAGTGACTGGTAGTATATTGGTAAAATAATCATAGTTATCTTTTCTAGGTGGAAGGCCCGTACGTAGGGTCGTCTGGGTACCACCGGCTTTCTTATTTCAGACGTAAAACAGTTCGCTGTGACCACGTCAACTTGCACTTCGTCCTTTGGGAACTTTGCGCCAGCTTACTTTTACTGTTCCTGTATCCAGAATACTGATGCCATTATCTGGCATCTAGTTGTTTTCTGGCTTTGGATATGCTACTTCCAGGCGACTCAGGTTCTAGCCATAGCATCACACTGATCCAGGAGATACTCCATTGATTCCGGACCCTCGCCACTCTCGCGACAAAGTTCTATTGGCGAGAGTTGAATTTGATTAGCATGTGGTTAGTGGGGAAATTCCCTAAGAGTGAGGGTCATATCTTTTGTATCGATATTTTTACATCCACAGAGCAGTGAATGATTTTAAATTCAGAACCTGTGTGAAATTTGAAAGATTAGATTAAAATAAGCCTAATGATCCACTTTAATATGACAATAATCATAATAGACTTCATTTAGAATACATTAGTAAACTCATCTCTGGATTTTCACAAATCATACAAATAAGTTAATGGTATTATATCCATTTATATTGCATTAATATTACCTTAGTCCTCATTTTTGCACCCGATATTACTATTATATATATCACTATATTTTCTTTTACTGCAGGTTGCCTGGAAGAGATTGCTGCTTGGCAATAAGGCCGCCTATTGTACTGTCCTGTGTGTAAATTTGTTCTGTAATGCGTTTTGTTAAGTGTGTAATAAAGTATATTATTTGTATTGTATTTTATATCCAAATATATATAAAAATAATGCACAATATGATTACCGTGCAAAATAAACCTTCGACGACACTAAGATAGCACAGGACATGAGTATTATGAGACGTCTGTCATTACAATCACGTAACTGACCACGACCAATGACAGTAGTAACTACTATTAGGTAATATAAAATAAAATTAACATTAAAATGGGAACTGGCCCAAGGATTGTCGAGCGGCGGTGTGAAGTAGAGATTACATCGACAACAACTGACGTTAGATCGCTACAAATCACTCGCTAAAAGGCTGTACTGCATGCAGTATACGCTAAAGCATCACATCACAGTGGTGCGTATGTTATTTTTTATAAGAATTTTGGTAATAGATTTAACAAACAGAGCTTATTTATTTCGGGGCTGTACAAGAAAGAGTCAGAATGATTAAACAGTGGTAATCTAACAAAAGTAAGGTTAGTAAAAAAACTGATAGGCTGCTGATTTTGAGTGAAGTCTTTGAGTATAGTTAGCAACATAAGTTCATTAACGATTTAATAATAGCAAAATGGTATACTCATATTTTGAGTGATCAACTGGAAAAATACTTCCACCTTACAAAAAATGCAGTATTCGCAGCCTAATGTTGTGTTCTTGCGGTTAGATGGTCGCCATGCAGTCTTAGAAATGGAACATTTTACTCTCTACATAACGATTACTCCTAATTTTTAAAGCTCGTTTGCTATCATTGTTTTTTATAATCAATCTCACAGTTCAACCACTATAATGTTTTTAAGTCGTTTCTGTAAACTTTAAATACTCGTAGTATTAAACATAGTAGCTTGTTTTTCCAGTCTAGTACAAAAACAACAAAATGGTCAATCACTGCTGAATTCTACGTATTTTAGAAGGGTTGCTGTTCAATTCAAACAATATATATGTTCGAAATGGAAAACCGTTAAAATTACAATTCTTAAATTTAAATATCTATTTTATCTGCAACCTGAAAGTATACTACATGCAGGAGGCCGCAGTCGGTAATTTTCGCGGCAACTCGCGGCTTGATTTATAGCACGCGTTAGCAGCCTTCCTAAACTGTATCTAAACATTATGGACGTAACGCCATGGACTCGGAGCTGATGTATACAGCCCTTGATTTATGTATGATTGCCCAGATAACAAGTGCAAGGGAAAGAAATATGTTTTGTTTGAGGAAAACGAGGGAGGCGAGTAATGAACTTTTAGTGGCGGGTCAGTTACGTTGGATTGAAAGTGAAAGTATTTGCAATCAAGGAAGCGATTACTAGAGTAGAGGCTTGGTTTTTCTAAGGATAGGAACAATGCTGCATAGCGGTATTTGAATGTTGATTCCATCAGAATAGCAGAGCCTGACCAAGTATGCTCATTTATAAATAAGTCTCTAATCATAAGGGAATTGCATGTCGTTTTCCACTTAAGTGTGTGAAATTATCCTACATCATCCTTAAAGTCAAATTGGTACAGCTGTTTTTTAAATGGGCAACTAAAAATACTGACTCACACAACTACTACTCATTTATCACAATTACTCATTAAGCAACAAATAGGTGTTATGATGTTAAAGGTTTATTAGATTGCTGATCATTCGGTTAGGTTAGTATGAAGGTAAGTTAACAACACATTTATATTTGTATAAAATAAACTACCTATTTCTGACAGTCCACAGTTCTTACCAAACTACCATCTTGCTGATCCATTACGAAATTTTCCGAGAAAACTCGATTGTCTCTTGACAAAAAACGCTTAAACATAAACACCCGCTGCACCACCCCAAGTTTATCTTTATTATTAGTCTGCCGAGCAAAATTATGACGACTGCAGAACGTGTCCCGTCTCTTTCACTCCCCTTAAGTATTGTGTATCCCCATCTTACTCCCCCACACAGCTATGCTTGCGTTGCAGTGATTCGGTTTGACGATCACCCCGGGACGGAGTCTGAATGTTTATAAGACCTAGGAGATATAAGTTTCGCTCTTAGCATCTCTTATCTTTTCGTTACTAGTAGACGGGGTATTTTTAATTGAATTTTTTAGGACTTTGTCTAATTTGATGTCTAGAGATAAGGGTGAAAAACTTAAATTTTTCCGCTGTTCACTTTTTTTTCATAATTCGTTAAGTAATAACTATTTATCCTAAAAATCAAGTTTATATCCCTTAATATATTAGAAAAAGTCCGCTTAAAGCATGTCTAAAAGAAGTATACTTACATTAATTACAATAAAAGGTTTGTTAAATATTTTGTAACTTTCAAATTATCATAATAATTGTCACTTAAGTCAGATTTGCTTATATGAATGTCATCCATGATATCTCGCTTCAGAGCATTAAGTACATGGAAGTACAGATCGCGGTCCATCCTACGTAGCATGAAGATCTCAAGACACATAGAAACGGAATTTTTTTCGGGATAAAGTATGGGAGTGAACGTCTCAATCCGAGAATAACGACATTTCAATTGTCCGAGTTTCTCATATATAGCACGCTACTTAAGTGGTGACCTACCAAGAACGTTACATGCCGTCCATCCCACTTGGCCACCCTTTACCCCTTTACCCTAAACATATTTTGATATTATTTTACTTTTCTTTATTCTTTCGTTGTTATCTGCCAATGTTGTCTTCTATACTTTTCCTTTGAGCAGAGGTTTTTATGCTGCAGAATTGTTTTTCCGTGAATAGGCAGTAATTCATACTCAAACAAAAAAAGTAGTGATAATCTTTCTTTGCTCAAACTCAATCATTTATTGCATAACTCATATCATTATTAGTCTATGGTAAAACTGTAAAAATTAGACAAATCACCGTATTTTGAATCAAACTTATGACGTTGGAAAGAGTAACAAACGACTGGCGGCCCGCACGCCTGCGACGCGATTAGTCGCAGCGATTGGTCGCTTTATCAGATGCGGTAAGGCGAGTCGCGCGTCGCTGAGTAATCGGCCACTTTGCCCGCCGTATGAGTAATGAACGAGCCGCGGAGTAAGTACGGACGCATATTATTAGTTCTTCAACCTGTACTAAGAATATTAATAAAGGCGTGAAAAACAAATATTAGACTGTCATTACGAGAAAAAAAATGTGTTTAATTATCATTGTGTCTGGCATGTGTGGCGTGTTGCTTAAGTGCTTGAAAATTTATTTGTAATATATATTTTTTATGTAATAGTTCATCATCACAGCTTGCTTAAAAGGGAGAAATACATGCGGAGTTTGGGCCATAGCACCATCACTCTAGCCAAATGCAGGTTAGTGGATTAAAGCGGTTGCAGGAACAACCGGGACCAACAGCTTAACGGCCCTCCGAAGCACGCAGGAGCATTTTAATTGACCCATCCTGGGAATCGAAACCATAGCGTTCAAACCACTACACCACCGAGATTCTCTTGCCATCGAAACTGAAACCACTAACTCCCATCTCAACGGTTCTTGTCGCCATTCAAAGGCAATGGTCATGATCTTTATTACAGCTTATTCATACAATACGTTCTTATACGACGACGCGCTTTTTTAGTCTTAGCAGATTATTGCGTCCACATTGATACTAACGCGCATTAGCAGCGCAACTCAAATATCAATACGCGTGTCGTCTGCTCGTTTAAAAAGCCCCATGTGAATAAACCCTTACAATGATAAGAAAAATATGACGAAGTAGAAATTGACATACTTGTGAAATTGGTGGATATTTTTTGAAACAATTAATTGCCTGTTGAAAAAGTACGCTGATTTAGTATGAAAGACGTCAGATATTTAATCGAGGCTATCCACCTCATCGAAGCAGCATTGGACACTCCCAATGTGCACTGAAACTTGCTACAATTCAATGCGTTCAATAAACAAATACACCAAAGGACAGACAATACATGGCTGTTTAGGCTTGAACATTTGCATTTCCTTCGTTCGTTCGTTTTTTCGTTTGCGTTTGCTTTTTTCCTTTATTATTATTATTATTATATAATGGCCAATAAATGCTTTCTTTCTTTCTTTCTTTCTTTCCTTTAAGAGGAAGTATTCAGCAAAATAGAAATTTTATAATACCTCAAGTTTGATCTTTTTCTGTTACTACTGGCGAAGAATCTCTTTTATGTTTTTTTTATTTTACTCTACTGAATGTTTTTATTAAATCTTGTGAAAGTCAAGATTGCGGTGCTCCAACTGACTTTCATCGGTGGGCGTGCAAGACCGCGTATGTGCTTTTTGTTTATATCACAGGATGGAAGAAAAAAGTTAATGTCTTGGATATCTCTACACATTTCTTTGCCTGAACTTGTTTGGGATTTCCCGGGGTGTTGTCTAATGAGAATCTGGTATAAGCGAATCAGCGCTAATGGCTGATTTACATTTGCATTAGTACAGTAGCGAGTTAACTTGCGGTCTTGGCGAGTTAAGTTCTTAACATTGTTTGGACAGGGATTTGCTAGTTAAGTAGTAACTTAACAATTAAGTACAAAGAATAGAATGATGTTCTATTTTTTCGGCAAGTTAAGTGCAAGTGCACCCCGCCCGTGCGTCTTCCTCACCCTGCCAACTAAACTCGCCGTGTCGCCGTGCATGTAGACGGGCGAGTTTAGTACAGTTCATAAGTTGACAGGTTGCAACGACTTTTGTTTGACTATCAAAACTGAACCAATAAATGTAATCTGTAATCTTAACTTATAACTTAACTCGCTAAGCCAACGTTTGGACGATACTTACTACTTAGTACTTACTGCTCAACTGTCCGGTTACTAAACTCGCTACTGTACTTATGGAAGTGTAAATCAGCCATAAAAGCCCGCTGGCGCGATATTTCAATGTTGCGACTTTTGTAAATACGCGGTATTACAAACTGCTCTTACGCGGTATTGCACGCCCACGACGTTTTCTTATTTAGTGTGCGGTTTTAATGATTTTCTATTGTCTGCTCTTATGTTATTATAAATCGGCTGTGTGTTGTCGGCCTAATGAATGTCACATCATGTAGGGCCCGGGTTGGCCAGCGGCGGTGATTTGTGGTCACTGGCGACGGCGACCTCTGCCGGTGACGTGCCAATTGTCTCCGTCTTAGAGGTTGGCCTAAATTATGAGAGGCGGCGAGATTTAGATATTGCGGTAAGGCAGAGAGGTGTGGCGGAGTGGAGGTGTGACGTCAGACGTGTTCAAATCTAAATATAATGTTAGCAATTCAATTGTCGTGTGCGTCAGGACCGCGGGAGGAAAGTCATTAAATCAAATGAAACGTGTCTTATCACTTAATAGTGTATAAGTAGTATTTAGAATTAAGCGTAAGTAGATTAAAGACAATATGTTGGCAACCTTTTTTCCATCTGTTAACAACGCACTGTGAGTGATTTATACTAATTTAAAGACGCACATGTAATAAAAAAAACTTGCTCTCATGTGAAACACAACTTTCCACCTCTCCCAGCGAGAAAAGTTTAGGTTACCGTAAAATCTGTTAACATGATAACTAGGAAATGAAGTTTATACAAACTCAAATATACCCATTTATTATTAAAATATAAACTATTTAGTATTAAAAGTCTATTGTATAGCAGCTGCAAATTTGCTAATTCTTATTACCACTTACATTGTCAAAATTGTCAAAATCGTATTTGTATTGTTTTTTATATCCTTGTTCAATAAATAATTATAATTCGCTTAAAATTAAAAACAGGTGATTGTTAAGAATTTTTGGCATGGTTTAGATTTTTTAGAGCTGCGCTGGCCTAAAGGTCTATGCATCCAGGCCAGTAAAGTACCAAAACAGAAAAAAATCTGTGCCGTCAAATATTAAAATCCCGCACTTAAAAAAAATTGAATTAATTCAACTTTGCTGCGAGTTTTTAAGCAGGAAAAACACCCTTTTCGTGCTGAAGAGATGAAAATAATATAATAATTATTTTCATCTCTCCATAATATAATAAATAATATTTCTTAGAAATGAGATAAATAAAATTACAGAGATTTATTGAGACAAGCAGCGATTCGTTGTGGTCACGACTTATCGTCTTGTGTCGCTCGTCACTTGCACCACACCACATTTCTGTCACGAGCAGTGAACTGCGTAAACGCTCCTTGATACCATAAAGCCTTACAACGTCATACAGCGCACACAAATGTATGATATATTAGATACTAACACTATTGATCACTCATTTGGCATAGTGATGAAATCGTCGCTAACGGGAACGATCGCAAAGGGGTTTGAAACTGGCTGTCTTCATGAAGCGACTCCGATAACTAACGGTTAATGGTTCTTGAGGTATTTTCACAAAGCCATCACAATAAAAAAGCCATATATTTTGACTTTAGAACCTTGCGGTCCAGGAGCACACCAACCTTTTGAGGGGCATTGCAGATCGTCCATGTGAAACTTTAAGTTTGTCGCTGGCATTATTTCGCACAAAGATTAAGCCTCGCTATTTAGCAAGGGAATGCGACCAGCCTTATTGGTAGACTAGCTGTTTCACAATATTTAGGTGGTGTTTTTATTTTATACAAAGCACGGCAAATGACTCAACACCACCTGCGGTAAGAAGAGTCCATATGCGAAGTTCTAGCCGCCTCCACCTTGCCGGCGCAAAAGGTGCTTTTTCACGCCCCTTTTGAAGGCACAACATGGGTTCCTTCAAAAGAGGAAGGAGGGAACACATATGTTTTGGAAATCCGACAAAGAAACGAGTTCTTAACTTCTTTGTCCGTGATGTTGAGGTGGAGAAAGTAAATTGATGACTCTGAGGACCGGCACGCGTGCTCTTGAGTAGGAAAAGGGAAGGTGGGATAAGGTAAAAAAGCCCGTCAGAACAGTCTCCATGATAAAGCCGATAGAAGCTGCTAAGCGATGCAATGTCACGAAGGAATTGTAGAGGCTCTACTTAGTGTATTTTTATTTGTAAGGTTTTAACTTTTTTTTTAAATAGTTGAAATTCTGGCTTTATAGATAAAGGTTATTCTCAACTTAAAGGTGTTTGCTTTAGAAAGGCGGTCATTTTTTATACGTAATATTATTATACATATAGTAGTAGGTATTTGGTCTTTTCGTGATCTTTCATGAGAAGGAAGTACCATAACACTTGCATGAATCAATACTCTATATGGGTGTTTATGTACACTTATAAATGTAAGTTACTAAATAACTTATATACTTACAATAAATTCCAACACTCATAATAGCGTATCCAATACAATACAACGGTTTATCTTCACTTTTATTACGGAGAGACCCACGCGAATTCAAATGAAGGAACTAAATAACCAACATAAATAAGCGCCTCATCTTTATGTGGACGTAATAAAGTACATTTCAGCATAACAAATGTCACGGTTGACCTGTCACTCCGTTATCGACAGTGGAAGACAGAATCGATATTGAGACGAGACTATTGCGTATTGACAGTTTAATACAAATGTCACAAACCGCTACAGGAGGCAATGGATGTGTAATTAGGGAAATCTCATTATGCGTTGATGTTATATTGGTATCCCTTGAGACGATTCTGATAGGATTGTGATGATAACTGCTAGACTAATTAAAGTAAGGTTTTCTCAATAAAGGACGAATTAGATAGTATTAGAATTAGTTTCCAGCGTGGTGGTGTTATGGCCCAAACTCCTCATGTGTTTCTCCCATGTAGGGAGGCCTGTGCCCAGCAATGGGACGTATATATGCTGGTGATGATGATGATGAGAATGACCTCATATTTTTCCCACGTACGCTCAGGTTCTGAAGAGGTCTTCCCGAACGAATACAACAGAACAGAGCCGGTAACACCTTTTAGTCCAGGATTAACCATCATAATTTATACCCTCGTCCACGTTAACCCCCAAATTCTCTACACGGAGAACCCCAAGGGGGTAAACATGGGTTCCAATACATTGACCATTTTTGTCCTGTCCATATTCGACTCCTAGATGTAAGGCATCTAAAATTGAAAAAACAAGTACCACCGTAAACAGAAGTGTTTTATTTACAGTCATTAGTCCTTAAAATGTGACAGTACTTTTTTATTTATGTACCTACTACATTATTGCCCAAATGATATCCCTGAAGTTGCAAGCGTATGGCCAAGGTAACTACTTACCATCAGGTGGGCCACTTTGGTGGTATAAAAACATTTATTGATAACGTTTAATTAATTCATGCTTAAAAAATAAGTTCCCATCTCTACATATTACATCTAACTTTAGTTGGAATGAGACAATTCAAACTAAAGTTACTACGTAAACAAATCCACAAACAAAATTAAAAAAAGAAATACAATTTTTATTGGTTTACACGCTACAATATCCAGGTATAATAAATTTAACAAATTAGTTACTAAATACCGTTATTAGACATATAAACATGTAAGACAAAGTGCTAAGCCAACAGGCCCCCGCCTCAGCATAAATGAAAAAAAGCACAAATGCATAAATATTTAAAAAAGCATACCTCCCTGTGGCACAAAATATAACAAGTCACAGAGGTCACAGAGGTCACAGTCACACACACAACGCGGAAGTGATACCTCTGGTGTTGCAAACGTCCATAGGCTACGGTAACCGCTTACCGTCAGATGGGCCGAATGCTTGATTGCCACCTTAATGGTATGAAAAAGAAGACGGGAACCGGATCCGCGGCTTCTCAAAATCCTAGTGACATTAGCTTATATCGCAAAAACAAAAATACTATAAGAAGGTCATAGGGTAAGTAAGTCCTCGGCACTTGGGACTCGGGACTCAAAGGTCGCGGGGTGGATTTCAGTCCCAGGACATGACTTTTTCCAGTCTAGCTAATTTTCTGATTAAGTGAAAATATATTGTGCTTAAATAGTCTGTAGAATGAGGCGTTGATTGCATGTCAAGGAATATTCATATTTATTTTTAAGGTTATAATACTACTCATCATCATCATACCCAGCCTACAGTATACATCCCACTGCTGGGCACTGGCCTTCCTACATGGAAAAGAGAATTGAGACTACAGTAACAATAAATTAACAAAACTCAAACCCCGTATTAAAAAACGCGAACTTATTTATTCATGGTTTAAGACTGCTGCTGTCACTGTCATTACAGTTGTTATATTTAAATCCCATCAAAAACATAAATGTGAAATAAGACCCAAGTTAAATATTGAGTAATGCATCGTTCTAGACTTGACCTACAAAAGAATCGAGATTTAAATGGGTGCCAAGTTCTGTGATAACTCATGATTTGACTTAGTATACTGTATAACTATTAGTTTGATAAATATATCATACAGTATACTTAGTGAAGTCGGTTTTTTGGTAAAAAATAGCCAAGTCAAATCTTCAGCTTCAATAATCCTGATATTCTAAGTGAACACAGAACTCTTTTGTCGGTGAACATATAATGATAATAAAATACCTCCAATTTTCACATTGAAGCCTTCAATTCCTGCTCGTCCATATCACAGGCCCCAATTGACAGACAATGGGCATTATGACGTCACGTCACGGCTTATCGCGGCCTGCAGTGATCTGATGACGTCATCGACACGGACGTCGCATGTGCAGCCTCGCGTGGGTACATTACTAGTACAATAGACAACAAATAAAGACAAGCTTAACAGTTGCGATGAAAGCACGCTGCTGTTGAGTTAGTGTAGATTGGATTAAGAGACTTTACGCCGCATGTCTTTTCATACCAACTTTGAAGTCGAAAATAATGCAAACAAACAAACAGAATCCAACAAAACTTGCCATGCATAAGCAAGCCAGGCTACTCTAAAAAGTCATCAAAGGATTTCTCCGGAGTTCCGTTCTCTAGACCGGCCCCCTTATTCTCAACTGTCGGATCACGGATTCGATTCGTAAAGTCACATGCTGTCTCGCTTTGACGCCGCGCGATAAAAAGTGACAGGTATAGAGTTTCCGAAATTCGAATTCTTTCCGACAGTTGAGAATAAGGGGGCAGAACATCTCAATGAACAATACTTAAGTATATTTCAACCAGAGACTGAGACATAGACAAGTTGATATTGCTGCACCCATCTAGCTTTGACCTATCGCTACAAATTAAGAAATAATAATTTTTAAACAAAAATAAAAACCGACTTCAAAAGACTAAAACGGCAAAAACATATTAATGTATTACAATACAGTACAGTACAGTAGTGAGGAGCTCGGTGGCGTAGTTGTTAAAGCGCTCTGGTTTCGATTACGAAAACAAAGCAACTTTCGCCATGGTCGGTCCCGGGATGGGTCAATCAAATAATCTCGAGCTCCTCCGTGCTTCGGAAGGCACGTTAAGCCGTTGGTCGCGGTTGTTACTGCAACCGCTTTAACCCACCAACCCGCATTGGTCCAGCGTGGTGGTGTTATGGCCCAATCTCCTCATTTGTTTTTCCAATGTAGGAAGTCCTGTGCCCAGCAGTGGGACGTATATAGGCTGATGATAATGATGATGACTGTACAGTACAGTACCTACAACATATCTAATATAAATGTATTTTTTGCAGTTCGTGCTACGCTGTTTCCAGAAACTATAGCAAGTGGAGCACCGCCTCCGAAAAATACCTTTACATTAGATAAAGTAGGTACAGTCGACAGCACATCACGCGTAACAGTTTGACCTTGATACCGGCCTTAATCCGTTCGTAATAGACGCGGTTTTCGTAGTGCTGCTGTACTAGATGTGCTGTCGTGTGTACATTTCGATGTTTACTTCTTACTTGGATAATATTGATAAAAAAATTAAAGAGGATTCATGATATATACCTGCATCTATCATACCTAAAGAGTAGTACAAAATGATGACTGAATAGTGTTTCACAAACTAGAAAACTAACCGCGAAAAGCATAGTAGTAGTTGAGACCACCTGCCTCAGATCTAGAGGTCCGGGGTTCAATTCCTGTGTGGGCAGAAATTTTCTTTGGTTGGTGGTAGGGGTTTTCTAAGTCCGCCTGGCTAGCTACCACCATCTGATTTAAGTCTATGTGGTTGAGGAATCCAGGTGTAGCTTGCTTCCATCGTCGACCTTGTCTTCACTTACTTACCATCAGGTGAGATGAAGGCCAAGAGTTACCCCGTTAAGGTTAAAAAAAACTACAACAAATCACATGACTTCATCACAGCAGAAGCCACAGCTCATAGCAGGCTTGCAAAATATTAATTTAATTTTCAACGCGAAATGAATAAATGCATATCATAATCCTCCAATCTTTATAGACATTCCTTTCTAAAGGAGAATAATAAAAATTTATGACTAATGGCATATTTAAATAATTTATCTACGAAACTTGACCTAACCTACAAGAATATACAATCAACATTTCACGAAAGACAAAACTAGGTGATATTTTTATTGCTTGTTATTATAACAATAAATTATCTTTTATTTATAACTTATTTCTTTTCTACATTCATGTTTTAAAATTGGAATAATGGTCTCAAAGGTTAACAGCTTTTTACCACAGATAATTAAAAAAAAAACAATGTGTAACATTAATGACTATAAAGTCAGTTACTGTTGTTCTCGTTAAATTACAACTATTTTTCTTAAAAATATAAAATTGAAAATTTTATAATCCCCTGCCTCATTATACATCTATCTAACACCATCTCATTGAGACTATTCATATGAGACCAGACACGCTATATCTGCTGTAAGTATCTTTTGATGGTGACATACAAACTTTTAACTAATCCTATGATCAGTTAAAATTTTGTATGTCATGGGAAGGTCACCAAAGTGACGGTACACCAAAATTTCAAATCAATCGGATTTGTGAAAGTTAGTAAAACCCTTTTATCATGCAGAAAATGAGCTGATAGTCATCAAACGCCTGCACGGATCTTCATAAATTATAGCTAAGAACCATTCTAGCCACGTCAGCTTTCAAAGAAAAAACCGAATCAAAACCGATCCATTCGTTTAGGTCCTACGATGCAACAGAGAGAAACATAGATACAGAGGTACACAGACAGACACGTCAAACTTATAACACCCCTCTTTTTCGTCGGGGGTGAAAAAGGGTAGATAGCGGTGAAGAAATTAGCAGGTTATACCTAGTGCTCCGGTGGCGTAGTGGTAGTCGCGGCTGGCCAAACATCAGGAGACGCGGGTTTGACTCCCGCCTGGAGCATATATTTGTATCATCGTTTTCATTCTTTATTTGTAATTTTCCCGGTGTCGTTTCGTCCCAGTACACTCGAGCCATGAGCGACATATGATGAATAATAATAATCGGTTTTGTGGTCTAAGTATCGAAATCTACAGACCACAGACGCTTTTTTATTAACCATCATAAAAAAGAAATAAAACAGGATATTCATCGCAAAATATTAATGAGTAATCAATCAATCAAGTATCTGACAATAATTTATGATTATCTATTAAAATATTACGCTTTTTTGTCAAACTGGCTCATCACTAATTTGCTAGAGCTATAAAATTTTAAAGTTATAGCTAACATCATTATTATTTTTTTATATTTCTAAATCTAACGTTTCCTCCACGTCGTAAAGAGTGGTTTAAAATATTATATGTGGAATCAAACAAATTAAGTAGTTGTACGCATAACTAAATTAGTAAAATAGATAAGCAGAAAAAGAAACCCCTAAAACGAATTATTAAAATCATTACGGCAAGCCTAACTCTAAATGTACGTATTTTCTATTTTAGATTCTAGTAAATGATCTTTAAATTAATTAGATTACAGTGTTTGAAAGAGATTTATTAAATATCCAAACTAAAACAATGAATGTCCTGGGATTACTGGATAAAATACTCGTTCATATGTTGTAATATAACAAAATATATAACGCAAAAACAGAGAGAAAAGAAATAATTCAAAGGGTTCTCTCGAGTCCTTAGTAGCGCACATCAAAGCTTTCACCTGGATTTTATAAGGTCGTAGGTTCTGTTCTCAGACATGATTTTTTTATCGTCCAGATATTTTTACATAATCAAAACATGACAAAAAAAGGCGAGGTTTACAATATTTAGATACATTTCTACTCTGTAGCTATTTCAATAGAAATATTGTAATATATTAATACACATCAAGCCGTTACTTATAATCATAAATTCAGAACTAAAATACCATTGTGAACATAACAGGACGTATTATTACAAACTTTGTCATAAATATACCATTAATGACCTATAATATTTTCGTCAACGACCAAAAATATGTTTTTATGTTCGTTTTATTATTATGTGCATATTAGTTAAACTATATTAATTATTACAGCGCTATGTGTATAAACCTGAGTGTAATAAATAATAACAAATAGTTATCTGATATTGATATGAATATTACGAATTATGAAGTAAAACTACACGAATGACATAAAGTCAGCAGTTCACTGGAAGATAAAGCGAAGTTGACAGTACATCATAACATTATTTTCATCATTGAGAACATGTTGTATTTATTCTTCGTAAAAAAAACACCTAAGTATTAATTCAATGCCATGGGTCGCTGAGTAATCTTTTGGATCTAATGGTCAGGACAAATTTGATTTTCATCATATCTTTATCTAGACACAACAAGTAACATTTTACTAAGTGGTAGACCCGTATGTAGGGTCGTCTGTGTAGGTACCATCGCCTTTCTTATTTCAGCCGTGAAACAGTTCGCTGTGTTTCGGATGAAGGGAAAGGTAGCCAGTGTAATTACTGAGCATGGACGCCATTTAATTTTAGGCCCTAGGATGACAACGCACCTGCAATATCAAGTGATTTTTCCTTGTTATTCAGGTGTTTATAGGCGGCGGTAACTGCTTACCATCAGGTGGGCCGTCAGCTTATTCATCTAGTTGTATAAAAAAACAGAAACTCCATTCAAAGAATTTACCTCGATTCATTTCATTTAAACAACACCTCTCAATTATTACGGTTGATTATTATTAGGTCGGTTATAGGTAGTATTGGGTCAACCAAAAGGGCTAACAAATACTTGCTTTAATCTACCTAACAAAATAACTAAATTGTTATTAAGAAATACTAATTAGTATCATAGCTATACATAGCAATGCTTTCACTATGACACAAGCTGTCAAAATACACCTTCGATATAAAAACCATTTGGGCTCCCGACCGATGCGTGGGCGCATCCCGCGTTCAAATTAAGAAATCGAGAGAATTCTTCTTACTATGAACAGACTATCTTTATTAGTTTATTATTACGTTGGGAGATAAAAGAAATGACATCTTTGTGTTGTAATAAAATTGGATTGTCTGTGCGTCTATAAAAGAGCTTTTTATTGTTTTCTGTCAGTATGCTTAATAGTACACGCGTTATTTTGTGGTTTTATTGTCGATAATTTCTATATCATGGAGAGATTTGAATCTTACCATTTATCGAGAGAGTATGTTTCTGACTGTCGCTTTGAGTAAGACGATTCATTACCTGAAACAAAAATATTTTCATACAACCAGTAAGAGCAGGTCAGAAAATTCTTTATATGACAAGATAATGGCCTCCCCAAAACGTAGCATATGTCCTTCTTTACAATGTAATATTATATCTATGTTAAATTTCACTATAATCGGTTTAGTGACTTTAGGAGTGAAAACGTAAAGATAGATAACACTTTCGTTTCGAGGTAAAAATTTTAGTATGAATTAGATCACAGTTAAAACTAAGACTGTCTCATATTTTAAGTAAAGGCTGATAGAGACCAAGATATCAAGTCCACACTAATAGATATTATACAACACACACAGAATGGATAGTGTTATATTATTATTAGAAATGCGAAAGTAACTTAGTCTCTTAGTCTCTCATCCTGAAAAAGAACATAGGCAACAATTTGAAACGATAGCCTACAATCCACGCAAACGGACTTAAATAGTGTTTCTGTGTGATATTCTTTGAAAAAAAGGGCTCGCCCTCATAGATAAATCCTTCAGAGGTACCCTAATTATGTTTATGAGTCTGTGTGTGTAAGAATTGTGAACAATAAAAAAGCTCATCAGTTTCGTATTGACTTTTTCAAGAAAATTTCTAATTAGTTGTACTTGAATTTACAATTAAATAGTTCTCTCCTTAAAAGCCATCCATTTCGTAACCAGAACTTACTGATCGAAAGCACAAAGCAAAACAAGCTCAAAGGCTTCAAAAGAACCGAACCCCGACTACCAAGGCACCAACCCTTCCACTTAACCCTCCTTAATTCGTGAAAAAAACCGAATCGAGCAGAGACAAGCACCTTTCCGAGGTAGGAGCGTGTTAAAGCCTTATACTGGCCTTTAATTAAAGCCTGCGGGGTGTGAGGTGGCGCCAGGGTTGACAATAACAATAAAATAAAAAATATTAATTTGAAATTAAATTAAAAATGCATATTTTTTATGTTCTTACTTGATGCTTTGAATATGATAATTGTTAATTAAATACATTTATCATTTCATTGGTATTTTTTAAGGATTGTGGATTAGAAAAGGAAGGCCCTACCAGGAGTATTTAGGCACAAATGAAAATATATTGAATAAATCTTAAGAGTGATTTAAAAAAATAACTTTATATATAACATTTTACATAAGAAATTTTAATTTTCTGTAATGAGAACACACACATTATAATGACAGTATTGACTTGGTAAATCCTAGAGAAAATAAATGATCTTGATCTAAGATGTGTCATATCCGGCCATATGTAAGTACCTACACTATTTCAAATATCAGGAAAAATCAGTCGAATCCGGGAAAAATATGATGTAATAATATAATATTCATGTACAGTTTAGAGGTAAAAAGTTCAATATGATTCGTCCTTTTTATTTAATATGGCAATATAGCGGGCGACATAGAAGTCAACTAAATGTCACCAATGCCCAGAAAAACTACCTAACTAACATAAGCACCAAATGAATATATTGGTCTGTGTTGCAGTTTTATCTTTAAAACTCTCGAATTAAAGAAAATAAGAAGAAAATGGCCAATTGAAACCTGTCATGTATACATATTTTTCCCTATTTTTGTTGTGATAGACTCATAGGAGTTACACAATTATAAACATACACAATTATAAAATCATTATTGTACTAATACAAAACTTCAAAAATCTAAAAATGTGTAATTTGAAAATGAATCAATGCCTATTTATCAAAAATTACGCATATTTCTTCCCCAACTGCTGCCAACCCTGCAGAAGAAGGGGGGCGGAAGCGACGCGCGGCCATTTCACTCGTCCTGTCCACTTCCGGCGCTAACGTATGGACGTGGCTACTTCATTTCGGACAGACGGAGGAAAAAGAAAATTCAGGTGTCCTTCGAGGGACAAGGGAGGCGTGGAGTCGACGGCGGGGATCTTTTAAAAGAAAACCAAAAAGGGGTTACGATTTTAATTAAGAATGTTAGCTCGTAAGTAATTTTTCAAAATTGATTTTGAGAATAATTATGATTACTAAAGATTGAGAAAAAAACTTTTTAAAGAATATTTCTCTATTTTCTGTTATGAAAAGTATTTTCTATTAGACCCTGACGATTGGATAGTGTGCATAGTGTGTCAGGAATGGGCACATGCAATTTTCACAGCTGGGAGCACAAGCGGGGGCTATATTTGTGATATTTGTAAGGAGAAGTAGACCGACCGCAATTACCTCAGGGTATTCGCAATTACCCCACGTGCTGTCCGTATTTACCCTGTTCGCACCGGGTAAATGCGGACAGTAATGTGATTAAAAACATGTTTGTTGATTTGTTTCTGAAAATTTTATATGTTGATTTTATAGCTTAAGAACCAAAGTTAAATAATTAATAAACACTCTATGATTAGCTTTAATATTTTGTGTTTTATTGAAGAATTTCCTTAAGTGTCTGCAATATCCACTATGTCCCCTACTAGTGGCAGCCCGGACTGGGGTAGTACCTCCACCTGACAGAAGATCGCAGCTGAATAACACAACGTTATGTTGTAAGAAGGGGGACTTGTATCCTAGGCTGGCAACATAACAAGATTCCGAGGTATGACGGACGGTAACTTGAGGTTTACGGTAACCGCTTCCAGGCGGGACTCTTGCTTGTTTGCCATTGGCAACCTTGTTTTACATGTTTTTGTTGTATAAAAACATGTAAAACAAGGTTTACGATCACTGTTCGTTGTTCGTGTTTCGTCTTTATTTTCTCAAGTAAATCAGAAATGTGCAACTGTTTAACGGATTATGCTACGACTAAGGGAACTCTCATATCGGCTTCGTCTGATTTATAATCAAGTAAAAGCTCATCCGATTTACAGCTTCCTTCGTTTAACTTAGTTGTGTTAATTAGAAAGAAAGGGACAGGTAGTTGGACACTTTGTCGATGACTTAATGGGTCTAATATTACTTATGTCTTGTTACACGACAACACAAAACGACAAAACGGAAGTGTAATGTTTGTAGAGCCTTAAACTTACCGTGGGTCCAACTTATATTGATCCGGTTTTATTTCTTTGGTAGTTACATAAGATAGCAACTAATTTAAACTTTAATTGCACAAAATAAGTTACAATTTTGGCGTACTTAATGCCATTAAGCGTTCCATACCAGTCAACTGGAAAGTTCAGTCCAAAATGATTAAATAGGTAGTGCAAAAAGAAATGTTTTAAAAATGAAAAATTATAATTACATGTGAATACACATTCATAATAAATCAAATAGGTAAACATAGTTGAGATGTACTTAGGTTATAAATGAATGTATATGTAAATTTTCAGATTTTATTCTCAACTTCAGCCGTCTGATAGTGGTTAGTAACCTATCTGCTAAACCAGGTGTCCCGGGTTCGAATCCTGATAATGGCAGATTCTTTAATTGAGTAATTACGAACATATTTTGTTCACGAGTCGTGGCTGTTTGTATGTTTAATTAGACATATCTTTATTTGTCCGTCATCCATAACACAAGCTCTTAATCTTAGACTTGATACCTAATAGGTGTGACTGTGAGAATATTATTTTTACTATTTGGCTGCGATACTTGAAACCTGTAAGCCTTTTCTGGCGCTCCAAGTAAACGGAAAGTACAGTCGACAGCACGTCAAGCGTAACAGTTTGACCTTGAACCCGCCCTTACTCGGTTCTTAATAAAGGCGACATTCGTAGTGCAACTGTTACACTTCACGTGCTGTCCTGTGTACTTCTTTTACTATGCGTGTACCGTTTAAGATCTCGATATTTCAGCACCGTTCCATGTGATAATCATAAAATGAATTCTTGCAATTACCATTTCAAGTCTTAGACTTTATTCCCCAAGCGAAAAGGTCGTATTTGCAACAGCCGCTGAGCAGTTGAGCATTGGTGATGACGTATTTACTGCACCTCGGGTCAGTGCTCCTGCGTCTGCGCCTACGAGCTATTGTTTTAGCCAAATGAGGGCCAGTAATGACTCCAAAACAAAGAGTCACTCTGGTAAGCGGTTGTCAAGTGAGAATAACAAGTTAATCTTAAGTCGAGATTACCTTCTATTTTGGTCTTAGAACAGCGACGAATATAATGATATATATACTTAGGTAAGACGTTGCACAAATCTGTCTTAATTGATGTTGGTAGAATATGCAAATGAAGACGTCTAAGTATACAGAGTGTAAGGGATGCTCTCAAAAACGCAGACAGATGCAAGACTGACTGGTGACCCTTAACGCGACTACTTGAAAAAATAATTAAATCTCGAAATAAATCAGCAGTTCCATACACATAGGTAGTAGGAAACAGCTGATTTTTTTGGCCATTTCAATTTCGTTTTCAAAAGTCGTGTACTTATTCCTTTTGAGAGCTTTCCCTTACACCCGGTACAATAATAATATTCTTAGGTTAAATGGGCAAATAGGAGAATCCCTTTCCCTTTGTAGTGGTTTGAGTGCTCTGGCTTCGATTAAGAAAACAAAGCAACTTTCGCCATGGTCGATCCCGGGATGGTTCACTAGGTGGTAGACCCGTATGTAGGGTCGTCTGGGTAGGTACCACAGCCTTTCTTATTTCAGCCGTGAAACAGTTCGCTGTGTTTCGGATTGAAGGGAAAGGTAGCCAGTGTAATTACTGGGCATGAACGGCATTTCATCTTAGGCCCCAGGATGACAACGCACCTGCAATATCAAGTGATTTTTCCTTGTTATTGCAGGTGTCTATAGGTGGCGGTAACTGCTTTCCATCAGGTGGGCCGTCAGCTTGTTTGTCATCTAGTTGTATAAAAAAAACTTGAGCTCCTCCGTGGTTCTGAAGGCACGTTAAGCCATTGGTCCCGGTTGTTGTTGCAACCGCTTTAACCCAGCATTGGGCTCGCGTTGTGGTGTTATAGCCCAAGCTCCTCTTGTGTTTCTTCTAGTAGCCTGTAGGAAAGCCTGTGCCTGTGAGACGAGCTGGCTGGCTGGGGTTGATGTTGATGAAAATGGGGTAACTCCAAACAAGGCTAGCAGAGAACATTTATTTTTATACATAGAAAAAACAGAAAATCACTCAACACCACCTGATGCGAAGCGGTCCTAAGCGAAGACAACTAGTGCGTCAACATATTGCATTGTGATTCACAAACAGAAATATTCGACATCGAGCTTGACGTCTGACAAGGCGACGAGCTACCATTTTGACGTTTGAGCACGGCGCTGCGCGTAACCGTATTAACTAATCTCTACGTCGTCAAGGCTGCCGACTTAAGAGAATCAGAGCTGCTTGCTATGCGATTCTTTAATGTCAGCAGCCATGGATTCGTGGCTGTCGGCAGCGCTGTCATACCTTTTGGCGTTTGTTTGACAACCGTTGGCGACACCAGCGTTCCGACGTCGAGCACGGCGTGAACCGGGACTAAAAAGTGATTGATTTTTATATCTTTATGTAAAAAACCAATCAAATATTGAATGAAGTCATAGCGATACAATTTTAACACAACAAAAAAGAAATCAAAAAATATCGATTGTACTTCATGTCTATAACTAAAACAGAGACAATCGTACACAGCCAAGAGACCGACGCAGAGATTAGTGAATACGCTTTCACGCAGCGCAGTGCGCAAACGTCAAAACCAATGGCAGTTCGTCGTCTTTGTCAGACGTCAAGTTCGATGTCGAATATCTTTGTTTGTGAATCACACTGCTGGTCTAACCGCCTCCATCTTGCCGGCTTTAATAGTGCCTTTTTAAGCCTCTGTTCAAGGAACTCGTGTTATAGGTAAGGTGTAAAGTCTACATTACTACTGTTTAATATTTGTTTTGCTCACAACTATTTTGCTACGTCTGCGTACGCAGTTCACAGACCGCGGCAGCAGTACAATAGCCGGGAGCTTATCGGCCCATAATCGTGCCTGATAAGGTTTCTATGGGCCGTTTAACTGTGCAGTCTTGTTAGAAAACTACAAGGAAATCATATATTTCTTGTAAAACAATGACTTGTTAGTTTTCATGTGTTATGTGGAGCAGTGAGTTAGAATTACGCACTTTTTGATCGTTTTTATAATGTAATTGTAACTCAATACAGGCACTTTTTACAATTACAATCAACTTTATCTTAAATAAATATAATGTTTTCTTCTCTTTGGTCTTAAAAGAGAAGATACATTATGATTTATACATGAAATCCGTTGCGGCTAGGTTTGACTATCCTATCCAGAAACATTGTCACGGCAAAGTAATCCTAAAAATGTATAAAGGCTTTATTAACAATAATAACATAGTTGTAAGTAAAACTAATGTTACTAACATACTAATTAATAAGTCGTATAAAATATGAGCCATGCTTGAAATTAAATGTATTTTTTTTTAATTCGTCCCTCACCATGACAAGTCTCTATACTGATGGCCTTACTATGTGAGATACACACATCAGAAGTTTGAGCCATAGCACCACCATGCTGACCTAATGCGGGTTAGTGGGTTAAAGCTAGGGTTGCCAGATGGTATCCAAAAGGAGGACATGTACTAGGTGGTAGACCCATATGTAGGGTCGCCTGGGTAGGTACCACCGCCTTTCTTATTTCTGCCGTGAAACAGTTCGCTGTGTTTCGGATTGAAGGGAAAGGTAGCCAGTGTAATTACTGGGCATGGACGGCATTTCATCTTAGGCCTCAGGACGACAACGCACCTGCAATATCAAGTGCTTTTCCTTGTTATTGCAGGTGTCTATAGGCGGCGGTAACCGCTTACCATCTGGTGGGCCGTCAGCTTGTTTGTCATCTAATTGTATAAAAAAAAATGTCCTCCTTTGTTTTTTCCATGTTTTGTCCTCCCGTCCTCCCCCTTACCTACTGTAAGTCCTCCCTTTTGCTAAACATCGGGCGGGACTTACTCAGTGGAGCAAAGAGAGGAATAGACTAAATGTGCAGTCATTTGAATCTTTAATTCTTTCTAAATAAGTACAACTTCAAAAACTTGACATGTGAAGATTTTCATAGTTATTTGTTAAAAAAATCAAAAACTTCTTTCCAAAATTGGCAGCTCAGCTAAATATGATTAAAATAAAGTAAGATAATATTCAAAATTCCTTTAATTTATGAATGTCCTCCTTTTTTACAGAAAATACTCTTTTTTAGACCCATCTGCCCTTTATCAAATTATCATCTGGCAACCCTAGTTAAAGCGGACGTAAAAACAACCGGGACCCACTTACGTTAAGTTGGTCCCGGTTGTTGTTACAACCGCTTCCGAAGCACGAAGGAGCTCGAGGTTTTAAGTTTTTGTTCGACCCATCCCGGGATCGACAATGGCGAAAGTTGCTTAGTTTTCGTAGTCGAAACCAACAATTTTGTCTATTAAGTACCAACCTACTACCTCTTCACATGATTCATATTTTAAACTTTAAACCGATCTTACGTGATTTTGCTATGAAAACATTATATTTTATATATTTTTCACTATACCTACATGTTAACTATATCTCCAGTAATATAATGAGCTACAAAACGGAAAACCATAAAATACTCCATCCTTCAAACTTCACGTCTAAAATCTAATATTGTTCACATCAAACAGAGGACGCCAACATTTTTACTGATTAATAGCCGCTGAAGTGTAAATAAAAGAGCTTTATATCAGTGAGAAAAGACTTATGTTTGTCTAATTGCGTCCCTTCCATCCGGGTCGGCCCACGAAAAACGCGTGGGGTCCGCACCACGCTAAAAATATCATACGCGTGTCCTTTACACTGGACACATGCATTATTTGCATTGATTTGTAAAGGAATTTCTTTCGAGCCGGTCTGAAGGCTTACGTGGGTAGGTTGTAAAGACATATAGAGGTTTTAAGACATTAATGTTTTATGAATCAATTATTTTATAGCCGACCTATTCCTGAACTGGAAAGAATTTAATTATCATTTTTTGTTAACATGATAGGGATAGTAATATACTATATGTTAATTGCAAAATATCAACTTATTAATTACAAGTATTAGGGAGTGTTTATTACCTTGCAAGTTTAATAAAACCGGTTGTGAGATGAGGACTGCACAATAAAATAACCTTTATCCTCTACTATTGAGTCTAATCGCTTAAACCGTTTTACGTTGAACGGCTTTTCGTATAAACTCTCAAGTCATAAATAATGGAAAAGAAAAACCGAGTCTAACAAGACTTGCACAAGCAAGCCAAGAAATTATTGGCAATTTTTAATTTATTTGAGAATCTTAAAATTAGGGGGATATTACCTACGTTTATATAGGGCACTTTTTTTCTCAAGTTAAGAAAATAGACGCTGTTTTCAGTTTTCAATTTTAAAAACAACGTAATCTTAAAAGTTATGGAATTTTTTTTTACGGATTACAAAATTTACATGAACGGACAATTTGTTTTTGTAACTTTCTCAAAAATGCTAATGTTATTATTAGATTTCTAACATCAATTAAAACAACTATTATTATGACAACTTTAAATTAAAACGTACATATTACATAGATATCTTAGTAATTTAGCATACTATTTTTTGCAATAATTCGTGCAGCAGTGGGACGTGAATACGCCGGTGATGATGATGATGAAGTAATCTTATTCAGCATAACTTAACCAGTCTTATCCGGAGTTACCCGGCTCGAAATCTCCTCACTCTTTCCCTATTGGCCCGTTCGACCATATCTGTCCGTATCTGTCGACCATAGATTAATATAATCTCATTATAATAAAAAAGAATTGAATTTAATATCCTAAATAACGATCATAATGTAGAGTAGCGCTAATGAATAGGCCGCACAGCTCGACATCGACATATGACGCAGGCGCATGCGCATTGTCGAGCTTCCCGTTTTATTAACGCTGTCTAGGCGTTTGGTCTGTACTCAATAAGTTATAAGGCTTGTAAACTTGCTAACCTGGGGTGTTATTTACAGCGGGTACATAGATGCTGTATAAATAATAATAATAGGCCTCATGGCAACATGATTAGTACCTGTAGTTATAGAAAGAGCAGATTGTAGTCATCTAGATATACAAACAAACGTTACATTTTGTATGAGTACAGGCACGTGCAATAATACTTACACATTTTGTCAGATATTGATTCGTATTGCAAACAGAAAAAAGCACACGCGATATCAGCAGCGACTGTATATAAAAAAAGACAGCCAGAGAGACGTTGTATTTCATAAGACTTCATCTTATCAGAGTAAATAAGTACTTAACAATTCAAAAATAGACGCAACATAGTAGTGATCCAATCCCGCCGTAACACACACCGCAGCCCTACCGGCATCAGCGCCCCGCGTGGGTGCCTGCGATTCTGTCCAGCATTTTGTGAAAGGGATTTGATTTTATAATAATATTGTGCGATTCTGATAATAAGTTGGGACAGCCATTCAAAGTGGGCATTCTTTATTGCTTAGCGTAATACAATTCCGCTTGTCTAGTGGCCCGAGAAGAAATTGTGTTGTACGGATGATGTTAGGAGAAAAAATTATAACTGTAGCGCGATTTCTGATTACGTGAATCAAGTGACAATGCAATCTCAAAGTATCATATTGGGGTCGCATCATAACCCTAATGTTCATAGAAATAAAGGTGATTTAAAGTTAATAAAACAACGATACAGTTATCCTATTTATTGGTAAGCAGTGTCAATAGTAGGTACTACATTTTAAAAACATAAAATTAGACGAAAAGTATGCGCTACGTTAGATTTCCATCTGAATTATTTCCTAAGGTCATGTGTGACTTCCTTGGGGAACAGGGATGGCTGGAATAAGCTGGTTCCCACTCTTCGACGCAAAACAGGCGCAATTCACGTCGATTTGCGTAAACCAGGACAAATAAGAAGAAGTAAGTCGTCAAATTAATGACGTTGCCAATCGCTCAACCTTTTCTTGTTGCTTACAATGAAATAGGAGCACTCACCTTTTTAGTTTGAGACGGTGTGTTAAGTTACCAACTCTATAAAGGTCAAAAGATTGCGTTGCTCAGCCGCAGCCGGAAATATAGGACTGCGATTTAAAACGAAGCAAGCTAGGTGCTCTGTAAATTTTAAAATAAAATATTACTGTAGAGTGTTGCTATATTAAAAGACGGCAAAACAAGGAAATTGTGATATTTAGGTACCAGGCGATGTTTTTGCGCGCTACTGGGATAGTATACCTTAGAGAAGATCGCAGCTAAATAGCACTACTTTGTATTGTTGTGTTCCTGAACTCAGTAAGCTCGCCAAAGCTCATCAAGCTCCAGGAAGAAGTATGTAGGACTGTCATCTATGTTGTTAAGTCAACGTAACATAATTATGCCCTTTATTTTTGCAGGGTTGGTAACGTGGGAATACTTGGGTAGTGCCCAAGGTGCTACGAGCATCTATAGGCTACGGTAACAACGCGTGAGCAGAGCCCAAGGTGCTATGAGCGTCTAAATACTAAGGTAACATCGCGGAATAGTACCAAAAGTGCTACGAGGGTCTATAGGCTAAGGTGACAACGCGTGAGCAGAGCGCAAGGTGCCATGAGCATCTATAGGCTACGGTAACCGTTTTTCATCAAGCGCCATCCTTTCCGTATAAATAAACAAAACGATTTTATCGAGTATCCGTCTTTATCTTATAATAAACGAAGATTTGGTATTACCCCACTCTTCCCTGTTTAACAACTATCCCGTTGACTAAAAAAACGAATACGAGTAGGCATACCACAGTCCATTGGTGAGCTAAGTACCTCCAATGATATATTACCAGTAGTACCATAAAAACTGTCGTTTACCAACATTCCATGTACGCGCATCGTCGGCATTGCAAATTGAAATATACTGCCTTCACCCTCACTTAGCGTCAAGTTTACGGCGGAAAAACTGCGCCCGCGCACTGTGGGCGTGTCGTAAACATGCCGTCCCTTTCACGCGGCCGTCTCGCTCGCACAATGTAAATGATGAGTGCTTGTTTATTACCCCTGACGGTGCATTATGTGGCTCCCTTGGAATGAATGGCCGCTTTGTAAGAATGGAAAACTGATGGGTTTAGATTATTCGTCTGTTGTGGCTGTTCTGTTGTAAATAGATATCTGAGTGTGTTGGATCGGTGCCTAGAGGTAAGTAGTTTTAATGGAAGGAAAGACAAGGTTCCATCTGTGGGTTACCAAGTCTCTAAGTAACGGAATCACTTGTAAATGTAACCTAAGCTTGAGAGACCCATAATCTTGCAAAGAATTCAATCTTGAAAATTATACAGCATGATACAAAGTGGTATCAACACTACGACAATAAATTAAAACATGGGTTATTGTACTTCATAGAAATTTTTTGCAACTTTCAAATGATAATGTCGTATAAATTTTATGAAATAATATAACATTGGCTTAAATATTTCATAGAAATGTTATAAAATTATCAAATGAATTAGATGTATTGGAAATTTGCAAACCTTTTCTATGAACTAATATAGCCCATGTTTTAATTTAATGTCGTACCTATTGTCGTCATCAGCCTGTATGTAAGTATGTAGTATAGGTATAATCTTGTTCAATGATGACATTTTGCTCAGAAAACCAACTGATCCGAATTGGAATGTTGCCTAAGTTTGTAAATGGCGCTATTTTTCACAAATTAGGAAAATATACGTTACTATTACCCATAAAAAAAATTCAAACTTAAAAGATATGGAATATTGATGAAGTTGTACTGTTTTGAAAATTAAAAAAACCATTATATTTTTTTTGCAAAATTTATCAAAAATGTTTATGATATTAGATTGCTGACATCAATTAAAACAACTATTATTATGACAACTATTAATAAAAACATACTTAATACATAGTTATTATCAATTTTGTCAGTATGCCCATACATTTCTTAGTAATATGGGAACATGTGACGTCACCTGTTCCGTAGATTTTCTATGGAGCGTTTTTGGACGATGCGCCGCAACACATCAAACATACCACTATATCTCTAAAACTATTGATCTTAGACATAATATTTCTTTTGCAATTTTTCTTTATGAGTTATAAACTTCTTATTTATGATATAAAAAAAAGTTGTCAACTACCCTATTGAGCCAGCCTATACGTCTCCCTTCAGGTCTTCGTACATAAAATAAACACGTGCAGTGTTGGGTCATAATACCACACTGGCCCAATAAGGGGGCTTAACGTGCCTTCCGGAGCATGGAGCAGCGAGAAATTACGATTTCTTTCTGATCCATATGGTATTACTATTAACCATGGGAAGTGTTGAACCAACCACTCGAAGCACTTCGGCATTGAGCTTCATAAATTACACCTTCCCCCTTCCTGCTCAGGAGCACGCGTGCCGGTCTTCGGAGTCATCAATTCACTGTCTCCGCCTCAACATCACATACATAGAAATTTAATACCTCGTTTCTTTGTCGTATTTCCAGAACTTGAAATTCTTTGCCAGCACATGTGTTTCCTCCTTTCTATAAGATGGTTTTTTTTTTCAAAAGAGGCGTGAAAAAGCACCTTTTGGGCCGGCGAGATGGAGGTGCTAGAGCAGTGTCTAAACTGCTCCTACCGCTTCACATCAGATGTTGTTTAGTCGTAATGGTTAGGTAAATGTTACAAGACTTCTTGGAGTAAGTCTCAATGTATAATAAACAACACCCAATATGCGCCTTAGATATCTTCAAGAAACTTCTCATTTTTCATACCAACTTTATTATAAGCCGACCAATCAACTTGCTATGATAGGAGCAACACTAATTGAAAATGTTACGTGGTATCGATAATAGGGCGGCCGGTAAATCACCGGTGTAATCGGTACCGGTAATGCAGGCCGGTAATTAACGATAAGACTCACCTTAGCTGTGTCCGTGTAATGGACAACGCAACCTGTAAGCTAACCGTAGTTATGACTGGGGTTTACTGAGCGCGAGATGCGTGCAAGTTATAAAAAAGAAATCAATACAAATTAATTAAACATAGGTACTTAAATATAATACTTACTTAGTCTAATGTTATGTACGTAGCTGGTTTAGCGTTCAAACAAATATCTTTTTTTTTACTGCAATACGATAATCTTAATTTTTGATTTTAACATTATTATAAATTAGTAATTAAAATAGAATAAAACTAGAAAAATTTCACGTCCTGAGGCAGAAATCGAACCCACGACCTTTCGTAATCCGGGCGACTGCTCTGACCACTGAGCCACCCAGGACTTGGGACATCCCTGTGAAATTCTTCTAGTCTATCTATATTTTGCGTTTATGAGCTAACGTCCACCCTACAATGTCGAAATATTCTATTTCAACATCCGAAACGAGTATTTTTACAAATACCGACGATTCGGTTAAGTTGGGGCAGTGCTTTCAAATATTCTTAATTTTTGATTTTAACATTATTATAAATGTTTGAAAAATTACTTAGTAATTAAAATAGAATAAAACTAGAAAAATTTCACGTCCTGAGGCAGGAACCGAACCCACGACCTTTAGCAATCCGGGCGACTGCTCTGACCACTGAGCCACCCAGGACTTGGGACATCCCTGTGAAATTCTTCTAGTCTATCTGTATTTTGCGTTTATGAGCTAACGTCCACCCTACAATGTCGAAATATTCTATTTCAACATCCGAAACGAGTATTTTTACAAATACCGACGATTCGATTAAGTTGGGGCAGTGCTTTCAAATATTCTTAACTTTTGATTTTAACATTATTATAAATGTTTGAAAAATTACTTAGTAATTAAAATAGAATAAAACTAGAAAAATTTCACGTCCTGAGGCAGGAATCGAACCCACGACCTTTCGCAATCCGGGCGACTGCTCTGACCACTGAGCCACCCAGGACTTGGGACATCCCTGTGAAATTCTTCTAGTCTATCTGTATTTTGCGTTTATGAGCTAACGTCCACCCTACAATGTCGAAATATTCTATTTCAACATCCGAAACGAGTATTTTTACAAATACCGACGATTTGGTTAAGTTGGGGCAGTGCTTTCAAATATTCTTAATTTTTGATTTTAACATTATTATAAATGTTTGAAAAATTACTTAGTAATTAAAATAGAATAAAACTAGAAAAATTTCACGTCCTGAGGCAGGAATCGAACCCGCGACCTTTCGCGATCCGGGCGACTGCTCTGACCACTGAGCCACCCAGGACTTGGGATATCCCTGTGAAATTCTTCTAGTCTATCTGTATTTTCACGGTTCGATTCCTGCCTCAGGACGTGAAATTTTTCTAGTTTTAATATATTTTAATTACTAATTAAAATATATTATTTTTAATTACTATGCAAGTTGATTATTATTTCAAAGTATGGTGTGCAATAAATACAGCTGTCACAATAAATGTGCGTAGGCACGTTTGACATCGTTGGCAAACCAATTTGAGAAGAGTGACAATTAGTTACATAAATTATTTAGTTTTTTTATTGTTGAATAAACGAAACTATATTTAACGATCAAACAACACCGCTGTGTTCTCTGTTTGAAGGGTATAAGATGCCGAGAAATTACTGACAGCGGAAGTAACATAATTTTATTTATCAGAATATGAAACGATCACGAATCTCAAGTGCATTTCCTTGATAACTTAAAAACTGATACAACTATATATCAAAGCGGTAGGAACAATAAAGAAAAGTCAATCTGTCAATCTCCCAGTGTACAACTACCTGAACTTCAAGATAATAGCAACTTTTATCGATGCGTGCGCGCATCCCGAGTGCTGCCAAGCCGTTTACCCGCCATAAATTATATTGCGAAATTGTCGATAATCATCTACAGCGATTTCATTATACCATACTGCACCGCACTATTAGGGGGCCGCTGCTTTCCTTGTACAGCAGAACGAGGATAAGTAGGAAATTAAATTATTATATTTAACATGGATTTGAGATACTAGACAACGGATAAGTAGTTTAGTATACCATAACAGTAATAAGCGGTTAATATTAATACGTTTATGTTAATAGAATTTTGATATTTTCTTATTTTGTATATCATCCTAGTCATCATCATCATCACCAGCCTATATGTCTCACTGCTGGTCACAGGCTGTCTTCCTACATGGAAGAAATACAGAAGGAGCTTAGGCCACAACACCACCAGGCTAGCACAATGCGGGGTTCGGGACCAACGACTTTCCGTGCCTTCTGCCATCTCGAGATCGACCATGGTGAAAGTTTCTTTCTTTTCGCGCTCAAACCACTAGCTAGGTACTCCATCGAGCTCCTTTTTTTTAAATGCATTTTATTTAAAGTTTAAAACTATAGGGAACTATATTGTTTAAATATTTTGACATTTTGAAGAAAGGCGGTAGCGTATTATACCAGTAAAAACGCAAAATCATATAAACTAAAAGACAAATTTAAAGAGTTATCCCATGTCCTTGGTAGCTCAGTAGTGAGAGCAGTGCCCGATCAAAGATCGTGGATTCGGTTCTCGCCCCAGGACTAAACAGGGTGGCGACGTCAAATGTCTTGAAATTATCAAATTAATAAGATACTTTGCAAACTAGCAAAACATTTCTTTAAAGCAAAAAGCCCATGTTTTAATATATTGGCGTATTGTCGTCACCAATATATTTTTGTCTGTAGCAACTTAGCTGTGGCTATATCTTGATGACCAAGAGATTGGCTGGTGGGGTAGCTAAGTAATCCGTTACCTTGTCCAATAAGCCAGAGGATGAGGTGAGGATTTCCGTAGTTGTAGCCGTTTGGGTGATCAATTTGTACAGATATTTGTTCGTATGTTTTTAATATAATAAGGGTTACAAGAATTGTGTTGATTTTTACAGTCATTTTTAACCTGTCCTTTATCCATCAGGAAAACAATAATGCCTCAGTTAAAAGTAAAACAGGTGTCGCTGGAGTCAACATTTCGTAATTGTTTTATTACCGTAACGAATTGTCATATTGTTCCTTCTAGTACATGCTAACATAAACTTTAATTGTATACGTAAAGAGTTCTATTACATTGAAGTGTTATGTTCTTATGAGCGTGTTAGTTTAGCGACACTGGTTTTCTTGACCAATACAATTTACAATTTAAGACCGATACCCACCATTTCGTTGGTCAGTAATCTTACTTGTACAAAGCAAACAAAGTGGCTTGATACTTACTCCGAATAATGCTAGAACGTTATGCAATACTATTAATAATAATATTCTCTGTTTGTTTGTGCTAAAGTTTAACAAACGATGCCTTCGAGAGTTCCGCGGCGTGGTCGGTGGGTGTGGTCTGCATCTACCTAACATTTGATTTACTCCAGTCGCTTACTGCTTATTAAACGAGAATATATCTATAAGTTACTAAGAGAAAGATAGCCTTTGTGTTTAGATTAAATAATGATTTTACCGAATTACCGGTAAAAAAGTAGTGACGTCATCGCATACCGGTAAGGTAACGATAAAACGGTACATATTGTGTCAATATCAATTAGGATCTAAAATATATTAATTCGTGAAATTCTCAAAAAACAACTGAAATTGATATACGCCTCGTTGGCAGGCTGATAAGGGACAAAATAGTTAATTTGTCTTCATTAATTTTGTAAGTTCACTACCATCACTTTGTATGTTTCGAGTTACTCATACGGAGCATACGGTGTCCGTCAGATATAAAATAATGTAATAACATCTAATTTAATGCAATTTCAATTCAGGCGGCCGCCCGCGGCTCTGTCTAATGGATGTCGAGTATCACGCCAAAAGCTAGTAAGGTAAGTAATGTAGAAAAAAAAGGTTTTTCACCCATACATATTTTCATTTTTGACGACCGGCTAGTCGAGCGGTCTGTACCCCTTGCTATACAGGCTACTCTGTCAATCCCGGTAGGAGGAAATGATTGTATGGCGAGCACGAGCATTTGTTTACAAGTCATGGATGTTCATATGTTTATTTAGTATATTTCTAATATTTATATACATAGATACATATTATTATCATAATTTCTCCGTTATCTAGTATCCATAACACAAGCTCTTAATGATGCTTCCTTTGGGCTAGATAATAGGTGTCATTGTATGAATATTATTATTATTATCTCAATTGGTTCAGCGGGTTAGAAGTGAAAACGTAACAAACAGAGCTACTTTGGAATAATTATATTACTAGAAATGTGTAATGCTCGCGGAAATGTAAGACGTAGCGAAAGTTTCAAAGTCAACCGGTCAACCGTAACAGAGGCACTGCGTACCGTACTATACGTACTGCGGTATCTCGTCGGTACATTTTTGCAGCGTACAAGACACCATCTCGAGACGCAACAAGTGGTCCCTTCTACAGGTGCCCCCACCCCCCGACTCCCTTATTAGCCTCGCCTCGGGTAATAATACGGGCTGAGATTGATTGGTTTAGAAACACTGTCTTGAGGAATTTGCTTAAAGTTTTGTGCGGTCCGCAACTAAAGTCGGTTAGCAGTCAACATGTTCGAAATTACTAATACTTTAGAAACGGATCAGTTAAACTTTGGGATTTTTACAGCTACATGCAATTCTCGGGTGCTATTTAAATTTATTTATTTCGTTAGAACATCAAAAAACTTACTCAAGTAATTTGCGAAGTTTTTCCCGTGGACGAGAAAAACAGGAGGAAGCCTTAAATAACAACAATAATGGTACTTATTCACCCTTCACCCAAGACAGGAGTCAATACATTTATTCTACACAGCATCACAGAATAAATAATAAATACAGGACTATCCACTACAGACACAGACAGATAGTCTCTTCGTCAGACTTGCTTCAGCGATTTTTAGAAACACTGTCACATGTAGCAAGTATCAAACTAAATAGTTTATTCAATAGCGTCATTTAATCTCTGGCGTGTTGATAGCTTTCGCAGGTTTTCTGCGAATTTTGTTGCAGACCCTACAATCGACCGCACTTTCAACATCACTTCTATAATCGTTGATCAATCTAACAGTGCACCTGCAAACGGAAGAACTGCACTAGCGATAGGTATTTTTAGCATTACCAATTACCTATTCAGTCGCATTTCGTCGCGTAGCGTCACGAGAATTTCTAAAACGTATGATTCCCAATATTCTCATTTAGTGATTGGATACTAATTCGTCGAAATTTGACCGCTAAATTACTGACTGCTAATCGAGTACTCGTACTTAGGCTATAAGTTACGATTAACTATACGATTTTATGCAGATTTTATTTGAAAGTCTCTATATATCAATAATCAAAAAACATTATAAAATTAGTAACAAATTTTTATCGACAATTTCAACGACACTTGCACACCCTTATCGAGTTAAAACACGTCATTATTGTCCATAAATTCCAAATCATGTCAATTCAATCACCCATCAGTCCGTATTCGCGGTCAATTTAAGCAATATTTAATTTAAATTGATAAGAAGTGGCAGGCCCGGGGTTCGAACCTGCAATCGAATACCGCCTTTACTGCCACTAATGACTGCTCAGAGTACCGCGCGTGTATTTAATGAACACGTAAACTATAGTTCCAGGTACAGGTGGTGTAGGTTCGATGCCCGACAGGGATATTAAGGAATGTGATGCTTAATTTGAAAAGTTAAAATAATTTGCTGGACCCTCCAATTGGTGATGATATAAATAGCAGGTACGTAATGAACAGCAACAAATGGGTCTTAAAATGAACATGGATAAGACAAAAATTATGTCGAATTCCTATGTCTGTGTGTGTTGCCAGTCACGACTTACGGAACTGAGACGTGGCCAATTACAATGGGCCTCATAAGAAGACTCGATGTCACCCAAAGGGCAATGGAGAGTCTATGCTCGGGATTTCTCTGCGTGATTGAATCAGAAATGACGAGATCCGCAGGAGAACCAAGGTCAACGGCAAATTAGAATAGTCTCCCGATAGATAGACAGTCAGCCTGGTTGTTTGATGCAGGTTGAGCAGAATCGTTCCATTTGGAAATCAATGGGGCAGGCCTTTGTTCAGCAGTTGACACAGGCTGGTGAGATACTCTGTTGTTCAGGAAATACCTCTACGCAATGTCCTATTGCCTTCTTTTTTTTCTATTTTTTTATACAACTATATGACAAGCAAGCTGCAACCCACCTGATGGTAAGTGGTTACCGCCGCCTATAGACCTGCAATAACAAGTGAAAATCACTTGATATTGCTGGTGCGTTGTCATCCTGAGGCCTAAGATGAAATGCCGTCCATGCCTAGTTATTACACTGCCTACCTTTCCCTTCATTCCGAAACACAGCCAACTGTTTCACGGCTGAAATAAGAAAGAAAGATGGTGGTACCTATCCAGATGACCCTACATACGGGCCTACCACCTAGTACATGACTCTACAAATGTCTAAATCGTTCTCTAACAGCTCTATTTTGCCATCTGTCAATTAACAGACGTGGCTTAAAGGCGGGCTTTGAATGTCATTATATCGATAACTTAAAAGTCCTCGTGATAGTTCACTTAAAGATTGGCGGTACTGTCGGTACAACGTCAGCTGTAACACTTTGTAATAACAAAATTACATTTTGACTGTATAGTTACAGTCAAAATGTAATTTTGTTATTGGTAGTGGTAATCTTACTAGTGTTGTGTCAAATAATGTTCAGTAACAGTGAGTTAGGTTGGATCTTGTTTTATAATTGAAGGAACAATAGGAGGACTTAGGGTATAAGGAATTCTCTATTAGTCTATCAGAAAATTGAGCAGAGAAAGATAAAATGAAGGAAGTGTAAAAATAAATGTTTTAAAACACAAGTATACATTTTTTTATATACATTCAACTAGATGACAAACAATCTGACGGCCCACCATATGGTAAGCGGTTACCGCTGCCTATAAACACCTGCAAAAGGGCAAATCAGTTGATATTGCAGGTGCGTTGTCATCCTGAGGCCTAAGATGAAATGCCGTCCATGCCCAGTAATCACATAATATTATTACACATATTTCTTACATAGCGCACAATATTATATCCATACATAAAATACACATATCTCTTTAGTATATAAATAGATAATGAACATATACAACAGTTTCATGAACCTAGGTACATAAGAATGTACCTATTAAAAGACTGAAACTGATGGTTGAAGTCAAAAAATTGCGGATGGATGTTTTTCTCATGCGTTGCATACCTTTCAAACATCAATAGATTTTCCTAACATCACTACATGAGGCTATCGTCTCTGTAATCACAGCTTCTGGAATCCTCATACAGTTGATCAAATAAGAAGCCAAATAAAATATTTGACTTCCAACTATCGTAGAAACGTCGCAATAACTTTGTATTTCAAATCAAGCATTCATTAAGAGAGTCGATAACGTCATTAATAGGGTAATAGACATCGTTTAGTATCTCACGGCATAACTCGGCCATAATCTTATCTGGGGTTAACCTGTGCACCTGCAGGCACTTGTGGGTCCATCGTAATAGAATCTACAACTGTACGTCACTTGGCACTTGGCAAGGACGCGAAATGCTACAAAATAAAGACTTTATATAATTTCAAACATTTATAATAATGTTAAAATAAAAAGTTAAGGACTTTACTTAGCTTGAGTTTAATTTTTTTACAACTTAGACTGCTCGTTGTAGAATGCGCACGCGGCTCCATCCCTTTGGTGGTTGGATACCGCTCCCAAACGTAGTCTATGTCCTTTCTCAGGGTAAGATTTATATCCATGTCAAATTTCTATTCTCGAACTTTTTAAATTAAGATGGACGTTTGAAAGCAGTTTAGAAAAATATCCAAAATAAACTAGAACACATTCATAAATTGGAGCAGGAAGCAAACCCGCGACTGTTCATTGCCTTGGCGACTCAGCTACACGTAGAGGGAACCTTTTGAATTAAGATTTACCTTTTGATTTACCTTTTTTCTTTTAGTCTGACTGTGATTGTTGAAAATATACCAAACTATCGTTTTTCGTCGACGAATTTTTCGTGAATGTAGTTAAAAAAGCACTTGAAATAAATCAATTAAAAGTTATGACATTACTGCATTACTGAGTAGCAGGTTAATGGCTATTTTTATATGACCAGGTCGTGTCGGATATTTGTCGGCACAACGTTGATCGACAAAAAATTCGTTAGCGAAGTCTTCACAGCCCTGGCCGCTTCCACCTGCGCCCAAGTCAATACCTGCAGCGGCTCAGGCACCCATGCATCTATTGCCGAGAGATAGCTTGTCTTGCTGTGTGTGACTGATAGCTTGTCTTGCTGTGTGTGACTTATTGCGACCGTGCACTGTGATACAGAGTTTTACTGCAGGTAAGAAAGAATATAAATAAAAAAAAAATATTTTTGATCTGTGATTTATGCTAAAAATATCCTTTTATATTGTACAGTCGACACGGCAAGCGTAACAGTTTGACCTTGAGACCGCCCTTACTGCGTTTGTGATAGAGGCGGCTTTCGTGCGACTGTGACACGGATCTGCTGTCGTATGTTTTAAAAATTGAAGTATAAATTTCAATATTTATCCAAGAACAGCCATTTTTTTTCATGAATAAATAGGTAAATACTGATTCTGATTGATGGCCTCGAAAATGTGGTAGGAACCTATACACACATAGAATTACACATAGAATTTAATGACTTTTTTTCTAAAATAGCTTTTAACCCGTCAAGCATGAGATTCCAGACACAATTGATTTTTCTATTATCATCGCCCACCGGTGGTATATTGCCGCTTTACAGATTAAAATGTACAGCTGTACTGTACAGTTTCTTCTTTCACTCACCCAGGCTACATAAAATAAAACCTTTACTTAATTATTTCAAAATACAAAAAAAGAAATAGGGTTTGATTTATTGATTAATTGGTAGGTTTTTAGTTGTCATTAGACCTTCGGGAGTCTTATATGGCTTCACAATTTATAATTTCATGACATTTCTCTGAAATAATGCAGGCAATGTTATCCTATTTTATACAAATGTCATAAAATTATCAAATGAATAATATGTTTTTGAAAGTGGTAAACCATTTCTATGAACTGTAATAGCCCATGTTTTAATTTATTGTCGTATTAACGGCCACCATGTATAAATATCAGATACAATAGCCTTAAATAATGTGAGTTAGTAACTTAACGTAAATTGACTCTACAATATCTTCCTTTATTCCTGAATAAAAATAGCGTCATTATTGATTAATCGATTATCTCCAAAAATGTTGTCGCTCCGGCTTGCCAAAATATCAGCAAAATTTATTTGTGTCGACGCTGAGCCCGAGGTAACGGAGTCAAGCGGCCTGTCTTATAAACTACACATTTCGCGGAGTAAACACTATTGAGGGCACCCGACATCTCTCGCCTCTGTTATTGATAGAATTTATCAACGATCGAGCTTAGCGTGCGACGTGAGGCATAAGATGTAGCGTTTTCGATTGTCAAAATAATATTGTAAAAAATACTAAAATAGTACAGTAATTAAGAATATGTACTTTGCAGAAGTTTAGCTCTCCAAACAGCGAAACGATTTCTCATTTCAGTTAGATTAGGATTAAAGAATAATGTCATGGTTTTTTAACTTGAAAGTCAAAACCTATATTATTATTATAATAAGTGTGGTATGCCACACTTGTATGCATAAATTGAAATAATATGTCGTTAGAATGTGCACCATACAAAAACTAATTTTATTACATAACTTTAAAGATTTTTGGAAGAAAATGATAAAGAAAAACCTCTTTATTCTTAAACTTATCATCTAAATTTAACCACATTTTACTTAAAATAAAAACTAATCTTCGCTCAATCCTTATGAAAAACACGATGCAATAGCCAATTAAAATAGTTAAAGGTATATTCGTTTAGGAAGTAAAAACGAAACAGAATTCATTTAGCACTTAATCATATACTTAAAAGACAAAAGTAATATACTATATTAAATTCTCATTCAATTGAATGAGTGTATCTTCTGTTACTTTAAATCTTACCTTTATAAAGTTTAATGTAGATCAGTAAACCAAAAAGTAATAAAAAAATCAAACTAAGTATATTATTTCTGCATCCGCCGCTAGCTATTCCCTCGAACCGTTATCCAGAAGTTGAGCGGCGTCGCGTCAAGCCATGTTACAATCATAGCTCGAGGTTCGATACCTGGAGAAACCTGCGGCTGCGACTGTACCCCCATACCTCGCTTGTGGCCGATTAATGCCACTACAGATTAAAACTGAGCGGTAAGTATGATAAAGACTACGGATTTAAAAGAAAAACTTAGGATGGGGTATTTTATACGATTCACGGCAAATGACTCAATTCCACCTGATGTGAAGCGGTAAGAAGAGTTCATATGCAAAGACAGCTAGTGTAGGTTGAACACAAAATGACCTTGCTGGCCTATGAGGATCCTTTTCACGCCTCTTTTGAAGAAACCCATGCTCTAAGTTTTGGTGGTACGAGAAAGAAGCGATATAGTTAACTTATTTACATATGTAAGAAATAATTAATGAACACAAACAATGGAAAACAAAGGTAGGTACTGATGGATATTGAAAAAGGTGCGGTTTTAAGTCATATTATAATTATCTATTTGTAACAAAAATAGCTTTGAATACAGAGACTTAAACTGTACTACGTATGACAGAGACGAAGACACAAAACAAGAGCAAACACTGCGAAGATAGTTTTTTCAGCTACGTTCGTTTTTAACCGACTTCAAAAACGAGGAGGTTCTCAATTCGGCCGGTATGTTTTTTTCTTTTAAAAAGTTAAGAAAATATTTAAAAACAATGCGCTACTTGCAGAATTGGCGGTATCGTAAAAAATTAAAAGTACTTGTGACATCGTGAAGGTAGACGTTAGCTAACTTAGCGCATAAACAAAAAAAACTTGCCAAAATTCAAACAAAGGATCAGCCCTAGTCACCAGGAGCTCAATGAGAAAAAAAGATGAAGCACCGAAAAAAAATACTGTTGCACCTAAATAAACACATGAGCTAGATATTTGTGAATACCCATCAATCCTTTATTGAGAAAATAATTAAGAAGTTAAGAAATATCAAAATCAATCATACCATGACATGGAGGGTGCTCAGATTTTACTTGAAATATCTATAAAACCTAGTACATTAAAACTCCATACTTGTATGGTACTGTATAGATTCCGTATAAAGAAGCGTACAATAAATACACTTTAGTCATCAACAGTTAGCAGCAACATACAATTCTTACTCCACAGTCCACACAATACGGCGGCAGACTTGCCACATAAAAACAGGCAACGAAGATTCACAACATACTGCAGGAAGCACCGAAAATCGATTTCTTCATACACAAACAGACTTAATTAGGGCCGAGACAGACGGACGGATGTATAAACACGTCGTGGACACCCACGCGACACTTATTTACTGCCCTTTTTAAATGTTACGACTTTTTACGACTTAAACCCGCGTCGGGGTGCTAAGATGACGCTTTACAGTCTACGAATAATCCTGTGACGATGTAAGTCTGTCTATGATTTACTTTGACTTTAGAATTGGATATTTTCTGCTAGCAATGACTATAGTTCATGGACCTGTCTACAAATTGAGAGGACCAGGGGTGACGATCCTCGGTAGAGGGATGTTTTTAATATAGACACTTACGACCGTAAGTGTCTGTATTCATTATCTTTATCTAGTTCTAGTTTCTTTAGAATTACTTTTACATAATTTATGTTGGATAAATAATATATTTAATATAGCTAAATTACCTAATTAAATACACTTACTAGGTGGTAGACCCATATGTAGGGTCGCCTGGGTAGGTACCACCGCCTTTCTTATTTCAACCGTGAAACAGTTCGCTGTGTTTCGGATTGAAGGGAAAGGTAGCCAGTGTAATTACTGGGCATGGACGGCATTTCATCTTAGGCCTCAGGATGACAACGCACCTGCAATATCAAGTCATTTTGCCTTGTTATTGCAGGTGTCTATAGGCGGCGGTAACCGCTTACCACCAGGTGGGCCATCAGCTTGTTTGTCATCTAGTTGTATATAAAAAAAAACACTTTAACAAATAAAATATATACGCTAAGATTGGCAAACCAGCGCACGGAATGCCCGATAGTAAGCGGTCACCATCAAACAAAAATTTGATTCCATGCTACAACTTTTTTTTAACATAGTTATACGCTGTGATTGCTGTAAATATGTTTCCCGTGGGTATGTTTACCTGTTTTGGTGAGTGCAAATATATTTTTATTGAAAACATAAACTTGGTTTTGTTAGTGACTGTTTTGTAGACTTATATTCTAATTCGTTCAAAGACGCAGGCATTGAAATACACTAAATAAATATTTCACAGAAGCACTCAATCAACAACTTTCGATTCGACATATTATAATTTATCGTGGAAGTTTTTCAGGTAGGTACCATTTTAGAACATCTCCTGTGTTAGTAATATTTAAATCTAGAATCACACCCGCAAATGTTTAGAAAGCGCCGTCTTATCACACCCTATTCTCGTATGCATCAATCGGCCATGAAACGGCTGCAGGTTGAGTAGACATGAGCATTAACATCAATCTCGCTGTCCCACGATCGATTCCCTGCTGGATCACACACAATGCCACGCTGCCAATAATAGTAAGATACTTATAGATTTTGTTCCGAGTCGTTTTTGCTGTATGAATTCCTAACACAACAAAGATTTCATGAAAAAGACTTCATCAAACTTTTCATGTTAAGTGTCAGAAAAATATTAAATACGGTGGCCGACAAGACAGATTTTTTTTGAACAAGGCACGAATAATTTAATAATTCAACTCCACCCGGTGTTAAGTGGAAAGTGGAATCCGAATGTGGACACAGCTAGTTCAGAAATCTATAGCTTTTAGGAATGCTATAATGATAGATGTCACAGTTTATTAATGAATCAATAAATAAATTTATTTTTAAATTTTCTATCGATTGCATTTCTATCGACTTCTAAGGCTTCTTAGAGAGGTTTTAACTCATAGTCGCAGCACAGTGCTGTGAAGAGGTTGTTTCTATCATTTTATTTGGCTGCAATCGTTTTAGAAAATTGTTTAATTTTGACATTTCATTTAAGTTGTGTAGCAGCAACGCAGCCAAGTCTCATAGCGCTACATGAATTTTATTGTTAATATCGAGTAATCGTGAAACGGTTCATCAGCGTAAAGTACACAGAGCCGAGACAAGACACAGAAACGTCTCAATGCGTAATGCAAATGCCTGAATCACGCTTACAAAGTTGCCGTGAAGTTCCAACTATATAAGTCGAATAAAACACCTAGCTTAGAGAAAGGTCTTCCCTTTTCGCTGATGATAATTCGGCCATAGCCCACAATGGCAGTGTTGACTAAGGTCGCGTGCTTACGATAGTACTGGTCAACAAACACATTTATAAATAAATAAATATATTAATGGCCACCGGAGCTTCCAGTTTTTAAATAAGCTCATAAAAAACAACCGTATGTATCATAACATAAGATAAGAACAAATTATGGCTTAAGTCATAATTTTTACTTTATTTTCGGGTTTGATATGTACTCCACCCTGCCATATGTCGATTTACATTTTTATTGACGCCTTATTGCGTCCTCGATCTTCAAATCGACGCAGGATCACCCACACAACTTTCAACGGCTTTCGATCTTTCTAGAATAGATAACGAGTAAAGATAAACCCTATTCGATATTTATGCGATTGTTTCCGATTCTGTTGCCATCTCCGAATCGGTAACTCACGTCAGCAATAACAATTTATATCGATACGAAACGGTTATTGAATAGAGCATCGATAGCGATACCAAAACCGAGAATCGAGTTAAGTGAATAACCGACAAAATTGTATTTGCATTCCTTGATCAGATTGTAGACTGTTCTATATGTGTTTAAGATTTAAAGTCATATGCGTTTGATATTAGGAGCTTAATTATAAATTTGGTAGTCAACATTATTAAGTGTTATTTAAATAATTTAAAGTAATATTTCTGTCGCAATAATAAACTTGTCAGGTTTGTAGAGTGTCGACCCCGCGAGTCGATGTTAAAGCGTCAATTTGGGCGATAATCGTCTCGTAATCGAATTAATAAGACTGATTTGGCGGCACACGGTCAACGGGCATTTTCGTATAATGTATCGATTCATTTATACATCTCTGTTAATGCAATGAATATTCATGGCTATCATTGTATCGGTGATTGGTCTCAGCTTTTATATTAAGTGTTACAATTGGTATTGGTGTAAAAGTAAATATTGGAGTTGCTTATTTAACGAATTATATGCTGGTATAATAAACTCGGAGGAGCTCGGTGGCGTAGTGGTATGGGCGCTCTGGTTTCGATTACGAAAACAAAGCAACTTTCGCCATGGTCGGTCCAGGGATGGGTCAATCAAATTTATAATCTTGTGCTCCTCCGTGCTTCGGAAGGCACGTTAAGCCGTTGGTCCCGGTTGTTACTGCAACCGCTTTAACCCACCAACCCGCATTGGGCCAGCGTGGTGGTGTTATGGCCCAAACTCCTCATGTGTTTCTCCCATGTAGGAAGGCCTGTGCCCAGCAGTGGGACGTATATAGGCTGGTGATGATGGTGATGATGATGATAATAAACTAAATATAAAATAAGGTGCTATTACAAAAGCCTATTATAAAAAAAACAACAGAAAAGAATGCTTACGACCCACAAGAAAATTAAGCTGAGATAAACAAAGATTCTATAGCACTCCTAATCATATAATAATTAAAGTTCACAGACTTACTCCGGATTCCTGATCTTTGTTTCTCACCGTCAATAGTTGAAAGTTATAAATTATCGTTGAATGATAATTTATCTCTTAATATCTCTTATAAAACTCATCATCACTAGCCTATATACGTCCCACTGCTGGGCACAGGCCTTCCTATATGGGAGAGATACATGAGAAGCTTGGGCCATAACACCACCACGCTGGCCCAATGCGGGTTGGTGGGTTTAAGCCGTTGCAATTACAACCGGGAGCAACGGCTTAACGTGCCTTCCGAAGCACGGACGAGCTCGCGATTAGAAATTTTGGTTGACCCATCCCGGGATCGACCATGCCGAAAGTTGCTTTGTTTTCGTAAACGAAACCAGAGCGCTCAACCACTATGCCACCGAGCTCCTAAAAAACTAAATACGTTGAATCATAAATCTACGATTAAAATTTTGCGATTTGTATTAAGTATTTTAATACAAATGTGTGACATTTCGTCGAATTCCATGTATATTAACGTTAGTGGGTTTCTTTGCTATAAATAAAACAGTGTTATGCTGGCTACCGTTATGAAGATGCGATGGAATACACAATAAATGACATGTTTTATTGGCATTTTGCGGAAATATTCAAATTAAATAATAAACCTTAATGTTAAAATTTTAAGTATTCAATTAATACTTCGCAAGAGCGTTTTTAGTGTTAATAAAATATTAACAACTTAATTATAAATCAACTGTTTTGGCTCCTAATTAGATTTTACGACATAATTGTGAAAAATGTGTTCAGGATTAATAATATTTAGATATCTCAATTACTATTAGTTCATGAGCAAAATAAACGAAGTGCTTCTAATCAAGTTATAGTGTCAAGTATCACTTATCATTGTATGTAATCAATATATCAGGTAAGTATAGATATCAGCATAAATATCTATTAGTAAAAAATATATTTGAATTAGATATTATTATTTTTATATTTTTAATATTAAAAAAAATGTATATGGGCCTTTTAGAATCCACGTTGCTCGGGCAGAACTGCTGCTCTACCATTGAGCTGCTGAGGACCTGGAAAAATCCTGCGAAATTTGCAGCCCAGAGTGGTGGATTGTAAAAGGTTCGGAGTTTGCATCGTTGTCCAGGGATCATTCAAATATTTAAATTGGTAAATAAAAAAATAGATTATCGTGACGCACTCTAAATTGACATGATTAAATTCATGCCATCTGTGTCGGAGCTTATTGAATAAAAAAAAAGTCATAGGAAAGCAAAAATCCGCAATTTCGTATACGTAGACGACTTACTGATTCCAGTTTTTTTTTATAAAACCAAACTACCCAATTGATTTTGAAAAAAAAATAATGGAACCAAATGGCATCTATTCGGCATTGAACAAAAAAGGAATCACTTAAATCGGATCAGTAATCTCGGCGTGATCGGTGTACATACAAAGAAAAAAAATACGTAGACGACTTACAAATTTCAGTTTTTTTATTTATAAAAACTAAACTAAAAAACTGATTTTGAAAAAAATTTTATGGGACCAAATGGCAGCTATTCCGCATCGAACAATAAAAGAATCACGTAAATCAGATCAGTAATCTCAGCGTAATCGGTGTACATACATAGAAAAAAAACACATACCGGCCGAATTGAGAACCTCCTCGTTTTTGAAGTCGGTTAAAAAGCCTTATAAACAGGGCCTCTAACTTGATGTATTTATTATAATAACAATAATATTACTGACGACAGCGTCCCGTTAGCGTACAAGATGCGCCCGCGCCGCTAGTGAATTGCCCCGGAGGTCTAAAAATGTCCGTAATCCAAAATATCTGGATTAATCATATTTTTACAATATTTTGAAATCCAGATTTGAAAAACGAATCCCAATTACCTGAATTTTTTTATTCATGCAATCGTATAAAGAGAATAATTGTGTGAGGGGTGCCTGAAATTACCCTTTTTAAAAACCGACACTCGAAAGCATGTTTAGTTATTACCAAGAAATTATACATAAAAAGATAAACATCTTTTAATAACGAGTAATAACAGGAAAGATGATTCATTGCAGTTACAAATTATGTCATTAATAATTTGTTAACGCAGTTGCAGCTTGCACATTCAAAAACAACTCTGTTACCTTCCCTTAAGTACTAAAATAACATGACAAGCTAGTTTAAAGTCGATATGAATCTACATATTTGCTGTTAACGTGATAATCTTTTTTTAATTTACCACAATTAAATTAGTTTACAAAATAATGTTTCTTTTGAACAACAAGGATGGCAAAAAACCATACAAGCCTGATGGTAAGCGGTTACCGTAGCATTTAGACGCTTGAAGCAGCAAGGTTCTAGGGAACAACGTATTAGCTATCTGTGAAAACCGACTTCAAAACACTAAAAAGGATAAAATAATAAAAGAAGACGCTTTACTTTCGGCTATGAACATGTACTCAGTACATTAAAAAAGATATTTTAACTAAAAGTACAAAGTCCAGAGCTATCTATATTCTTGAGAAATTTCCACAAAAAAAATACCTAGGTAGGTAGATACAGTCAGCAGAAAAATATATTCATGTTCTCTCCTATGTCAATGCGATCCGAATCGTTTATGTGTTTTTCATGCTAGCTGTACATAGGTAAATAGGAAGGTATAACTCGACCACATCAATTATAAACTACCTGGAATTAAATTAGTTGACTAATCAACTTGTTTGTAATCATTACCGTTCCCACTTCCACCGCTTTCTTTAGATCGATAAATTAATCAATAAGTATCAGATACAGAGCACGGAACGCCGGACATTGATCGAGTCAAATGAAAGGTTTAGTTATTACCTAACTACCTATTACCTTAACTGTGTAATTGATTGGCAATATATATAATATTTATTAACTTATTAGTGTAATAAAAAATAAACTATATAATTATAGGTTACCGAAGTACTTATCTTACATGCAAAACTCTAGCTTACAGATAGGTACAAAAGATTAAAACCAAAACACTGGTGAAAAAGTAATTACTGATTATGAATCACAACCATCACCAACCATTTTGTCCGTGCGGTGACGGATTAAGAATACAATTCACCGCCCCATTTCTTCCCGTGGGTGTCGTAAGAGGCGACTAAGGGATTACCGAGCTACCAACTGCTCGACTGGTGGTAGGGTCTGAACACCCGCCTGGTTAGTGATCACCGTACGCATGGCGTAAAACCCGCCAAGTGACCACTTGTGGTCGCGTTCCGGGATCAGTCAGCGTACAACCAGAGCTTGGGGAGACGTTGCGGCGATGGATGCGGTCAGTGACGGCTTCCGTCTAACCAGAGCCAGGTGGACTGCGTTGACCCGCCGACCAGGGAGACCCGAAGAAACGGCTGTTCCGCTGGCCGCCCGTGGTACAGTACAGGGGCCCAAGCGAACCTAACCAGTTCGTGAGGCTGCCCTATCATGCCACGCATAATCTTGGGGTGGTCCGTCGTGCCGGTTGGTGACCGGGTGGTGGGGTCCCGGCGGCCATTCCCGGGGGGGTTCGGGGGCCCTTCCGTTCGGCGGGTCAGCGCTTCTCTGCTGTCGGCTATTACCTGGGGAAACAGGCCTCACGCTTTGACCGTATATATCGCGACGACGTTCCCCCAATTCACGCCTCTCCTCCTTCATCATTTACTATGGCAGCGCTAAGAAACATTTCCGGTCGTTCAGCGGTGCACACCCCCACCACAACCACGCTGTTTGAGGTCGGGCTCACTAACATCCGTGGGCTCCATGCTAACCTCAATGCCGTCCACCAACATCTCGAGACGGCTCGACCCGAAATGCTGTTTTTGACGGAGACGCAAATACTCCGCCCGGCAGACACTAGCTACTTGGATTACCCCGGCTACGTTCTTGAAGAGTCCTTCAAAGCGAAGGCCGGGGTATGCTTGTTTGTCCGGGCGGATGTTTGCTGTCGCCGTCTGCGCTGTTTGGAGGACCCTTCCTACTCTATTCTTGGGGTGCATGTGGACCTGGGCACACATTGCCGTATCTACGTGTGCCTGTATAGATCCCACAGCGGTGACATGGAGACAACTCGACTTTTCGAACATCTTAGTCGGGTGGCAGATGTTGCGCAGGAGCAGTTTCCAACCGCGGAATTGGTGTTTTTAGGGGACTTCAATGCTCACCACGAGTCGTGGTTAAGTTCCTCTAAAACTGACCATGCTGGTAGAACTGCCCACGCTTTCGCTCTCACGCATGACCTGACCCAACTGGTAAACCAGCCCACCAGGATTCCAGACATTGTCGGTCACGCGCCCTCATTGTTGGACCTTCTGCTGACGACTCGCCCGGATGGATATCGGCTAGAGGTTCGTGCTCCTTTGGGAACATCGGATCACTGCCTGATATCCGCTGGGGTGCCACGGGCGTCGCCACCGGTACCTATGGTTGCCAAACGCCGCATCTGGCACTATGCGTCGGCAGATTGGGACGGTATGCGGGATTACTTTGCATCTGTCCCTTGGAGGCAGCGCTGTTTCAGTGAGCTGGACCCGAACGCTAGCGCTACTGCTGTTGCTGATGAGATCATGTTAGGGATGGAGTACTATATCCCTCACTCCGATCTCATCAGTAGGGGTAGGCGTAACCTCTGGTTCAACCGCGATTGTGCCTTAGCTGTTGAAAACAGACAGTCGGCATACCGCGCTTGGATCAGGGGCCGAGCTTGCGGGGATCCCAACATTGACTCACTGAAAGCAGCCTATAACAACGCCACCAAGTCCTGCAAAAGGGCCTTCATCAGAGTGGATGCCCAGCGCGTTGCACGAGTTGGCCAAGAACTTCTTACGCATCCTACGGGAAGCCGTAGCTACTGGCGTTTGGCCAAAGCCGTGCAATCCAACTTCTGTCAACCCTCGCTGCCCCCGTTGAGATGTTCTGACGGCTCGCTAGCTCACAAGCCGCAAGAGAAAGCCGATCTCTTGGTAAAACTCTTTGCTGCTCACTCCCGAATCGATGACTGCAACTTACAGCCACCAACACTCTCCCACTGTGGCCACACAATGCCCGATATTCGTATTAGGCAATGTGATGTACGTGCGGAGCTTCAGTCAATCGACGTCCGGAAAGCTAGTGGACCTGATGGCATTCCAGCGATAGTACTGAAAAACTGCGCAGCGGAGTTGTCTCCTGTCTTAACGCGGCTATACCGTCTTTCTCTCTCTTCTGGGTGTGTGCCGGAATCTTGGAGAGAGGCCAATGTGCAACCGGTCCCCAAAAAGGGAGACCGATCAGACCCAGCTAACTACCGCCCGATAGCTGTCACCTCAGTTCTTTGCAAGGTCATGGAACGGATCTTAAACCACCAGCTGATCCGATACCTAGAAGATCACTCATTAATTAATGATCGACAGTACGGGTTTCGGCCGAACCGGTCAACGGGTGATCTTCTAGCGTACTTAATGCATGTCTGGGGTGAAGCTATTGACAAACGTGGTGAGTCACTGGCAGTTAGCCTTGACATTGCCAAAGCGTTCGATCGGGTCTGGCACAAGGCTCTTCTCTCCAAGCTCCCGGCATACGGTCTGCCCGCTCAGCTCTGTAACTGGATCGCCGGCTTCCTGCATGAGCGAAGAATCCGTGTCCTCGCAGATGGATGCGCTTCGCGGTTCGTGTCAGTGAATGCTGGTGTACCACAAGGCTCTGTTCTATCCCCCACACTCTTTCTTCTTCATATCAATGACATGATTCCGTTAGGAAACATTCATTGCTATGCAGATGACAGTACAGTGCATGGGGGATATTACGGTCGCCCAGGGGCTGGGCGCGCTGAAACCGAGAGGGAGAGAGAGAATCTTGCCATTGAGCTCGACAGGGTGTTGAACCTCGTATCTGAATGGGGATCTAACAATCTTGTTGAGTTCAATGCTAAGAAAACACAGGTGTGCGCGTTTACAGCTAAAATGTCGCCGTTCCTTCCCCTTCCGTCTCTTCAGGGCATGATTCTTTCGGCACAGGGCTCCCTAAATTTGCTAGGCATGGAGATATGTTGCGATCTGAATTCCAGGAACTACATCGAAACCGTGATCAAAACAGCCTCACGGAAGCTCGGTGTCCTGAACAAGGTGCGTCGATTTTTCACGCCTGACCAATTATGCCTGCTCTATAAAACTCAGGTCCGGTCTTGCGTGGAATATTGCTCGCACTTGTGGGATGGCTCCGCCAAGTACCTTCTCGATGCCCTGGACAGATTGCAGCGTCGTGCTGTCCGTATCATTGGCGATGTAGAGGTCACCAACAACCTTGAGCCTCTGCAATTGCGTCGAGACATTGCGTCGCTTAGCGCCTTCTATCGGCTATATCACGGAGAGTGTTCTGAGGAGTTATTTGACCTTATCCCACCTTCCCCCTTCCTACTCAGGAGCACGCGAGCCGGTCTTCGGAGTCATCAATTCACTGTCTCCACCTCAACATCACGTACAAAGAAATTTAGTAGCTCTTTTCTTTGTCGAACTTCCAGAACTTGGAATTCTTTGCCAGCACATGTGTTCCCTCCTTCGTATAACATGGGTTCCTTCAAAAGAGGCGTGAAAAAGCACCTTTCGGGCCGGCAAGGTGGAGGCGGCTAGAGCAGTGTCTGAACTGCACTAGCTGTCTTCGCATATGGACTCTTCTTACCGCTTCACATCAGGTGGTGTTGAGTCATTTGTCGTGCTTTGTATAAAAAAAAAAAAAAAAAAAAAAAAATCAATAAAATAATATAATATCAGTTTAAAATTTTACATTTGATTGTCATAAAAAAATACGAAAATCGGTAAACATTTTTGTACAAATTTGAGGAAAATTATCTATCTATGCCCATAAATTACGTACTCATAAGTAAAAATACTCGATAACGTCTTGACATCACGTTAATAGCACAAGTAATATTTAATTGTCTGTCCGCAATAATAAACTAATTAGAATTTCTTTGAAACCGCTTTGCCCGAGACCCCTTTTTCCAATTCTAAAAAGTGCACACCAGACGGCTCCTAACCAACAATAGATCATCAAATAATATCAATAAATATCACAACGTTAATACCTGAATGAATAGGCAACATTAATATAAACCACCTCAAACGACCTCGAAGAAAACAACCAAAGCCGCATTCAGGAAGAAATAGCCCACCTAAATTATGCTCGCCACCAAAATTATGGGGCGAAGATCATCGCAATTTGTTGGTTGATAAATAATCGTGATGCACAGCAGCAACTATGTTTCATGAATATGTTAGCAGAGCCAGCCTGTTTATATTCTACCAGACAAGTAATAAATTAGGGGAATTATTATATACGTTGCTTATTAAATTAAATATCAAAGCTCGCTCATACGTTTAGCGTACACTGTCGTCAGATTTAACGGTTCTATATTCGGAGGTTTGAGTTATGCATGTCTCGGTGAATTTACGATGATTGAAAATGCTGTCTGTTCCAATGTGGAATCAGAAGGTGCTTCATTGAAGTTCAAATTTTCTTTTTACTTGAGTCAATAGATTTAAATTTATTTTTAGGCTAAACACACTGTTATACACCTAAGAGATTTGGGCCAGCGTGGTGGTGTTATGGTCTCTGTCTGTTATGGTTATGGTATGGAAGGCCTGTGGCCAGCAGTGGGACGTATATAGGCTGGTGATGATGAAACCTGACCACATACGAAGCCACTATGCTTTAAATTTTAAATCATTCGAGATTTTTTTTGATCTTACTAAAAATACTTACATTTACAAGTATAAATTGAATTGAAAATGTAAAATTGAAAATTTTAAGTAACCCCCGGCTTCGTTAATCATCTATCTACATCATATCACTGACTCTTCATAAGAGCCCAACGCTAAGTATATCTGCTATAAATTTCTCGAGAACTAAGGATCCTGTCGACTTTTTGATGGTATATGATCAGCTCAAGGTTAGTCTCATCGGAATGTCACCGATGTGACAAAAATTACATATTTATATATATCTATGCCGTAATTGGTTCTTACGTAAAAGGACATGAAGATTTCATCAACGTATCATTATCATCAACTTGTCAGATGGTTTTCTTAAGTCCAGGAGAATTCTGTACGTATCCAAGTTGGAACGGTTTGATTCCCGGCGACAAATCGCTAACGGAATCGGCCGCTCCTGTTTCACGATTCAACGCTGAGCGATAAGGGCGCGACCAAACTGGAGTACCAATTAAAATAAATAAGATTTTGTAAATGTTGAATTTTTTACTAGTGTTTATACTAACTGAATATTAGTTGTTTATCTCAGCTCAAGAGAACTTGCATAAAACCTATGGCAATAACATGATTTCCTTCGAGGACAAATACTGCAAGAATAACCTTCAAAAGCTATGTGACATGCACATTATGGCCGCTTATTATGCTACTATTTTTGAAAGACACCTTATCTCCAAAAATGCACGCGAAGAGTAGTTGAGCAGCAAAATTAACGATGTATCGTAATCGTTCAAGTATTATGTGATTCCACAAGAATTCAAAAACTCGTTTCACTGTAGGTTCTTTTGTGTTTTGAGTAGAAAAAGTTAACTTTTTAAACCTTTATTGTGTACATTTTTAATCACCTTAATCATTTGCGCTTACAGTAGACTACGGCGCGTATCGGAAACTATGCCTTATAATAAGCTATAGGCTCTTATTGCAAAAACTATATACGTTTTCCGGCCCAGCACTAGAATGTTTTTGGCTAACTTCGTTATTTTTCTAAATATATTATATAAAATGATGAAAAAAATCTCAGAATACAATCCACTGTGTCTTAGCCCTTACCAGACACGTGTCAGCTTTCATCGGTAAGTGTTGCGAAGCAGGATGCGGCTCGCGTTTCGAGGACGGCTTTAGCGCCAAACGCAGGTACCGGTGACCTCAGGCATGTGAGAACACTTTGACAAATTAATAACGTTAATTTTGGTTGTTAATTATCCTTGTAATGAGAAGGCAAAGAGAACTAGTGCCCATACAACCATGTCTTGAGTATTATTTTCTTTATTTCGTCATTTATTGCATTGAAATGCTGGTGTTACACATTTCGAGCGACATATGATAACAGTCTCCATATGATGCTACTTTGATGAAGTGAATAACCACGATAAAATTCTCATCATCTTTCACACCATAATCACTTTTATTCTAATTATCATCTAAATGCACGTCAACACAAACATTTGCTTTAAAAACTGCACCAATTTTATAACACAACGTTCGCCCACAGACAATTTAAAAAATCATGATTGACACCACCAAAATCCCGCCAAACACTCCTTACTAACGTTAAGTGTTAAAAACTTTTACGAAAGGCAAAGGAATAAACCCGTGCAACCAAGCTTATCAAGGTAAAGGAATGAATCCATACAGCCAAGCTTGTCAATGCCCATTACATATACATAATATATCGGAACTTGCTTTTATTAGAGGTTTTTTTTTCAAATAGTAATTAAGTAAGAAGATAATGAGGAGCTCGGTGGCGTATTGGTTTGAGCGCTCTGGTTTCGATACGAAAAACAAAGCAACTTTCGCCATGGTCGGTCCCGGGATGGGTCAATCAAATTTATAATCTCGAGCTCCTCCGTGCTTCGGAAGGCACGTTAAGCCGTTGGTCCCGGTTGTTACTACAACTGCTTTAACCCACCAACCCGCATTGGGCCAGCATGGTGGTGTTATGGCCCAATCTCCTCATGTGTATCTCCCATGTAGGAAGGCCTGTGCCCAGCAGTGGGACGTATATAGGCTGGCTATAATTCGTTAACAGATACGCGGTAAACTTACAAATAATATCGTAAACAATAAAATAAATGGCTTATGTCTAGGTAAAATTTTGATGAGGAGACAAATCGTGTGGGGCCACATCGTCGGTGGTTTTATGGGCGCTATAAATTTGTAATTATTCACTTGTTTACCGATAAACGATAGCGGTTTACGTCTTAGACCTTCCTAAATCTGTTTTACTAATACGTAATGGGCAGGTTTATAGTCGGTTAATTATTACGACATGTCTATGTCAGAGTAAGCTAATGACAAAAGTTTTGAAGGCATATATTTTTTTCTAGAACGACAGAGTTAAAAAAAAAGTCACCTAAAATCAATTTTTTTTAAATTCATTAATCGTAAAAAAAGGTGTGCTTTTTATTTGAAGCTCACGAGCTACAACAAGAGCTTACCATTACCGGTGCTTCACGCAATATCATCTGACTAAAAGCAATAAAACCTTTTATTTTAATAGAAAAAAAACACGAGTAAATTTTGCTAGTCCGCTAAAATAAGTTGTTTGACACCAATAAATCACTGTGTTATTGGTAAGAAAACAGAGCCTCCCTTACAGACCGTGTGTCAGCCCTAATGAATAGCCGAAATCGCCTTGTAAAAGTTTACGACTGATAAAATCAGTTATAAAACTCTATGAAGCCGTAAATCCAGCGGCGATCGGCAGCGTTTAAAAGACGGGACCCATTCGGTACTCAATAAATCAGACATCGGCATTTTTCGGGCCTATTCGGCCGCGATCGTGAAGATTAACCGAGCAATGTTTGTAAACACTACTTTTATGTCCATGGAAGTTTTTTCTGTGTATTTCACGAAGGTTTTACGGTGAAAAACGACTCGGTCATAAAGTTTGATTGATGTTGCTCTTGTATGCAGTATATTAGGTTCAATCATTGACTCCTGTTGATTGTGATTGATGAAACGTTGAATAAGGACATGCTGATGCACTGTTGTACTTAATTCAAATAAGTAGAACATATTATTCTGTTTGTTGCAAAAACAAGCCGTCTAAAAAGAGTAAGCCCCTTTGTAAGTCAGTATCAAGCTTTAGTGAAAAGGTGTATATAGCCATAGAATACATAGAGCATGAAATGCTAACCATTAGATGCTATGCCAGGTATTATGACTTAGTGTTGTCACTAACAAGGTGAAAGCCTTGTGAAACCCTCCTTTGCTGTCAACATGACGTTTTCTCTAGATTTTTATAGTTAAGTAGACAGTGCGCGAGTAGTGCCCAAGGTGCTACGAGCTTCTTTAGGCTACGGTGACAACGCGTGAATAGTGTCCAAGGTGCTACGAGCATCTATAAGCTACGGTGACAACGCGTGAGTAGTGTCCAAGGTGCTACGAGCTTCTATAGGCTACGGTGACAACGCGTGAGTAGTGTCCAAGGTGCTACGAGCTTCTATAAGCCACGGTGACAACGCGTGAATAGTGTCCAAGGTGCTACGAGCATCTATAAGCTACGGTGACAACGCGTGAGTAGTGTCCAAGGTGCTACGCGCGTCTATAGGCTATGGTGATAAGATAACACGTGAGTAGTGTCCGTCCAAGGTGCTACGAGCGTCTATAGGCTACAGTAACAACGCGTGAGTAGTGCCAAGGTGCTACGAGCCTCTATAAGCTACGGTGACAACGCGTGAGTAGTGCCCAAAGTGCTACGAGCGTCTATAGGCTACGGTGCCAACGCGTGACTAGTGACCAAGGTGCTACGAACGTCTATAGGCTACACATACAACACGTGAGTAGTACCCAAGATACTACGAACGTCTATAGGCTACACCAACAACAAGTGAGTAGTCCTCAAGGTGCTACGAACCTCAGTAAGTTACGGAGACAACGCGTGAGTAGTGCCAAACACACTAAGAACTTCTATAGACTAAGGTGACAATGCGTGAGTAGTTCCCAAGCTGCAAGCTGCACCGGGCGGGCCGCACTCTCGTTTTGTAAAAGTACCTTACAATATAATATGGTTGTACAGTCACTATCGATTAATACCTTTCCGTAAAAAAATATAGGCAAGCTCTTAATAATTTGTATGAACACTGTCTGCTGTCGGTGGCGTAGTCTAAGTGTGACATAGTACTAAAGATCTAATCAGCATCTGTTACTCTACGTGCCTACCTATGGGCAGCATGATCTTCGAAACATTACAACGAGAATAACATAAATTAAGATAACAAAAAAAGTGTTAAGACAGAAGACGGCATTTGCCCGTTTTGCTCCTTGGAAAAAACTGTTCATTTCATCATGTAGACATTCTATTTCGATAAACTCGAAACTGAGGTGTTACGAGTAGGTACGGACGATAAATTTTCATCGAAATTTTTAACGAATGCCTCAGAAATGTGCCAGTACACACGACAGCATATCAAGTGTGACAGTTGCACTACGAAAGCCTCCTCTATTACGAACGCAGTAAGGGCGGTCTCAAGGTTAAACTGTTACGGTTGACGTGCTGCCACTGTACATATCCCAATTTAATTTGTTTTGATACCAACTTAACTCGTGATTTGGTTTGTTGTGAATGCCAGCAGACACGTGAAGATAATTTTAAGCAAAAAAATAGAACCTAGAATTTTTTTTTATCAAATATTCTTACAGGAAATGACGTAAGTAATGGCTGACTATTATCTACTCATTTGCCAGTTATTTAGAAAATTTGAATTAGTACACCGATAAGGATAGGTACATATTTATTCACAAACTTTGTTATTCCTTTTTTTATAAATCTTATATAATAATATTTTAAAAATTACTTTGCAGACCTCGATTTTTTAATTGAATAATATTATAAAAATCTTTCATAAAAAAATTGCAAACTTTTGAATTCTATCCCTTTGTTCAGTTAGCCACAGCAGTCGATTAACACTTTAATACGATTTCATTACAAACAGATCTTGACAATTTATATGCACAACTTGAATGGCGTAGTGTGACATGGTAGATACTAAAGTGTTCATCAACTTTTGTTGCTGACTGTACTAAGTTAAGGCTTATTTTTACTGTACTTTATTTAAAGAAACTGTTCAAAAATGCAAACCCACCTAATATGTCCACTGTCCATCTTCCAATCCAAAAGCGACAAAGTAACAAAAACCTTCGAGTTTTTCATAACCCTTCACTACCGGTCGTTAAGTCCCACTCGTGACAAACAATCAACCGGTGGTTAACCGTGGAGGGTTACAATAAAATCTTAAGACGGGAAGCCGCGCTCATAAAACAATAAAGCCTTGGCCTTTATGAGGCCCGCTGTTTGGCCTACAATTGTTTTCGTGCGCATAAAAACGGGTTGTAAAATTGTCAAGTTATACGTCAAATGACGTGTGCATTGAAAATGTTCAGTTACGAATCGGTGTTTTATGGACTCCGATAATTACTTTTTTGTTTAGATCACAAAGGACGTGTGCACGACTGTAGATTAATTTTCTGTTCTTTTTTCTGTTTATAAAGTATAAGGGAGAGTGTACAAAATTAAGGGTACTCGACTATTTAAGTCTTAACCCAAAAATAATATAATTACGTACCTACACAAAGCATTTCTCGAGTTTATCATGCCATAAGAGCGACGACGACTGGCAAAATCTTTAAATCTAATTATTGCATTTAAAATAAGTACGTAAAGAACAATCGTGGTCCCGATATCAAGTTTTTTTTTTATTTGTACCTATCACCTACTCTTGTTACAGTTTGACCTTTTAACTAATTATACTTCATAAAAACTGAATTTAATGCACAACTACTTAGAGGTGAACACAGCATGTATTATGATGATACAGTGTAGTTTTAGGTCTTAAATCTTAAATTAATTTTACATTGTGAATGTATAAGAGTGAGTTTGATGTGCTCTGTGTGGAAGAGAAAGAATAAATTGTTAGCATGATAAATATTTAATGTAGTGTAGGGGAATCATAAAGAAATACAAATATTAAAGATTGTTTGCCTCTGGGGTGTTTAAGGAGTCAAAAAGGATCTGGAGACTCTTCTTGAAATTACAAATAGGTGCAATAGTAATAATGCCACCCAAAAGGCAACGGAGATGGCTATGCTTGGAGCTCCTTTGCGTGATCGAATCAAAAGTGATGTCATCCGCAAGACAACTAAGGCCGCCGACGTATCCCAAAAGAATTGAGATCCTCAAGAGGCAGTGGGCAGGCCACATTGCAAGGACGGCTGACGGCCGTTAGGGCGGAAAGGTCTTCAGCGCAGCGTTGGAAGGAGGTCCTTATTTTAGGCGCTATTTAATATTATAAGTATTGCCAAAGTAAAATAATAAATGGTAGATAATACTATTATTATGAAACGTAAAATGGAGGAATCTTTGATTTGTCAAATCTGTCTGCCTTCTGACATTAAAAACGGTGGGATAGCCGACATCCACACAAGCAGAGCCCCAAGCGGTCACTAGAAGCCAAAGCTACCTAAGGATACTATGATCACTTATAGTATTACTATAATAAAGAGAAACTAATTGGTATTATTCAAATACCTGTTCAACCAGACAAGAACCAATCTTAGCACTAACACCACCACGTAACAATGACTCATGTAACTCAGCAAGTACCACAATGGCTACCTGAGCAGGCCCGGAGAAAGGACAGCAATCACCATAGCTGGCCCACAAAGGCGAAAGCTACTAAATCAGCCCATAATGGCCCATAAATTAGACAAAACTATGGAGTTTTATTTCGTGACGTCACGCCGATTATGACACAGCTGTCGCAGGGTTAGGGAAAAATATGGACGTGTTTTTGTTTGGGACAAACAAGGGATTCTCGAGGAATACAGACCTTTTGAGTAGTATGTTAAGTTAGACTTATTTTTAAAAATTCTCCAGAAAATTTACAAAAAAATAAAAAATAATTTACTTAAGCGGTAAATTTTAAAAAGAAACTTTCATTGTTTTAAAATAAAACATTGATATGTTAAACTTTTAATATTCATGACAGAACTTCCTATAATATTGAATTACGTTAATACAAAGTATTTTAACGAACAATGATTCCACTGATTATAAAATTTCAATATATCCTATCAGAGGAGCTTGGTGGCGTGAGGAGATTAAGGAAACAAAGCAACTTTCGCCATCGTCGATCCCGAAATGGGTCAATCAAATTTGTTATCTCGAGCTCCTCCGTGCTTCGGAAGGCACATCCGTTGTTACTGCATCCACTTTAACCCACCAACCCGCATTGGTCCAGCGTCCTCAACCACAGAGGATCTGGCTATCTTACCTCCAACTACCGAAACACAACAATCAAACATTATTGTTATGGCGGCAGACTTAGGTAAGATGGTAATAGCTAGCCAGGCGGACTTAGAAAAGCCTTACCACCAACCAACCCGAGCAGAAAATTTCTGCCCCCACGGGGATCGAACCCTGGCCCTGTAGATCTGAGGTAGGTGGTCTCAACCACTAGACCACAGAGGCGGTTAATTAAACTTTAATGAAACTTATATAGCTCGTACATCAAAGTCAGTTTGCTAAAAATAGGCTACTTGAAGTACTGCGCAGACAAATTCGCGGGCAGAAGCTAGTTTTTAATTTTATTATTTATATTAAAAACACTTATCTGCATACCAAAATGTGATATTAAACATCTATCGTTATGTTAATTGTGAAGGCACAAGAGTGCGACATGGATAAATTAGTCTAAGTTTTTGAAAAGCGAGTGACTTGACATTAACCAATCTTCGATGTGGGGAGGGATCATGTGTACGGTATACTATTTATTGTATCGCTAGTCTTCTTCCCTTTCCCTTTCCCTTTTTCTAGATTTCTAGTCACTTAATAAATTTTTCAATAATTTTCTTTTAATTCGATTTTTCAATGTATCGCCTTAATGCAACAAACTCGCTTTTATAATGTAATGCCATAGGTCGTTTGAAGGTCGATTTTAAAATAAGATATATTACTTGATATCTTTATCTAGGCAAGTGCAGAACAAAAACACGGTTAAAAGATTTTGCCTCGATACATTTTATTTCTGAAAAGACCTGTTAAAAATAAAGAAAACTTAAGATTATTGGTAAACGATAGTTAGTATTCAATAGGAAATTACTTTAAATAGTAGATATCATTAATATTCAGAACCGTGTTGAAGCGTTTTTGAGGTTATTTTTTAAATAAAATAATTTGTACTTATAATACTTTACACGCGCGATCGCTATTTCCCCTGAGTCAGTTATCTGTCTCGACCGAAACAAAGATTCAACAGATCGTCTTAACTTTGGTCCAATGCGGGTTCGGCAGTCAAAACGGTTGCAGTTCAGATCATTGACAATGATTTGGGCCATAAGCCAGACCTTGTCCACTGAAAAGTAGGTAGGTGTATATAAAATGTACTCCCATCACTCTTCGATTCACCCCAGCGTTGGGATATACAGAATCCAGATCTGAATTGATACCCAAGATGTCTGCAACATCATAAATCTAACCAATCGCCAAACTGCCATTGCTAATAATTACGGCGTACAAGGAGATGTTAAAAACCTAAAACTGCGACTAAGCTTTTGGGGCCACGAAACTAAAGGCCACAGGAGCTGACGCCATAAATCGCTTATCGCTTTTATCGCGCTTTATTCGGTTTCTTTCTTTCTTTCTTTATAGCGATCATTCTAGCTTGCTAACAACGGTTCAAAGTAAAAGGCATATGCCTTCAGGAGTTAGGGGACGACTCGTGAATTTCTATAATACGTCATTTTCGTCAACCGGTCAATTTCTGTAATTCGTCAATGCCGTTAAAATCTGAAGATTTAAATTTCTACAGTAAAAATCGTTTAAATCGTTCAAATTTCGTCGTTTAAATTTCTACAGTAGCAAATTCAAGTTTGAAAACTTGAAATTGTTACTGTAGAAATTTAAACGATTTAAATATATTTGTTTCTTTTTGTATTTTGTGCTGAAGAAAAAACATATGCTTAAATTGTATTTGTTATAAATTTTTAAATCATTTGGATACTTGATCAAAGTAGATACCTTCAGTGAATTGTATTGGTAAATATTTTAAATTGGTTCGTGAATGATAAAACAATACATTATTATAAAACACAATAACTAACCCGGTTACTTACTTGGAACTTTAGGGCCGCATGTTTTTAAAACTTAAGCCGTATTATCAAAAAACGTAAATCTAAAACTATTCGTTTCAACTTGATGCCGCGTTTCTTGCTGCCCATATTAACATGCCTTAGTTTTGAAACATGTGCTGACACTTTAAGCCATATGTTTTTATAACAATACGGAAATGTGAATCAAAGTAAAAAAAACATTTAAGTACACATTTATTATTACATATTTTGATTATCACTATATTTTACGAAAGGGATGTTTTGCTATCAGAGATTTTTTTGACATTATTCTAATTACTGTTAATATATTATCATAGGTAAGTACCTACACAGTTGAATTGATATAGCAATTTGAGAAATTTTGTGTTTTTGCACAGATAGTTGGTTTGGAACCACCCGCCCGTTTCGAGGCCCGCCTCTACAAAGCCCGCCCTGAGCTTTTACACCCATTACAACTGACAAAAACGCGTATAATAGCAAAAATAAATATTATTTATCGCTTCACGGTGCCTTAGTTTCGTACAAAAAGACCTATGAGTTATTACGCCATATTACATTTGCGTTTGTACACTGCTTTTTTCTATGGTCGTAACTTCATATTTATTGCGCGTTTTAGTTGAATATTCAGGGTTGTCACGTCACGGTGCCGCTTCCAATTGCTGTACAAATTAACATGTTCGTAGACGTCGCACTATTTTCAACTTTATCGCCTGGACGCATGATGGATAGTGCGGGTTTCGACCGCAAATATTACGCTGCCTTTTCGTATGTAAAATCTTGTGTCTGAGAATAACGTGTCTATTTAGAGAGTGATTTGATTAAATTGATATGGATTTAGTAGTTTTGTTTGTGATTACAATATCGTGAGAACGTACTGTTGACATCCTTGATTACAATAAAAACTGGGTATTTGGTTAAAAATATCAATAGGAGTGGTCAATAAATTCAAAAGTTCACAAAAAAGTTCCAATTAGGTACCTACTTAATACTTTTAAAACTACGAGTTCACTACTGGCCAAATAAAATTTTAATTTTTATGTAGCATTTCAAATTTTAAAAAGTTAATATGAATGTTTAGTGCCCACAAGTTTTTATATGATTAATTTAGACACAGTTTTAAATTAATTTATTACAAATCATGTTTTAATTAGGTAGTAGTTTTTTGTTACCCACGCACGGGTTTTAAGTATCATCATCGTTATTTCAGCCTATGATATCTACTGTTGAAGTTTTTTATAGTTCTCGATTAAATATAGAACTCTATTGACTTGTGTTAAGGGTGTACCTACTTAAATAGGGACTGACCTGTATCATTGGTGTTGAGCCAGCGGTAGGAAGGGCGCGGCTGCTGCTTGGAGCGCATATCTACGAGAATGCGCGCGCGCAGGCGATCATCTGGGAACAAAAACATAATAATATTGTTAGGATGGCAAACAAATCTATCTAAATAAATAAAATTGAATCGTCAGAATTTGAACACGCTTAACTTCAAAACGACGTCACCTAATTGAATAATTATTTCATTTTTGTGAGTATAAGCGTGGTATAGGTATAGAAAATTTGGAAAAATCGTACCATTTTTTTATCTTTTAACATGAAAAGTAAGCGAGACTATAGACAGTTGGGAGATAATCAATATATTGACAAAAAATACGAATATTTACTTATTAAAGTGACAATTGAGATCGAAAAAAAAAAAATGAACTCATTTTTCCATTACGTACTATTACTATTACTTATTACATTGTATACTTAAATTCAAATTGCAAATTATTTTCAACATAGATTTATCTAAGTTTACTCGATGACGTCCAAAGTGATATTACTAAATTAACAATTATTTCATGAATAGGTATGTGGAAAAAATAGGGAACTCTACGGCCGCGGCACATGAAAACACGGACCGTGGTGGTGTTATGACTATTGACTAACAAGCTTCCAACAGTTCTGAGTTGAGGATAGTTCTGGGTAGAAATACAAAATGGTATAAACTAGAAAAAAATCGTGTCCTAGGCACCAAACCCGCGACCATTCACAATCTGACTGACCACTGAGCTACCGAGAACTTGAGGTACCTAATCTAAGTCTTTTTTCCGTCGTAAGCTACCTAACGTCTCTCATAATATCAAAATCAAATCAAAAATATGTTTTATTCAAGTAATATTTAATATATCTATTAAAGAAATGGTCTCACAGTGTCATATCCATCTGTCTGTCATGTCTGAATTTACAACGGTTCCAAAAGTTAAACTACCGAAGATCAAAACTTATGTAGGTTTAGCAAGTTCGTGTCGTTATATATTATGTTGATATTTTATTTACTTTATTTTTTGTTGTTGATCACCATTATTGTGAGTAAGCATTGACCTACCTTTATGTTACCTATTGTTATAGGTACTAACATTTTTTTTCACTAAAAACAATTATTTTATTTAAAAAAAAACATAATTTTGTGTGCAACGATTTCGACAATTCATATTTTACACCAGCCTCCGCAGCATGGCATCTCCCAGGGGAGTAGGGGAGTCAACAAAAGTTTGTGCCTCTCTTCGTCCAATGTAAAAAAAAATGCATTTTGTCTCCTAATAAGTGGACATAAGGGTTGGAGAGATTATGTCCACAGCTCAGCTACGGGTGCAGCAATCTTTAAATTATTCCACTCGTTATGTGAGTTTGAATTTTAACGAAAAACCAAGTAAATAAGACCAAAGCACGTTAAAATTATTCGGTCAATCTCAACTCCGATCATTTCTCCAAACCGATGAGTTTCAAGTCAAGAATCCGACTCGCATTCATAAAAACATATATACCTACACGATAAATTAAAAAAAAACCCGAACCGTCATTAATATGAACCAAGACACGGCATGATATAAAATACAACTTTAGTTACGCCACTAAAGTAAAGGATTTCAAACTTTAACTCTTCAATTTTAGAGGTTATTAAATATGAAATATACGGGAGGTAATTCGGTTTGTTTTATACAGAAAAATCTGGGAATTCGAGCGATATGTCACTGAATTTATGATCGGAGCGCGACACCGGGTGACGTGTTTCGAGTGATTCAAATAAGCCCCTCGTAATACATTCGATATCAAAGAGACAATGTCGTAACGCGATACTCGACGTGCGATGCGGTGATAGCGGCCCGATTTATGAACGCCGCAGTCACCATTCCGAATAGGGGGTTTTATGAATATTCTATGTCGGTTGAACAATCGATATCTAGTTTTAACCGATCCATCATTATTGAGACAGTTAAATGTTTGTATAAAACTCCTGTATTGTTATTTAATAAAACTGTAATTTATTTTATAATTTAAAATACTCGCAATAAATTACCTAGCCCCTATTAAACATCATTAAGAATTTATGTTAAGGATACTTACTGGATAACGAGAAATAATACGAATCAATAAAATATAAGTATAATTAATTAAATGAAATGAAAATAAGAATAAAAAGTTTAATAACTCATTTCTTCGTCGAAACTTGGAATTCTTTGCCAGCACATGTTCCCTCCTTCTTATAACATGTATTCCTTATAAAAGAGGCGTGAAAATACACCTTATGGGCCCACAAGGTGTTGGCGGCTAGAACAGTAATGCATTAATAGCTGTCTTAGTATCTTTTTACTGCTTCACATCAGGTGGTGTTTCCAGTGGTCGTGCTTTGTATAAAAAAAATAGGACGATCGAGTTAAGAAATATAATCAAGTATACCAAGTATACTCTTTTTTCGGACACAAAACATCAACTGAACGAAAACATGAGAAATTACTCAATAAATGACATTGAAACTGTTATGTCGCTTCAAAGGACAGACGTTTATTAATAAAGCCCTTAGTAAGTTCCTACGTGTGTCAATTTACTGTAGGCATAATTACAACTAACTGCCAAGCTTATTAAAATGAAATCTGATAAAATAATTCATTCAACTAATATAATTTTTTGACAGTGATGTGAACTTAGCTAAGAGCTTCATATTTCTTATTTATTGCCTTCAAATGCGGAACTATAATTATATACCAATTTAATTTGATTCAAAAAAGGTTTGCTTAAAACGAAACTGTTAAGTGATTTATACACGTGTTCTTAAATATCATTCCTTTACGTGCTATTCATGGTATATCATAAACAATTAGTTAACTTACAAGGCTATGATCCATCCTGGTAACTTTAATCTATCGCCATGGCTCTAAACCAGAAGATTTTCATTAGTTGAATATAACTAAAACCACATGCATTACCTTCGCATGATAGACGCCGTCTTGCCGAATTGCTATGTAAAGCCGTGTAAGTACACGACAAATAGCATTATTCGTTGATATACTCCAGAGATACGCGACAGTAACTAATTTATTGGTTCTTATTAGTATTAGACGTACTAAACTTAGAAAAAACGCATCCCTTTCTTTCCAATTCAGACAAAAACGAAAGGCTTACTCTACGTTTGCAGTCTGCAGTTCTGCACCGTATAAAATAGTGCTTCTCTGCAAATCAAACGTGATGAAAACCGCTACATTCTTGAAGCTATTGTACAGTCAATAGCACATTATAATAACTATAGTCTCTCAAAGACATATTGTGATGCGAGTTAGTTATATTTATAATCAGTTGGACCTAGTCTATCTCATCATTACCGATCATCATCAACCGCCTTTACACTCCCACTGAGCACAGGCCTTCAGGAGAAGCATATTTTTTATTCAAGATAACAAACAGGCCGATGGTCCACCTGATGGTAAGTGTTACCGTCGCCTATAACAAGGAAAATATCACTTGGTATTGTGTGTTGACATCCTGAGGCCTAAAATGAAATGCCTTCCATGCCCAGTAATTACCTTTTCCTTAAATAAAAAAAACAGCAAACTGTTTCACGATTGAACTAAGAAAGAAAGGCAGTGGAAACTAACTAAACACATACGGGCCTACCACCATGCTCGCCGGCCCAATGCGGGTTACTCGGTTAAAGCGGTTGTATTTACAGCCGGGACCTTCCAAAGCACGGAAGAGCTCGAGATTAGATTTTTTTAGATTGACCCATCCGGCAGCAGCCATGGCAAAAATTGCCTTCTCTTTATAATTGAAACCAATCCTCTTAAGCTTATGCGTGTTCCTCGTCCTAATCTACCTATTTTGTTTAAATGTTTCTGTGGATATAAACTCAAAATGCGAATTTTTCTTTCTCCATGCAACACAAGCACCGCTCCTCGATAGCCATTGTTGTTTTTGATTAATTTCATTTTGTGAAGATGCGTGCCGTATGGGTTAAACGTCGCATGTCGTATGATTTACGATTGATGTCAGGGACGAACGTACATCAAGAACTATATTAGTTAACCTGTGTACAATCATCCACATATACTGAAAGTCAAGCAAATTTAAACCTTACGTCTTTGAGATAAGATGAAAATGACGCAGAAGAACGTTCAATGCGTTGGCGTATTATTAAAAGTTGTTTGCTGAACTTTTTATATAATTTATTATTGTACTATTGAAAGCATATCGAATGTGACAGATGGTTTTAAAAATAACGCCCAATCAATGTTTAGCATAGATGTTTCATTTTTTGCCTTAATTATAATGGGTTTGCTCTTGATCCCACTTTTGCTCCGAGAGAAGTTAAGAGGGGATCGATGACGTAGCGAGCTCACCCAGAAGGTACCTATTTAATCCTGGTTTGAAGAAACTCAGATAAGATGCAGTAGATAACACCCAAGCCACATCACATAAGAAATAAACCGTGCTAAATTCATGTTATGAAAAACATTCCACAAGAAACATGCCATGTGCAACTAATAATCACTATCCTACGAAAAAATAGTGTCAACCGTTAGATAGTGTTAATCAATTACTATTGTCAAATGATTTTGTATTAAAAACACTTTTGTGGTTTCATATTGAAAAACTAAATTGAGTTGAAGATTGAAAAAAAATATGAGCGCGTTATCCTTTCAAACATTTATATCGACATTTTTTGCCGTATTTAAGGCTATTTAGTAATTCACCCTGCTAAGTATAAAGAATTAGCTGGGCTTGTCTTAACGATTATTGAACCAGTGGCTCGGGTTTTCAGCTCAACATACGCCGCTACAGCCTTATAAATCAGTCAAAGATGAGGGGAGACTTACAGAAACTAAATGTTAGCGGCGACGTCCGAAATTAGACAAATGGCCGAATTATGAAATTTCTGTAAGCTTCTAAGTCTTGAGGTGCTGTTAAGTATTTTATAGGCATTTCATCTTAGGTTTTAGATAAGAAAGCACTTGCAATACCAACTGATTTTTTCCTTGTTATTGCAAGTGTAAACGCTGCCGACTAAAATACAGGAATATCAAACCGATCTAACTATACCTAACACTTACTGTTAACTACACTGGTTTTCAATAAACTTTTATTACTATTGTAAAGGCGAAGGTAGCCCCTTACCACCAGGTGGGCTGCTTCCTTGATATGTAGTTATATAAAAAATAAGTATTGTCAAGTCAAAAAGCGACGTCTGACTATTTGGCCGAATGTTTGTAAAAAAGGATAGCTTAATCAGAGAGAGAAGACTATATTATGTTCGACGACTCATGACTAAATATACCTATAGTAAAAAACATTAATGAAAGGTTAACGATGAAAGAAATAGATAGCAATAAATAAGATCATAAGAGTCAAAAAGGGATTGTAAGAGAAACTCATTTTACTTAATTTAGCTGACTTAAAAACCATAGCTAACTTTAATATCTTGAAATATGTATAGTAATGAGTAAATTTTGCTAGTTTCTCCTTTATTCTGTGTATACTTTCATTGCGTCTGACTGAACATAATTGATTGAAACAGAGCGATGCATTCAATTTGAACCTATTTAACAGGATAAACAAAATTAAAAAGCGCCACGCGAAAAGGTTTTACTATTTCTGTCAATACACAAATACAATTTAAAACACTTAAAGATAATGTCTGAAATAATTACCCTATTAGTTTATACCGCCGCATTATCGTAAGACGTCGCGTTGCTGCGCGCAAGTCGCTCCCGTGTGTCTCCGCGTTTATAGTGTCAATAAAGAATAGTCGGCCCGATAACAGGCTTCAAGGGCATCACCATAAACCCCACACTATAGTGTTATTGGTGACTCGATTTATACAGTTTTTTTTTCTCCAGACAATTTATTAAGTGGTCGGTCTGAGACCGTAACTTTGTTTTCCTTTTTGTCCCGTCACTTTTTGGAGTCACCGGTATTAATTGACCATAAAGACTTTTAGTATGGGCCAATCTAAAAACCGTAAATGGGTGATTAAAGTTTTACGACAACGCTTTTGGTGGAGGAAGTAGCAGTAGTTAATTGTATTCGGAAGTATTTTGTAAAAGTCATGAAAAGGTTGGCGCTACAAGAGCTCTTAGAATTGTTTGCGGATACTATACGAAGAGGCAGCGTGGGCAGGCCTCCAACAAGGTGGATCGAAGATCTGGTGACGGTCGGTGGTAGCTGGTAGCACAGATCGACGTGGAAATCATTAAGGGAGGCTTTTATCCAGCAGTGGACTTGTTGTTGATGACCAAAGCACTTTTTGATTTTTTTTTATTAAAAAACAATTTCATATATGATTCATGAGTCTTCTTCATCATAAGAAGGGTACTCGGAAGAAAGGGAATGAGAAGGAGTATCATTGTATTTTGTACATCGTTATAATATTTTTTTTTTATATATATATATTACAACTAGATGACAAACAAGCTGACGGCCCACCTGATGGTAAGCGGTTACCGCTGCCTATAGACACCTGCAAAAACAAGGAAAAATCACTAGATATTACAGGTGTCATCCTGAAGCCTAAGATGAAATGCCGTCCATGCCCAGTAATTAAAAAAAGTAAACACTGGCTACTTTTCCCTTCAATCCGAAACACAGCGAACTGTTTTACGGCTGAAATAAGCAAGGCGGTGGGTGGTACCTACCCAGACGACCCTACATACGGGTCTACCACCTAGTAAACCACTTATGATTATTTTCAGTTATATTAATAAGAATGTATGAAGCTAGTGTCGAATTTGCCAACTGATTGTTTTCTGGCAACTTAAAAGATTTTGCTCGAGGAGAGGGTATTCAATTGTGACAATGCATCCACTATTTGCAGTTACGCCAGTTGTACAGTCGACAGCACATCAAGCGTCGCAGTTTGACCTTGAGACCGCCCTTACTCCGTTCGTAATAGAGGCGGCTTTCGGAGTGCAACAATCACACTTGATGTGCTGTCATCTTTACTTGTTGCCTACTGGTGGTAACTTTGATCTTATTGTATTTTGCAAGTTTTTATATAAAATTATACACTTATGGAGTCCTCGAGTTTGAATGTCTGATGATATTGAACAAAGCAATTAAACGCAATCATTAAAAACTGTTTTTGTTTAAACCAGCATCGCAGCCCAGTGGGCAGGTGGCCCCGGAGCCATATCGGCTGTCAAAAACTTGTAAAATATCGCCGTTCCTCGTTCGAGAGCCCTGGGCGTCGCGCGTCCCTCACAAAGATATCTCTAAGATTTATTCAGCCGTCTACAATGGGGTACGTTTTAATTCTTTTCATACGAGACAGATTTATGTCGGGACAGATGCGCCGGCCCACTGTGCGCGCAGATAATATTCGCCTTCGTCACCCCTTTAAACGTTGGCTCCGATAAGTTAGTTTAGGTCACAAGTCGTGGCTGTGATGTTAAAATGAGATGATTTAGACTTTCGCAAGAGCTAAAGATTCTCCACGTGGTAGTCGTGATTCTCAAGACATTACTTGCACAGTGAATTGAATTTGATTTTAAACTAAAATTAAGTCTATCACGCTTTCGCACTTCCTAACTTAGTCTGATGATTAAAACTTGTTACGTTAAGCTCGTCTAATTGAATGGCAAAATCAACAGAAAAGAATAAATGAAGACAATGCACCAGACCCGAAACAACAAGAATGACCATTGTTTGACCCCCCGTGATGACTCGAAAGATTTGAGTCCAGTGCCATTGTGATTGTTCCATAACATTATGATAGCGATGTTTAGCTTTTCAAGAAAATACTATCTATTCTCTGTAGCTCACGGGTAACTCTATAATGATTTCTATGAGAAGATATTAGTTTACGCTATTTTAAAGATAGGTCTTTGACGCTAAACTTACACTAGGGTGTCACATACAGGTACTTAGTATATTCAGAGAAACGTGAGAGACTTTAGCCATCATTGCACACTAGAAACAAGCAAGTCTGGTCCATCGCGAGTACCTACTGCCAAGTCAAAAAAACAAGTATAACTGCTGGAATATAATATTCCTCAATTCCCTTTTAGATGTTTATTTCTATAATTTTAAAATGTATTAACTAATATATGATTTTACAGTTTTCCCTACATTTCCAACCTATCACTGTTACTCATTTCAGTTAACTCTCTAACTTATGGTTTTCTGGTAGAGATCACTCCTACTCTATGCTTTATAAGCAAATGTGCACAACAAACCATTGCCATTTACTTCTCGAGCTTTTCTGAGATTCGACGGAGTCTGTAGGTACTACCTATGATATAATCTGTAGGTTTATCAATAACTACCTATTATAAAATAAAGGCTGCACTTAGAAGCTTCCTCGCACTAACATAAAACGCAACTTCCTAGCCAAGCCAGACGCTACAATCCTCCCAACGTTACAAGTCTACAAAGCATCAAGTAAACCCCAACTACCACTACTGCTCGCTGTCTCCCGCCACATAATATTCGAAACTTGTGAAAGAAACGTCATAAATCTGTCAAATTTGACGCGGCGAGTTGAAATACGGCCGGCCGGCTGAGTGATTTGTGCCCGGCCGGGGTCTGTCGCAAAAAATAACCACCATCTTTGTTGGGAAGGCGGAACTGTAGATTGCGAGGATTATACAAATGGTAAATCAACAATAATGCGAATACTGGCTACGACTTTGGATAACACTAGCTGATGTTAAATTGAACTGCATCTCTATCTTTCAGTGCGGATAGAAAAAGGACAACAAACAAGAGTTAAAAATTACTATATTTATTTTTGGTAAAGTTTTTGATCTTAAGAGACGCGCTTCTTAGGTTATTTGACAGCTCTAATTCTTTCTATCTTTGTCCATAACATATTACGAGAAAGAGATGTACTGTACTGTGTTTCTGTAGAATAAATCCCAGTACTTACGTCGGTGTAGTACAACTGAAATATAAATCGCAAGATCACTTGAGAGGCACAGATTACTTGATATCTAGTTTGTTACATTATACCAAAAGGTAGCCTGCGTCTTATTTCTTTCGTCTTGATTCTTTAAAGTCAGCATCATTGAATTCGTGTTTGTGGCAGCGCTGTCATACATTTTGGCGTTTGTTTGACAACCGTCGGCGACACTAGCTTTCCGACGACGAGCACAGCGTGAGCCGGAACTAAAAAGTTGTTTATTTTCATATCTTTATGTAAAAGTCAATCTAATATTGAATGAAGTCATTATGATACATTTATATATAACACAAGTATTAAAAATATGAATAGTACTTAATGTATCCTTAAAACAACGACAAACATACACAGCCAAGAGTTAGAGTTAGAGTTGTAGTGGATACGCTTACGCGCAGCGCTGTGCTTAACGTAAAATCAATGGCAGCTCGACGTCGAGCTCGATGTCGAATATTTCTGTTAGTGAATCACACTGCAGGATGTAAGTAGGTACGCGCTAAATTTCATCTAAATCGGTTCAACGATTTAGGAGTGAAAATGCAAGAAACAGACAGACCGAATCACTTGCGTATTCTAATAGTATGTAGTTTTCTGTAATGAAATTAGAACTGCAAGTCAAAAGTATGTCTATCACATACTTTTTTGACAGGTCATTTGTGAAAGTAGCTTATAATTTTGACAGCTAGCATTTGTGAAGGCAACTTATAATTTTGTTAAAGCACGGCTTAAGATAATAAGAACACTATATGTAAGTAAGTATAAATTGTCTACAATAAATCTACGAATACCATAGCGTATAGCCGTATACTTGCTGGAGATAATTATTTAATTATTCACACTATTTGCAGTATAAATGCAAAAACCAACAGATATTTAATGAAAATCCCCAATTTCTGATAAAAATTAACATTCTAGAACGGATCGCCGACCTCCACCGCATTCGCTCTCGAAAATTCCATATTCAATAAAAACACTCGGACGATCCAATCTGAGCAATTAATCTCATATTATTATAGCTCGAGACTGTCAACTATTTGGAATAAAACAAATCCTTCATATTTCGCGGACGACTGCCGGGCAATATGGCGTCGTGACGTCACCGGCCGCCATTTTGAATATGTATAATGTGACGCGGCGACGGCTTTGACAGACGACATTTAATTACCAACCCCTCATTACCTGGATATTGGCTGATATTGATATGTGCTCTTTATACGTCACTATACGACTTGCATCCGATTCCACCACGATAAATTTAAATTCATTGGATAATAAATTTAATTTTTTATTGACATTACGTATCATATTAACAATCATATTAAAAGAAAATGACATTAGATATATATCCTGAGAGCAAAAAGAAATTTCGTTAATTTGACACAAGCAATGTAATTATTTATCATGAAATACATTTATTCAGTATGAAATGCACAGTCATAAAAGAATTATGGTGAAAGAAAAAGGCTTATATCGCCATACTAAAAGTGGCATAGTATGACAACAACTGAAAAGTAGGTATTCGATAAAAATATCCAGTTGATTCGTTCCCGAGTTTATTAATAAATACTTAATTAAGATATCCTCTGTCGTCCTGATTAATTTGAATGATCGTACGATAATTTGTTGATTAAAAATACGTCATGCTGCGATCGGGCGCGGAAATAAGCGCTGAAATAATTCAATTCACGGAAAATTTGGCGACCCTGAAATCTTTATTTGTAAATGACTCCATGTCGTAATTTTAATTAGTGTCATTAATTTAGTGTCACTATCATAACATGTCAACCGTATTGATTTTGCGATTTATTTCACGTGTCCCAACTTTAAGTCAACTTTGAAAGGGCAGTTTTTATTTTGAGTTAATAAAGCTTAAAATCCAGCTTGATCTAATTGCTTGACAAAAAACGCTTCTATTCTTAACGTCAGGGAAGATGTTGTTCAAATGTTTTTTTGTTAATTTAATTTTAATTTGCTTGCAATGTATTTCCTTTGTTCTTAGTTAATAAAAGTCGTGGCTCCATAAAATTCTTTTTTGTAGCTTTAAGAAATTATTATGTTTTTACTGAGATTTGAATTTTGTCAATAGGTGATCTAATATAATAATGGAGATTGTTATCAAGGGCATACATTAAGTAACACCGACAAAATAATTGGTAAGTCTGTGACGGCATGATTTAGTTGATTCTTAAAATTAACATTAGGTATTATCTGATTTACTGAGGGTTGGTTATTTATTCTTCAAAAAATGTTTATCCAGAGAATGCATTTGTCGTTTTGACAGATTTTTGTTAGATATGTCTGAACTTGTCAAAGTTAATTTGACACAAAGCTTAAAACAAAGATAAGTTTCTGACAGAGAAACTATTAATTTTTAAAAAAAGTTATTCATTATATATAATACTAAAATTAAATAAACTACATAATTTGGTTTTATATCCAATATCTTAAAATTATTTTCTCATCAAATATTGCATCGTTTATTGTTGACAGTATAGATTACAGTCGTCCATTTAGCAAATAATTATAATTATAACAATGATTGCTATATGGGGCTTGATTACCGCCCGTGACGCCGAAAAGTGTATCTATGTATCAACATACACTTCAGTGAAAACATAAGTGACGTGCGTCTATTCATTGTGGTGGTAGGTTAGTAAAATTTAAGTTCCTATTATTATGATCCAACAAAACCCAAGTAAAAAATAAAGATGAGAGAAAATACTTCTTCGATTTTGTTTTTTTTGCCAATTATAAGAGAAATTCCGGGAATACTCATTGCTGCTTATAATGTGCATTGCTGAACGCCTACTCTTTACTTTTTCAAAATGACCGATTTTGTGACCTGTCTAAATTTTAAAATACCCCGATGGGACGATGGGTTGCTGATGATGAATTCATCATCAGCAACCCATCGTCCCACTGCTGGGCACAGGCATGAGAAGTTTTGGCCATGGCACCACCACGCTGGCCCAATGCGGGCTAGTGGGCGAAAGCGGTTACAGTAACAACCCTTGACCAACGGCTTAATATGTCTTCCGAAGTACGAAGGAGCGCGAGATTACAAACTTTGTTCCATTATCGAAACCAGAGCACTCTAAACCTTATGCTCCTGAGCTCCTAATACCCCAAATATAACGGTAAAAAATCATTTCTCGATTCTTGCATAAACTGACCCTACTCCAAGTAATGTGTTACGGCGACGCGCGAGGGCTCACGGATATGAAATCGTCATTGCACCAATACGAACTCACTAGAATTTAATTTCCCACAAGAGAAATTGCAGTAAACGGATTAGCGAAACAAAATCCGTAGTGAATCTAACATCAACAACTTTCACGTCAGTTCTACAACTAGTTTGACCGGGAATCGGACCTATGGTACCCTTCACAAACCCACTGTAGAAAACAGGACCCTAAGCTGCAGCATTAAGGTCCACGTCAACTAATCATAATAAATTTGCACTTGCATATGAAAATATCGCATCTCGGCTGCATTACAAAATGAGACAAAATTATGATGGATGCTGATGCCTCGTTTCTCGCTTAATAAGACAGCATTCTGCTTTGTGCGACGCCGGACGACTTGCAGCCGTATCTTAGCATTATTAAAGTTGTTAATCGATTGTTGTCTGATGAGGAATCAATCGAGAGCGTCAGCCGGCGCGGGCGCATGTGCTAGCCACGTAATGAATGCGACAGGAGCTAGCGGTCGGAGTCAGGTTACGAGTTTAATTTTGTCACATCACCACACACGATTTTATTATATCATTGCAGGTTCAAAATGTTGAATTTGCGAGGTGTCACGTTTGACATATCGCATCTGATCGCTTCTTGATCTATGGCCGGGACATCGGCGCGGATCGGCTCCAATTATATACCTACGCTTGAAATTACCTCGCACAAATCACACGGACGGACGTACAAATTGCCGGGTGATGTTGGCATTTGGATGACGATCCTCGACGGGTGCGAAGTTATGTGTTATTTATGAAACCAGTGACAGGTCGCGTTTGACATGCGACAATGATATAACTCGGCCGCTAATAGGGTTGACTTGCAATTGAGAGGTGCGTCTGCGCAGATACAACGGTCTATGCAGCTCCACAGCTGTTCGTTCACATCTTATAATAATTTAAGTAGGTCCGATCAATTATGTTGTAAAATTACTATAACAAGTGAATTGTGAATGAAATGTTGTGGTCTATTCTTGAGAAGCACGACGCCATATCATTTATCACTGGCAAAACACCATGTTACACATATTTTAATTAGATAATGGTTCTACCGTTGACACAGACCTGATAGACAGGATTCAGGGTGGGTCTGATACCAGTACTAACCTCTATAACTTTACTTGGTTCACGAAGTAGTTGCTTCTAACCTTGTAAAAAATACGCGTATTCAGGTCATTTTCAAGTATTACAAAGCTTAATCAGCAAAAGAAACTAGCTCATTTCAATATCTGTATCAAATAATGTCAATCCTGTACCATACCAACAGTTTGCCATCAGACGTTAGTAAATCTGCACTCCGCTTTGAAAAAAAGGCTTCAGTTAAATAGTATCGTGAGACAAAAGCTTGCAATTGACACGAGAACTGCCAACCTCATAAACCCATCAATACAAGTGTGACAAACAGACGTACGAACCCGGCTTTATTAGTGATCGCATGAATCAGGCCCTTCCATTGCTCTGACTGATGACTTTCAATTGTTGGAGACAGAGGACAGTCAACTTTGTGTTAAAAGAGCATCAGTCTAATGGATAAGCTTTTGTAACTTTTTGCTACCAAACCTGACTATCAAACAGGCAAGTCTTGTAACTAAATATTTTGTCATATATCCTTGTACTAAAATTAAGCTGAAAGGTCTAAATCTGATGAATATAATAAAGACGGTTAGAGTAAAAGCCGATCAGTGAACTTCTGGATCTTGTGGATCTAAAAAGTATTTATCTGAAACTGTTCTGGATCTGAGTTCTCATAGCTTAACCTTATCAAGATGCTCCAGCCATCAAAAACAATAACCTGATGCTGAAATCTTTTCCCTCTTATTTCTGGCAACTTAAACCAAGATACAGACCAACAAAGGCGCTATAATTTTGCTCTGATCTTTTGGAAACTGACCGTCAGAATTCAGATAGTTCTAGATGTAATACCTTACCTAATCATCACCAGCTTATATACGTCCTGCTGCAGGGTAGGTACAGGCCTTTCTACATGGGAGAAACACAGAAGGAATAAACACACTCAAACCTATTATCTTGACCTATCAGGATTGGAATTTTCTCCCGGCGTCTCTTGACCTTTACAACAAAGTAAAGGTAACTCCCAGATATTCCACCAGTAAAAAATGCGCAGTTAAATGAGGCAGGTGAACCGGGCTGCATTATAACTCAGTGTTTTAATTGCTACGTTAATCGCCTTAATTACTTTGTCGGTGTTAGTGGCTCGATAGCACTATTAGTGTTCGCTAAATATTGACATAAATATATTGGCGAGATATAATAATAAACTTGTCTGAAGTGTTTTGTTTTCTTTGAATGGTACAGTCCGCATCGCATCAGACGTAACAGGTAGACCTTGATACAGTTCGTAATAGAGGCGGTTTTCGTGGAGCAACTGTTACTCTTGGTATGCTCTCTGTACCTTGTAAGAATTTTTAGTTTAAATGCAGGTGCCTAATGATAGATTCCTTGCACGGCAAATGACTGAACCACACCTGCGCAGCCCTACCATGGTGATTTTCCGAAGATCCTGATAAATGTTAATCAAGCCGAAAGTGGAATTCACGAAGACAGCTAATTAATGCATTCTGGTTCATATTTTTTTGTTAGGTTCTCTTCGCGTCTTCTTTTAAGGAACTCTATTATCAGGGAAAACATGTAAAACGCTAATGTTTTCTATGCTGATGTAGATAATACTTAGAAGTATGACACTGAAAGGAGCATTCAGATTTCTTTTTAAGTAAAATAAACTCATCTCCAAGAAACTTTATTAGTAATGTCACTCAAGGCACATTAAAACAAATGCATACGCTTTAATTTCATCATTTTCTTTCATTTCTTTCGTCATTTCTTTCATGCCTTGCCAGCTCGATGACACTCACACACAAATTAAAAATTCTATTGAATCTGATATGTAAGTACTTCCTATTCGTAGATTATTTCATTAGGACTTGTTCTCTAGAGTGTGATGAATAAAAGGTTAAGTAAAAATGATGTTCTTATGTGGAATTTAGTCAAGCTCATATTATGTTGTGATTACCAAGATGACGACCAACAAAGTAATCTAATAAGTTAAGAGTCACAAAATACTATTGGCTTTGAATATCATCAAGACGACCCGCAACCCAAACCCAGCATCCAGCCCATCAGCTCCTCAGCCTTCGGAACGCAATAAAAGAAACATATAATCTTAATGCAATAAACTTGCGCGATTTTATCCGGGCTTAAAATACGGTAATGCGAATAGCGCCACGGCTCAATCATAACTTAGCCAGTAATGTCAGTCTGACAGCTCCACCTGATTGGCCGAAGTACGACGCATGAATAAATTATGCGACTATAAAATTTTTATGGCAACAGCCGGAGATAAAGGTACTGACATAGCCAGTATCACATATGTAAAATGATTATACAGGGTGGCATTTTAAAATTAACCATTTTGGCCAAATATTTGAATTGATGGATTTTCAAATATTGTAAAAAACAATTTAGAATCAGCAGATAATCCAATTCTATTGTATATTGTATTAATCTCCTTATGCGATAAATATGAAGTAATTCAGTTTTTAATCTTGCTAACAATACATGCTTCAATTCCATGTTACACATATATATATTTTTTGTGCTTATACAATGCCAAAATCTTATATAGGCTAAGGATCCGCGTAATAATTTCGGGAGCCTATGAAGATTAAAAGCGATTGTGTGTGTATAAGTATGCGGAATGTGGCTTCAATAGGTTAGTTAGGCAGTTTTCCTTATATACAAATAGAGTGGAAAATAAGCATACTGCCCGCCTGAAGATGGCTAAAACCACAAGGATGCGTCATTTTGACATCATTACGAGTAAAGCGCTCTACTCCCAACACTTTCCTCGATGAGGTCCGGTGACGTGACGGCGACATCGCAGTCATTGCAGGGACACAACCCCCTGCCTCTCTTACAATGAAATAAAAAACTAGAAGTTTTCGAAATTAGAAAAATGTCTAAGCTAATACGATCCACGAAAATGATTTTTAGCTTAAAATCATTTTCGTGGATCACAATTATCTTAAATTTCACCCTGTATATGAAAAAGTTGCGTACATTATCAGGGACAGAATTTTATGTATTGTTAATCGATATTATAAAAGTATAAAGAAGCCCGCAGACGTTGAGCGGTTAAGGGCCTCCGCTCATGGTCAATCAGACCTGTCAAGACTAATGTGATTTACGATAATTGACATTACGACGATCGACGGGTTGAGTGCGAGCGAGACAACATTCTCCGACTTTACCCCAATGTTTATCACCTAAGACTAACGTCGAGATCTTATCAGGATTGGATGACTCTCGTTGCCTGCTTAAGTAAACTAATAATAAAACTCATTAAATATACTACTACATCTGAATATTGATTTACAAGAGTTAGATATAAATATAATAATTAATTCGTCCGGCTGCAAGTTCCACCGGACTAATCGTCATATGAAATTTTATAGCTTACTATAAAGTAGAATATTTCAAGAGGCAGTTTAAAAAGATTTTATTTTTAGATTCATGCTAATACCACCCGTATATGTCAGTGATCTTGTATAATGACAGTTTAGTAGGTACTTGTGTAAAGGACTAATAATGTTTGAAATCTAATATAAAGAACCAGTTGACTGACTCATCAACGCCCAGCCAAAACTGCTGAAGCTAGAAACATAAAAAGACAGTAGTTTCCTGATGTGACGTAGAGGCACAAAAAATCTGCTGTTTCACCACAATTTACAATGAAACATTTTTTTTTGTTATTTCAGATTTTTTTCAGCAATCCGTGTTTACAGTTGCCATCACTGCCATCTGCCTTATAATACAATAGATGTACATATAATACAATAGAGCTGAGTATAAGGTACTCATATATAGGACAAAGAAGTATTAAGTATATATCGGGCAATCAACACAAAAAATAAACATTTTCAATTTATTCCAAGTAATTATTAAACATAGAGTCCAAAACGCTAAATCAACGCACCAGCCTAGCGGTCCGCAAACAACTGACAGTGTCACACAATATTGATAATGTAATCACGCAGCAACAAGTACAGCATGGGGTCTAAAAAGGACGCGAAGCATTTACAGGGTCGACAACACGCGAGTGGTACTCCTAATGTTGCGAGCGTCTATGGGCTACGGTAACTGTTTACAATCAGGAACTGCTTATGTTCGAATCTTCGTGGTATAAGAAAACCTGCCCCCCTATTCACAACTTTGAAAGATATGCATTTCGGAAACTATACCGGTCACTTCATTTCATGATGCGTCAAAGCGAGACGGCATGCGGCTTTTCGAATCGAATCGGTGATTCGACAGTTTATGAATAAGGATCAGAACTAGTATTTTTGCTGCCCCTATCCTCTTGTGTGAGATTTTTTTGGATTCAAATCTTCTGTGAAGATGTTCTGTAATAATTTCAGACGTCATTTCTAAACGGGACCAACTTCAGCACTCTACTACTAAAGCTAGTCACGATTGCTCCTTTAAATCATGAAACGCAAACAAAGATCGCCGCACGTGAGAATCAAGTAACGAAAAGGTATCTTGCATCTGAACGAATCGATACAGCACAAAGGTGACAAAAAAACACGCGATGAAATAGGACAAAAAGCAAGTGAAGCGCAAGAACAAAATATAACCCGTGCAGTGAGAGTGCGGCGACAGAGTTGGTTGTTTTTGCTCGCGCTATCTTCATATCCGGCCGCATGCGCGCGGATAGAAAGGCTCGGAAACCCCTACGATGTACCCCCTCGTAAGGGCCGAGTCACATCAAATGTCTTGTACCCTTGTACGACGGTGGAGGCACGACTGCTATCATTGGTAAATCAGCAAGTTTATGCGTTTGCTTGGTAAATATGACTAACTGAAGAATGGACTTTGTTGTAAAACGACCTACTAATAAATTAGTTGATCGATTTACTTTCATGTCTATAACGCCTCAGGGGCATTATGCTAGTTTGTCCTTTTGATACGGGGAGAATGACAGATCTAAGCTAGATATATTTGATAAGCCATCAAGAAGTCAGAGTGGTATAAGAGGATGAAATTTCCTTTAAAAAAATTACGGGAAAATTAAAACAAAAGATAGATAAAATAGTAAAATAACCTACTCACTATGTTATCGCTTAAGTTGCATAAAGAAAAACAGTATTGGTGACCTTGAATAAATCTCTATTATAGACAACTATAATAGAGATTTATTCTCAGGAACTTTTAGGCACGGAATGCATAAATAGCAAAAGAAATAAACATTTATATTTAGTTAGTGAAAGAAAAGTCTAAACAAAATAATCTTTCTGTTAATGCACCAACAAAATAAAGGTAAAAGCAGAGGCGGTATTTATAAAACACATCTAATTACTTCCAATATACCAAAAGACTACTTAGAGAAATCTCACTGCAATGTTCTTGTACAAAACTTTATAGGCCTCAAGAGAAAACACTAATATCTACCACAAAAATATTAGTGTGGTAGTTACGAAAGCGGGGTAATTCTAAGCCAGCCCGTTTATATCATGTAAGAAATGGATAATAAAACCCATCCACTGTGTTGACGTCTAGACAGCTTGCGGGCAAACCTTTTTCCTTGCGGGGGAAATCTTCCCGGCGTTCAAAGGCTAGTCATCTCAGCCAGTATGAAGAAATTATCAACTATCTTTTTCTATCACAATGTTCACTCCTTGTTAAAAATTACCCCGAGTTCATTACCCCAAATTCCCCTACCTCTTGCACGCTTTACTTGAGAGTACACAACGCGTTCTATGTGACCCGAGCTTTACATACGAAATGAACATACGCTCGCGTTTTGTCAAACAACCGAACGGTATCCCCGTCTTATCTGAAGACCGTACACTTGACAGCAGCAGTCGACACCACTCGCTTCGTTTCGTTTCGTTCGCGAGAACGTGCGGTTTTTCTGAAAAAAGGCCCGTGAGTTTAATGAAAACGGCGCCGGGCGATTTCACTGTCTTTGTTGCATCTCATTAACTGAGCCGATAGACGGTTGGTTGGATTTGGATTTTGATTGTCATTTTGATTGGATCTAGCTTCATTGTTGGGGATAATTCGGTAACTCTAAGCTTATGCAATGTTGTATTAACAGGCGGAAAATTTAAATATAAGTAATCTAAGTATGGGAAAATTCGTGCCTTTCTTTTTTGTTCGACAAGGTTGGCGAACGAGCGTTCCATGCGCCTGGCGGACACTCCTAGAACCCAGGACAAATTCAAGAAAATTCAAGAAATCTTTATGTTAACCGAGCCTGTTATAGTAACAGCACAGGAGAGGAGTCCCCTGCTTCCACATAAAACTTTTTCAATGAACTCTGCTGAGCGCAGGAAAAAAGATTCAAAAAAAAGATGTGTTATTCAGCTTTTATTTACTGTAAACTGGAATTGCGACCGAACTTGGAATCGTAAATAAATACCACATGCCCTAACCTCACATTATGTATCTGTGAATACTGTGAACTGTGAAGATCCGGTTTGATTGAAAAGCTTCACTGTCGTGTTCAGTGAACTATTTTCAATTCTAACTTTAGTAGGCAGATGTTTCTATGATGAGTACGAGCATTTGTTCGCGAGTCATGGATGGTTGTATGTTTATTTTATATTTTTCAAATGTGTAGATAGATACACATTATTATCAATATTTCTCCATTATCTAGTATGCATAACACAAGCTTTTAATGATGGTTAATTTGGGCTAGATAATTGGTGTAAGTGAATAAATATTATTAACTTTTATGAAGTACAGTCGACAGTACATCAAGCGTAACAGTTTGACCTTGAAATCACCCTTACTGCGTACGTGATAGAGGCTATTTTCGTAGTACAACTGCTACAATGGACGTGCTGTGATCTGTACGAGTTTATAGAGATAAACAACGGGAATTATTACCTGGCCTCGCTGTTATTCTGATATGTTCCCTTTTCAATTGCAGGCATCTCGCTGCAGTCACAAACCGTATCGATAACTTAATCGATGGATAGCCTCAACTCTTCCCTATCAGCAAAATAAGAACTGCATTTCAAATCGGAATAGCTCTCGATTGTATCGATACATGACTCGAGGCCGGACTCGATATCTCGGACACGGCTCATGTTTTTGTCATGCCAAATAATCTTGATCGCGAGATCATTGGGTGGTTTCGTCTAAGATGCTATCGGCCGCTACCCTTGAATACAACGAATGATTTGGTAGAACTACAGTTAAACAGAAAAGGGCTATAAATTTCTTTTTTCATAGAATACCTTCAATTGCATAATTTTTAATAGATCAACTTTAACATAAGTAAATCTACATTACAAACTTTGTGGACTTACTTATCGCTCAAAACAATTTGTACTGGATTTTAAAATACATGGCAATGCCATGACAGTACTGTTAATTTTATTTTCGGGTAAAAAGTATTTAAAAAACCAAAAACTTTATCATAAAAATTTCTATATATTAAGAGCCTCCGATGTCAGGACTTTTCTTTAAAATATTTATTTTCACGTCATATAAGTGTACAATATAAATTATTATCTAATTCTCAACATCCTACAATGTTGGAGAGGACTTTGAACGTTCACAGACGTGTTGCAGCTCTGTTGCATATAAACACAAAATATTAAATTCTTACTCGAAAACAAAGTCTTTAGAAATAATTCTCTATGCCTTAAACAATAGGCTTACAGTAGCACCCCTGCCATCATGATTGACAGCAGACAGCGCCCATAACTTCCTTTATCGAATAGTCCGAGCCCGCAAAGGCGCCGGCTGCGTGGGCGCAATTTGCATAGCTTCATTAGGCCGGCCGCGCAAGAGCGACAACTTATCGCCTCTGAATTGTGCGTTTTTTTTGGCCGTTAATTGACCGTGTGTGAGGTCCAACGCCTTAATTATAATTGCGAGATACAGAATTAGTTGACGGGCTTTAACGAATGCTGATACGTGGGGATTTACAGAGGGACATGCGATTTTCCTTTGATTATCGGTTACTTTATTGCTTGTTTCATTTCTGTTGTTGTTTTGGGTAAGAAAATAGATACGGTAAGCTTATGAGTCAACAAAGTGTGGCCACGAAAGCGATGGTTATCGGAATAAAATGCTTTGATGTGCAAGATTTCACCGACATACACAGAGCAATTTGCCTGCGACTTCGTTCGAAGTTCTGAAGTTTCAACTAACGTAATAAGGTCGCGGGTTCGTATCACACCCCAGGCTTTTCCCTAGTTTATACATTTATCTAAATTTCTTTAAATTTTATGCCTTTATGGCATAAAATTTAAAGAAATCTGTGACCGTGGACCATCAACCTTTATATGCACCATATTTAGTATAATAAAATAGTGTTTTTTTCTCCATTATCTATTATCCATAATTTGGGCTAGATAAAAGGTGAGAGTTAAAGGTTATAATGTTTAAATAGTAGATAGTATAAAAGACAGATACGTGTTATTTGTATGCGATCCCGTTAAATCCCGTTAAACTAACATCGTAAATTTTCACCTCGACGGACAGACTGCACCCCTGATTGATTAATATCAAACAAACACCACATAAAGGAACCGTATATCATGCATGATAATTACATCCAGTAATACATTATAAAGATTGACGCACGCAAATCAAACATGGCCGCTAATTGATGGGAGAAGAGCTCTTTGTTTTTGTATTGAAACATGATTAATTGGGGTAAGACGATAGGAATTATCTTCCTGGATATAGGCAAGATGTCCCGTATACTGTATAGAATCACAAATGAGGACATCCGTGAGAGAACCAAAGTCAGTGACATAGCTCATAGGATTAGCAACTTGAAGTGGCATTGGGCAGGGCGCAAAGCACGCAGAACGAACGGCCGATGGAGCGTAAAAGTTCCAGCATGGTGACCACGAACCGGAAAGCGCAAAGTAGGATGGCCTCCCACTGGAAGAACAGACGATCTGGCCAAGGTAGTGGGAGCCGTTGGATGCAGGCTGCTCCGAACTGTTCCCTTTAGAAATTGATAGGGAAGGCCTAGACTAGATCATACGATGATCATACTGAAAACTAAGGGCTTGTTACTAATAATGATGTGTTGTTACATCACTATTTTTAAGTTAGTTTGAATGAAGATTCGTTACAAATATTACAAGTAACACACACAGTTCGTGCTATGAGCAATCGGTTAAAAAATTCCACATTATAACGTCATTGACAACCCTAACACCTTCATCGTATATGCAAGCGGTGCTCTGACATTAGGCCGGCTACACGAATGCGCACGTCCAACGAATGGCGTGCGTCGAAATGCTAATGCGAGACCACCAGCGTGTCGCGGCGCACATTGGTAATAAAATTACTTCATTTAATCCTGTTGTAAAAAGTTTATCAGGATTTAAAAATAGCCCCGCCCGATATAACGCGAATTATCGGTGGGATATTCTGATTGCACGTCGATTGGTAATAAGAGTAATTTGAGAAAATGCGTGAATTGAACAGCTGATAATGGTTATATTTGTGAAATGTATTTCGATTAGATATTATCACATTATTTAAGGTCGAAAGAAGTCGTTGGATGCATGCAGCATGGAACTGAAAGAGGCGGAAATCTTTAGGGGACACTTTTGTCTAGCAGTGGATGGCTTTCGGCTGAAATGATGATGATGATGATGATGATAATACATTTTGATATAAATATGTTTGGTCTCATTTGATAGATTAAAGAAATCGAACAATAATTATCACTATCAATGAATTTCATTTCAAGCTTTACCAAATACTTCATTGAGAAAATTGTGTATTACAACAAAAAAATCTTACAATTTCTGCGCCAAAATTAATATTCTCTTAAAACTTTTTGGCGACCAACAAGCCGCGTGGTCTTTAAAAGCCCTTGCTATACAGACTACTCGGTCAAGGATCGCGGGGTCTAATCCCGGTAGGAGCAAATATTTGTTCGAGTCATGGATGTTTACATGATTATTTTGTATTTTCTAATATTTATATCCAGAATCCGTAACACAAGCTCTTAATGGTGCTTACTTTAGGCTAGATAATAGGTGTCAGAGTATATAAAAAAAAACTTCCTCTTTGTCCCCTGCTACACCTACATAATCTAAGTTACGAATTACGAAACTTAAAAACTTGAAGAAAATGATCTAGTAACCGATCCTGTGCGCAACAATGGTCGCGGGGTCGCGGCATGACAAACGACCGGGAGTCGAAAAGCGTGTAGTGTGCCTAAATTGTAACTAAGGCGAATATGCGTTGGCGGACTACTCTATTAACTTGACATTGCAAGTGAAGATCGGAAGCGGGCTATTATTTTTTTTTAATATCAACGTATTTTTTTGTTGTTGTGGCTCTGCGATTTTATTGGCAGCAAGAGATCTTGTCTAGCGTCCCGTGTAAGGCTACAAAAGGTTTAGGGAACTAGACTTAACTTTTTATACAGGGTGGTGACGACAATACGACGATAAATTAAAACATGGGCTACATTTCAATGGAACACTGCAGACCATGTTATATTATTTCCTAGAAATGTCATGTAATTATCAAAAGAATAAGATTTTTGCAAAAGATTTCTTTGAATTAACGTTTTTATCAAAATATTGCAGACTTCAAGATTTTATTGTCGTTACTTATTTCTACAACTTGAATTTCTTTACCAGCTTCCCGTTCCCGTTCCCGTTCCCGCGTTCACATATCAAAAATGGGTTCGTAAAAAAATTCAAAAGGCTCCTTAGCAAAGTAGTAATAGGTTATAACGATTAAATTATTGTCTTACATTTTCGCGAGATGTATACATCTGAAATAAAATCAATTTACCGGATTTAACTCGCGTACAAAACCAATTTACAGGATTAAACGCGACTTAAATCCGGAGAATTGGTTTTATTTCAAACGATTCAATTACAAAATCTACTGTCAAACTAGAAAATGTTAGTTTTATAATAAACAAAAACAAACTGAGTTACACAAAGAAATCTTATTTATTTTTCAAACCCGCATGTTGCTTGTGGATTGCACTCGACAAAGCCACTACCAACAAGTAGTTGACGCGACATGACGCTCGGATCCGTTGCTAAATGTTTGTCACGGGCCTTAATGACTGCTCCTGTTTCAAGAAACGTGTTGCGCTGTGCATTGTCTATGGATATTGTATCTGCGCTGTTATTTCTATACGAATATAACTTTTGATTTAGGAGCCATTGAGGAAGTGGCGTAGTGGCCTGATCGCTTTGGGTTCGATAACGAAAACAAAGCAACTTTCCCCATGGTTGATCCAGGATGGGTCAAAAAATGTAATCTCGAGCTCCCCGCAGATACTTCGGAAGGCAACCCACCAACAAACCAACCCGCATTGGGCCTGTTTGTAGTCTGTTTTTAAAACGGTGGTGGTGTCAATACGACATTAAATTGAAACATTAGTTCACAGAAATGGTTTGCCACTTACAAAAACATCTTATTCATTTGATGATTTCATGACATTTCAATGAAATAATGCAGCCAATGTTATATTATTGGCAGGAAGTCGACAGCACATCAAGCGTAACAGTTTGAGCTTGAGACCACCCTTACTGCGTTCGTGATAGAGACGAATTTCGTAGTGCAACTATTACACTTGATGTTCTGTCGTGTGTACAGCTACAAGAAACATATCTTTATTTTATACAATACAATCAATACGTATAATAGTATACAATCTCCTAATGATGCTTAATAAAGGCTTTGTAATGGGCGTGAGTTTGACAATACTATAGCTATTACTAAATAAATATTATACATACTTGGGTAATTTCTAAAACAAAACCAGCCTATCACAAAAATAATCTCAGAGAAACATAAACGACGAACTGTCAACAATGCAACATGTCACAGTCGCGCGACAGAACGAAAACTGCATCCCGGTGCATTATTAGACGCGCGGTGACGTCGCGAGACGTCGGCGTGACGCGCACGCGGTGACGCGCGCAACATATTAGATTTGCATCTCGGAGTTGCACTGATGTTTTAGATATAAGTTTTCTTTTATATTTTATTTGATTCCAGCACTAGTGATGTCATTCGCGTAGAATATCGATGTAAGTATATTTATTTAGAATTTCATGTGAAATATTTATTGACATAAATAATAATAATAATATTCATACACACACACCTATTATTTATTCAAAAGTAAGCATCATTAAGAGCTTGTATTATGGATACTAGATAACGGATTTTTTTTTTGATAATGATATATATAAATATAAGAAACATATTAATAAACATATAAACATCCATGACTATACAAATGCTCGTACTCATCATACAAATATTTGCTCCTACCGGGATTCGAACCCGGACCCTCTTGACCGAGTAGCCTGTATAGCAAAGGGTACAGTCTTACAGACCGCTCGACCAGCCGGTCGTCAACATGGTAAAAGTAACTTTCCTTATCCTGATAATTTATATTTTTTAGTTGCTTAAGCTATAAAGTAGATCCGTAGACGTAGTATAAGTCGACGTTATTCATACTACGTCTACGGATCCATTTGAATGCTAGTAGCCATTAAAACGACAGTTTAACTATTATCCAATGTGATGCAGAGGCTATTAGCCCAGAGGAAAGATTAGCATAGATGTTCCGCAGTCTCTTATCATAGCATTTTTTAAAATTCGATGACGTTAATCTTAGTTTCTATTTTGGCGTTAATCGATCAACTTGTTTACAATGTATTCAATTATGTCTACCTTTTTAATTTATTCCAAACTTACTTCATACTCAAAAACTTAACTTTACGTCCTAAAACTAGTCGCACGATAATATTTTAACGTTCATATTTATTACCGTCCTATGGTTTTCCGCGCCGTATAATGTAATTAACGACCACGTCAGGACAGTAACTCTAATACCTATAGAATAAGGGGATTATGCAATGTAAAATGAATCAATAGAAGACGAATAAGGTAAGTAACCTTATATTACTATACCTAGCCTACTATCCGACTTTAGATTCTTGTATGTAGATAACTGTATGGATACTGTCTTAAACCTACGTACAAGGATTTATTTGTACAACTATATTTGTTTTAACTACAATTATGGCATTATTGCTAAAAAACAACTTCTTCCAGGAAAAATAAACCACCAAAGATAAAATTAATAATAATGCAGAGACACTAACAGTCAATAGATGCGGCATAAGAATAAAAAAAAATAAGTAGAAGACACAAAATATAATAAGTAGGTACATTATACTAACCAACAATCATACAAGCCTACATAATATACAGGGTGGCACATTTAGATCACTCAGTATGGGAAAGTCTGAAACTTTAAGACATACGAAAATCTCTTCTTAGGAACCTTGTCATCGATTTTAGTAATAAGAAAAACTGCATTCAAACATTTAAAAAAAACGTGTACTCAGCTCGGGAATCGAACCCGGACGTTTTGAAAAATAAAACTAACACTATTTCTATTTAGATATCGATTGTGTAGGTCTTAAGCAGTAAACGTTACTGAATGAAATGCATTGTTTTCATATCCTTTATTTTATTATAGTTGGCTTTTCAATACAACATTCAACTCGTTTAGGTGCATAAAATTGTCTCTATGGTTGTTTGTAGCTCTGTGCTGGTGTCGCAACTTGTTACATACACTGCTTTACATATTGTAATCTGCGATAATATTATCTCTCTATGATTTTAATTGCTTACTTCTATTAATCATACTTACAATAATAATCAATTGAAAAGCCCACTTAGAATAAGTATGTAAATACAAAGACGTGATAAACCTCATTTGAAAATGGAACGTTTTGGTTTCGGTTTAGTCGTTTTCGAACACTTACTAATATAAATTAAAGGATGTGAAAACAATGCATTTTATTCATTTTAGACATCATGTTTTATAGTAACGTTAACTGCTTAAGACCTACACAATCCATATCTAAATAGAAATAGTATTAGTTTTATTTTTCAAAACTTACGGGTTCGATTCCCGAGCTGAGTACACGTTTTTTTAAATGTATGAATGCAGTTTTTCTTATTATTAAAATCGATGACATGGTTCCTAAGAAGAGATTTTCGTAGTATTATAGTTTCAGACTTTCCCATACTGACCGATCTAAATGTGCTACCCTGTATAATACAATACATATAAATTAAAATAAACAGAACAAAAAATAAACAGATAAGTTTTAAGAAATATTACATTTTACTTACATAATTATGTGTGCAAGTTTAACCCTGTCAAGCTGCGGTTAGCAATAAAGGATTAGCATAATTGAAAATTACAAAACACGAGTGTAATAAAAGTTGAGCACTTTATCATTACCCCGTATTTAGTCTTCCATATCTATCATTAGGGCTGTTAGCAGGTGTTCCTTGGTTACTTCTTGCTAATTCTTTTTTATAAAAAAGATGGTATACCAAATACGGAAATCGAAGGGCTGTAATAAGCACGAACTATGTTAAAATAATTATAAAGTTATAGTACCTACGTTAAGCTTGAAATAAGTACTGTTAATTTAAAAACTGACTGTTCATTTGTAGCCAAAGTATCATTAGTATTAGAAATAAAACCAATGTACCGGATTTAACTCGCGTTTGATTAGATGTTACATTATTATTATATACCCGACGTTTCGAATACTTTAAGCTATCGTGGTCACGGGAAGACTGAAGATGTCAATAGTCTTTGATAAGTTTATAAGTTAACTACCGTTATTTTTAACTGTCCGATTCACGCAAACGGAGCAAATCACGTGTGACAGGGACAGTGTGAGGACGAGCTTGGGACTTTATTATTTGCATGATGGGATCCCAAGCTGATGGTACACTCCAACCATCTAAAATTAGAATGTAGGACTAGAAGATTTTTTTATTTGTAAAGGGCAACTCCTACTTGTTATCCCATTTCCTTATTAGATCAGATGGTTAGAGCAACCCTCGCCCCAGAACATGAAATATATGACGACCGGCTGGTGGAGTGGTCTGTGCCCCTTACTATACAGACTACTCGGTCAGGAGTCCCGGGTTTGAATCCCGGTAGGAGCAAATGTTTGTATGGTGAGTAGTTTGTCATGGATGTTTGTATGTTGAATGATGCTTAATTTGAGCTAGACAATGTATATGAGCCACTATTATCGTAGAGTGTATGATAAGGATAAATTTTTCTTCAAACACTTTGCTTTGTATCTACAAAAACTGATTGGCAACCTCCCAAATTGACGATTTCTAGATGATATTGATCTTTTGATAACTGATTGGATGATTCATGTTATCGTGAGAAGTCTATATTAAAGCATATCAATAGCGGCATCAAAAACAACCAAAAAGAATAAAGCAAAACTCGATGAAAAGCTAGCTATATCCGTGTAGTTTAGAAGTGAAAATAAAATATAAACAGTAATAAAATTAGCCATATTTACATAAGTTAAGATAAAATTAAACGATACTACAAAATTAACCTTAAACTTAAAATAAACAATAATAATAATAAAACTGCAGTGTATTATGATATGAAACACAAAAATTATGCCAAGGAAAACTGATTCGTTAGTAAAATTGACCGTATAGGTACATACACATACATACACTATGAAGTAAGGATCATAACGGTTTTGATGTGTGTAGGTAGGTACTTTAAGCACAGTAATGTTCTAGTTAGAAATATACAAGTATAATAACTGAAATAAAACATAACGTAAACTAAAACTTTGTATTTCATGCAGAGTGGTATAAAGTTTACTTTGCAATGTAAGTAGTAGCATCGAGAATATTAAGCAAAGATAAAGCAAAATCATAATTCAAAAAACCTTAATGAAGTACAAAAAAAAATCCAGTATCTTGACTTATTTTATAGAAAAAGGCAAAAAAAATATTATTTAGAAAAAAAATCGCTTTAATAAATCATACAAGATAGCCGAATAAAACACGTCAATACGGAACACGATCAACAACCGCAGAATGCAAAACTGGCTCAAAGAATCTTCAAATCGATTGAGTGAAATTTCAATGGTCCCGTCAAACGGACAATAGCGACAAAGCGGGCGATCGCCGGCTCATTATCTGATCATCTTCGGCAATACTCCACACAGATTGGAGACTACGACAGACATCATGGGCAACTCACTGACACGTTTTAACGCGCAAGTTTTATCACACGGGATAGTCATTTTTTTTGTTTTGACTTTCAATATCATACTCCTATCTCATGTGTCATTGTCGGTGTCTCAACCAGGATAACTTATGTCCAGCTGTGGGGCATATAGGTTGGTGATGATGATTCAATTCGATTTTTTTTTATACAACTAGATGACAAACAAGCTGACGGCCCACCTGATGGTAAGCGGTAACCGCCGCCTATAGACACCTGCAATAACAAGGCAAAATCACTTGATATTGCCGGTACGTTGTCGTCCTGAGGCCTAAGATGAAATGCCGTCCATGCCCAGTAATTACCAGTGTAATTACTGGGCATGGACGGCATTTCATCTTAGCCTTCACAAAGAAACACAGCGAACTGTTTCACGGGTGAAATAAGAAAGGCGGTAGTACGGGTGGTACCTACCCAGGCGACCCTAATAAGCAGTCAACTGCACCTCAGTAGAACCGTTCCATTTGGACATTGATGGGGGAGGCCTTTGTTCAACAGTGGGCATCATAGGCTGGTATGATGATGATGATGACGATGAACCTTTGAACTTCATTATTATAAATTTGTCTTACCTACTGAATTGTCGATACCTATTTGTAAAAACTCTAGTTCTGGTTTTAAAAAATATATTTCAATATTGTGAGAACGTTAGCTTATTATTACGCAATAATATAAAATTGAAAATTTTAAGTAAACCAGGCCACATTTATTATCTAACTAACACCATCTTATTGAGATTATTCTTATGAGCCCAAACGCGCTATATCTGCTGTAAGCTTCTGAAGAATTAAGCATCTCGCAGACTATTTGATGGTACAGGATCAGCTCAAGGTTAGCATGTCTTGGAGTAATAGTAAACCTTATTTCAAATTAATAGGATCTGCGAAAGTTAGTAAGACCCTTTGCTCAAGTAGAAAATGAGCTTATCAAATGCCTGAACAGATCAAAGAACGACAATAAACAAAAAACGATTAAAAATCTGTCCCATTCGTTAAAGAGCTACAATGGCAGACACACAGATACGCAGACAGACAAACAGACTAGAAGTAATTTAAAAGAGTTTTGCCCATATCTCGGTAGCTTAGTGTTCAGAGCTTTAACCCGAAAGTCACGGTTCTAGATATTTTTCTAAATATTTTGCAAACATTAATTATGCTATTAAAATAAAATGACGAAAATAGTTCATGATGTCATTCACCGAAAAAAAAAGAATAGTTTCGAATTTCAATAAAATTTGCGGTTAAGTCGCTAAAAACCGCGTCGTTTTCCTCTCCCAGTGCGTGCACAGCCGGAGAGGCAGCCAGTAATGAGTTTCCCGCGTTTTCGCGCCGGCTGGCCCACGGCACAATAGCCCAATCCTACCTCTCCCGCGATTAACGTTTCTTTGTCCTACCCTCAACAAAAGGAGATATCGAACGAGTCCAGATTAAAATTGACGAATGTTTACTGACCCGTTGCAGTCTGAAATTGGACTTTTGACCTCTGTTTGTTTTGTTTTAATCTTTGCACAAATAACATGGATGCCAATCAATGAGTTCATTCGATTTTTTATAATGAAATAATACATTAGTACTTATTAGTAACCTACAGAAAGAGCTCGAACGTATGTCTGCCAAATGATTTCAGAACATGAAAAAAAAAACAATACTAAAATGGTAAAAGAAAGTTTTTTTAAAATTAAAATGCATTTGCTATTCATACCACTCTTGCTCCGGTATGTTGTAGCGAGCTTACCCAAAAGGTGCCTATTTAATCCTGGCTGGAAGTGATTCAGGTTTATATGCAGAAGAGAATACCGAAGCCGACAGAGCATTCCACTCCCTGGCCCTGCGATTTAAAAAAGATGACAAAAAGTGCTTAGTGCGGATGATTGGTATAACAATCAGGTGTGGGTGGTGGCTCCGAACGTCTAGCAGTCGTTTGATGTAACGGGCTAAGCAGAATGAGTACATTCTTCGCAGTACAACCTGTATAAGACTGTAATAACTTTACGAAACTTAACATAAACTTGTATCATCATTGATAAATATATTAATCTATCAGTGTGCCCGGTTTTGCCCATCTATGTCCAGCCTGAAGGTCAATACCAAATATATCAAAGTGAAAGAATTTTTGAAATCTGATGTCTAGCTAGTTTCAGAAATTACTTCCGACATCCAAACGTACAGTCGACCACCATTAACTCCGGTCGTAATAGAGGCGGCTTTCGTCGTGCAACGTTACATTTGATCCTCACAGACTTTACCTTTTTTGTCTTTGTTCTACTTATTAATGAAAAAGTAAATAAATTGCATTTCTTCTCTCACATTGCTTTCATTGAGAGTATGGTTGTTTTATCACAGAATTACATTAAAGTACAAAACAATACCACAGAAAGCTCTAGACTCTAATCGATAACCGTTAGGTCAGACCTCTAAATCTAAATATGTTGTAGATATTTGTCTGGCATAAAAATAACCTGTCACTCCACCCAATTAACCCACAAACAATTATATTTCCGTCAATCTTTAAATAAACTTGATGCCGCCTCTTATTTGGGTTTTCTGTCGTTTAAATATTAAAAGGCATTCGTTTTATCTGTAAACCTCTGCTTAAATATGCCTGCTCTATCACAGCTTAACTCTTGATATACTTCTGAAATAGTTCTGTTCCAAATTAGATTCTATCGATAAATTGAAACTCCTGTGCACTCTTTACAATATAATTTCAGTTCTCTTTTCGCTTTAAAATTACATTGAAATAACCGTGAATTTCCCTATCATGTATAAAGTCGTTTGTTGTGTTTTGACGTTTTATTCGATAACTTGGTCCTGTTCATCAGTCCTCTCAAATTCTTTATTAATAATAATATAAAATTTAAAATTTTAGGTAGCGCCAGGCGTCATTAATCATCTATCAAACACCATCTCATTGAGACTATTCTTATGAGCCCAAACACGCTATATCTGCTTTAAGTTTCTGAAGAATTGAGCATCTCGCAGACTATTTGATGGTACAGGATCAGCTCAAGGTTAGCATGTCTTGGAAATACCACCGAAGTAACAGTAAACTAAAATCAACCGGATGTGTGAAAGTAACACCGTTTTGTCAAATTTCTTCATACAGATAGTTCGGTCAGTGAAACAAAATTTATAAATTTCTAAATTAATTGAACAAATTTGAATTTTTGATGTTACCATGGGTAGGTGTTTGCTTGTTACACCATGTACCAAACACCTTGTATAGGATTGAGTAATTTAAAGCGGGTACTAAAGATTAGAAAGTAGATTGGTTTGCAAGTCATCTATAATTATAATAGGGTTGTAACCATTTATAGGAAGGAATCAAACACAAATATAATCGTAGCTCATGAATTCATGATAGTATAGTGACTACCGTAAATAAGGTATTCGTCGTAAGAGAAATAGTGATTCCAAAAGAATATTTGGCTGATCGCCTATATTTGCAAGTGCCTCTTCTGGACACATATTCCTTGAGACACCATCAGGAGTTAAACTTTTACATTTTCGGCTTTACAGACAATTGAAACACGACATATCCGATTTAAAATTTACACGAGCAAGAACAAATCCGCATTAGTTAAATGTCAACATTGGCAGCGCAGACGCAGCACGACTCGCATTCCGACCTATTTGTACCTTTCTGTGGTCTTTGATTTACCGCACAACATTAGGACGATAAAGTCACCGAGCGATTACACGCGCAAGTACAGTATTAGTGTAATTCAACTTAGAACTGGACGTCTGCCTTGATTCATGTGTGCAACGAAACTTGGTGGGCCATAGACCTACGCACCATAAGATAGAACTGCAAATTGGTAGAGTTTTAAAATCAATAAAAAGTCACAGCGTATCAAGCGTAACAGTCTGATCTTAAGACCGCCCTTACTGCGTTCGTTATAGGGGCGCCTTTTGTTGTGGAACTGTTACTCTTGATGTGCTGTTGTCTGTACCTACTTACATACTACAGTAGTACTAAGCAAGGAACTCCTTCCTGGTTGGTAGTGAAATAGCAGATATGGAGTTATGGAAAGAGTTTGGGTGACTGTTTGAGTGATTGGTAGGTTCAATGTTATTTTTTATAACCATAAGAAGCCGAAATAGTTTTGGTTTTATGTGGCCTTAAAAAACCTTCAGTACAAGACGATCTGCCTAGACATCTAATTGAGTGTTTTTTCAATACGCCATGTTGTTAAATGTTGAGTAAATCCAGTTCAATTAACTATCGGCCTAGGCATTTAATTGGATACCGGCTCAATATCATCCGGCATCACCGGCTCATAATCAACGGTCTCAGACAATTGACAGCTGGTGACAGAAATACAATGAAAATATTTTCTAATAAAATAAAATGTGTAACGATATACAAAATATTGTTTAAATTAATCTACATCAAATTTATATTTAAAGATTTTATATTTAAAGATATAAACCATAACTTGTCTGTCGTTGTATAGCTCTGTGGCCCGTACGCAACAACCAAATTGCAATCATTCAAAAACGGACTCAACGTGTCGTCCCATTAAAGCTCATTCCGAGCGACCGATCGACGCGTGCGCAACAAACGAGTGCGGCACCAATTGTCTTTGCAGTAGAGATTAAATTGATTTATAAGACAGTGTTCCGTCCGTCAGAAGGTTCGGGGAACGAATAAAGAACGAATGATCGTGACCGTTTCGCGAATTTTACGGAGCCTTTTGATGTGACGGTAAATCAGCGGTGATTTACTGACTGGATACTTCCTCATCTGGATCTACATGGGGGAAGATGTTGGACTGTAATAAAGCAACATCTGTGGGAGGAGAAACGTTTATTCTATAGTTGCAATTGCATCTTGCAATAGTTGGATCGCGATGACGTTTCCTTTTTCTTGCATTTATAATCATGGTGGGTAGAGATGTTGTAATGAAATCGTTAATAAAATTATACTCAATATCAGAGAAAAATATTACCATTTGCAGCTTCGCGCTCAAAAGTTTGTAATCACTGCATGGACTTGAGCTATAAGATACCATCACGATACTTTGTTCTAATCTTCATACAGTCAGAATACTATTGACTCATTGGACCAAAGAGTATAAAATCCACTGATCAGTTTCTGATCCAAGCCCTATAATAAACGATCTCTGAAACAATTTTGTAAGCTCAACGGGAACGTTCCAGAAAAAATTTGGCAATGATCTAACTTTACTTTCATTTACACTACAAAATAATTGAATATTGCAACACCATTAGACATATGTCCAGATCATTCCAGTCTTCACGGAGGTATCTTAACAGTATCTGAATCGGTTTACGATTGGACACGTCACGGCTCACGGGACGATGGCATCAATTATGCTGGAACAAGATCAACACGTCCCTTGGAGTGGATCGGCAGACGATGGTGGTATTTATGAAACTATTATTTCCTAATGTTCATTTACATACGGTTGAATCTGGAAGAATGGAAATGAGCTTACACTTTGATTGGCAAAACTCATAACCGATCGCATCTTCGTATTCCAAACGCGAGCACGCATTACTTTTTACCGGGTAGTTCAATTTCGATAATTCTTTTATCATCTCGATTCAGTCAAAATATCCAAGTTCCAAAGTTTATTATCCGTACAAAGATAATGAGGACATCTTACGCCACCTACTCTTACTTAACTGGAATCCTAACAGAAAATGTAAGACTTATTATACTACAATTGACTATGATCTTCAGTAAAGTGACTTCAGATTTTGTGTAAATTCTCATTGTAATTTATTGCAATTATTTCAAACAAACGTTAATTATTCCAATCATACAATACAATCAATATCGGATGATGTTGAATATTATGTTGTATGATCGGTGTAATTTTGTGAAACAAATGTTGCTGACCAAATTAGTAGCTAAGTGGAAATCATTCTGGACTAGACATACCTTCGAAAAATCTAACGACATAATCCGTTAAGCAACAGCCAATATAGAAAATCATGATGTCTAAGACGCAGAAAGTTATAAATTTGACCAGGAGATATCCGTCAGCCCTCTCAGTGACGAAAAAGAGTTTCTAAACATAATCCTTTTTATTTTTAGCTAACCTTACATCTCTATTTATTCCTGGATGGGCCACTTTACTCAACGCGTAACGAAGACGGCCAACACCATTAATAATTCCTGTGTACGCTCAACACGGTTGCAGTCCGCCAAACCTGACAATACAGGGACAGTCCGAAGTAAGACGATTTTTAAGCTGTTTCGTATTTTTTTTATGATAGCAAAAATTAATGTACAGTAAAGTAATTAGGAGGAGCTCGGTGGCGTATTGGTTTGAGCGCTCTGGTTTCGAATACGAAAACAAAGCAACTTTCGCCATGGTCGACCCTGGGATGGGTCAACCAAATTTAAAAAAAATCTCGAGCTCCTCCGTGCTTCGGAAGGCACGTTAAGCCGTTGGTCCCGGTTGTTACTACAATCGCTTTAACCCACCAACCCGCATTGGGCCAGCGTGGTGGTGTTATGGCCCAAACTCCTCATGTGTTTCTCCCATGTAGGAAGGCCTGTGCCCAGCAGTGGGACGTATATAGGCTGGTGATGATGAAAGTAATTAGAGATATGTACTAGTAGGTAGGTACTATAAATACTTACTAGATATGTAACAATAATAAATATAAACATCAAAAACTGATTCTATTACGTTTGGTTATGGCTATTTATCAGATACAGAACGTGATTGCTAAGTTCCATATTTCCTATGAAATCACATTTGGCCGGTATTTACTCGTAGCATTTCCATGGAAAATGTTAAAAAGGTCTTACTACTAATAATACAGTCACCTTATTTTTTTATTTTTTATGCAACTGGGTGGTAAACAAGCTGAAATCCCACCTGGTGGTAAGTGGTAACCGCCGCCTATAGACAACTGCATTAACAAGGAAAAAATCACTTGGTATTTCAGGTGAATTGTCATACTGAGGCCTAAAATGAAATGCCGTCCATGCCCAGTAATATCTTTGAGGAAATTAGATATTTTGAACGCTTAAACTAACGGATTAGAGAGCTGGTTTTCTGCCTGGCCTTCTCCTGACGTCATTTATTGTAGTGACAATGGAAGTCAAATTGAAAGGTATTGCAACTGTAATTAGGAAATGGTTTATTGAGAAAAGTTTTCTCTGAGCTGCATGCAGTACCCAACTTTTTTTTTGATAACTCGATTTGTTTTTCCAAAATTTGCAAGAAAAAAAGATATGATAATAACTTTAAAAGCACTTAGGACTCCTATGATAAGTAACGTGCCGACCAATGGCTATTTAGATAATTTTAATAATATTCATACATTCACACCTATTGTCTAGCCCAAAGTAAGCATCTTTAAGAGCTTGTGTTATGGATACTAGATAACGGAGAAATAAAGATAATAATATGTCTATAAATACTAGAAATAAACATATAGACATCCATGACTCGTAAACAAATGCTCGTACTCATCATACAAACATTTGCTTATTTAGATAAGTATTGCTTATTCACTTCTAGTCTTGAATACTCTCCATTCTAATTCCAAGCCTCTCCCACCTACCGAATGACAGAATAGGTTGCAGGCAAATTTATTCTTTATCCAAACTTAGCCTTACTAATTGTCACTTTAAACATTTAGCCGACTACTCCGGACATCCGAAGATCGGACATTCCGGACATTAGCGGACACTACAAGCCTGGACAATTAGCCCATCACGCGACTCCTCAGGACATAGACAGTGTGTGATCAATTATTCAATGGACACGTCTTGTCTATTCTGTACACTCGCTATTATTATAGGTAGTACGGATCTGGATCTGTGCAATTGTTTCTAACAAACAAAATAAATATTTAGAAATCAGTTGGCTATCTCATCTTAAATTAGCCTAAACATGTACATATATACTAAGAAGATGCCTTATCATTTCGCTCCCAGTTTTAAGATGTAGAAATTTTGATTTTCAGATGCATTATGACAGACTGATTAGTGCACAGCTGATGCTTACACTCGGATTTGAAAACAGCTTGCTTGGTTATAGATTAAGCTCCCCTCTACCAAAGATAATAATAAATACTGCTTTTTGCCAGCCCAAAGGTGCTTTTTCAGGCCTATTTAAGGACACCATGTTGTAGGAAGGATAAACACCGTATGGTGAAGAATTTAAATTCCAGGTTTTGGAAGTACGACAAAGAATCGAGTTACTACATTTCTTTGTGCGTGATGTTGAGGGGGAGACATTAAATTGCTGGCTCCTAAGACCAACACTTGGGTTAAGGTCAAAAAACTCTCACTCTCCATAGCCGATAGAAAACACTAAGAAACGCAATATCTCGACGCAATCGTAGAGGCTCAAGCTGTATGTGAACTCTACATTACTACTCCGACTATGTTAACCGTAGTTTCTCATTAAATCCTTTCCAAATTCTAGACGAAAAGATAAATTGATATATCCATGAATGATCTCACCAAAGCCGCCCGAGTTCGGTCAAGCCCGGAGTGTCAGTGCGCCGCTAAATGTCAGCGCAGAGCGACATGCGCGCACGCAGCACTCGTCACACGTGACAGACGGACAGACACCGCTAATAATACCAGGTTCATGGAAACAGGAATATAGAACTTGTAGTTTAGTTCGCTGTTTATTACTTTCTGGAGATAGATAGTTATTTTAAGGATTTCGTAGTTAACTATACCAGGAGGAGCCAGACTGCAATACTCATTAGAACTATGTAATATGTATGTATAGTGCTTATGTATGATGAGATAGTAGCATAAGGGGTCTGTATGATTGGGGTGATAATTGCTTCGTAGATGAAATTGACAACATTTAGTGTACTTATTTTGCTTTCATACCTAGAGTCGTGTTGCGTCGTACTTTTATAAGACAAGTGTGGCTGATGGTAAGCGCTTGTTGTAACCAATACATGCTCATGGAATCTCAGGCTCTACTCATGCGCTGCCTACCATAGAAAAATCAAAAGAAAGCGGCATGTTAGCAGCGACGAATTCCTATGCTACCAACATAACGATATCGTAGTCTTAGGTGACCTCACTGTAAAAACATAGCAATGCAAAGCAGTGTTATATCTGCGAGCTTCGTTGGAGTTAAATGATTTTTTTCTAAGATGAGGCAACATGACTTCTTGCCTTCAGTAGACTTCGGGGCTTAGAGAACACGGACATTTTGATTAAATGTAGCTAAAGATGTTATGTAAACTTACGTTGCTATAACCTTATTCCATAATTATCACAGCATCCAAATCTGAAACAAGGAAAGATGCAAAATTAGTTGACTTGCGTATGTTATTGGATTTAAGTCTATGAGCAGCGCTTAGAATGTTCCGATTCCATTCGGACTAACGAAGGCGTTTCCAACGATTTGACACTGGACCATCTTAGATATTATATGTGCTATTCAGGACATTTGACTCCGGTTCGAGCGCTAATTGGATTACGAAAGTAGAGCAGCCTTCGCCATGGTTGGTGGAAATTTCTAGTCTTATCTCCTGCTTGCTTCGGCTGGCACGCTAAGCCATTGGTCCCGGTTGTTATTACAACTGCTTAAAACCACCTACCCACATTGGGCTAGCATGGTGGTGCTATGGCCCAAACTACTCATGTATTGCTACCATGTAAGAAGACCAGTGCCCAGCAGTGGGACGTATATGGGCTGGTGAGATGATTGTCCTATTGCATTCGCTGATTTGAGTTACTTAAGTATTTTGACTTTAACCTGACTTAAATCATTCTTCTGCCTAACTTAAATCATTCTTCTTGACTTCTTTAAATAAGCTTTTTGAAATCTACAGCCTACTTTCCAATCAAGGTCATTACCATGAGTCCTTGTAGCATTCCTTAATTTATTGTACATTAAAATACCGTTTATTTAAAAACTGACTTAATCCTTATCATTATTGACGACCGCTTGGCCGAGTGGTCTGTACCCCAGGCTACTCGGTCAAAAGGTCCCGGGTTCGAATCCCGGTAGGAACAAATGTTTGTATGATGAGTACGAACATTTGTTTACGAGTCATGGATGTTTATATGTTTATTTAGTATATTTCTAATATTTATATACATATTATTATCATTATTTCTCCGTTATCTAGTATCCATAACACAAGCTCTTAATGATGCTTACTTTGGGCTAGATAATAGGTGTGAGTGTATAAATATTATTATTATTATTATTATTATAAGGACAGTTATTGATGAAACAAACTTTGAATTAACAAGGTTATAAGTTCGTAATTATGCTTTTATGATGTAAAAATGTGAAGGAACAGTGAAGAATTGATCTGAGGTATTGGATTTTAAGTCCTATAATTTATGAACAATTGATAGTAAATTATTATCAAAAAACAATTATTGCTTAAAACAATAAAAACCAAATGGAAAACGAGTTTGTGCACGCTATCATTTAAGCCATCTCACCGCAGCTGACCCGTTGAATTTAATAAAACAATCATCTGCGCCTAAAAGTCATCTCTGAGGTGGAATATGTTTATTTATAAAAATTATTCATCCAATAATTAACTCGACTGCTGTTACTGCGTGTCTACTTTTCGATTATTATCTCACTAGATAATAATATAAATTCAATAATATAATTAATGTGAGGGAGAAATTACTTCAAAAACCCACAAAACGTGGAATTATCTACCAGCACGAGTGTCCTGTCTTCCCATAGTATAGGAATCTTCAAACGAGGTGTGGGTTCTGTATGTCTAGTGTGAGATTCAATAGAGACGAAACAAAAAGGATCACCAGTGTGTTCACCTCTCAAGTCCATATAGAAAAATTGGTTTCAATAATTCACAACCGATACTGCCGTTTTCATACGATTTGATAGTTATCAATACAACCAACGTTTTCGTTTCAATTCGATTGAAACATATACTAGGGGTAGTGATCTGTTTTTGTTTCAAAGCTGTGCCGCAGTTATTGTAATTTTGTAAAGACGGTAACTTAAACAAAATTTGATAAATTATTTCTTAACAAAAAAATTTCGTTACAATCAACATTGTGTAAAAATAAGGTATACTCGTGTTTTATTAATAAAATTCTTATCTTTTTTTACTTTTTTACTCTTTCGTATATAAGTAAGCAAGAGGCTTCCGTTTCTTAGTTAATATGAGGTGGAGCTCCCATTTGCTTTGCTATTTTAAAAAAAAAATCTGGTAGAGATAAGTCCGCCCTTGTATGTAGACAACTAATAACGAGTAAAAAAAAACATACAGACGAATTGATATCCTCCTCCTTTTTTTGAAGTCGGTTAAAAAAGTAGAAAATAATTAAGCACATATCAATGGTAGACGATCGACAACATGAGCGACCATGAGCGATGGACAAAAAACATTTTCAATATATAATTTAAATATATTTTTACACAAGTTTATCTCATTCGTGACGGGTTAACATTATTCATATTATATAGTAATTAACGAGATTAGAAATCGATATTCCATCTCGGAGACATGTAAATTAAGTGTAATCGAGTGGAGAACATCGCGATGTCTCGATGTGTTTACGACTGCTCGAGATTTAGTGTGGCGTGGCATGATCTTTGTCAGTTACCTAGCTAGAAGGATGGGAGTGTAGCAATGGCAGTAGACACACTTTATTTTGTTAATTTTACTTTTAACATAGGATTAAAGGCTTTGCCAAACAGAACGCGTACTTAGCGCCGCGCTATAGCGTCCAATTGTATTGTACTATGAACGGTATTAGCTGTCAAACAGTTCATAGTACTACACAATTCGACGCTATAGCGTGGCGTCAGACTAGCGCTCTGACGCGCGCTAAGTACGCGTTCTGTTTGGCAAAGCCTTAAAGAAATTACTCATGCAACTGTTAGAAGATATCAACAAAAGTATTAAAACTAAAAATCCTGTGACTGCTCTAAGCATCAAGAGCTACCGAGGGCGACCAAGTCCTACTTAGTAATATCACGTGGAGACAAATAAAAACGTCTTTTAACGCGTGACAGACGACCAATAGCAGCGCTTTATTACTATTCCGTTCTACGAAGTGGCAACATGCAACACCCAACATGAAAAAGAACAATGCTAACTACTGCTATCAGCTACACTATGTATATCTTGACTAGTCAATGTTAGAACTAGTTCCTTACATCGAAAGTCACTTAAAGCGTCGCTGGTGGACGAAGAAATACTGTGAAAGGTTTTTACAACGCATATTTAATTTGCAGGATGGGTGAGGTTTACTTTCGGTTTTACATGTCGGCTTCACTGCTTGTCTTCAGACCTGATGATTAAATATCTCCTGTTTATATGTAAATTGTTATTGGTAGTTCATTATGTAGCTAAGTTATTAATTTACTATTAAATTAGCACAACTCTGGTAAAGGTATGTGGTACACCATTTTGCAACCGGCTGGCGATTTCGTAGACTCCTCTTACTTTTTCAAGTAAACTCATCACGTTTGCGGCTTAAAAACCATTATTCCTTTTGTGATAGGAGCCATTTAGTGTCACAATTGATTACCTACTTAATTTTGCTGAAGACTGTACTGCAGGAACTCAACAACAGTTGACTGCTTCTTTTTTAAATACGACAAGGTTGACACAGTGACACAAGCGTATGGTCCGCCTGATGGTAAGCGGTTACCGTAGTCGGGCACTACTCACGTCACCGTAGCCTATAGACGCTCGTAGCCCCTTGGGCACTACTCCCGCGTAGTCACCGTAGCCTATAGACGCTCGTAGCACCTCGGGCAATACTCACGCGTTGTCACCATAGCCTATATACGTTCGTAGCCCCTTGGGCACTACTCCCGCGTAGTCACCGTAGTCTATAGACGCTCGTAGCACTTTGGGTACTACTCACGCGTTGTGACCGTAGCTTGTAGATGCTCGTTGGACCTTGGGCTCTACTCATTGTGATGCCTACATACGTACAAGAGCGTGTACTATGAAACTATCTATTCATGAACATAGAACTCCGCGTGTACTATGAAACTATGAAACGTGGACTGAAGGTAAACCTGGCTGCTACTTTTATTTGGAAAAATAAGAACGGAGTCAGCATCAGGTTAATTAGCTGTGATCTTAAGGTAACTCAAAATTTAAATGGAAATACCACAATGCCCTACCTTTAAAGTTTTTTTATACTTCTGTGTAATGAAAGAAAAATACCAATCTATTTTAAAATACCATTTTAAAGTCGTCTATAAACATCAAACAATTAGCTTCAAACACATCAAGATTCGCTCGCATCGTGCGCGCAGACACGCACAAAATCAAATCAAAGCTGGATTGAGACATTAAATCAAACTTAACGACCGTATCATTGGCAATCGGCCGCCTATTGACAGACCTGGGCTAGGGCGCGGCCTCATCTGGCAGCCTGTATAACTTAGGCGGTCTCAGACCGGATATGAGTGGGATTACAGCATCTTCAATAAGTTGGGCCTCCAATAAGTCAGATCACAGAAGATCTGAGGTAGAGACCGACACTGGTGACACACGTGACATCGGCAGCAGCAACTAAGAGGTGCATCGCTGAGGGGTATGGGTCTGATTCTGAAGACACACTCTAAGTTTAAATTTAAGTACAGTATGTCTCTTTCTCGCAATATGTGATAGAAAAAAGATAGCAAGAATTCGTTTAGAGTTAGAGCTGTCAACTAAATTTAGACAAATTTCAAAGGAACCATAGACAATTTTAGACAGCATGTACGGAGGTGCCTTCTAAAAAACGTTCTTTAAGATCGAAAATCGAACGCATGTTTCTAAATGTCAAATCATATTACAGCCATCCTTTTCGTATTTATATTGAGAGAAAGAAATGCACTGAACTTAAATTTAGACTTAGCATGTGTTGTCCAGAATTAGGGCCCTGGTGGATGAGAGCCTCACACACCCTCCTTTCTCCTTACTAGTCCAATAATCACCCTAAATACCAGGTGAAACTTTCCATCAGCACTATCACTAGCAAGGTTTCAGGAGATAGTTTAGACCATCGAAATCAACATTTTTTTATAAGCGACCGATATTGAAATCACAAAATAAAATCCCCTGTTTCATACGTTTCTAGCTGACTTCTTTTAACGAGATTTCAATGTTCTAAATCCCCTCTTAAAAGTTTGCTGGGAATGTGGGATTTTCACCTGGTTTACATATGCTGGGTGATACCGCGCCCCGTGCGGTGAACGAACGAGACTTGGACGTTCAGTTACGATTAGTATCAATCGCTTAACTTAGTTCACTCTGCCATTGTAATAAGTTCATTCTTTAATCAACAGACAAAAGACAACAGCGTGTCAAAGCATGCGTAGTGTCCTCAAACTTTTCTTTGCGAAAATTCCATGGAAGAAGGGAGAGTGAGGTTATTAAGAACGCGGGTTAACTTCAAACAAGGCTGTTTGTATCGTGATGGAAAATAATTAATTGTGCTCAGTGCCTGGTACAGAACATGCGTTTCTCACCCAGCAGCAGGTATAACTATAATTTTCTATTGTGATCTACCCAGGTAGGTATCAACTATCCTGTTCTTTCATGATCTACACGCTTTGTTCAAAATTGCTCCACTTACTACCCTGCTCTCCCCTAGTGTGATCTCAACACTTCATACTGTTTCTCCTGCGATGAATCAGTTCACTAGAACGGGCACCGACATTTCCGGACATATCTGGCCGCGTAGAGCCTCGTCTCGTTACCAGCGACTTTACGGTTGTACTGTTTTCTGGCTTACCAGTATAAAAAAAAACTTATTTATCCATTGATCTAACAATGGCTTTATTGCGGTAACCAATTTAACTCTCTTTACAGTTTTACTATGAAATTAGCTTCTGCTATAACCTTTGCCTGCATGGTTTATTATGGTTTCTGAGTCACCTTTTAATGGTAGGATGGAACATCGCTGATATTGTAACTCTTAACTGAAGGCAGTTTCATTACCTTGATATTTTTTCGAATAATCGTATTCTTCTATCAAGTCACAGCACAACAACTGACATTTTTCGGAATAACGTCGAGTTTACTTTCCTTCTCTAAAGTTTCCATGAGTAGGGAAGCAACACAATTGAGGCTTAGACTGATGAGGTTTACCTATACATTAGTTATAAGTTATAGTCTATACCGGGTGATACAAAAATCCAAAATAAAATGTGGTATTCTGGGGTTGCGGGGGATCAATATTGTCGTATGTGGGCGGGTTGTGTGCGTGTGTGGTATAACTGTGGTGTGTCATTATGACACGCAATAGTACGCATTTTATGGGGTTGTCACGAGGAGGACAGTGGTTTTTTTAATGTGATCAGAAAATGAAAGTGGTCTGAAAGATGTCAAACTTCCAGAGGTAACTTTTTACAAGGAACACAACCACCCCCTTCCATTTTATTTCGGACTTTTGTAACACCCTTTATACGAAACTTTAAATAGCGTTGAAACGGGTCATTATTAGTAGATAACACAACTACCTAATTAGTCATCCTCACAACTAGTTTATGGATCTAATAATACCAAAGCCGTATTTACTTCTCAAAAATGTCAACCGCCAATTTCGCACCAAATCATCTTTAACGCGACAGATGACTGTAACACTGGCGACTTTATCCCGAAAATAATGACCCATCGGCCGACAATAATCGGCCAATAACGACGCACAACTATTCTCTAGACCGACATGTCGGCGTAAATAACGCAGCGGCTGACATTAATTGTCTATTCGCAAAGAGGACCGAACCTTGATATTTACAACTCGGATCCATTTCCAATAAGCCATAAGTCATGCGCTGACGTCGACACGTGACTAATTAAACTTTAAGTTGATTGCGCACTCAAATCGGGAGTTTAATTAATTTTTCGAGCGCCGACAGCGATTGTAAAATCGCTATAAAACTGTGTGATGCGCAGGAGTTGATAGAGTGGATAATTTAATGTGATGTTTGAATCATTTTGCTTTTAACGATATGTATACCTAAAGACCCTGATAAATAATATATTTAACTAAATTTTTTCGATATAACAAATGATGTTTGATTTACTTTGTTTAAATAGTGTTGCGTCATTACGACAAGCTCTTGAAGCTAAGCTAATTGGAGATTTCACCACAAAATCACCGACATTTAAAGTATTCACGCTAGTGTGTATAGACTTTATTTAGATTAACCTTTGTAAATATTATTATTAAAATCGCATAAAAATAATCGCAAAATTTAGGGAATGTATGTATAATTTGCCAATCAATCTCATCATCATCAATTTAACAATGTGTGTCAATTAGAAGCAGTAGAAAAGCAGATCAATAAAAACTACGACAATGATTAACCGTCACTTGATTCATCTTACAGTATCTAGAATAGAATAGAAAAAAGTTTATTTGGCATAAAATACAATAATACTTAAAATACTTCAAGTCTATACTAAGACTATTGCGCCAAAAAGGCCTCCGGTCAGTATAATGTCGCGACAGGAGCTGCCACGACGCTGGTATTTTGCGGATGCCACAATGTGTTATGATAGGGCGAGTGACTCCGCGTAAACACTTACTCTAACCGTAACAGAAATACTCTAAATTAAAAATAAAATAAAATATAAACTTGTAAAAAAACCAAATACAAAAGTTTCTTAAATTAGGCACTGAACTCTATGCTATATAGCAACAAAATTTAGTAGCGCGGTAACTACTAAATTTTGTTGCTATCGGATTCTATCCGATTCAAAAGCCTGCAACCCTATCACTCGACGACGTATGCGCGCGCATATAGACGCGCGCGCCGCCCGCTGCGCAGACATCGCGTGCGCAGGAGCACGGGCGCGGTTACCAAATAATTGAGACATGACTGCACTCGATACATTTTGGGATGATAACCGCACAGGAGATAGTAAAAGTTTATATGGAATTTTGGTCACGTCATGAGCACCACTTTTTTGTGCAGCTATTTTTCTAAGAATCCATCATTCCTAATCATTTCCTTGAATCTTGACGGATAGAAACAGCCAAAAAATGTTTTAATTTGCTCAAAAACATCACAGAGGTCGCCAAATTGAAGAAAATAAAATGTCAATGTCATAATACAATTTGGTTTTCTACAACTTTACGTTGAATATTGTCGTTTTATTTCTTCAAACTACAACTACAAAGCGCAACCAAAATCTTCGCGGTTGAAAATACAGACAATTTTAATAAAACGTCAATATGACATTACAGTCAACTCTAACAGCGTTATTGTGGCTATGGACAATGCATTTTTGGACACTTTTATTAATTAATTGTCGCCAATTTATACAATGCTTATTTTATTTCGTAACCTAAATTTCAATTAAATTAAATACTTTTGTGGTATTCAATGGAAATCGTGTTATTCAGTACATTACCATCTCCTTTGGAGATAATAGCAAATATGACTCTTTTTTTTGTAAGCCTGGTGAGTCTTTTAACTTTGAAGCGTTCCATATACAGTTTTGGCAGACAAGGATTTCCCTTGCAAAGCTGTTTGCAACTTAAATGATATTGGGGTAGAGCTTAAAGCGGATAGATGCAACAACAACAACGTAAAGTTAGAAATATGCTGATGATCGGAAAGCGGATGGTGGAATATTCTAGAGTCGTCTTCTCTCCTACAATCGGACTTGCCAATGTGGACTTCATAAAGATATTTCGTTTCGGCCGGGAAATGATTAAACAAAGTAATGTGTAATACAAATGATAATTATTACTGATCCCACTGGATAAGAAAGTCGCACAATTGTTAGAGATAATGTTACCTTGATAGTGCCCCTGGGTCATATCATCATTAGCATTAGTCCGTCTGTTGAAGGACTTCTTAATATAAAGATATATAAGTTTCTATGACAAAACCACGGAGGACTGAGACCAACTTACGGCGCCTTCCGAAGATTGAAGAAGCTCTAGTTTACAAATGTTGGATAAACAACATTGCGTTCGATGTAGGAAAATTATCCAGCAGGCTTTTACTTTTGTTCTAAGGTTACCTCTTTTAATTACTGTAATGATATACTAGATAGTCAAAGTTCCAAAAGTTTAAGTTTAGTGGACAACTTTAAAATGAGAATGAACAGATTAAAAATCAACATTAAATCGTCATGAAAGCGTAAAGAATCGTAATCCCAATTGTAGTTTTATCATAAAAATAATCACCCAAAACAACCGCGCCGCGACTTATCGAGAGCCGAACGTATTTTTATTGTAAAAGTACCGTACCAAACCGTTCTATTTAATTAGACCCTTAAAAAATCGTGAAACGACCGATCCGCTAACAAAAGATAAATTTGTTGTATCTATCGATTACGATAAAGATTTGTTCGTGGTGAACAAAGCGTTTTCGTATCAAATCACACAATTAGAAGTGATCGGTTGTAAGGTCTGTCGGCCGCTTTGTCGGCGAGCTTGTCATTGCTGGAGGTTGGCTCCGATTGGGGCTTGAGTGTTGACGCTCTATTGACAGGTAGGCTTACAAAAATATAGTCAAATGTTATTTCACATATAGCTTAGTTACAACACACCACATCAGGTGTTGTTATACGGTCCACATTGGTTGTTGATTTGAATTACTTTGAAATAGGTATCAGGTTAAAAACATTATAATAAAATTATACGATCTATATTACGTTCTCAAAAAGACTGGCATTCACGGATTAAGATCCTTTAAATTTTTCAAATGAGTTAAAAAATGTGCGTTTTATTTAGCATATTTATAAATTATTCATTATATTTAACGTATCGCTTATTATATTTAAGCTATTCGCTGTGTTTTGGATTGAAGAGAGAGATAGCCAGTGAAATTACTGCTGGGCACGGAAAGCATCTGATCTTAGGCGTTAGAATGAAAAAGCACATGCAATACAAAGTGATTTTTTTCTTAATATTGCAAGTGTTTATAGGTGGCGATTATCACTTACCACCAGTTGGGCGTCAGCTTGTTTGTCATCTAGTTGTATAACAAAAAGGTGTGGGTGTTGAGAGAAAAACTATGTGACCATTAATTATCATCAACAAAACAATGATCATTAATGGCACGGCACGGCTAAATTCGCATTTTTAACCGACTTCAAAAAAAGGAGGAGGTTATCAATTCGTCTGTATGTTTTTTTTTATGTTTGTTACCTCAGAACTTTTGACTGGGTGAACCGATATTGATGATTCTTTTTTTGTTCGATGTGTAATAGTTCCCATTTGGTTCCATAAAATTTTTTTGAAAATCCATTGGGTAGTTTGGTTTTCAAATAAAAAAAACTGGAAAAATTAAGTCGTACATATGCGAAATTGCGGATTTTTGGAGTTGGTGCTAAGTTGTTTCCAGAAACCATAGATAGTGAAGCACCGACTCCAAAAATATGTTCCTAGGGCATGAGTACCTACTAAAATTTAATTATTTTATCCTTTTCAGTTTTTTGGAGTCGATTTTAATTTTTGTTTACATATTTTTTTTGACACACAAACTACTTAAAAATCATATATTTTTCTCTGAAATTAATTTTGATAGTTACTGGTATAGCTACTTAACTTAGTATGATTGTTTGTTATCCTTTTGATATTTTTTTTGTGCTTAAAACGCAAATGTTAAGAAAATATCTCATTTATTTACTATGCTCCTCCTAAGGTACTAAAACTTTAGCAAATATTTTAAATTTAGATTTCTTTACGATTTCTCGCTCCCGATAAAATAGGGACGTCCCAAGGCTCCAAGCGGAACCTTTCAGTGCTGTTTGCCGTCACAAGCCATCGACAAGCGCTGTCGACTCAAAGGAATTAGAATGATCGACGCGTCGTGACTGCGCAGTTTTACATATCTGCCGACTGCGCGCGCGCCGCTATATGCACTGATATCGCCATAATTATCACTACTAATAAGCTTTCTGAGATATTTGTCGAAGTTATGCTCAAATATGATGAGAAGATTGATCGATAGGTATTGTAGAAGATAAATAGGAAAAGAATATGGTTTTCAAAATAAACATATCTTGAGGATTTGCTAGTAATATCTACACTTTCAGCTATGGAAAGTTAAGTGCTTATATCATGTTAAAATTAAATACTAGTGGCTGCAGGGGACTACCCCGTAGTGGTGTTCCCGTTGGCGCCAAAAGATAGCCCTTCCTGTCCTTTCCTAGGATTGAATCGGTCTCCATGCTAAATTTCGTCCAAGTAGGTTCAGTAGCTTAGAAGTGTAAACGTAACAGACAGACAGAGTTACTTTCGCATTTAAAATTGTATGAATGGATGTTTGTTACTTAGTCACGCCAGAATGACAAAATGGAGCCGAATGATATCTGGCACAGAGGTAGATTATATAGTCTGAAATAAAACTTAAGATACTTTTTCTCCTGAAAATGTTTTTCCATGGGATAACGCAAACGAAGTCATATGCGGAAGCTAGTATTGAAATATATAAAGTTTCGTCGTTAAAATAAAAAAGACGTACTCTAAAGAACAGGGATGTTTGAATATGCACACGTTTGAATATGGCGTTTTTTTTGAAGTGGTACGATTTAGAAAAGTACTGAAAGAATCTTTTTTCTTCCATTATTTATCAAAAATATTAAAGCATTAGATTGTTTAAATCAATTAAAACAACTGCAACTGCAATGACAATTTTGAATAAAAACATAAGTACATACTACATAGTTATTATTGATTTTGTCAACATGCCCATACATTTTGTAGTAATATAGTACATGTAACGTCGGTCGCCTGTTTCGTAGATTTTCTATGTAGCTTTTTTGGAGGATGCGCCGCTGCACATCAACCACTTTAAACTGCTGATCTCTTTTGCAATATTTCTTCATTAACCGACTTCAAAACGAGGAGAGCTCATCTTTAAAGATATATCGAAAGCAAAGAGCCACTATTGTAAATAGGATATTATTTTCCAATCCTAAAAGGTCACCTTGAGTATTACAAAACTGTCATTCACGTGTAATGATTAGATATTAATAAGCAGATGTTTGATGAGCCATAAAACATAAGGTCGCAGTCAACACGCCAGCTAAGTATGTGGACTGCAAACATTTAACAAAACCATACGCAAAACTCTCAAGGCTATTATATATCTTAGGTGCTTCGATAACTAACATACTTCACAGCCTACTAAAATAACGAATTTTAATTACTGGTCAATTTAGGATGAGAGAAAAAATAATTATTATTTGAAGAAAAAAGAATAAGGGGGTTCTTGCCGCCATTTAATGGGGATTTGGTACATTCAAGATTTTTATTACAATGATTACACATTTTTTTCTGAGTGAACATTGCTATACCTATTGGTATAGTTTTATGAAACTAATGCTTATGTTGACGTGCTGTATAATTATTACAATAAAAGTTTACCTCATCAAAGGTAACATCATCTAAAATTATAGACAAAAAAAAAAAAAACTGAAATATAAAAAAATACTTAAGACATGACTGTGTGGGCTAGATCCTTTGCCGTATCTTTTATAAGTCAAGTGCAATAGAAAAAGAGAATAAAAAGAAAAAAAAAATTAAGAAAATAATAATTATGATAAGAAAATATTAATTATACAATATGAATATTTGAAAATATTAGAAAGGTATTTAAACTAGAAACAATAGGTACATGACATCACGCGAGGAATGAACCTGCGATCTTTCACAATCCGGGTAGCGCTCTAACCATCTGAGCTACCGAGGACTTGTGATGACCTTGTGAATTCCTGTGTTTCAACATTGTAGAGTTCTTACCTGTACCTATAGCTTCTAACGCAAATACAAATGGACTAGAGGAAATCCACTGGTCATCCCAAGTCCTAGGTAGCTCAGATGGTTAGAGCAGTCACCCGGATTGTGAAAAGACGCGTTTTCAGAACACGAACTTTTTCTAATTATCTTTCAAACAATCAATGTTAAAAATAAAATCAAGAAAATCTTCGTATCGCAACAGATATCTGGTTACTTGATGAATAACTCAATCAGTCAGATGATATGATGTGAGCCGTTGTAACCCTGTCGGCGTCCGATTGAGTGGTTGGGGATTTTTAATTATTGTTATTCATATGTTTTTGTATGAACAATTACACTTATTGTGTTTTACCGTGAGCCATGAGTTGCAATATTCAAAAGTTCTGAGTGCTCTTTATTTAAATATGGATGGCAGTTGGTAATTGAAATAAAATCGTCGTAGAGATTCATTTAGGTGTTAGTGAAAGGGTGACAATAATAAAACTACCTAGGCATAGGTAGGTACCACCTGCGTGACCGATTTTAGACGTGTAATAGTGAGAGACAGACCGGCTGACAAAACAATCCTTCTTTGAAAAATTTTCGCTAACTCTTCACAACATCGACATTTTGATGCCAAAAAAAAACAGATGAAGCAGGAAAAATTCTTATACATGCTCTGTAAATAATGAAAATTTTCAAAATTATCATCAATAAATGTGTATAAAGTAATAACGTGAAGTAAGCACAAAATTAAATCCCTAAAAAGGCACAAATTAAAATTCATACTACTATAATCGAATCGATAGTGTAAACTCCCAAAGGGCGCAAACCGCTTCGTCATTATTTCCCTATCCATCACACGGGCTGGAGCCGGCGCAGATGTCCAAACGATGGTCTGGTCACACTTCATCGCTTTGTCGTTGTTACAATCATTAATTTGGTTGACTGTTCTTAGAGATGTGTAGTGTACGTCTTCTTTCCTTGTCTTCTTCAGTTATTATCATCGTGATTATTCAGTTATTGGAACTTTATTATAACAACTACAAATACAACTTAATAGAGAGTCAATTTAATTGAATAATTAATTGGATTCTTGCGTATCAATAATGCTGTGCACTAGTACCACCATGGAGGAATACAACGCAGAATTCCTTTGCATCCTTGCATTGTGGATAACCTGCCCATTCACTCAATACACTACCTGCCACTGGACTTTGCCTACTGTATCTTTCCGAGCGCCACAATGCAGACCTCTTTATATTTAGGGTGAATTGGCACCAAAGAAGGAGCCAATTTGTGAAGTAGTCTCTATTCAAAAACAATAGACGGCTTATTTTAGGAGATGCCAGTAGGCTAGTAAGGGGAAAAAAGTTAAAAAATTGCTACATCCAGTTTGATTATGTGCAAATATTTACCATGATGTCGTAGACTAATTTCATCGGGACATTGCTTCAAGAAGCAATAAGTAAACTAGGTTCACCCAGTTGAATTTATTGCAACTCTTGCAACTTAACACTAAATTATGTTACCTGATTTTTACGCAATCTAATTATTTGCGTTCAACTCATCATCACCATCATAAAAAGTATCTTGAAACCTAAGCTAATACTACATACTCATTTCAGGGTATTAGACGTTTGTTGATCCAACCTCTAAACACCAATATCTTCAGCATCTACAGCTTCTTCACAATACAATCCATTTGGCAAGTCAACAGCTTCAATCCCAAAAAGCCCCGTCACTGATCCCAAAAGGTGTCTTGAGTACCAGATCGGATCAGCAATACATCACTCCATTCTCCGCGCTCCATTCTAAGGCAAACAACATCATTTGTTATACGCATTCAATGTTATTTTTTCCAAATTGATGAAAGCTCCTGTTAATAAAATCGCACTTCATCGTTTTTTGTCGATCATCGTCACTTAGCTGTGCGGGGCGCGTGGGGTGGCCTCGTGTTTTGGGATGCCAGGACGGTGTTTCGTTGTTTTCATGTTATTTTTTAGGGGATCGTCGCAGGCAAAACTTTTTAATAAAAAGTCTGAATACCTGATCCACACCCACATAGCTTACTCGAAAGCTTCTTAAACAAATCAAGTGGAACGCAAAAGAGATGACTAGAGGCGTTATTAAACGTTTATGAAGTTTATTTTTAAGGTTTTTCAATTAATTTGTGCAGCCCAGAAAAACTACCTAAGTATGTTACGTAAAATAAATTTAAATTTCGAAATAAAATCAATTTACCGGATTTAACTCGCGTTTAATTATATCACACAAGCGTCACAAAGTAACGGTAGCTAGCTTAAAAGTTATCAAAGACATTTGACATCTTCAGTCTTCCCGTGACCACGATCGCTGTAAAGTAATCGAAACATCGGGTGTTTAATAATAATGTAATATTTAATTAAACGCGAGTCAAAGCCGGTAAATTGGTTTTATTTTCAATGTGTAGTGCTTGCCAAAATTTAAGACAATACTACGCAATTCCATTCAAAATTAGACCCCAAAATACGTCAGATTGTCATACATGAATAATACCAAATCACTGTCGCAAATTCTCAAAATATCCTGCATCTCACATTATCATGGCGATCTCAGCGTTCAACAGGGCGGGCGCCAAACCTGCCAGTCACCGTCCCGGCCACTCCAGACGTTTCCACACCTGGATCTGTGGACTTCTTCACTTTCAACAACATGCTATACTGTCACATGTTTAAAAAAGAATTAGCTAACCTTCTTAGTTTAGGAATTTTTAGGCTGTGTCAGGAATTAAATATGATTTAGATTGAACTTTTTGTTTGTGTTTTCGAGTCGGGACTCAGGATTTCATGTATTCCCGACTTCCTATAACATACGTTATAGGAAGTCGGGAATACGGGCCTTACGGGCCGGCAAGGTGGAGGCAGCTAGAACAGTGTGTTCCAAGCTGCACTAGCTGTCTTCGCATATGGACTCTTCTTACCGCTTCACATCAGGTGGTGTTGAGTCATTTGCCGCGCTTTGTGTATAAAACTTACTAGCGATACTTTGAGACGCCTTGTTACGATTCTGGAAATTCTGAGAGTGAAAATAGTTGTAACACTATCAGACAGCACGTTTTCTCCGCCTTAAATCAGGATTAAGCGCGATCGCGTGTTAACCCACAACCCAGTCGACTTTCGCACGGAAATCCTCAAAATATTGCGACAGTAAAAACATCACGTAATGACAGTGGAACTATAAATAGCTATGGGCCAGGAATTTTCATACTTGATTTAGCTACTGCACTGATCGGCGAAGACGTGAATGTTTTACGACCGCAGCGGACAGTCGCCACGCAACTGTGTGTCTCAGGGTTGTCTGTAAAAGACGGAATGATCTCCTTTTGTATATCTACATCTTATAAAATAGTTTTGGCTGTCACTGGTTCTACTTCATTATAACCTCACGAGGTTTAAATTTTTCGGTGTTTCATAAATTATCTGCGTAAGCGTTTTTAAAGATAGTCCTTCTTCTTTATTTTCTACCCAGCGTACTACCTGACAACTCACAAAAAAAAAATCAAGTATGGCATATAATGCAAAGTATAAACTTTTTTAATTTCCTAAATATTATTATTATTCTTATTATTTTCTTTCTTATTATTTAGCATCTTTACACAATATATTTCTTCCCCACCTTACATCCTATCGGACCATTAAAAAAACAACAAAACCATTAAAACCTCAATCATCCTCATCGTATGCTCGAAGACACCTCAATAAAACAAAAGTATCTAAAATATTTTGACAAAAGTTATTTATGATAAACAAAAAATAAAACCAACTTCAAAAAACTGAAAAGAATAAAATAATTAAATTTAAGTAGGTACTCATCCCTTAGAAACATAATTTTTGGAGTCGGTGCTAAGTTGTTGTAATGAAGCACTGACTCCAAAAAATATGTTTCTAGGGGATGAGTACCTACTTAAATTTAATTATTTTATCTTTTTCAGCTTTATGAAATTGTTTTTTTTTGTTTAAAATTTTTGATGGTTAAATTACTTTTATCATACAATTTTAGATACTTTTGTTTTATTGAGGTGTCTTCGAGCATACGATGAGGATGATTGAGGTTTTGATAATGTGGATGGTTAGATATGTTAGGAAAACGAAGCCGCAGGGAAGATGGATATACCCACTGTGAGAAGAAGGATTTGGCTTATACAGGACTGAATATTTATATGATGAGGAGATCAGTGGCGTGGTGGATTGAGCGCTCTGGTTTCGATTACGTTCCGTGTTGGGCCAGCATGGTCGTGCTATGAGGTCCAAACTCCCATCTGGACCTTGTGTGCGTGTCTCATGCCTGTACCTAGTAGTGGGACGTATATAGACTCGTGATGAAGGATGGAGAAGTATAAGAAAAATTGCACACTTCTATAAAACTGTTAAAAATTTAAAAATTATTAAAAAAATTAAAATTTCCGTCGCAAGTGGGCAGCCCTAGAGTACATTACCACTATTTGAATAGCTAATTGAGTACACGCAATCTAATTAATTACTTTTATGCCAATTCATCGCAAAAATGAATCTGTCTGTTTGCCAATAACTTTAGTGAGTTGTTTGATGTTTAGTGTAACAATTACTTAAAAGTGTTAGTTAGTTAACGTTTTTAAAATTTTTCAAAACGATACAGTTATGTTTTAGTATAAACATGTTTAATAATTTTAGCCACCCGCGACATCGTCTGCATTTCCCCATGGGAACGCATGATCGGGACAAAAAGTATCCTATGTTTTATTTCTGATCATAATCTATTTCTGTGTCAAATTTCATCCAGATCCGTTCGGACCTTCTGGCGTGATTGAGTAACAAACATCCAAAGTTTTGTTAAAGTTAAACCTACTATTTACAATAATAGTAGGGTTAACTTTAAAAAATCTCACTAGAACGCAAGGCTGCAAAGAAAATTGCTTATTTGTGCAAATTTAATCTGTGAAGCACCCACACAATAGTTTTAATAGGCTAATATAAGGAGAAAAGTTTTGAGCCGTGATGATGAGATAATTCCACCAGACACGATCTAGTCGTTATGTAGATTTATATTGAGATATTAGACGATTTTTATGAGAACGGACTTGTATCAAGGTTGACTGATGAAATTAATAATATCGTCAAACTTACAAAGAGATGTCGATTCTGTATTTTAAAATCCTGCGCTATCGTTTTTAATCAACATTAAAATGAAACAACAAACATTGTAGATTAATTCGGATTGGTCTCTACTATGATCGGTACTAACCAACGACTATTAACATTTAAATAATTAACGACAAAAAAGTCATACTTATCCATCACGGCCGCCATGATACCTACATGCCAATAAATAAAACAAACTTCATAATTCAATGACACAATCAAATTACTTACGTTTATCACTACGTAATACTATTGACATTTTAAAGTTACTAATAATGCGATCTCTAAGTTTGTTTGTTATATTGTAAGGACATTAATAATATAGATTAATTAATTTGCAGCTGGCGAGACGATTACGATCTGATTACTATCCGATTTATTTAAATATGTACACCTCAAAAGAGCAGAGAGTCAATAAACCCATTAAACAAGTGACCATCAAAATGACTGACACGAAAGATATGGGATTTGACATATATTTAAGAATTAATAATATTATTTATTACTGTGGATATTAAATTTTATTGCGTCTGGGTAATCTGCAAAAATCATTAATTAATAACATACCTACAAGGATTATAATAATACTTTGATATTTTGTATGCATAGATTACCATAAATATGTGTGTTTATTCATAATTATAGTAAATTAATGTAGTTTGATAGGTAAGTAAAATCATCCGTTGCTCATCTTTAAATAAATAAATTAAATTACTCTCTCTTTACGAAAGCCCAACTAAAACGTAGAAATGGGATGTGTTTTTTTTCCTCTATCTTCTGCCGTAGTAATAAGTAGTTGTGTGAAGACGCCTGAGTATCCAACCCATCAAGGCCCGATAAACCAGACACAATTAAATTTTAATTGTTATGTCATTTAAGTTGACGTCTGGGAATACCTCACAATGAAAATTGAAAACAACACTTTCTTTGCTTATTATTAGTGTCACTGCGATATTTCGTTCATCAGTATTCCTTAAGAAACAATTTTGTTAACATATCCTTTCATCATCATTATCACTGGATACGTCCCACTGCTGGGAACCGGTCTTCTAACATGGGAGAAACACAGTCATGAGGAGTTTGGGCCACAACACCACCACGCTGGCCCAATGCGGGTTGGTGGGTTAAAGCATTTGCAGGAACAACTGGGACCATTGGCTTAACGTGCCTTCCGAAGCACGGAGGAGCTCGAGATATCAAACTTTGATTGACCCATCCCAGGATCGACCACGGCGAAAGTTGCTTGGTTTTTCGTATCTAAACCAGAGCCACAAAACATATCCTTTATACCTGGGTAGATCCTACCAGCCATCATACCATTATTCTATAAATCTACGCCATTGATCAGACTGAAAAACGTATTTTTGAGGCGTACCGTAAATAGCTTAAATAATGATTAATTTTAAGAGCTCTAGTACAGTGTTAGGAATAATATCATTGAATCTTAAAACAATTTATTGCCAAAAAAAGTGATGAAACGTCACTGACAACGATAGCCGCTTCCGACTAGACGAAAGGCAGGTATGTTTGTCGCTCTCTATTCATAAAGCATAATCAATCTTTTTTTAAATTAATCGTTCCGTATAAAATACGCATATTCCAATGTAGGTGTTTGATTGACAGTTGGCGGCCCCAGTCGGCCGCTTGCTGTCAAACTGACAATCACTTTGACGTTTACTTGAATAAAATAAATAAAATGCAAAACCTCTGAGCAGCGTATGAAAATTGCAAGTTGAGAAAGATCTCTGACAGAAAAGGTCTTGCTTAATGTTAGGCGACTTATAAAGTAAGTCAATATAATTTTATAAGTAGGTACAGTCGGCCGCACTTCAACTGTAACACCTCAGTTGGAAAATTATTACATATTACAACGGATTACGTTTGATCTGCAGGCGTAACCTACTTATAGGTAACGCCATTGCAAAAAGGAGAGGGACGTTGTAAAAATAAATTATTTAAATACCTATGTATTTCTTTCTTTCATACCATATGATAAACGTTACTTCAGTCTATTGTTTAGAGACACTAAAGCCAAGAGTTGTGATTTTATTTTTTTAAAAAAGCCCGCCAAGTTCGAGTCGGACTCGCGCACGAAGGGTTCCGTACCATTATCTAAAAACACGCGTCTACCTATGTCCGTTATCAATATCGAGCAAAAACAAAAAAAAAAATCACGTTTGTTGTATGGGAGCCCCCTCAAATATTTGTTTTATTCTGTTTATTAGTATTTGTTGTTATATCAGCAACGGAAATACATCATCTGTGAAAATTTCAACTGTTTAACTATCACGGTTCATGAGATACAGCCTGGTGACAGACGGACGGACGGGGTCTTAGGAATAGGGTCCCGTTTTACCCTTTGTGTACGGAACCCTAAAAACAGTATTTTCAGTTTCATATAAATTTTTAAAAATACTTAATTTTCCACAAAATAGGAGACTTTTGTGGAAATATCTATTTATATGGAAAGGCGAATTTGAGAAGTGTTTTATTCTTTCTTATCAAAAAGTCACAAATAGTCAAACCCGCGATTACATAATAAATTACAATATAATGCTCACAAAATCGAGTGAAAAAGAAAACCTTTTTGGAATGAATGCACCACGCCATTCGGCGTCCATTTCCTGTATTGATTGACAGCTGATATTATTTTCTGGATACGCAGTGGTGGCTCAGCACTACTAAGCACGAATATGCGAATGTAAATTCGTATTTGAGATTTGGGCTTCGGACACTTGATCGGAGAAGAAAGATTAGTGACTTCTTAGAGTCACCCTTCACAAAATAGTCAACGGGATATTTGATGCTTCAATTCTTGACCAAATTAAAAATTTAGAGTGCCGCAACGTTCTGTTCGCCGCCAGCAGTTGTTTGAGATACAGTCCTCGACCAACAATGTCTCAAAAAACAATCCCATTAATAGAATGTGTAAATCATATAATGAAATATGTTGTGACAGTGATATATTTTATGATAGCCTCCCGGCTTTCAAAAGGATGTTGATTAAAAAAAAGCCTATAGATTAGTTATTCTTCTTTATATTTGTTTAAATCGTCTTTACGCTCAATGTCTGTCGAAATGATGTGTACAGTAATCATAGGAATTCAGATTTCACCATGTTATTTAAAAAGAAAAATATTATGTATATGAGTGATCTGTTTTCTGTATCTGTACCTATAAAAATAAAATAAAAAAAACAAGTAATAATTACGTTGTAAAATAACTTTCCAAACATTTCACAGTCTCCGTCAAGATACTATAGCCATTTAATTGACTATTTAATAGATATTAACACTAGTTAAATCCCAGTACTTTCATTTTATTGTTCTTATAACTTCAGTGGAAAGATAAGACGTTGGAAAATCAGGGCATTAGTTCTGATTTTTCAAATATTATCTTATGAATAGACAAAAAAAAATAATTTTGAATAAAATTAATGTTGGAGTTGAGCATCAGAAATTAGAATCATATTTTAACTCCCAGAGTGATCAAAAATATGTTTGCAGCAATTTTAAAAAGAATTCTAACTCTAAAATGATAGAGTCGTATGTTGTTTGTAGCATCACTGAAATCTGTAAGTGAAATATAATATTTCCCTAGAGATTCATTAAAAAACTCCCGCATAATATGAAAAGATTTACCTATCAGATATTGTTATAATCCTATTTTAAAGTATGTTTTCACGCTTCTTGCCGCCTGTATTTTATTATTAGATATAGGTAAAGCTTATCTATTTTGATGTCTGAAATTTAGGTACTGAAGCCAGAGTCACAAATACCTCATAAATATGTAGCCGAAGACTGTAACGTTGTATTTCCCATTGGAATTCCGTCTCTAACCGAAAACTCTACTAATTAATCTTAATTACAGAAATAAATATGTAGATAATAATTTGTTCTTTAATTGGTAAATTAGTGAAGAATATTGTAATGAAGTTGCTACGGTTTTTTGGTAGCTAACGGCTGAATACTCAACGCTTAAATATTTGAGTAACATCAAAGTCAAAAATTTGTATCTGCAATAGTCAAAATGAGGACTTATTAAAATAAGCGGGACTCAAAATATATATGACGTTTAAATACAGGTTAATTTTCCTTGTTGCAATAAAATGCAAGGTGTCAATACGATATTGGTAGCCACGTGGGCCGTTAGCCTGCTTATCATTTAGTGGTATAAAAACAGAAGCGGTGGGACACAAGAGTTACTTACCTCTCGAATATAGAGTGCCCGATTGGGGAAGCCCGTCCTTCTTTCAGAAGATCGCAGCTAATAACACTGCTTTGAGATTACAGTAAGAAGACAGCAAGAACATTATCACATAAAGATGGTTATGCTCTATTTTCTCATAGTCGATAGTTCACTAAGTATACCTACTTCAGGTGGAGATAAGTGGGTAGGTGACGCCATTTTTATAAATCATCAGAAGCAGTTCGTTGTGTTTCGGTGTAAAAAGGAAGTGTAATCTCATGGCATGGAAGGCAATACTTATGTCCACATCATACGCAGTAATGACCACTCACTATAAGCTTGCTTCTCATTCCTTGATACAAAGTGTCTCAATTCCACTATGGAAAAGCTGCTCTCAACTTCATTCCATGCCCAAAATGTCACGTTAGTTGTGCTGCCAACTTTTTAACTACCAAGTTTTTTTTCATACAAGGCACGACAGATAACACAACTCCACTCGATGTTATATGGAAAGGTAAATCCAAGTGTGGAAACAGCTAGTGCTATAAGGATGGTCCGAGACTTCTCTGCCCTGCTCGCCCATAAGTTCTCATTTGAAGGACCGCAGTACTGTAGCTATACAAGCTACAGTACAGATTTTACATTGTAATTACAAGACAAACCAGTTTTGTCAAGCTTTTTTGATTTTGAATGTACTACACTTGAAAAGGGATTTCCAAACATTAGAAATCGCGTGCGGAACAATTATATCATTGATTCAGTTCCCCGCAAATAAAAAAGCCGCAGACGAAGACACGAATCACGATCATCATTTTAGCAATAAATAATGTCAAACACTGTATAGAGACGTCGTGGGATCTCCAGACAGACAATCGTAATGTTGATAGAATAACACTTTTTAGACAAATCTTAGTGAACAAGGTGCGCGTTACACCGAGCCGTCACTAAGCAGTATAGAAATAGACCACTGACAATATTTTTTTAAAGAATCAGCTGCCTTATGGGGCTAAGAGATAAATACTACAGCCAATTAAGGCTTTATGTACTTTTGTTAAATAAACTCTAACATAATCGATCTCATATAATAATGAAAGTTAAGAATTAATGTGGCTTAATTAAAAAAACCGAATGAAATATGGATATAGAGAGTGAATGATGATGGATAAAAAGTAGAGTGTATAGACTGATGTCCACGAACACGGCTTATCAGTAATGAAAATCAACATCTTTCAGTCGACTAGATATAATTATCTAAACTTAATCCTCGGATCCTAGCAGGTACTAGCAGCCGCAGCTCTATGCCGGTCATTGCTCACGACAGAAAAAAGATTTGAGTGGAGTATACACATCACGATGCGGAATGAAGAATCAAAGTGATCGAACTGTTGTTATGCTTGCTTAGAATAGTCCAATAATCAGATTCCTTCTTGTGTTTGATAGTTCTGCGACAGGACCTGACTCAAGCCGGGCTAAATGACATTAGGATGATAGAAAAAAAAACAAATTCAGTTACAATATTTGGTAAAATATAAATTTGAGCTTTTTTTATTATAAAAATATAATTTAATGAACGGCGTCTTTGAGTGGTGGCCGCGTACAGGGAGACCCCCACAAGGTGGTCCACCTCGATCCAGTGAGGGTCGCGAGAAGCTGATACATGCGGGCAGCGCAGGACCAAATCGACTTGGAGATCCTTGGAAACCGCCTATGCCCAGCAGTAGGCATCTTTCGGCTGTTATGATGATGATGAACGGCGACTTAAAAACTGAAATATTAGTATACACTAACAAATTATTCGAATGCCGCATTCACGAAAGTGTGCATATTGGTGGGACCTCACATATAGAACAAAGCCCCGCGCCGCCTTCGTAACGGCTTTGTGTAACGCGCCCCTTCTTTGAGTCCTAAACCTGTTTTTTTGTATTGTAGAAATTTTATTGTAGAGTTGTATCGGGTAATAGAAAAGGATTTTACACTACCTATAATTATCACGCAGAAATTTTGCTACTTTTTCATAATTTATTATTATCTTTTCAACATAAAAATGATCATGAGAATCCTCTTATGTAGAAAGTCCAGTGCCCAGCACTGGGACAAAAAACAAAAACAAAAATCAATATTTATATGTTTGTCTCCTATGCACTCCGAAACCATTAATTAGATTGTAATGAAAATTTGGTAGAGTGTTTTGAAAACGATCACAAAGGTTTCAAGATTAAGGTTTTTTTATTTTATGTTTTATTATGCCGGGTGCACATAAAAAAAGTTTTACATAGTGTAAAACTTTTTTTTATGTTTTTACTCAGTACTCTATTCCTTTCATTGTCCTACTTCCTTAGTTATCTTTTGGTATTTTTATATTTCTTATGTTTTCCATTTTTATTTATCTTTAATCATCAGAATAAATTATTCTGATGATTAAGGAGTGGTATTATCAATTAATAAACTAATGTTTAGGAGTCATATAGCACTGTTTTCTTCTTTATCGTCAACGTTTAATCCCAAAAGTAATTGAATATAATAATACTATCAGAGTGATCGACCCATTTTTTGCGACTACCCGCCGATTAATAATCCAGATCCCGTCACTGTCAGCCGTCATGGCTGACTGACGGCGGACTGATTGGACATAATTACGTTGCATATTTTATATAAAACACAATTGTCTCAAGTGTGCGCAAGCGCATCTCCTTATCGTAATCGAGTAGGAACTAATTTCGTCTGTTTATCTTGCAAAGCTGTTTATGTTTTGGCGTGGGTAATTACAATCGGAGTTGGTTTTTTTTTAATATTAAGAAACCAAGTTTACAAAGCAAGTCAATAACTTATTTTCTCCTTAAATATCATAGACTACGATTAAGAAACATGGCGTGACTACATTTTACCTATAGCTTGAGCTCCCAAAGTTAGTAGAAAAAAATATATGCTTTAATTTAAGTTTTATGAACAATGTACACTTTAGGTGGATGTAGAAACAAAAAACGGGTTGATTGCTAAGTCATGGACAAATAGAAGTAAATATCAAAATATTACAAAATTTGTAATTTTATTTTTAACATCATATTAAAGTTTAGAAGTTTTTTTTATACAAAGCACGGCAATTGACCCAACACCACCTGATGTCAAGCGGTAAGGAGAGTCCATATGCGAAGACAGCAGTGCAGAATAGACACTGCTCTAGCCACTTCACCTTGCCGGCTCAAAAGGTGTTTTTTCATGCCTCTCTTGAAGGACCTCTTGTTATAGGAAGTTAATTAGAAATAAATATCTTGACTAAAAAAAAAATTCCTTTCGCGGGAACCGAACCCGCAACCTATCTAGAGATAAAATAATATTTTGCCAGTTGAGATATTTAAAATTAGAAAATGAAAATAAAAGAATATTCATATATTCTTAGCCATATATGAAGTATATTACTATTTCTGCGATTATAGCATTGAAATCCATGTGTCACACATTTCAATTCAAGAGTTTTCCATTACTTGAAGACGTTCTCTATGACGCTTCCACTCCGGCACAATTTATTGTCCATCATCCAAAGAAATACAAATAAATCTAGTCGAATTGAAAACTTCCTCCTTTTTCAGGTTAGTTAAAAATATTTTGAGATCTATCAAAGATCCATTCTTAAAAAAATCTCTACCTTTTGTATGATTATTTCAAATTCAAAATTGGAACACTCAAATTAACGTATACCTACTAACTTAGCAGTCATTCGCTCGATTTACACGTTCCCAAAGATGATTGACAGCTGACACGGGCACACGTAACACGTCGTAATTAGGTCCAATTTCCCACGACAAGGTGTTTATGGCAGTAGCTGAAATTGAAATTGATTGTATTGTTGCAAATTGAGTTTGGAATTAGAGTTTGGGTGCGGCGGGCGCTGACTTTCAACAAATATTTATGATGACGACCGACTGGCTGAGTGATCTGTGCCCCTTGCTAAACAGGGTACTCGGCCAGGGGTCCCGGGTTCGAATCCCGGTGGGAGCAAATGTTTGTATGATGAGTACAAGCATTTGTTCACGAGTCATGGATGTTTATTTAGTATATTTCTATATAGATTATTATCATTGTTTCTCCGTTATCTTGTATTCATTATGCTTACTTTGGGCTAGATAATAGGTGTGACTATGTGCAAAAAAAAAATATTTATTCGACTATGAAGGGATTCGTCTGGGTTGGGCAACATTTGGCAAACTACGTCAAGTTTTCTCATCGCCTATCCCACAAAGCGTAAAGACAGAAGTCTTCAATCAGTGCGTTCTTCCCGTCTTAAGTTTTTAAAGTCGCTCAGAGATTTACGAAGAGGGCCATGCTCAGAGTTTATCTGAAGGATAGAATCGGAATAAAGTGATATGACAGAGAACTAAAGCCATCGACATAGCCCGTCGAATTAGTAAGCTGAAGTGACAGTGGGACGACCGCTGGAGTAAGCGGGTACCTTCTTGAGTGGAGACCGCGCGAGAGTGAGTGGAAGCGCGGTGTGGGTCGTCCTCAGGCTCGGTGGAGTGACGAGCTCCTCGGAGTAGCTAACAGCAACTGAATGAAGCTAGCCATGGATCGAGCCAAGTGGCGTTCCTATAGAGATATGGACCTGATGAGAATTAAGTATTTCAACTACATATATTATTAAGTTTCATTAATACTTGACATGATATGAAAAACACATAGATGCTTTCTTATTCTCAAATATATTAAAACATTTTGTAAAATCGTTTATTACAACTATTTAGTTAGTTCATTCTGACGGTTCTGACGGCCGCTGGGGCGGACAGGTCCTCGAGTGGCGGCCGCGTACCGGGAGACGCAGCGTTGGTAGGCCTCCCACAAGGTGGACCGACGATCTGGTGAGGGTCGCGAGAAGCCGATGGATGCGGACAGCGCAGAACCGATCGGTATGGAGCCTATGGAGGTATTGGAGGCCTATGCCCAGCAGTGGGCGTCTCTCGGCTGAAATGATGATGATGAGGTAGTTCATGATTACAAATGCATAATGTCCAATATAATTTGTGAAAATTGACTAATTTTACAAAGCTATTATTGAGCAGAGACAGAGTTTTGTCTGTGCTAGTAGGTACTATCGATCAATCACAGCATACAAAGCAAACGTCACCTACATCACATCCCTAAACCTTATACGTCAGAATTCAAAAACAGAACTCGCAAGGAGCAAACACGTAACACTAGCATCTTTACAAGTCATTAGACGTGCTCCCCCCACTGCCCCCTCCGCACCCGTTTGTAATTAACCGTGGGCCATAAATTGACCGTAACTGTCATATCATATTGATTTAGTCCCGTGAGCACGATGTGCCGCCTTGTTCTCTTTGCCTGTAGGGAGGGGAAACATTAAAAATGTTTCGATTGATGCTAGCGAGCGTGTTCTGTTTTTGGGAAGTATTTCGAAAAACGCTGTACCATTTCGTTTTTCATTAGCGTATTTTTGATGAAAACTAATACAACCACACTGAGCAACTTAATAATAATTTTGAAAAAGAAACTTAGACACAAAAACTAAAATTATTCAAAAGTATTCACTAATTAGACAGCCCAGTTTGAGACGTAATAATAATACAGCTAAGAAACTAAATCATGCGTGCTGTTTTATTAAAAGCTATGGTACTACACGATCTGAGATTTAGTTATCGTCAAAGTAAATCGTTTCTGCTCGAATATTTCTGAGGGCCGCTTGAATTGATCTAATTTGGCCCACACACCGCTTATGAAGTGAGGACAGCATTATTGGTGCGCAAGCGCGATTGAGACTGTCAAAACAACGGTAACACCCCAAAAACATTTGGCCACTGAATGATAGAAAACAAACATACACTTGCCATTCTTAAACAGATGATGCGATCAGATAAACATTATTCAACCGATTCATGGCTCATTGAGATCAAAGTACTATCACAAAAATATTCCTCCACATCATAAAACATAACTTCCCATCTTAACCTCAACCGGTAAGGTGCCATTTGGATTGACGATCGCCGAGATAAACGCAGATTGAAACTGGCCGCCATATTTTTCTTTTACCGCCACCATTGAAGCGTTCATCGTTGCCATATTGACGACCTACCTAGTATTTTTCGTAATTTATTAATCCAATTCATACCGTGTGCAATCATTTCTTATGAATACGCCAGTATTGATCTAATTCCTGCTAAATGATTTGAATCACCGTTGAGTGATCAAAGTGAAGAGTTGTTACGGATAATCGTCAGATATGCAGCCTTGGTATGAACGAGATGAATTTATTTTTACAAATGTTCAGATCTCGATGCATTTATTTATATTTACATGAAGGAATACAGACAATAACGAGTGTTCTTTGCCCAAAATAAATTAAACTGGTGATCAACAATATTTCGTTTATTTACTCTTATTGTAAAATGCGTCATACATTCTACAGTCAAATTAATGTGATTTAATATTGTACCTAAAAATATAAGTTTCGTGGTAATGGCATTAATCACTGCTGCTTAATTGTTATGTAATTGTTATATTACTTAGTAACGCACCAATGAACAGGTATGCTTCAGAGTACCCCATTACAATTATAAACAGAATTACACCTAATCTGGGGGTTGATCTGCAAGTGCTCCTCAGAATAATTCCCATCCATATCAAATACGTAGTTAACCTTGAACAGAACAAATTCGAGTCAATACACTCATCCCAACCCAAATAAAAGCAAATCACTTAAGTTCCACGTCTGTCATTGATTTATTCTCTACATCTCGACTCATTACAAAGAATTGACTATCGATATAATTAATTGCTATTACTATTTAAATATCCTCCTACATTTTGACGGGTCACAAATTTTCCCATTAAACAAAAACTAAACGAGTTTCTAACTACGTACTATATAGTCTAAAATTCCGAATGATTTCACCTCTCCTTAGCTTAACATATAAATCGTGAAATGTGTCAATTAACTCAAGTTAAATGTTGTATTTATGTTAATGACGATCTGACGGACAGCGGCAGACGGCAGGACATGACCCGGCGGTATTTAGATAAATTTGGTATTTCTCCAAATGTCATGAGAGGATGACAAAAAGAATAATCAGATCCTTGATAGATAAGTGTCCGCCCGCCATTGGCCTAATTACCATACACAAGATTCAGGCTTTGTGTGACCAAGACTTTTATCAATTTTATTAGAATTTCGGCCACGCAGTGTTCCTTTCCTCGCCTCCTTGTGTTGAGTTGAGACAAAAGACACATTATTTCTCTTTTTTGCATCGAAAGTTGTAAATCTTCAAAATAAAACAATAGGGTTCGTGGAATTTTGTGGAATTCTAGCAGCTGTCACTATCGAAGTCACGGGGCATATGGGATGGAACAAGAATTTGTATAACTTTAGTAGCTAGCTATTGATGACAGAATTGAGTTGCGCTAGCTATTGATGATGAGTGTTTATTCGTAGTATTCAAAACTTAATCGTGTTAGTCCGTAATGATCTAGATAAAAACAATTTTTTATCTAGATCTAAATATGATTCGAGAGTTAAAGTTTCTATCCGGGAAAAATAACATTTCGTGTACACAAAACCCTTCTCCAGTTCCTCGTGTTTTCAGGAGCTGCTGGGAGTATTATTCTTACTTAAATCATTTAAGATTTACAAACGGCTTACGAGATACTTACATCGTATATTTCGACATGATTCAGCGTAGCTTTATTTGTTTTTACTTTTCTACTATGTCAAAGAAGTGTCACCGTCTAAAGATACTCCTTATCATTTTAACTTTATTCTTATTTTTATTGTGTGTGTGACAATAATGCAATTAAACTTTTATCTATCTGTTTATAGATGAGGTTTGGTGATAAAAAATCATGCGCTTCGAATTCACAGTGTTCATGTTTGAAATCAATGTGCAAATACATATATTACAAAGGAAACAATGAGAAAGTTACACACGGAACTAAAACAGACTCTACCTTGATCGCAGGGACAGACGTTGAAGCAACGGAAACTGAGATGATTGGATTACATACCAATAAGTATAATCCTGACATTAAATCAACGCTAAGAGGAATTAAAGACGTTAATAAATTAAATAAAAGGCTAACATTGTGAGAAACGCAACGCTTTAGCCAAAGATCGAATCAGATGTCTAAGTTAAGAGCTGTTTTCCTCAATGTCAGACGAGCGGATGGTAATAAAGTATCACCGTATCTCTTTCAAATGACGTTAATTATTGGACCAAAAGCATTTATTAATGAAATATTAAGGTCTAGTGATGAACATGACGTAAAAATACAAAAAAAAATGTAGTCGAATATAAGACGAACATTTTGAAGTCATTGAAAAAGTGGATTAAATTTAGTGTTTTATTCATACAAATAGTGATTTTGAGAAAATAGTCAAATACACCGTAGGCAACTCTACTTAAGCTGTTCAACAGTGTCATTTGAGTTTGATCATGTGTAAGGGTATAAGGTCGCTATTTTTAACTGACTTCAAAAACGAGGAGGTTCTCAATTCGGTTGGTTTTTTCATAGGAAAAAATACTTAAAGATCACCAAAAAATACCGGTCCGCAAAAATTCTGCACATTATTGATTTGGTAAGCATTTTGAAAAATATTCGTTTCTTGTGTTGGTTAGGTTAGGTTGATATGGTAAACAATCAAATACTATAAACCTTTTAATGGTTGGGTGACTATGACTCTACATTTGTGTCCATAATACCGCTATGCCACCATTCTCAACTTTGTGTACATAATCTTGGAGGAGTATTTAAGAGACTTATTAATATAATACAAATTGTCAAGGATCTCTGAATAATAAACATTAAATTACATGTAAAAGTATTACAATATATTATTATAAATACATACAGGAAAATATTTAGTTAAACGACCAGTTTCATGTTTTGTAGACATCATTGAAGGTATGGATTCAAAAAAGTTTTCAAAACCACAAAAAAAATAAAGCTGATTGGATTCAAAATAATGGGTAGGTATCATTACTTGATACATTTCTACCCAGAATGTGGCAATCAAAATTTGTAATCTCCAGCTTTTTTGCTATCCGCGTTAGTCCCGCTTATGCAACCGCTTTAGCCCACCAACCTGCGTTGAGCCAGCAGCGTGGTGGTGTTATGGCCCAAACTCTTCATGTGTCTCTCCCATATAGAAAGGCTTTAAAAGCCTTTAATATGATTAACCAGCATTTTCAATGGTCAAAAGCATGCACAAAATCTTTTTAACTCCTACTAGATTCTTGGATCTTTAGTGGCATCTATAGTTAACATGCTTAGTAATATTTTTAGAGAAATCTTCTATCTGTCTCCATAAATTAAACCTTCCTACCATGCAACAGTCACGAATACATAATCTATGGATTTGACATATTTATGTCGGCGAAACATAAATATGTCAAGTCAATACAAAATTAAAACATCTGTTTTTGTAGCTCTATTTGTTTAAATTTGCATGAAAAAGTCATTAAATATTATAATTTGTAGGACCACTTATTGTCATACTATACCCATGATATATATTTCATTGCAGCTATTTAGTTTTGGCTACTATTAAAGTTTGTAGATATTTATCTAAAATGACCATTGGAGCATTATGTGAATAGTAAAGGCTTCGAGATTATTAGGTACGAATCACTTATAGAATGTGCCGAAAACGGAATACGTCTAAACAGGAATGTGCCGAAACAAGAATATGTCCAATCCGGAATACGACGAAACAGGAATCAATCATAAAATTAAGTTCTTCCTAAACAAAATAAAAAAATGAGGAAATAAAAATTACATAATCGTCATAAAAGTTATTGATTATAAACAAAAACTTTTAGAGCACTCAACTCTACTACCTATTTCAGTATAACACTTCCAAGTTACACAGAATAATCTGTAAAAATAAATACTTAGAAAAAAATACTTAGAAAAGTGTTCCACAAGGAGTCAAACTAGGTCCTTTCAGTCTTGTTTTAGTTTTAATATGGTTTAAATATCTCCTAGACATGCCGCAGGTAATTAATAGGTACTTAAAGATTTTGTGCTGTAACACCAACCTACATCAAAGAATATATACACTGATGCGAACCTGTACACTACCAAACCAATGTGGGTTATTTATTTTAGACCAACATAATGGCCTAAACAACATATATTTTTTTATATACAACTAGATGACAAACAAGCTGACGGACGGCCCGTCTCATGGTATTTACTCTATATACTATATACTGTAATCTACTTATTCCTAGAGACTTTATCCCAGCATCGACTTAAATCAAAATAAAATAAATTTTTATCTCACTTCTAAATTTAATTCTAATTCATCAGTTTTCATTACATATGAAATTGCTTATTTTCGAAATATGGCTTCACATTGACTTCGAAGTACAATCTCAATCCGTTATACAGGGCTACTTTCAAAAGATTATTTAAAACTTAGAGTGTTGTTGATAATTATAAATTTATTTACCTACAGCTATTGGTCTAAGACCAACGATTACTGGTATTATGACTAATAATTATTTGTGTTGAGGCAAAAAAAAAATTACATAATAATTATAATAATATAGATCAGTTCAGACATAAGCTAATGATCTAAATATTGTCAATATTAAATAGGCGACAAAATCATTAAAGAAAGTATTTCAAGATTTTCACTATTTCAAAAACGTATCTTAAACAAAGTTTTAAATTAAAACACAATACTTAATACGTTAAGACAAAAACCTGTTGAATGTCAGTTCGAAAATAAATATTCTTCGGTTACTCAAAATACATATGGCGGATGATTTGTGGCGATATTGACATTGGTTGCGCGCGCGCCGGCGGCCATCTTGTGAGCTAATTACCAGTTTCTGTCATTTGATCAGTCTCGCATAGATGTAGTTTAGGATGTTTGTTCGCACACAACATTGTACGTTTCTTATTACATTAAATATTGTATTAACATATTTTTTTTTGCGAAAAACAATTTTGTCGTGTTTGTCTAATATGGGCGAGGCTTTTTTGTTTCTTTATTGTTAGTTTTAAGGATAAAAATAATCATAAAAAGGATTATTTTATACCTATTTCAGTTAATCATCATCAATTTTCTATAGATTTAAAAAAACTGATTCATATTCGTTCATATATTATATTTATTGCAAGTCACTATGTACATGTTTCAATCATAACAATATAATCATTCTCAACTTTTAGCAAGTATTTTCAGATGTTTTTATGAAAATGATGAGAGCGATGTGTTCATTAGTCCTGGATGCTTAAACCTATGTCCATATAATATAATTCGGAAAATATATTTTTCCGTTGTGTAATAGATATCCATAACGCTAACTTTTAACTATGCTTAATTTGAACTAAATATTAATATTTTTTATTTATCTAATAATGATGTGTTATAATTATGTAAGATTTTTGATCGTGGACTTGCACATTATTTTTTTAGTAAATATATTTTTACATTTAAGATTATACAAATTTTATTATGTCATGCCTTAATTCATTTATAAGGAAATATAACGATGTTCATCTAAGGATTCTCCATACATACTATATTAGGTATAATAGCTGTCTATATACAACAAGAAGATTCGGGTAACTTAACTCAAACTCTGACGACTAAGTTTGAGTTAATCTACCCGAATACATTGTAACTGTTACTAGTTGATCTTATGTAGACTTGGACATCATTAACCAACTTAAAATTACTAAAAAATGTTATGGAAGAGCGGTTTCTTGTAATACAGGTGCACTATTTCACTTAAAATAAGAAGTCAACCGTTGCAATAGTTTTAAGAAAACTTTGTTAAGACTTTGTTTACAAAGCACTGAAAATTTCCCAACGCTACCTGGTATGAAGCGGTAAGAAGAGTCCATATGCGAAGACAGCTAGTGCAGCTTGAAACACACTGCTGTAGCCGCCTAAACCTTGCCGACCCATAAGGTGCCTTTTCACGCCTCTTTCGAAGGCACCCATGTTATAGGAAGGAGGGAACACACGTGCTGGCAAAGAATATTCATATCTAGTATTGAATTGTGATGAACCTTCTTAAATTTTGCGAAATAAGTAGACGTAAAATTTGCATTATTACATAAGTACTTCGTAATAATTAAAAGATCCAAAGCAATCTATTCGTACAAATCAGAAGATATTTTCTCCTCGTTCTTTTAATTTTTAAGGAAACCTTCTGTCAGTTTAGAACTTTCTCAATAAACTTTAAAAAAGCTTATTTAACTTTGTGCTCCATGTAACTGATATTATTTTAAAAATAATTTGCCTCATTAAGTCTTGATGAGCTTAAGGTGCAATAAGCTCGTTAAATTAGAATCCTGATATGAAGCAGATGCTTTCGCAAATTACCATGAGCCGCCTATCAATAAAGTTAACATCTTTGGAAGACTATTATTAGGTATCCTTATTGCAAAAACAAAGATAAGTACAGTCGATAGCACATTAATCGTAACAATTTAACCTCGAGAGCACACGTACTCCATTCGTAATAGAGGTGCTTTTGTACCTAATGTAACATTACACGTGATTTGCTGCCATCTGTACAAGGGTGGGACCTCTTAGAACCTCTTAGTATTAGAAAAAACATAGCTTCTAATTTAAATTTAATTCTCATGTTAGTTTATCATAAACTAACAGAACCCTACCATCACTCTCTGTAATGGTTAATCCGTAAATCTTTTTTATATATTTTTTTTATTATTTGATTAAAGGAGCGACATCTACTCGCAATTTGAGCGCTCTTGTCTTGTCTATGGTAACTTATTGATATTAGTGATGCCTTGTCGTTGGTAATGATCCATAAATGATGCATCTAATTCTCATATTAATATAGTATTATCTAACCTAGGCATCACTCCCGAGCGGTTCAAATTTCAAATCATTCATTCAACATATATTTACCTAAGTACTTTTTATGGTCCAAAATAATATTACTAAACTAACCTATCAATTATTTTATGAAATACGTGAAATAAAAAGAATACAAATTTATGAACCAGTGGTAGAGCCCACTAATTTGGAAGACCCCTTACTGAGTAGAACCAGCAAGAAACCCAGAAGGCTGTTGTCATATTTCTCCATCTAATAAAGTACAAATAAATACATTATTCGATTTTATTTATTGGTAAAAACGTTGGTAATATAGAAAGCACAAAGCTGCTTAAATAAGCATGGAACTCATACTTATTCATCGCGACATAGATGCAAAAAAAATACTGTATAAGCTAGAAAAAAACAGGTGACTGTTCTGACCAGTGGTTTGCTTTGGATATTCAATTTAGTAACTCTTTTCTTTGTGAACTAAGACTTTTTTGCCAGCACATGACGTGTGTTCCCCCTCCTTCCTGTAACATGGATTCCTTCAAAAGAGGCGTGAAAAGGAACCTGAAGGCTGGCAAGGAGTAAGCGGCCAGAATAGTGTACATATGTTCAACCTGCACTAGCTGTCTTCGCATATGGACTCTTCTTATTGCTTCACATCAGGTATTCGAGTCATTTGCCGTGCTTTTGTATATAAAATCCTATAAATTCTTCTAGATTTACTACCATACATAGTTTGTAGCATATTGTTAAAATTTTAATTGAAAAAACTACATTTTTTCTACAAGAAACAAATAGAAAATTAATTACCTTCTATAGGCAGATTAGGCAGGTATTCACTCTAATTTTGTTAAGAAAGAAATATATAGTTAACTACTAAGCAGGTAATTGCTATTTTTAAGGTGTGACCACGGCAAGGATCGTTTTCATTAAGATTCGATCGAAACACACACTAGGGGTACAGTCCGTCATAACACTACTTAAATTCTTATCATGTAAAATTAATAGGTAAGCTTTTATATGTTAATCGTGCAAAATAAAATTATTATGTCTCACTCTATCACACAAATTTTGCCATCTATTAATTTATTGATATTGAGATCTAGACTAGACTAAGCATTTAAAGTGCTTAACGGTTTGATAAAATATTGTATCGAAATTTGCATATTTTCTTTTATTTACATACAAAATAAATAAATTATGTCAAACACATCATGGATTTCCTACAGCAAATGATACACGCTGTATTTAGGCAGTATGGAGAGTATTAAAAAACATGAATAAAGTAGAAAATTGTTATTCAAAGGAACTCAATCGATTTGATTGACTTTTAAATAGCTTTTAGGGTAAAAGCATAGGCAGTTAAAGTTTGTATTGTGTAAACAGAGACAGAAGTTAATGCGTTTGAGATAACAATAAAGTAATAACAGGATCAGAGTTAAAATTAATTTATATAGTGTACAGTAGGTAACGAGCAATAAGGTGTATACACTTTGATAGTCAGTGACTCTTATTGCTAGGAGAATAAGGCATACGAGATGACAAAGGTGTATACGTTAAGCCTTTGGTCCCGGTTGTTACTGCAACTTTCTTTAACCCACCAACCCGCATTGGGCCAGCGTGGTGGTGTCATGGCCCAATCTCTTCATGTGTTTCTCCCATGTAGAAATGCCTGTGCCTAGCAGTGGGTCAATTAAAGAAAGGAAGTATTTAGAAAGAACACTTAATTATTACTTAGTAGGTAGAAATTTCTTTAAAAGTTTTCCATGCAAATAAAAATTTTACTTAAACCTACTTAAATTTAAAATTAAATACTTAAAATTGCACACACAAATGCGTCATTTTTTTTAACTTTATAGGTACACAAAATGAGGTACAATTTAGCGGACTTTATGTCATTAGGGATTCTCTAACAGCCAACCAGAAAGTTAAGTCCATAAAGATTGTCTTTCTTTAGGTTTGCAATAAAATAAATAAAATTCATGTTACTTAATGACATGCTTCTCTACCTATTAATTATTAAACATTTTTATTTTATTTTAGGACAATCTAACGTCATAGGTATTAAGTGTGAAATATCTATATAATATTCATAATTATCACGGCTGACCTTAAAAATGCACTTTTAGAAATTGGGTACATAAAATAGGTAGCAAATAGTTACTAATGTAGACGTTTATAAATAAAAATATTAATTAGGTATTTATGTTAATTTTATATAGGTAAGTAATTGATTCGAGCTATATTTATGTAAAATTAACTTTATCGTTGAAAAGGCCAAAAAGAAATCTTATATATTTAATGTTTATATTAAATCCATAGTTAGGACCAACGTTTTAAACATCGTAACAATGCTTGTACAATCACATAAAGAATAGTTTTGAGTATAATATCATTTTGTGCGCACTCGCTTTTCCTTCTGTGTGTGTGCGCAAGTGTGTGTGGGTGAGCGAGATACGAAATATTCCAAAGCATATTTTTTTCTTTTAAATAGGTTCTTACAGTTTTATGTAGAGTCGTCTGGGTAGTACAACTGTTTAATGTAGAGTCGTCTGGGTAGTTACGGCTGTATGTAGAGTCATCTAGGTAGTTTTAAAGCGAAATAGGATAAACATTTCCTATTTATATTTTTCTATTAGAAACATATTTCTATTGTCCTCTTTTGCTACAGTACGCTGTTTCGGATTGAAAGGAGAGGTAGCCAGTATAATACTGGGCATGGAAGACATTTCATATTAGGCCTCAGGATGCAATACGAAATGTTTTTTTTCTTGTTAATCTTGTTATTGCAGGTATCTTTAAGCGATGGTAGCCACTCACTACCAGTCAGGTGAACCGTCAGCTTGATTGTCATCTGTTTGTATAAAAAATGCAGTCTGGGTTTTGCAGTTTACACAACAAGCAGGTATTTCAATAGGTAAACAAACATGTCTACAACTCATGTTATTGAAATTACGCACTTTAATTATAATTTACTTGGTATATAGGTAGGTATGATTGATGATAAAGTTAAATTAATAAGTAGATACTATAACCTAACACTTTTGTATTGCGTACAGATGTGTAGAACATCAGCATTGCAAATTGGAATAACTTAAACTGTATAATAAAACAATATTAATTGTTGCTACATTATAGTAAGAACGTGGCTTAATATATATAACACTTAAAAATAAATGGTACTACTCCTTAATAATATAATTATTTTTAAAATAGAGGTTATTAATAAAAAAATACAAGCTGATAATTAAAGCTTGGCTAGCTTTACACACGGGCCATCAATCGCAAGAATGCAATCGTATCGTAATAGAATCGCAAAAGTATTCGATTTTCAAAATGTCTACGCGGTTGTTTATGCGCCGTCCCTGTCTGGCGCGTCGCCCCGCCCCCGGCCGTCCCGATAGACATCCCGCGACTCTTTGCAACGTGTATGCAATGCTTTACTAAACTAAAGATGGCGGACCCCCTCGAAAAAGTTTTAAATGTGGAATGTGTTTTGTTGTCAGTTAGGTATGTAAGTACTAATATGTTTTGATATACATCCATTTTTTATTAGTAAGTCAACCTCCGTTATTTTAAGAAAAACAAAAACATTACTCAGATATTTACTTTGTTTAAAGGGATAAAAAAAAATCTTCTGTCGATAACTATTATCGATCGATTTTCCACTTAGTTTTTCATACAGCGTGCATCTTTTAGTATTATCTTAAATCTAAAAGGCGAAAAAATAAGATTATATACTAAACTCATAATAATATATAATATACACACTGTTACTTTACTTACAAACAGTTTACTTACTGATTTTCACTAATTTTCTAATCATATTGTAGAAAACTTACATCGCAACATTAGTTTGAGGCACTGAAACAAGTCTAGGTAATGTTACATCTGTCTCTTTCGTTATAAACTAAGAAATCACAAACAAATTGTCACTAACAAAACTGTTTCCTCGCGGAAATATCAAACTTTCCGGTGAATTTTCGCGAAGCGGCCCACAAACAGAACCGGCGCGCGCCGTCGCCGCATCCTCACTGAATTTAGTCAACGTTTCAAAGTTTTCCCGAGCCCTGCACGCATTGTGAACTTGTAAACACTCCATAAAACTTCTCTCGTCACATTGAGCACTCGAAAAACAAACACAAGCCTTAGTTTAAAATGTAAATTACCGAAAAGTATACAAGACTTTGAAACATACCCTATTGTTTGTCGCGTAGCCGTAGTGGTTGTTGATAGACCGTGAAAACTCCTGTCACAGTGCACCTAAGTAAGCACGGAAGCTCCTCGTAACTATTTAAATTCCTGAGCACATGAAGGTGTCGTTGAACGAATCCATCAGAACTGTTTGAACAGATGTTACCACTCGTGCACTTCACTACACTCACTACGTTCGCGCGCGGCAGCGGCGATGCGGAGGGGTCGCGCGCCGCGGCCGGAGTGACGCGCTCGCCGGCCGCCGCGCCGCCCGACGCCAGCGCCATGCGGCGCCGGTACGAACTACAACCACTCAATCAAACGTCCCACTGTGATAAGCGCGCTCTTTTTTCGCGATGCAGTTTTCTTTCGATGGCGACTTTAGGTTGTTTCTTTGATTGAAAGTGGTTTAATACAATTGAATGTAGTTTCTTTGAAATATCGATTACAGATTTTCGATAGTATCTAATTGATAAACAGGCAAAGTTCGAAAAGCTTTAATAACTTGTTTAATAAAGATAAAAAAATTTAGAGCAAGCCCTTTACAGTGCTTTTTCATTAAAAAAAATACAGAGACATTTTATTTATAAAATGATATTTTAATATTTTCTATATGCATAATTGTATTTTATTCTTCGATCAAAGTTTCATAAATTTAATTACAATACATACTCTATAAACAATAACGAACCAACTTCTAATAAAGCCAACTGTATTTACTTTCCCTATTTACAAAAAATCAATGATAAAGTCATCGGTTCATCAACAAAAAACCTGTTTCGGTTGCAAGTGCAAAGTCAAAACAGTACGAGCAGACGGTGTCGTGACCTTGCAGCGTGCACTAGCTCCGTCCCGCTCTGTGGGCGGCGCCGGCCCCGCCCCCCGCCCACCGCACCTCCCGCTTTTTACCTTTTTTCCCGCGTAACTCACTTTCGTTTCGACTATGCAGTACTTACCTACGCTTGTTCGGATATTCTGCGAATTAAAAATTCGTAGAAATAGCGCGTTTGATATTTGAGTAATGATTTATGTTTTTAAGATGATATTTAATTAGGAGGTGTTTTAGAATTTGCGATTATCAACAGGGTTTTAGTCATTTTATTTATTTATTTTTTGTATATTGCACAAAATTAAACAATATCGTAGGATAATGGTAGCCTAGGGTTTTAGTTATATGAAAACATTAAGTGTATATTTTTTTATTTATCCATTCCTACCTATCTCAAAATTTATTGAAGTTACCCCAATAAATTGATAATTAAAAAATCACATACCTAAATTTAAAAGTTTAGTAATTTCGCCTAAGATACCTACCTATCTACTCCTACCTAATGTTAAAGATCTGAATAAAAAAATAAATAAAAAAAATTACTTGATATAAAATGTGGATAGCGCTTAGCGGTGGTAGTACCTAGGTAAGAGGTAGGTACTAGTACCTAATATTATTTTTATTATTTCATCATCATCATCAGCCTATATACGTCCCACTGCTGGGCACAGGCCTTCCTGCATGGGAGCAACACATGAGGAGATTGGGCCATAACACCACCACGCTGGCCCAATGCGGGTTGGTTGGTTTTATTATTTAGGTAGGTAAAAACCTAATATTTTATAGGTAATTATTCAATATAATTTTAGTTTTGAAATGAATAAAATAAAATTTGTACTGTTGATAATGGCCGTCTGTGTCTACATTTGACTCTATCTATTGTGGATTATGTTATGTTTGGTCTTGCATAATAAAATAAAAATAATGCATAAAAAAGAGAAGGTCCCTTTCTGAGTGTATAGCAAGTTCTCCTTAGTAGGTAGGTATGGAAGTACTATATCCCCAGGTAGAGCAAAAAACGCCCCATAAAAAAGTAGTAGAGCTATCGACCTATGCTGAAATTGATTTTGAAAAATGTATGTTTTACAAATTAATTTTTATAGCTAATTTTAATTTTGCGATAGATAGTCTACCTATGAAGGTAAAATTACTAGCTAGGTAGGTACCCTACTCACTAAGTAAATGAGCGATTTGCAACCTAAATTGTATCAATTTTTTATTATCTATTAACCAAACTGTTATCTAGGTATATATTCAGAATACAGTTTAGTAAATATTGCCCAATAATTTCTGCTACACGTCCAACTCCAGACTTAATTAGCTATTAATAAGTATTTTTTTTACTTTTTCAAATTCAAATTCAAATTCACTTTTAATTAATAGTTAACACAGCAGTTTGTCCACCATATTTATACAAGAAAAGTAGGTATCTTTAGACCTTTTGGTAACTCACGTGAGTAAGTACCTAGATATAAATATGTAGTTTCACTTAGGTACATCGGTAATCTAAAGAAAACTTACTAAATACCTACTTACCTACCTAGGTATAGATTAGAGAAGAAGTCATTTATTTTTACACACGCTCATTTTTACACTATTATTACTTATGTGAAACATCAGACTATATGAAAGTAAATCTCTAATTGATATTTAAATGCAATCACAAGAAAAAGTTCTCAAATGGTGAGAATCGTTGGTCAGCACATTAGCGATAGAGCCATAAAGTGTACTGACAGTCGAACCAATCTGAGAAAAATATACATCTAATTGAACTGTCTATAAATGACTACTCATCTCCCTAAATATTAAATATGATAAAATAAGCAAGATCGGTACTATGAGTATACACTGTTAAGTCAACCCTAAAATGCGAGTGTCATACCACATTAAAAATGGGAGAAGGGGGGAGGTCAGTACAGCTACCTCGCACTTTAATAACAGACAAGTTTTACGATCGGGAATCGTAAAAGGCGATTTTTTTTTTGCCAATATAATTTTATATGCGTTTAAGTTCGCTTATTAAGCAAGAATGTGGGCACAGTCGGTTTTACGAGCTGAAATAATGTGATGTAAGTGGTTTCGAGTTATATTTACCGTTTTGAAGAAGTTTGACGACTATCTAATTACCTGCAATTAGTAGTTAAAACTGACAAATATAAAAAATACTGCGATAAAGAATTTCAATCTGCAGGATGCCTGTAATCTGTAGCAGCTACTTACGTCACAGCGGTAATAGACAATAAGTATCGAGTAACCGAGAAACGGTTGTAGTCACGAATAGAAACGTCAGAAAACATAATTCTAAACCCTAATCACGCTTACGAAGTTTCCGAGGAACATGTATTTAAAGAAGTTCTAACCATGTAATCGAACAGCCCCCTCATGGTTCGAGTCTCTTGAAACTCTATACGTCAGCGAGACACCTCCCCTGTAGGAGATGCCTGGCGAATGGCGATTACAAATCCTGCAGAGACGAATTCGCTCATCTGAAAGGCTTGAGGAATCAATCACCAATGTAGTCCGTCCCAAAAAAAAGTACGACAGCGCAGCTGTGTTAAAGCAAATACCGAGCTTCCATTATCACTGAGGATTTATTTCAGGCACTTCTTACAAACCTCTTATCCTCATGATGGTCTTCTATTCTATGGAGTCAATATAGCGCTTTTCCTTGATATTTTATCAAGGGTTAAGCGTTATATTGACACCATTATTAGCCAACGCGTGAGTACTCGGGTTAATTAATTTAGCAGAACTTTTTATTTTGTCCTTATAATAGTAATTTAAAAACCTGTACACACCTAAAATATTATCGCCACATTTTCGGACGGTATCTCACCATCTGTTTACACAATCTTCGCCGATAAAGACTCACATTTGCTTTTGGGATTTCATTGCCTCTCGCAACACTATTAAATTATCAAGCCAAAATAAGTAATTCTTGCATAAATATACCTATTTACTTAAATGGAAATCGTAAATGTAATAGTAATTTGAATTGTTTGCTATACCTTTACGGGCGGTAAACAAGCACACGAGACTTGAGACCCAAAGTCATCATTATGCTGATGATCGTGTAACAATTTGTACGATTCGTTTTTGGGCGCAGAGGTTACAGAACTACTAAAATTGTACTTACTTATCTCGCTTGCTGAAGGGACACGTGTTATATTGCATTATTAAAAAATAGAGTAATTTGTCAACGATCTTCTGTAATATACCAAGAGAAAATTTAGGCTTGACGTTCGGCTCCAATATAGAGCGCAAAAGACCATGTCTTATTCGTAGAAATGGTTTTTGAACTGAAATTCGATTTATTTTAAATAAGGAAAAGAATTTTATTGCTATTGCAAAAAATAGGTGAAGTAGACCAAATTTATATGTGGTGTAGCTAATTTTAGACCTTCAGAAAACTGGTCTAAATATCATATTATGTATAGAGTCGGTTCTTCTGGAAACAGCCAAGAAGTCACACTGAAAAAAAATTTAATAAAATAAAAGATAAATTTTAGTATAGGTATTAAAATAATTAAATATTTTTGGCTTTTCCGTTTATTGAAAACGATACGAACGAACGACTACTTAAAGCATTTTTATTTTATTTTTATATTTATTATATTGTTAGGGTTAAAGCTAGATGACTGTCAGCGTCGACGATTTGTATGGTCGTATTGTTTTTTTTATTGTTGTTTGTTGAAGAGTTATTCTCTTCCTACGAAGCTCTTCATCAGATCGATACGGTTGTTGGTACCTCTTACAGCCTTTCAAACAAAAAAATATTATCCAAATCAATTGAGATTCTACAGAGATAATGGTTTCTTGTTTATAGATCTTCTACAGATTGTCCTTTGGAGAGTGTGCTCAGGAGTTTCATGAGATTATCCGACATAGCCCATTTGAGCAGAGTACTACCAGACGTTCGGCTGGCTACCAGCCACGCCTGGTTGATATGCCAAGTATTCGCATCAGGCGCTTTTCGTCGTCTTTTGTAATGTGCATGGCTAGAAAGTGGAATACACTCCCGGCCTCGGTGTTCCCACCTGCATAAACAGTTCCTTCAATTATTAAATAGCACCTTCTTGGTAAGCTCGCTACATCGTCAAACCTCTCTTAACCTCTCTTGGAGCAAGATTGATGAAGATCAGAACCCATTTTAAAGACCATAAAACAGATAACGCATGTAACATGTTCACAAAAAATTCTTGCTTCGGGTGCCTCCTTCCTTTATGATGTCGGTTAAGAACTACATATCTTTCAGAATTATAGTAAATAATTTATTTTATGATTCAATCATGTTTTACCAGTTATTCACATAAACATGCAAATATTATCAATAAAGAACCTAACGGGTAGGTAGTACAAGAACGCATAAATTCGCTCAAATCAGAACAGAACACTTCAAAGAATAAACAACCAAATTTACTTACGTACCATCAGCATACCGATAAAGGTAAGCTCTCAAATTTCGGAATCACTAATACGCCATCATTCAAACCGCGATCAGAATAAACCTGTTGGTTTATTCGCGCCCCTGGACCCTGCCGCGTAGGCAAGCCGTTCCGTGTTCGTAGCCATAAATACGGCGGGCTTTTTAAAAATCGAACGGGGGAAAATAAAACAAAAAAATATATAGCACGTAACGTAAGAAGTTTATGTGGACGATGTGACACGCGTCGCGAGTAAAATCGCGCGTTTTAGGGTTAACGCATGATGGGTCGATGACTCCCGGGCTGATGGGGTTATGGTGGGGTCACCGATCAAAATGGCCGCCCTTATTATAATGATCCCCTAAATGGAGAGACTCTAATTTTGCTTATAATAATGATATTTATCATATAAGCTTATAAGCTTAGTACCTATTAATATCACAGATTCAACAAATATCTATAAGAATAAATATTGGTGATTAAAATACGGAAACAGGTTCTTCGAACAAAAATTGTCATGAAAAGCAGTTCAAGAAAAACAATATGTAATAATTTACTATGGAAAAATATATTATATAAAATAATTAATCATAGAAAAAAAATATGATATAAAATTATTTTCAACTTAAAAAACATTCTGTTAATAGAACCTACCTTAGGTCAAAAACTACAGAAAACGCTAGTTAACGTAACTTCCGACATGGCATGACAGACATTGTGGATAGTATCACACGAGTGTTTAATACCTACGACTGTTTTAATACCTATTTATGTGCAGTTTCATACATTGCTTTATCCACACTAATACTTATGTCACTTCTAACAGCAGACATTTTAAAAAATTGATATTTTGTCAAACACAAATCAAATGGCGCCATATCTACGTTTAATTAAAATATGTGTGTTTGTTTGCGCTACGCTTGCATCAATGTTTAGGTTCTCTTTGGTGTCAATTAGGTTTTCAAGTGTCAAATAATAACTCAAAACTCAATTTGGCTGTCTGAAACAACTATGCCATAGGTTTCTTATTTTTTAAATAAAATATTTGTAATATAATGAGCCGAACCGATGCTATAAGGGTATGGTTATGAAAACTGTTGCAAAATGAAGGGTATTAAACATTATTGCGTGTTTAAAAACCGAGCGGTATATAGGCGAGATTTTTAATAGTATCACACGAGTGTTTGAATACCTAGTTAGCTATATGCAGTTTCATACACTACTTTAACTGCACTCTTACATAAGTCACTACTAAAATCAGACATTTGAATAAATTGATATTGTTTTATACACAGACAAAATGGCGCCACATCTACATTCCATAATCAATTCAGCGCTTCGCCACAGAAAACATGGCTACATGCTGCGCGAGCATCAAGGATTAGGTTCTTTTATGTGTCGATCAGGTTTGTGAAGTGTCAAATAGTAACTCAGTTTAGCTGTCTGAAACACTTTTGCCATAGTTTTGTTACTTTTAAGAATATTAGTTGTAACATAATGAGTCGAACTGATGCTGTGACAGGTAGTTTTTTCAATTTTCTTTTTCATTATATGTGCTAAAAAGTATTGCCATTGAGATAATAACTGGAATTTGTGTAGATTAAAATATTTTCATTTCATTTCTGAATGCACAAGACAATCCATCCTTTTTTTTGTATTGGACAAAAAAAGATGCAAGTGAATACCTTAGCGACAAAAGGCTATAGCATCGTTTAGTATGACTAGAATTAGATAGATATCTACCTATGTAAGTAATAATTAAAAAACTTCTCTTCTTAACCCTTGATGCTATTTAAAATCAAAACGTAAATTAACTCAAATGGTACTTTAATACCCTAAATTGATCGGTGCATGTACAATAAAGAAATAATCGAAACTCCCACATTTCCTGTCTCAATGTCGTTCGGACAAACAAACAAAAAGTACGTCAGCAATCACTCACCTGTCTTTCAAGACGTGACTCTTGCGCAGGATTTAGTTTCACCCAAGAAAAAGTCCTGTGACTCTTATTAGACTGACCCAAAGGTCAATTTCGGTTGTTTTCTGATCTGTAGCAAAATTTTTGGGTTGTGCCAATGTGCAATTTTGGATCGTAAAATTGGTAATTTTCGCGGGCGGCCATGATGGATCTGTCATCAAGCGGCTGCCTTTTATGGCTTAAAATTATACAGTACGATGCGCGAGTTTCTCGCACTGCGCCCGATTACAAATTGCCCTTGCATTTTTGTTTCTAACCACGATGTAACTTAAGATCAGTGCGAGAAATGTTTCATCAATTTCATTTATGTTGGTGTGATTAGGAGGATCTCGGTGGCGTATTGGTTAGAACACTTTGGTTTCGATACAAAAAACAAAGCAAAGTTCGCCTTGGTCGATCCTGGAATGGGCCAATCAAAGTTTATTATCTCGAGCTCCTCCGTGCCTCTGAAGGCACGTTAAGCCGTTGGTCCCGGTTGTTCCTGCAACCGCTTTAACCCACCAACCCGCATTAGGCCAGCGTGGTGGTGTTATGGCCCAAACTCCTCATGTGTTTCTTCCATGTAGGCAACCATGTAGGTTCCATGCACTGCTGGGCATGTGCCCAGCAGTGGGACATATATAGACTGGTGATGAGATGATAATGATGATGATCATTAGCTACTCACCCAAATTGCTTAGAACAACCCGAGACCTTTTGCCCACGAGTTCTTTCGCGTGATATGAATCTCAGTTCTATTCCACGGGAGATGTACATTTTTCCGGGATTATAAGTAATGAAGTGCTATGCCAGATTTTATCCAGATCCATTCAGCTGTCCTGGCGTGACTGCATCATGCATCAAACATTCATGCATCAAAAATTTCCCATTTATAATTAGCACAGAATATACAATATTACCTTTATTAGTAGGATCATACCCAGTAAATAACTCATCATGAGCGCAGCATAAACTATAAGATAAATTCCAACAACTATTGGCAAAGTTGGAACCAACGTTTTTCACATCACCCCGTTTCCCGCCAACACCAACCGTCAGTAACCCACAGATAATACTACACAATGCACATATTTCAAACTAGCAAGCAAACACATGACATCAACTCCAAGGTACCGACATCGGAAGGGGCTGCATGCGACCCGCTTTTAATTACCCTTGCTTACCCCCTCCCTTCCCCCTATAGCTCAGATAATAAATATGGTCTTCGCACGCACTCATACAGCAACGATTGTAAAGTTGTAATTGACCGGGTCAGCGGCTCTCAAAGTTTGTTTTTTTTAGTACGAAGGTTTCAAAATTTTGGCAATAATTGTGGTTATAGTGGTTTTCTATAAGCCTGTTTTTATTATAAGAGATAATCAAAAGTAAATATATGGTTAACTCTCCAGCAGTAAGCTCAACAACTTATTTTGTTACGACATTTTAGAACAAGATATTATAGAAAATTATTTAAGAAAATAATACCGCGAGCTGAGTGAAAACTCGTCAGAATTTCATTGAGATCGCTAGAAATGAATGAATGAAACTTCACAAAGCCCTATGGCATAGTCACTACTAAGTGCATTCTCAAGATCAGGTGCTAATAATTATCATCATCATCATCACCAGGTAAGCGGTGCAATAACAGGTTACAGATATGATATAGATACCTATATCATATCTGTAACCTGTTATTGCACCGCTTACCATCAGCCTGTCGATTCTATAACAAAACTCGCACCTCACTTCGCAAGTCACTTCGAATTCAACTGTCAAATAGAGCAAATTTTCATACATTTTTTGCTCTATTTGACAGTTGAATTCGAAGTGACTTGCGAAGTGAGGTGCGAGATTCGCTACAGAATCGCACCCCTGGTGGGTCGTCAGCTTGTTTATCAACTAGTTGTATAAAAAAGGAATATTGTAGATCCGCATTATTCTAGTTTGAGCACCACTGTCTTTCATACAAGGCTGGATTGGTCGTATGATGGACGACTGGTTCCGCGCGACCGCTGGTTATCACGATTATTCCGCGATTAGGTCTAATGACGCAAGTCGCAAATTGCCGTAGCTCTTTTCGAAGCATCAGATCAAATCGATTTTTTGATGGCTGTCTGCTCGCCTGTGGTCAATAGCCCTATCCAATAAACTGGTCTTGAGTTCGAATCCCGGTAGGAGTTGATGTTCGTATGATGAGTTTGAACAATTAACACAAGAAAGAAAAGTACAGATAAGAAAAACATGCAAAAGGCGGCCTTATTGCAAAGGTAGCAATCTCTACCAGGCAACCTTAAGAAAAGCATGAATATAAAAGTGGAAACGGGATAGTGCACTAAAAGTATACATAAAATGAAAAAGATATTATAGCGATGTTATTATATATAAATAAATATGATGAAATGAAATTAAAAAATATGTTTATTCAAATAGGCCCCAAGAAGCACTTTTGAATCGTCAAAAATCACATTTGTATGACTATCACAAGAAATATAGTGTCTGTCTGTCTGTCTGCGTCTGTCCATCTGTCTGTATGGTATACATTAAAATACACATTAATAATATAGCAGAAAGGGAAGTAGAGAGATAAATATAATAGGCAAGCGAAGCTGTGCAATCCAACTTGAGGAAAAAGTTTTTAATCTGCCGCTTGGAGGAGTCGTTTATGTGTTTATTTTGTGGTATATTTCTAATATTTATTTACAAATAGTATCTTCATTTCTCCGTTAGAGCTTAGATAATATAGTATCCATAACAAAAATGACTCATCGATAATAGGTGTCAGTGTAAGAATACAATTATGATAGTTAAGCTCGGTGTATTATAGATAAGTAATATTTTTTTTCTTTTATATTTTACTTTGAGAGATTTACTATAGAGTATTCAATGATCGTCAAGTCATTATTGCGTGCTGCATTTATTTCATTGTTACATTAATGTTTATAATAAACTAGTGACCCGCCCCGGCGTTGCACGGGTATTATACATATAAACGTGTATTATACATATAAACCTTCCTTAAGAATCACTCTATCTATTTAAAAAAACCGCATCAAAATCCGTTGCGTAGTTTCAAAGATCTAAGCATACATAGGGACAGACAGACGGCGGATAGCGACTTTGTTTTATACTATGTAGTGATAAGAGTAAAATAAAGTTAAGTAATATTTAAATAAAACAAAACTGATCTTCCAATTGCACGTCTACACAAACACTTGCTTCATAAAACGTCACTTTTATAACACAACGTTATCTCAGACACAATTTTTTTAAAATGGTTAAAAAATCTTGATTGACACCACTAAAACTGCCAAAGAGATGTTTCTTTCCAGAGTTGCCATTTTTTCTAAGTATTATTCAAACTTGTATTTTTTAAATTTCATTTCCTTATTTTCAAATCCAGGCGATATCATACCTCGATATCGTAACTGCCAAGAGAGAAATGCCACTCTAACTAAATATACTCGTTGATTAAAAGTAAAGCCTCGGCATCTGTAGTAACCATAACACCCAATATTTACTGCCTCTCAGATATCTTAGCAGTGCAACTAAAGCCTCTGATTAGTAGGTAATACAAATGTAAACTTACTAAAACGGACAGCAATCCGTGTGCTAGTTCGGAAATGAGTTATCCGAGTACGTTATTGAGCTATAAAGTTGTTTATAATGGACAGAATTACACAGAATATTGCTGAATGGACACTGCACAATACATATAATAGGAAATGTAGATTAGGACTAACTTACTAAATGACAAACAAGCTGACTGCCCACCTGGTGAAAAGTGGTAACCGCCGCCTATAGATACCTGCAATAACAAGGAAAAATCACTCTGTATTGCAGGTGCGTTATCATCCTGAGGTCTAAGCTTAAATGCCGTCCATGTCCAGTAATTTCACTGACTACCTTTTCCTTCAATCCTTAACACAGCGAACTGTTTCACAGCTGATAGTCCGATAGGCTGATAGTCCGTCTGAGAATTCCGCAATGGGAATCCTGTAGGGAGCATTTCCAAAAACTAAAAATTTTGACCGTACCCGGTCTTTACATATTGGTTTTGTTATCGGATTTTATAAAAAAGCCTGAAAAATATGAAACACCAGATAGTAGATTAGAGAGATTGAAAACTCGAAGAAAAGATTTGTCAAATACAGTGTTGCCAAAATTTCGAATAATTTCACATAGTGTTAGATATCAGGTAGTTAAAATTTTTAACAGTTTGCCCACAAGTTTGAAGTCTGTTGTTCATGATAACACTTTCAGAAGGAGTTTAAGGAACTTTTTGTTAGATAAATGTTTTTATGATATTGACGAATTAATTGAGAATGTATAGATAATTTTAGTAATTGAATGTAATTTTGTGTGATTTTTTGTAATGAAATGATGTAATTTATCTATTGTTTTAACATATTATGAAGTTTTTTTAAAAAATATTTTATGTAATGTATTACTTATGTTTTAAATTTGTATTTCCGACACAATGTTTTGTAAATGGAATAAATAAATATGATATAAGAACGGCTGCGGTACCTACCCAGACGACCCTCCATACGGGCCTACCACCTAGTATAGGAAATGTAGATTAGGACAATGGTGCCTAAATGTAACAGGAAAGAAATGTACAGGTCATATCATTGATTGATGAGCGGACTCCTCCCAACACTGGCTTATTATTGAAATTGAAAACTCATAGTTAAAAGTACTGTTAGATAGATGATTAATGACGCCGGGGGGTAACTTAAAATTTTTAATTTTGTATTTTATATAGTTTAATTACTAAGTAATTTTTCAAACATTTGGGGTGTAGAAATTGAACATTTCGACATTGTAGGATGGACGTTTATGAGCTAACGTCATAAACGCAAATACAGATAGACTAGAAGAATTTCACAGGGATATCCCAAGTCCTGGGTGGCTCAGTGGTCAGAGCAGTCGCCCGGATTGCGAAAGGTCGCGGGTTCGATTCCTGCCTCAGGACTTGAATTTTTTCTAGTTTTATATTATTTTAATTACTAAGTAATTTTTTAAACATTTATAATAATGTTAAAATCAAAAATTAAGAACATTTGAAAGCACTGCCCCAACTTAACCGAATCGTAGGTAAGTATTTGTAAAAATACTCGTTTCGGATGTTGAAATAGAACATTTCGACATTGTAGGGTGGACGTTAGCTCATAAACGCAAATACAGATAGACTAGAAGAATTCCACAGGGATATCCCAAGTCCTGGGTTGCTCAGTTGGTTACAGCAGTCGCCCGGATTGCGAAAGGTCGCGGGTTCGATTCCCGCCTCAGGACGTGGAAATTTTCTAGTTTTATATTTTAATTAATAAAAGAAAAACTTCACAGGCTAGAATACAATATTTAAATAGTTATTATTTAGATCTTAGTGTTGGTATTATAAAAGTGGTGCCGTCATTGCGACAATAAATTAAAACATGGGCTATATTAGTTCATAGAAATGGTTTGCCACTTTCAAAAACATCTTATTCATTTGATAATTTTATGACATTTGTTTGAAAAAATATAACTTTGGCTGCAATATTTCATAGAAATGTCATGAAATTACTTAATGAATAAGATGTTTCTGAAAGTGGCAAACTATTCCTATGAACTAATATAGCCCATGTCTCAATTTATTGTCGTATTGACGGTACCATCCTGTATATTATACATTCTTTTATAGTTTATGGAAGTGTTATGCAAATGAGAAGTATTTAAAAAATGAAGCATGATATAGAAAAACAGTTTACGACACTTCATAATTATTTCAATACATAAATTGATGGGGAACGCAAACATTTTGCATACCATTTTACTTTTTTTCTTATTTTACTTGGTACTTCCCAAATTTCAGCGCCATGTTAAAAGGCCTTTGGCCAGCAGTCAGACTTCTAAGGTCCTCTATCCTCTTGGCTAAGGATCATGTTTTTGACATCCATAACTTATCTAACATTAGGATCTGAATTTCTACAGCACTCGTTTCTTAATAGAAGAAGTAATGCCTAAGCGCTTGCTTGTCGTAGGTATATCCTATGTCCTTTGCAAGATCTTAAACTATCTCCATACCAAATTTCATTTTAATCAGTTCAGCGGTGTAAGCGTAAAGTGTTAACAGACAGACTGATAGACACACTTTCCCATTTATAATATTAGTATGGCTGTCTTCGAAATTATTAAAATCAAATTGTTGGGAAAAATCATCACATTTTAAAGAATAAGTATAATTAAATTAATTTTTAGATTAATGATAACAAAATACAAAAAAGGAGCAATCTTAATCTCGAATTGTTGAATTGTACTTTTAGGGAAAGAGCTGCTTAATCCAAGTCACTTTTAGATGTTGATGACCTGGATCTACTTCAGAAAGGATGCAGAGCAAAACATATTACCTTAATTAAGATCTGAGTACGACATCGAAAGTTTCTGTCCAAATTTGGTAATAAAAGAACAAAATTTAAAACGTCCGATATTAAGATCAACGTCTTAATGAGAGAAACCCATTCAAGAACCCCGATAATTTCCGCTTAGTGCCAAATCTGAAGGTACGTTTCTAATGGCGCCCATAACTTGCCACTCTCCCTGTATCGGGCCTTTATCCTGCGCGCGCGCAGTAATGTAGATAAATTGTTCGTCTCAGGCCCTTATTGGATTAATTTATGGTAATATGTTCAGATCGCGATAGCCAGCCCGAGTTACGATTAAACAGTTTTTATGTAAATCCGCCATCTTTGTTCGCAGCAGTTGGTATTGATGGGGTGGGGTCTAAGATAAAAGAGAAACCAGACTTCGAGCAACTTGCACCAACCTTAATTGGTCTCTTGGTTTGTTAAAATTTTTGAGAATCACATTTAAATATTTATCAAAGGTTATATTGTACTAATTGCATAATTAATTAAAGAAAAAATATTTAAACAAAAATTAAAACCGACTCCAAAAAACTGAAAAGGATAAAATAATTAAATTTTAGTAGGTACTCATCCCCTAGGAACATATTTTTGGAGTCGGTGCTTCACTATCTATGGTTTCTGGAAACAACTTAGCACCAACTCCAAAAATATGTTCCTCCTCCTTTTTTTTTAAGTCGGTAAAAAAATAGTGTATTTACAAAATATTGACACAAATACATTAGGCATGTGGGTTCGTCAAGGTAGGTACCACGGCCTTTCTGTGCCAGTGTAAGTTAAGAGCCAGTGTAATTACTGGGCATGGACGGCACTTCAGCTTAGGTTGACAACGCAGCTGCAATATCAAGTGATTTTTCCTTGTTATTGCAGGTGTCTATAGGCGGCGGTAATCGCTTACCACCAAGTAGGCCTTCAGCTTGTTTGTCATCTAGTTGTATAAAAAAATCTACCCTCCCTGAATCTTTATCTCACAAAATATTGGCAATTGAACACTATTTTACAACTTTTTGAAATATTGTCATAAATTCATTGCTGTTTTTATAGTCCTAGATAGTTTTATGGTCACTGATTTCGAAATGAAATGAAAAATACATAAAATTAACTGTCGACCTCAATTATTTTTGAAATAAAACCTGTACTTTTTATTCATGAATAATAAACAAATTTTTCAACTTACAACAATAACATATAAGTAGTCATCTTATCTTGTCATGACTACATCGCAATGCCAAGAGGCCGTAGCCTTGTGGCTTTAAATATGCTATACTCATAGGAGACTCACTCTGATTCTCACTAAGGCATCACATTGTCAAAAAAGATAGAAAACGCCAAAGTAGACTGCAGCTCATACAAGCAGAAGGCATGCTGCATTGATATCGTTCTTAAACCAAACAATAGAACGTCTAAGCTAATAGCTAAGATCAACCGCTAACCGCTCCCGCGTTTCTCATGCACTTGGTCCATACGATGCGTGTTATAATCATACAGAAATGGTGTTTCTGATTTTATGACAAGCTGCGCGCCTGCATAATGTGATGTGTTTTGTTTCTAGTCAACCGTTTATTATTGAACTGTGGCAACCGATCTGATGACTTGAGCATTGACGGAAATCAAATGACAGGAAACTGATTAAAGAGTCTTTTAGATAATCAACCTTGATTAATGATGAAAATTGAGGTATACTGTGTATTTTTTATACGTATGTATGAAGGTGGGAAGCAAGGTAAGTAAGGCACGTCTGATGGCTTACCAAAACACTAATGTTCCTTCGGCACTACTAGCTTTGCCTAGAAAGTGTTCTCCTATGGCGTCAACAACACCAAAGGAAAAAAGGCCCCCTGCTCGCAACTAAACGCCTTCTCCACAATCTATGGCGGCCATACCCACAAACCCCAAAAACAATGTTCTCTCAAAAAACAGCTGTCAAATAACTTGAAATGAGTGTGTTTAATTTTCGAACTTATTGGTCGTGAGATTGTTTTCCACCCGAGACGAATTCACTCTCTTTTGTCGCCTTTTGTAATGCTCCGGGCGCTACAAGAGGCAACAAGAGAGAGAGAGAGAAAGTGCTTGCTAGTCTTGCTACACTCACAAAAACAAAACTACAGACTGATAATGTTACCATCTCACATAGTGTAACATAGTATTAAGATATCAGGTAGTTAAAAATTTAACAGTTTGCCCACAAGTTTGAAGTTGGTTGTTCATGTTAACCAGAAGCGGTTTAAGAAACTTTTTGTTGGATAAATGTTTTTGTGATATTAACGAATTAATTGGGCATGTGTAGATAATTTTGTAATTAAATGTAATTTAGTGTGATATTTGTAATTAAATGATGTAATTTTAAGTTATGTATTACCTACGTTTTCAATTTGTTTTTCCGACACAACGTTATGTTAATAGAATAAATAAATATGAGTATGAATCCCTCATCTAAAAAGCTTATAATCTACTGTTCAGCAACAGAACTTAACAGTGACGCTGCAGATTACATAATAGCGACGATAAGTTTTGTTGTAAGTATGTAAGTATAATTAAATATTTCAATTGTACCAGTTCAATTAAACACCCAGCTTTTAAAAATATAAAGTGTTTACTGAGATTACATAAACTCTTATGCAAAGATTTTATGTGTATTGACTTGGACGGCTTCTGAAATGGAATGAAAACACTTCTAGAAATAAAATGAAAACATCGTAACTCCTATTAAATTTAAATACAATAATTTGAAAAGGGAAAGATGGATACATAAGAGGTGAAAAGGTGGTTAAATGTGTATGTGTGTGTGCTATGGGTATGTGTAGACCTACATTGCACAGGTCGCTAATTCTGGGATTGCCCAAATGACTCTGGGTAATCTTCAATGGCGCGAAACCTGTCCGTAAGGCCGAGTTGCCTGGGGGTGGGCTGATGAAATTGCTTCGGCAGAGCCTAGGCTACCCCCGCAAAGGGCAGTGGAGTTACCGGGGAGTTTTAGTGGGTATTCCCAGTGTCATTAGCACTGGGCGACCCCCACACATGCTCGTCGCCTAGCCAGCGACGAGTAGGTCTGTAATCAGATTTCTCCCCGACAAAAAAGGCCTAGGCCCCTAACACACACTCAGACACAATTTCGTAATTAAGTATTATATCTTAAAATCTTGACCATTTCCATTAAATGGCAGCCAAACTCCCCCAAAGCCCACGTAGCACAGAACAGCGTCAATCAGGAACAAACAGCGCCGTTAGCGGCTGAGTTAAGGCTCCGTGATCCACCAAACTTGCTATCTGCATACGGTTGTAAAGTGTAAGACAAAATTTGAGTTGTTCGCCATAGTAAATTCCACGTAGACACCGGCGCGTGCAAGCCGATAAATATTGGGCTACAGTAAACTAAGGTACGCCGAGGGTAGGCTACAACTTTGTATGGAAACTAGGTAGCAAAATACACTTTTTCCACTAAATTTCAAGGCCTTAACCAATCACCCCAGAGTTTTATAATAAAATGTATTTAAAACTTGAATTTATTAAGGCGTGTAGGTATGTGTCTATTTTAATTCGCCAAAAATATTATCCATAAATCAAATAAATCGATATTTTAATATTTAGACCTACGGAAAAAATATCAATTGTAGCAATTATGTTTGATGGTTACTACTAGTTTTACTTCAATACTACTAGAAATAAGGATTAAATATTTTAATTACTAAGTAATTTTTCAAACATTTATAATAATGTTAAAATCAAAAATTAGGAGTAAGGATTAAATATAATAAATTTGGATTAATCAGCAAAAATATTAAATTGGTCGACAAATAACCGACAAATCAACAATGACTTGTATTTAACTGATCACCATACAAACCTAACCTTACCAACCTTAAAATATAATTGATCATCAAAAATTATGATTGCTCATCAAAATACCAACAAATTAACAATTTGTAGACCAATTATTATTTTTGATGACCACGCTAATAATTTTTTTTAGACTTTAAATTTTTCCCTCAACAATTTGCAGAATTGTTGCTCAATGTATTAAAAAAGAAGAAAAAATATTGTTTTTGACCACAAAATATTAGTTGAGTAATTGACGCATAAAAACATAAAACATAAAAGAACACATACAACATGAAAGAACACATCATTTATATTAAAAAGTGCACATTTACAATAGATCAAATAGCTATGCGAGGATCAAATATCCTCTTTAATAATTATTCACTCTAATATATTTAAAGACAAGAGCAAAAGGAAAAATGATATCAAATCCTTTATTAAATTAATAAAAATTCGAGAGGTATCATTTAAAACTACAATTGAAATATTTAACGCAAGTTACTGGTTGCCTACATATACTGCGGCTCGTATAGTCGGCCAAAGAATAAACACGATGTACAGTGTAGGCCGAGAAAACAGTGCACCTAAGCCACGACACTGGATTAAAAGTTTCTATTGAATTTTTAAAAGTATGTTTGTTCGGTAACTTTATAGCCTATTGGCTCGAATAAAGGTTTTATTTAGAAACAGAAAATTCGTAACGAGTGTTTATGATTGTTGCTGGTTTACTTACATAATTCATGAGAGCTTATGTCGTTAATTACCTATTTAATTACCTACAAGCAATTAAGAAGTGTTTCACAGTGGTCTTTAAGATCTGAAGCCGCATATCGTAGCCAAATAAATAACAATAAAGTAGCTGTTACTTACTTTTTATCTAATATTTTTTTGCCTTTTGTGCATTCTGCCGATTAAATAACGGAGTGTGTTCTGTCTGAGGAATTATTTGACATAATGCCCTCGGCCTCTTTCTCACACGTTGGAGTCAAAGTACCGCGTAGTCCCACATACGCCCAGGTTGTGGATTGAGCTTCCTGCGAAGGTTTTATCAATTGAATGCAAGGGTTCTTGAAAAAGGGCATGAAAATATTTTCACTGAGTCAAAAACGCGCGAGTGTTGCAAGAGTCCATAGGCTACGGTAACGGTGGGCTGTATGCTTGATTGCTACCCCAGTATTAAGTAGAAAAATAAACAAATGAAAACAATATAGCACTTATGAGATGTGTAGGGTCGTCTGGGTAGGTACCACCGCCTTTCTTATTTCAGCCGTGAAACAGTTCGCTGTGTTTCGGATTGGATGGAAAGGTAGCCAGTGTAATTACTGGGCATGGACGGCATTTCATCTGAGGCCTCAGGATGACAACGCACCCGCAATTACAAGTGATTTTCCCTTGTTATTACAGGTGTCTATAGGCGGCGGTAACCGCTTACCATCAGATGGGCCGTCAGCTTGTTTGTCATCTAGTTGTATAAAAAAAAATATTTTGAGATATCAAAAATTGTATGCATATTTAGCAACGTCGCGCACTGTATCTTGCAAGACAGACTTCACTCAATATTGGATATTGTTCTCTCAAATGAGTATTTACGTCATCGTTCGGTCGAAATACGCGCCTACCCCCTTTATTGCTGGATGTTCTGTTTCTTCGGGATGTTTACAAGTGATTGCTTTTGTAAGAAGTATTTTATTAAAGTGAATATCTACTGATGTTTAAACTTGCGATTTGTATTGAACGGCAATATTTTTCCCAAATATTCACTCCTCACCAGCCCGCCGGCATTCACACACATTAATATATTCTGTCTGATTTGTGAGTACTGCAGAAATTACAATGCACATAATGAATGTTAAAAGGAGAATGCTTCATTTGACGAAGCCAATGTTTTTAAATCTCGATCATTATCTTTCGCTAAAGACTAGAAAAAAATCGTAAGATTATTAGAAGCTCGATAGATTAGTAATCAGAGTAGTCGAGCAGTCTGCGAAACGTCGCAGATTTGGTCAGATGTAAAGGAGATGTTTCATTTTCAGCTACTTACATAAAAAATTACAAAAATGGTTAAAACCACCCAAAATTATTTTGCGTCATATTTTCGGCCGTTAACCAAATATGGCAATTTTAGGAGGCCATAATGAGACAAAAATCTGGGGCCATATTTTTAAAACGTTTAGAAAACGTTAGTTTTTATTCTAGGAATATGGAAGTATGGACTCAGTAGTCTGATAAACAGATCAATAAAGTTTTTGCTTTCTGTATAATTTGAGTGGTATAGTTATAGAATTTTACGCTATAGTGTACTGTCACTTATCACCAGAGTGTATATTGTACGGGAAAACAATAAAAAATAACGAAAACGAATTGACAAATAATGTTTTATTTCCATTTCCCTAACGTAACTACATAACCTAACGTAACGTACATACTCATAGCCAGACTCAATATAATCCAGAAACATATCTTTTTATACTGAATAGACTGTGTCATAATATGCTATAAGTATTGTGTGATGTATGTTGTTTATTACCTAAGTACCTGCTGGCCGAGTAGTCTGTACCCCTTGCTATACAGGCTACTCGGTCAGAGGTCCCAGGTTCGAGTCCCGTTAGGAACAAATGTTTGTATGACTCGTAAACAAATGCTCGTACCCGTAAATATGTTTATTTAGTACATTTATATACATATTATTATCATTATTTCTCCGTTATCTAGTATCCATAACACAAGCTCTAAATGATGCTTACTTTGTACTAGATAATAGGATTTCTCCACCTAAACGACCGCAGAAAAAAATCCACTATTATTCTTACTTTAGAAATATGTATTTTTCAGTAATTTTTTCTTAATTGTTTTGTGATACCCTGAACATAGCATCGTAGGTCATAGATAATAAAAAGTAGAAGCTTAAAGTTACGTTACTAGTGAAAGTGGAATAAGAAATTAGACTATTGCGATCACCAGGAACTATATTTACGCACATATTATGCGCAGGCCACACCGCCAGCGGGCGGGCGAGCGAGCTAGGCGGGCGGGCATCGTTTCACCTCTTTACATACTTTGGTTCACACCACGAACTACAGAGCTAAGCTACGTCAGCGATGTGAACGAAGAGAACTAAATATACAAGGATTCCAGCTTGTTCACCTCGTTAGGGGCGCCCGCTTCGCTAGCTCGATCGCCCGCCAGCCCGCTCGCCCGGTTAGTTCGCCCATCCTCCCCGTATCGACTATGTTTTTTGGACTAGTTCTCCAGCCCGCCCGCCTAGCTTGGTTGGCAGTGTGGCCTGCGCTTTATATTTAAAAAAATAATATTTTCCATGGTTTTGTTTTTCTCCACTCATATATTTTATTCATTTATTCCTGGCCTGAAAAAACAATGTTTTTATTTAATGACCCGATTTCAGCCGTGAAACAGTTCGCTGTATTTCGGATTGAAGGGAAAGGTAGCCAGTGTACTTATTGGACATGGACGGCATTCCATCTTAAGCGTCAGGATGCTACCAAGTGTTTTTTTCTTTGCTATTGCAGGTGTCTATAGGTGACGGTAAAATGAGCTGGGCGGGGTAGGCTCATGAGGCTCCTGAGCCCACTCTCTGAAAAACAAACTGTTCTAATAAAGTGGAATAACTATCCCTCTTCATGAAATTTCTTACAGTTGCAAATCAACATGTCAAGAATTGTTATATTCATTTGTCATAGGAAAAAGAAAGGGGGAAAAGGTACGAGTTGCGGTGCCGTACCGGGAGACGCAGGACATGTTGGACAACGATCTGGTGAGCGTCGCGAGAAGCCGATAGTTCAAGGCAGCGCAGGAGATCCTTGAGAGAGGCTCATGCCCAGCAGCTTGCGTCTCCCAGCTGATATGCTGTGGTATTCATAGGAGGACTTGAAAAAATCCAATTTTATAAATTTTCAATTTTCCGATGAGTCAGCACTCCGCTTAATTTGAAACAAAGCGTAAGTATCAGTTTACACTTCCAAAACCAAATAGACGAAAACAATCAATATTGAATATTCATGAACGTAATAAATAAAGAGGTAACTGAACAACCCCGCACCATACTTACCGTAGAAAAGCGCGTATATACCTACCCGAATACTCCTCAAACTCTACATGAACCTTACGTGCTAGTAATAGAGTATACAGTTGCTTGTAAAGTGTCTATGTCTGTGTGTTGTTGGTTGTACGCATCTTCCTTATAGCTTGGCGAGTGTATTCGTCAATAGATAGAGAGGCCGGTATAGTTTTTCGATAGCCATTTCATTACAATATTTTCATCTCGTGGAACTGTTTGCGGCTCCGTTGCTATGTTACTCCATGTAAATGAGTTTTGTATGTATGTATGCTGATGTGGAGTCTATGGTATATTACTGTTTGAATGTGTGCATGTCTGTGAATGTGTTGGGTGTATATTGTTTGATAAACAAAGAAGCCAAGGAAGACGCCAAGTGATTATTTCTTTTATAATAATAATAAAAAGTGTTTAGATTTTGTGCGTACTATATTTTCGTATGCTATACTCGTTTGAATGGCATATCATGGAGAAACTTTTAAATAATTCTGTGACCTTTGTAACCTATGATAACGAATAAATTCTTTGACTTTGACTTTAAGAAGTTTTTATAGTTTCTTTAAACCTCAATTTAGCGCCGTTATTGGTTCAATAAGTACCTTTATTACTCAACGAAAAGGATTTTACTAAAAGCAACGGTGGAATTGGTTTAAAAACCTGTCAACGTTGAAAGCATAGGAGGACATAGGCTTCTACCAAGGATCTGCTAGCCGAGAGGTCCTACGCTACCAGCGACCCTCACCAGATCGTCGGTCCACTTTATTATCGATAAAATCCTAAATGCGCGTTTAATATTGAATTTCTAAATTAGTCAAATCAGTTAGTAATGATGAAAACAAAGCAATTATGGTACAATTTTGGTCTAAGTGGAGCTCGGTGGCGTAGTGGTTTGAGCGCTCTGGATACGTTTACGAAAACAAAGCAACTTTCGCCATGGTCGGTCCCGGGATGGGTCAACCAAAATTTCTAATCTCGAGCTCATCCGTGCTTTGGAAGGCACGTTAAGCCGTTGGTCCCGGTCGTTACTGCAACCGCTTTAAGCCACCAACCCGCATTGGGCCAGCGTGGTGATGTTATGGTCCAAGCTCCTCATGTGTTTCTCCCATGTAGGAAGTCCTGTGCCCAGCAGTGGGACGTATATAGGCCGGTGATGATTGGTCTAAGAACAAAACCAAATAATATCAATTTCTAAACTCACACCCACAACCAATGAGAGGATCCTTGTTCCCGGTCATGCTCATCTCCAGCATCATTCGCACGGCAATCAGTGGTGCATCAGTCCACGCAGTCCCAACGGCTATTAATTACCCGATGTGGACAACATAGGAAGCAATGAATTTTGGATGTGGTATTTTCGTTCCTGCTAACGGCAAACGTACACCTTCGGTCTAATTCTGAAGACAAACTCTAAATCTAAGTACACTACATCTCTTTCTCCCATTATGTATAGAAAAAAGATAGCAAGAATTACAACTGTCAAATAATTTTAATTAAGATAAAGAAATCATAAATTATTTTAAAAGGCATGTAAGGAGGTGCTTTATAAAACCTGCATTTTAATAACATTCCTTCGTATTAAACCTCTGCAAAGTTGAAATAAGATACAAGTTGGTGCAACCAAATACGCCATATTTGGTTGCACCAATTGATTTAATAGGACCGCAACCACTATTCCTATTCAGTAATTAGGTAAACAACTAAATTTCGGTAAAATACTAGGAGTTATATGGTGCGGTATGTACCCTAACATGGGTTGTCCGTTTAAATAACTTGTTTTTTTTTGTATTAGTGCACCAGATAGTTGTATATTGATCAGGTTAGGGGCTGTCGGGCATCGCAATGGGTAGAGGAAAGGACGACGTCTTACTCATTTAACAATTACCAATTCTTTAAACTTATTTGTGTGTACATGCATTTGTGTAATAAAATAGAGATAAATATAAATAGATACTCTTAATTTTAATCTATTTTGTCGTTTATAGATAATATATAACATTTACGTAGTTACGCTCATGATAATTTGTTAAACATTTAACTTTGATGCTTGAGTTTGGAGTTGAGTGTAACAATAATTGATGTATTGTACTTGGTGCTGCTGTGTGCACATACTTTGGCTTATTGTCTAGTTATAAAACTATGTAATCAAGTAATTTAATGTAATAGTGACTGTAAGCTGTTCTGTGTACCTAATAAATAAATAATTAAATAAATATTCCAATCATATCGTATATGCATAACACCCTTAAGCGTGACCAGTAAGACACACATGAAACAACCGCATCAACTGCTTCTGTGCTTCATGTCCGTATCAAGGCGCGGCAGATTGATGAGTTACCCCATTACACCAGGCTGTCCACAGACGCTTCCGTGTAAACGTGTCTCATTATGGAACCCCGCAGGTGTGGCCCTAACTGTGCCTTGCTGTGTATATGCTTAAACGAACTTGCTATTAATTGAGGCTAATTATAGCTTAATAGGAATGCAAATTTTCTAATTGTGCCAATACTTTTCGAGAAATTGACGTTCTTATATCTATGATCTTAAGATCGATTTCCGCGTGTTTTGATGGAGTCGTTTATTTATATTTCTGCGACAACAACATTAGCGTATATCACACATCACCACCTTCCTACATGGGTGCCTCATATGGAGTTCGGGTCATGACACCAACTCGCTGACAATGTTGGGTTGGTGGCTCAAAACGGATGCAGTTACAACCGGGACCAACGGATTTAAGCACGGAGGAGCTCGACATCAATAAATTTTAGTGGCCCATTCAGGATCGACCATTGCGAAAGTTGCTTTGTTTTTGTAATCAGAACCAGGGTGCTCAAACTAATACGCCATCGAGCTTCTCCTTCTAATGAAGAAATAAGCATACTTACTATATGTTTTACGATAGTTAAAACAGAATTGTTATACAATTTCAATGCCTATTAATTAAACATAAATAACATAAAGCGACGCATCGATACGTTAAATATTTTCTTCCGTGCACCAATTATTTGATACAGATCCGTCGAACAGCTGAGTAACTATAATTTTTAAAAAAAATATGCCTCAAAGCGATATACAAAATTACAACCAGGCGTTTTATAAGCTTTTTAAGAGATTAAAAACTAATAAGCTCATTATATATTATCATGTATTGCAAATAAGCTCAACGCTTGTTGTACAGGTGTATTCAGTTTTATCAATAATGTAACATCAAATTAATAGCAAGCTATAATTTATTTATTTATTAATTTTAAATATACATGCGAGCTTACAGATGCTTACAAATGAGGTTTTATTTCGCAAAAGTTCCACGCGCGAGTCAAAAAGTAGTTTTTGGAGTTGATGCTAAACTGTTTCCAGACGCAATAGAAAATGAAGCACCGACTCCAAAAAACACCTTATTGGTTTTAGAAATCATTTTTTTTTCTATTTATTATTTTATTCAATTAACCAACAGATCATCAAAGCTTATCGGTCGTATTTAATATTCGGTAAAAAGAATCCTCAAACATTCGAATGTTCGGTGCGAGCCAAGCTGTGATATTAACCTATTTCGCTCAGGCCGCTCGAGTCGCTCGCCCAACTTCTATCAGACAGTATCGGAAAACAATAAGGCTGTCTTAGTTATTGCCTCCACACAGAACTTGGGGAGGAATGCTCAGACTGATTCGGGAGAGCAATACGATACATTCTATTAAGTATTGTACTTCATAAACTAATGATTTGAGTATAACTTAGCAGTTCGCTGTGTTTTCGTCTTCAAGGTGAAGCTATATACTGGGTATGGAAGACATTTCATCTTAGGCCTCAGGATGACAACGCACCTGCTATATCAAGTGTTTTTTCCTTGTTATTGCAGGTGTCTAAAGGCGGCGGTAACCACTTACCATCAGGTGGGTCGTCAGTTTGTTTGTCATCTAGTTAAAAAAAAACATTTATGATACCTTTTTTTTTCAAATAACATATAAGTTGTTTTGACTAACTTTGTGTATTTGAACATTTTCCAAACATTTAAGTTGTTTTGACTAACTTTGTGCATTTGAACAATTTTTAAACAACGTGTAGAGGGCGGGACAAAACTTGCTGAGTTTGTTACCCGGTTTTCTTGTAACAAGACCTCCGGTAGACGAATTGACGTTCAATAAGTGTACTAATATGTACCAAAGTTTAATTTAAAAAAAGTTATTCTTTTCTTTCAACCAAGCAATTAACGTTTGTTTTACATTCTATCGAGGTCATATTACAACGTTTCATTTGAATGACTATTTAATAGTCAAACTATCAAAGCGTACCATCGCGATCACGCCTGCAACAGATCCAATCAACATTGCATTTTCCCATATAAGTGCAGTCACTCAACCATGCCCGTCTATAAATTAATCAAGTCCGCAAGAAACGCTTTGATTGACAGCAAAATAATCGCGAGTCGCATGATTCCGCATGAGCGGAGAGCGTTCGTCAAAGTCGATCGCATCCGGGCGACGGTCTCACGGTCGCAGGCGCAGCTATGCGCAATGTTAAACTTACATATTAGATAATTAGATAATATAAATATTCATGTTGCTCCTTTTTTACGGAAGATGTCAATTAACAGAAAGACTTTACGAAGAAGGCATTCGGGTTCGGGTAAGATTATGTTCTAGGATTGTGTTTCGTTAGTTCTGCCTGGCTGTTTTGCCAATACATAATATATACAGGGTGGTGCTGTCAATACGACAATATATTAAAACATGGGCTTGATTAGTGGATGGAAATGGTTTGCCACTTTCAAAAACATTGTATTCATATGATAATTTCATGACATTTGTATGAAATAATATAACATTGGCTGCATTATTTCATACAAATGTCATGAAATTATCAAATGAATACTTACGATGTTTTTGACAGTGGCAAACCATTTCTATGAACTAATATAGCCCATGTTTCAATTTGTTGTCGTATTGACGGCACCACCCTGTATAAGTATATGGTTACCCTGCTTCGGCCGAGACAGCTATCTGTCTCTGGATAGAGACATGAATAACACAGCGCAGGGAAAAATGACGTAATAGCGATCTCGCGTGAAACGTAAGCGAAAACAGATTATGTCAACCCATCAAAGCCCGATATACCAAACACAATTAAATTTTAATAATTGTTATGAAAACTTAAGTTGCCGTCTCGGCATTGAAGGATTTTAGATATTATTTTAAATAAAATTATTTGTGTCTTTTTGTTTGTTTTTTTTTTACAAAAATATGCTTTTACACTTTTACACGATTGGTACCTAATATTACTGCTATTGAGATATTATTTTAAATAAAATAATTTGTGTCTTTTTGTTTGTGCTTTTTTACAAAAAAATGCTTCTACACGATTGTTATTAATACTGATAATTGTCTACTTACTTTTTAAAGTAATTTCTTATCGTTTACCAATAGTCTTAAAATTTCTTATTTTGAAGAGGTTTTGAAAATAAAATGTGTCGAGGCACAATCTTTAAATCGCATTTCTGGTTCATGACGTTTCTAGATAAATATATGAAATAATATAGGTATATATAATTCTCCGATCCGTAAGAACTTTCAGCGCCTGGCATCACATATAAAACTGAGAATGTTTTCGATGTAGGGTGCAACAAAACCTGAGACTTACCTGACAATAAGTGGTTCCACACATAGCATTGCTTATCTAGGTACCACCTATAAAAAAACTTGCGTCTGGCGTCAAATTATAAAATCATTAAAAAAATAAATTTACCAAATCATATATTACTGCCAAAATATAAAGAAAACTAATATTAATAAACACTTTATTTTTTTACTGAAACGCACGTGTCTCTTGTATTTTAGGTAGGTACCTATATTTCATTTTGTGTATTATTTTGTTTTTATTATTTAGTATATACATTTTTTACATTTTTCATAAACATAAATTCCTTAGGCTCTAGCAGAATACCAGCACTTGGTGTGGATCTAAACCCAGTTACGAAGTTTTGCTCAAATACATATTTGAAAATGTTTAGATTTAGAATAATGTGTCACATATATTTTGAGTTATTTTATGAGTGATGAGGAAATGAAAATAAATAAGTCTAAATCTATCTTTCTAAGCTTTCTGAAGTAGCCTAACAATTGAGCGTATTTGCCTGCTAAATAGCAGTAGGTGACCGTGTTCTTTCCCCTTCTTTATAAGCTTGCAATACCAACAAGCACCAGCATGTAATGAAACAGGCGATAAGACATTAGCCCTGATTCTGTTGCTCACTTAAGTTTGTGCAACTTTCATTAAAATCCGACAGATGAGGTCACGTAAAAAGCATAAATAATAGGTACAAGATGATAGCAACAACTCAAAATAATATACTTAATAGACACATAATAACAATAATAAAACACTCACACATATTACCAAGTCCCAAGTGAAGCATGATTAAAGCCTTGTGTTATGAATATCGGATACTAGCAGCTATTAGAAAAATTCTATGATAGTAACAAGTCCAAATTCTTGTGCGCCTAACAATAACGCCAGGTATGTACAGTTTACCTTGAGTCCGCCCTTACTGCTCTAGAAATAGAGACTGCTTTCGTGAACTGTTGCACTTGATGTGCTGTCGTCTGTACATGTACATTTCTTTAATTTATTCACGTTATTTACTCTTTTCTCTACACCAAAAAATACAAAATAAAACATGATGTACACAAGGGAGCTTAACACTTCCGCACAAAGCATTTCGCCAAGTCCTTTCTAATACAAACTGCCAAGAAGTGGAACTCTCTGCCTGCTAATCTGTTTCCCGAAACCTAAAATTTGGACGTCTTTAAGGCTAGAGTGAATAGGCACCATCTAGGTAAGCATGTTTCATCGTAGGCCATGTCACTATTTAACATCAGGTTTGATTGTGGTCAAATGTTTGCCTATAAATTATATATAAAAAAAAACACAAAACTGTCGCGCCAAAATATCCTATATTCCATTTCTCAGTGTGTGTGATTTCCATGCTTAATTTCATCCAAATTGGAATAGCGCCTTAGGAGTGAAAGGTCAGTAGACAGGGTTCAGAAACATGCATGTGCGCTCCTTAAGTAATTTTTCATAGCTATAGTAATATGTAATAGTTATAGACACTTACTATAATTATTAATACTATTGGTTCTATAGATTCCAGTTAAAATATAAAATTTTATAATACAAAATAAATTAAATAAATAATATACAATTTTTTACGATTTTTTTTTAGATTTTTTTTTATATTTTTTTTTATTAATTTTTTTTTAATTGCACTTAAGTTTGTATATGTATTTTTTCTATGGTATTTACTGTGTCCTATTCATCATCATCATCATCATCATCAGCCTACATACGTCCCACTGCGGGGCACAGACTTCCCTACATGGGAAAAACACATGAGGAGTTTGGGCCATAACACCAACACGCCGGCCCAATGCGGGTTGGTGGGTAAAAGCGGCTGCAGTAAATAAACAAAATTAAACATATCGTAGGTGGGCATGCAAGACCGCGTAAGAGCAGCTTGCAATACCGCGTACTATGTACAAAAGTCGCAAAATTGAAACATCGCACCAGTAGGCTATTAGCGCTGATTCGCTTATGCGAGATTCTCATTGAACAACACCCAGAGAAACCCCAAACAAGCTCAGTTAAGAAATGTGTAGAAATATCCAAGATTTTCACCTTTTTATTACATCCTGTGAAATAAACAAAAAGCACATGCGCGGTATTGCAAACTGCTCTTACGCGGTCTTGCACGCCCACCGACGATATTATATTAGCATGGATTACTTTAACACGAATCTCAAACTTCATTAACATTATTTAGAACAAATGATTCCGACTGAAATATCAGTTCCAAATTTCCAATTAGTTAAGCATCACTTGTACAGACGATAGTTCATCAAGTGTAACAGTTGCACTTCGAAAGCCGCCTCTATTACGAGCGCAGTAAGGACGGTCTCAAGGTCAAACTGTTACGCTTGACGTGCTGTCGGATGTACATTCACGCTAGTTTCTAACGATACAAAATCGCGAACTCACGCTACAAAAAGTTGTACTTACGTTTGTGTTAAGACAACTGAGGAGAGTGATGTGTTTTTTGATCCTCCATTGCGTTGTCTCGCTTCCGTTGATGAGATCCATCGATAGTTATGTTTACAACTCCGTTCCTTCGTGTTGTTCACAATCACAATATTATTAATTGTTATACTTGTAATACCTAGTCTCTTTGTAAGTGATTCAAATATTAAAAAGCTTACACTAGTTGCCATGGCTTCTTTATCTTAATACTACAACAACAGCTAGCTGCGTTTGGCATAGCGCTTTGCAATGCCTACAAAGAGAAAACTGTCAGGTGTCAATTAAAAAAATAATTTTAAAAGTTTTTATAACGCAGGAACCTACGCGGGCATTTTCTTGTCAACCTACTAAAGTTTTATTACAACCTGTTCGATGATATTGAAGTGCATAGGGTACAAACATACAAACATTAATTTCAATATATAGAAAATTGTAATGATATCCTGTAGTTTACAGAATATTTCTTATATATCGTACCTTCGCTCCTCCTCCGAACTTTAAATAATTAACTATGAATCACTAATTGTACTTGAAAAACAATCATCATCATCACTATCACTTCCTGCTGGAAAGCATATAATGAAGAACAACTACTTACTACTTCTCATCTCTCTACGCACCGCAATAGAAAGCGACAGGGGATAGAGTTTCTGATATTCGATTGATTGCCAACAGTAGGTAGTGTTGTTAAATATTTCTAAATTATACCTATTTCTTGTTCCCAAAGTCCATAATCATCATCAGCACCAGCAGCCTCTATAGGAGACAGGCCTTCCTGCATGGGAGAAACACATATGGAGCTTGGGACATAACACCACCACGCTGGCCCAATGCTGGTTGGGGCTGCAGTTTAATAATCAAATTCAATTATTTCCTACACGATTTGCTATTACGAAATTAATGTGATAATTAAATTTAATAATATTTTTTGTGTTTTAAAAGATGCAGAAAGTATGACAGTTATCCAAGTTACTTGCTGTTACTTTTCAGAGGGCCCTCCCCCTTGATGGAGTCACTTTACTAATTCATAAAATATTTGATAAGTAGTGTAGTAATATTTGATTTCAACAAGTACTCAGATCAATCTATGTTGTATGAATGACTACAATAAAATAGGCGTTTAAACGCATCAAAAACATTGAAATTTAATTAAATATATGATTTTAAATTTTGAATTTGACTAGAAAGAACTGCGGACCCCGTACGTGCTGTACATAACTAAAAAGCCGTGCCCCCGATCCACCCACTTTGCCAGGCATGGCCCGATTCCCGCAATGATCCAGTGGCCATAAACTGGGACCTCCAGCCTACGCAGCCAAACGCTTATCACAACCCGCTGGGCTCCGTCACGCCACCGCCGAATGAGCTCCGGCGACGGGCAGGCTCCTTCCCTCCGAACAGCAGCGCTCCGCCTGTACACCTCCGCCGTCGCAAACGCGTCAAGATCCCAGGGTGGAGTCCCTGCGAGTACGCACGCGGCCTCGTATGAAATCGTCGAGTACCCGCGTATGACCCTGTTGGCCATGACCCGCTGCGGTTTACGAAGCAGGGCCTTATTACGTGGCGACAGGGTCTCTGCCCACACCGGCGCTCCATACAAAGCCATGGACCTCACCACCCCGGTGTAAAGGCGGCGGCACGTGGCGCTCGGTCCTCCAACATTTGGAAGGAGCCTCCCAAGGGCTCCGGCAGCCGCGACGAGTTTTGGGTTGGGTTTTGGGTTTATTTACGTTTATTGTAGATATAAAATGTAAAATTTAAAATTTAAAGTAACCCCGGCTTCATTAATCATCTATCTAACACCATCTCATAGAGACTATTCATAAGAAGCCCAAACACGCTATATCTGATAGATAGATAGATAGATAAAAGATTTATTTTCATTTCTTCATCACACACAAATACAGTTTGAATTTCAACAAAACAGTTACTTAGGTATAACAATACACATTAAACAACAATAATTGTGTGCGTTGTAGAAGTGCAAAAGGGTCGCAACTCAGTGACTGGATTTTGTTCACACCGCGGGATGTGAACAAAGCACTGGTATTCTGCTACAACCCGAGGGCTTCTTGCTTTTAAAATGTAACAGACAGTAGCACACTAAATAAAATAAGATGTATTATAAAAATAAATCGACTAAAACGGGAACTAGTGTAAAATGTTTAATATGTGTGTTCGCTTATAAGATTTATAAAACAATGTGGCACTCATGTGTCACAATCACAAATAATAGAAATATTTAGAATATATATTTCACATATAGCAGAAACAAACAAGTCCATACTCTCTCTATTCAGATGGCAAAGTCCGCTACCGAGTACCCCCTTGGAATACCCAGACATTGCTTTTGTAAAATATATGATTTCATATGTTTTTTGAAAGAAATTATTATTATCTGCTGTAAGTTTCTGAAGAATTGAGCATCCCGCAGACTTTTTGATGGTACAGGATCAGCTCAAGGTTAGCATGTCTTCGAAATACCATTGAAGTAACAGTAAACCAAATTTCAAATTAATCAGATCCGTGAAAGTTAGTAAAATCATTTAGTCAAGTAGAAAATGAGCTGATAGTCAACAAACGCCTGAACTGATCTTCATAAATTATAGCTAAGAACCATCTTAATCACGTCAGGTTTCAAACAAAAAAAACTTAATCAAAACCCATTCGTTTAGGAGTTAGTATGCCACAGACATAAGTACACAGATACACAAACAGACACGTCGAACTTCTAAAACCCTTCTTTTTTCGTCGGTGCTATAATAATAGTCCTAATAATAGTTTAGAATACGAAAAATAACTGCCAATTTTGTTACCAACAGTCATTCCTGCGCCCGCGCATCATTCCATTACGGACGACATGAACACTCGTAAATTACGCTGCTCATTATACTGGAACCATGTTTTTATGAACTCGCTATTCAAATGAACTGTTTTACACTGAATATTGTTGCGTGAGAGTTCTCTAACTGAATGCTGTCAATACATCAAAGAGCTTAGCATATTGATATGACTCTGGACTTTATTCACATGTTATAAGAGTTATTGTCCTACAAACACGTTATACTTGTCGTGTTGCTACCTGTACTGCACGTCAAATCAATCCACATCACTCCTATAAGTTTTTTGAGTACGATTGCACATCTACAGACATTGTTAGAACTATGTATTTAACAACTTTGTTCACATTTAGTTTGTTAAATGCTAATTATGGAGGGAATACTAAGTACTTTCAATTACAATTTACTACTGCAAATGTCAATAGGTCAGCTAGAAACGGTAAGTATAATTAATACCTACTTGGATGACTAGGTACATAAAGATTTCAAATCGAATGCCGAATTTAATTTATTTGTCATAGCGATTATTCTCTGTATAATCAATACAGTTCAAAAATCCAAATTTTTGAACTTTACTGGGCTCAGTCATACAGACGGTAATGTATGGGGTACAGCATTTACATACCACAAGTTGTTTTTTATTGTGCTAAATAAATAAATACAATACAAAATGATTTGGAAAGGTCTCATCGCATTAAATGCATGACAGTCAGCAATAACCTTATATCTTCTTAGTTTTGACATTGCGGCATCCCTAATACTTCGACAATTAAGGTCCATTAACACGATGTAAGCTTCTTGTCTGTAACATACAATTAGACTATGCAAATATTTCCTGCTTCTATTTAATTGTATGTTACAGGCAAGAAACTTGCATTGTGTAACTTAGCCATTTTCAAAAATGTAGTAAGATTTGCCTAAATTTTAATATTAAAGCTTCCATATTACTTGTTTGAAATGTCGAAACTGGGTAGAGAGAGACGAATACATGCCATATTATTACTTGTGAGTCGTGACACTATATTTCGCTACTTATGCTGATTCGCATTTAAAAAAAAAACACAAAATACAGAATTGATGCGATTGGTCAACGAATCGAGATTGTGTCCCTTTTTATTAGGGTTTATAACATCACATTATTTTTTTTAGATTAAAAAATGTCAGCCCTATTTAACTCACTAGGTGTGTGGCGCAAATAACCTGCGACATATTAATATTAATTATTAACGTGGTTCAGAAGAATGCAACAGTTAAGTGTGTATATAAATAACGTAGTTAAAAGGCCGTTACTGTATCGAAAGAATCATAATCGGATATCGTTTGTATCGGATGCTAATGCATAGAATTAGCGCGTCGGCGCGGGCGCAACGGGTGCCTAGGGCTGCCAAATGCGTGAATTTAATTCTGACTGTTCAATCATTATTTATTTTTTCTTTCTCTTTATTATTATTTCACTTTCTTTTATGTTAGTGTTCCTGGTGTATGTTTATTCTTCTTTACTAATAAATAAAAATATAACACTGGTGACCTGTATTACAGGTATTGTAATACCTACATCAGGCACCAGTCTCTCACAATGTCAAGGCGGTGGTTTTTATCAAAATTGTACTACAGCATAGTTATATAGAAGCCAACATTGTGTTGAGGAAAATAAATGACAATTTCAATTTCAATTACCTATGGTAAATTGTAATAAAATTATAACGCTCTTTTATTTTAACAGGCAACCCGTGAGATAGTCGTCAAGGTGCTACAAGTGTCTTCGGGCTACGGCAACCGCTTTTCATTTTACCGAAATCTGGCGTTACTGATGTAATCACTACGTATTATTCAAATTTTAATAAAAGTTAGTAAAATGCGTTTTTACTACTAGATATCTTAAAGCAATATAGTCATGATAACATTTTGTGATATTTTATTTTAACATTAAAAGGATATGATTAAGGAAGGATATCCGGCCAGGTATATTACTCTTTTACAAAAAATCAGGAAAAATCTTCTGAATCCGGAAAAAATACTATAAATTCGTTTTCATGCATAGTTTGTTTGTACAAAAAATATATTTTTTTTGTCGCATTCAAAATTGTTTAGTATGGAAATTTGGCAGGGGCAACTAAACATCACCAAAATAGCATAGGCGCCTAAAAGACAGTGTTGCAGTTATAAAGTGTTAATATATTGTACATTTATTGGCAACACTAGTGCATTCTATTTTCTGTTTGCTAGTCTGTGCATAGGGTGTAGTGTCTGTGAACGGTCTGTAAAAGTAAGGGTGATAAAACTAAATGATTATTGTATTAAATAAAACAAATGATTCTGCATTCTATATGTTTTATTCTACATATTAACATAAAGAATCTTGTTTTGTGTACCACGTAACAAAGCAAATGTGGGAACGGAACGTTAAGTGTGTGAGTGAAAGCGTGAGGAATGAAAGAGACAGTATTAGGTGAGAGGGGTAGCGGGGAGTCTGAACGGGAAGATGGCGATTGTGAGATATAAGACGAAGTAACGGTGCTCGCTAAGATTTTGTAAAAAAAGTAATAAAACAAGTGATTATAAGTTATTCTTTTTAATTTTCGCCACACGACCTCCCACACAAATAAAAAGAAAACGGACAATTGAACTCTGTTGTCCATATTTTTACCTATTTTTCAGTATACTGTACATACACCTGTAAATTTTTGAAACATCTCTTTTATGTTTCAAAAATATTTAGACATATGTGTAATTAAGAAAAAGTACATGTCTTGGAGTCGCCGGAATTTTGAAAGGTCCGCATCCCGCCCCAGTACCTTAATCAGTTATTTCTAGTCTTCTTATCATTTTTTTATTATTCTTAATGAGGCAGCTCTTGGGCATAATAGCAAGTAATGATAAGGCCGACGACAATTCTTTTTTTATATACAAATAGATGACAAACAAGCTGACAGCCCACCTGGTGGTAAGTACACACCTGCAATAACAAGGGAAAAATCACCTGATATTGCAGGGGCGTTGTCATCCTGAAGCCTAAGATGAAATTTCTTGAATGCCCAGTAATTTCACTGCCTTACTTTTCCTTACACACTTTTACACATTTTTCTAAATAATTATTAGAATTATAAAAATTTATAAAATTATAAATCATCATCATCATCATCATCAGCCTATATCTATACGTCCCACAGCTAGGCGCAGGCCTTCTTACATGGCAGATACACATGACGAGTAATACGAGTAAGACCCTTCATGGCAGATTCTTCGGAATAAAAAAAGTCAGTACGGCCTGGCCAAAAGAAGCAGAATTAAAATTATGGTAATACTGTTGTAATTTCTGATAAGTTGCCCATACCTACAGTAAGTATTGCTACAATCTATTTTGATTCCTACTCTTCCAGGAGAGCCAGGCTGTAAATAAATATTAACCAGTTTAATTAATAGTTACTTGCCGACACGACAGCCCTGGGCTCTGTTATTCACAAGACGTGTGGTCCGACAGGTGGAGAAGTGAAATAAGTGAAAAAAGGATAAAAGTGTCACCAACGTTTATTATATTACTGCTGAAATTGCGAGAGTTCAGTGATAACGTTACCTACGTTTAGTTGTTGAAAGATGATAACTGATAACGGTTTATTATTACAATTAGAACTGTACTAAATTTTCATAGACCGTTAAGTATCTAGTAACATAATATACATATTAGATGGACATAATGATATTTTTCTCTGAGACCTGAAGCTCTATTTGACAATTGAAAATTTATAAATATTCTATGAATGGTACCGCTCAATTTTTCCAAACGTCAATTACAAAAGAACAGTATTTTACTTATACAGGCTGTAAGAGGAGGCGGACGGCAGATTCACTCACTCTGCTTCTTCTGCGGACAAACGCTGAAAGCTTTGTAGCTCCTCCGCCATAAATGGCTGGGTAGGGTTACCGTCACTTAAATTCCTCAACCACAGAGGAACTGGCTATCTTACCTCTAACAGCCGGACCGGAACACAACAATGCTGTTAACATTATTATTATGGCGGTAGACTTAGGTAAGATGGTGGTAGCTAGCCAGGCGGACTAAGAAAAGCCCTACCACCAACCAAACCAAGCAGAAAATTTCTGCCCCCACGGAGATCGAACCCCGGATCTCTAGATCTGAGGCAGGTGGTCTCAACCACTAGACCATAGCGGCGGTCTTTTAGCGACCTTTGGAATTACATAAAAAGTACAAATTATTTCATAGTACCACCTCCATCCAGCTTGCTGAATCTCACCTCTTCACAGATCCTATCCTTCTAAGACACTTCGTAGTATCTGAGTGTGGTTATATCTGTAACTAGGGGTCGACCGAGACAGGGTTCTCGGCTGAACCGAGACCAAGAATATTAAAATCTCGGCCGAGACCGAGAAAAGAAACCGAGACTAGATATACCGTGAAAATTTTTTTGCTGCATAATATTCATAGTAGTATGCATAATGTCACAATCAACAGCTAACTCCCGCACTGGCATCCAGCAACGAACGTGAATCCCATACCGTACGAATGACTCGGATATGGCCGAGAACCGAGACCGAATTCTCGGTCGAGCCTTATGTAACTTGTAACTTGACCAGTCGTCAGCAAGCTTGCTGCTATGCTGTCTTCAAGTATCGTCCATATTTCATTTCATGGTAGCTATCCCCGACCCGTGTGGCCCGACAGGTGGAGCTGAATAAGTAAAAGGTCACCAGCATTAGCGGCAGCGTTTGATGTTCGGACATGACAGCGTTACACGTGGAACGCCTTTTATTGACGACTTTGTTCTTTGTAATATTGATTAACTAGTACTATCGTTGGCAATATCCATATCTGGAGCGGAGTTTGAAAAAGCAGCTATAACAAAAATTACGGAATATTATAATGGATCAGGAAAGCGAACAAGAACTATTTTTTAAACAAGCTGACGGCCTGGTGATAACTGGCTACCGTCGACTATAGACACCTGCAATAACAAGGAAAAATTGCACGTATGTTGTCATCCTGAGGCCTAAAATTAAATACCTTTTCCATACGCATTATTACGCTAGTAACTACACTGTCTACCTTACTTGTAGTTACTACGCTTGGATCTATAACACAGCTGTTTTACGGCTGAAATACGAAATGCAGTGGCAGTACCCTACGAGGCTACCACTGCCACCAAGTAAATAATAGTGTATTGACTGGGGTCCTTGGGGGTTAAGGCGATACCTCGTCGGAACTAGCGACACCACTTGATTTATATTAATTGTGGTGAATATAGAACATAATAAACAAAAACGCTTAAGTGAATGACTAAATAATCGTATTTGTAATTTTTTGAGATGTTCTCGGTATAAGATATTCCTCTACATGTAACCTATTTTTTCATTATTGCCGAAAGTGGCCACTTTTAACAATAATAAAAAATTTGGTTACTTATAGGTAGACACTTTATACAAGATACATCTTTAAAAATTACAAATACCGTTCTTTAGCAATTCTCTAAAGCGTTTTTGTTTATTATGTTCTAAATTCACCACAATTAATAACAATCAATTGGTGTCGCTAGTGTGCACGAGATAGCCCCTTAACGTATTGCAATAACAGGGGCCTAATTCTGAAGACTTACTCTAAATCTAAATTTCAGTACAGTAAATCTCTTTCTGGCAATATGTAATAGGGAGAAGATAGCAAGAATCTGTTTAGAGCTGTCAATTAAATTTAGATAGATTTCAAAGAAACCATAGAAATTTTAGGCGGCGTAAACGCAGGTGCCTAAACACTGCATTTTATCACTTTCAATGAGGTCGAAAATTTAACGGACCTTTCTAAATGTCAAATTATATGACAGCCATCCTATTCGTATTCATATTGAGAGAGAGAGATGCCCTGAACATAAATTTAGTAATAATACTAAAATGCATAGTAACAATTATGATTAAGAACTATTAAACTGAAACAAACTCATTTTATTTCCCGTTATTGAGCTACAGCCACCGATAAAATACTAACACAAATATTAACCATTAAAAAAAACATTTCGACGAGTTCAGTATCGATTATTATCGATTATATTATGGTAAGCCGTAATCCAGTCCACTGATTATGCTATAGAAATATTTTTATTGATCCTCTCCAATTAGTATACCCATAAAATGTAACAAACTAGAATATTGATAATTTGATGAAACTATGAACATAAAAACTTTCAAATATGTTGTTTTTTAAGTTATTTATTGCGGATAACGACAGAGTTTTGTGTAATTGAACTTATTCTTCCATGATTTTTCTACCGTTGGAAAACCTTTGAACAAACTTGAACAAAACAAAAATTGTTTTAAGTCAAATTGACATGAACCCATCATGTCAATTTTTGTTATGAATGTTTTGATAATGACTAAAAAAAGGCATGTAGGTACATTTCAGTTGTAGCCAAGGATTTTTTATAAATACTAACGTTTATAATCACCAGCCTGTATACGTCCCACTGCTGGGCACAGGCCTTCCTACGCGGGAGAAACACTTGACTAGCCGTAATACCAATTTGGCTGACTGTCTCAATTTGGATTGGTTGGTTAAAGCGGTTGCAGTAACAACCAGGAGCAACGGCTTAACGTGCCTTAATTCCAAAGCAAAAGGGGCTAAAACTTACATTTTTTAAAAAATTGTTTCACCATTATTATAAATTGTGAAAAATATGTTTATCTAAACTAGAAAAATTTTACAGGAAAATATCTAAACTAGAAAATTTTTACGTTCTGGAGAGGGGATCGACACCGCGACCTTGGACTGGAGATAACTCTGTGTAAAATCTAGTTTAGATTTTTTTAAGTATATATTACAAATGTTGATTGATCCTCCGGGATCCACCATGACGAAGGTTACCTTTTCTACGCAATTAAAACCAAAGAGCTCAAGCCACGACGCCACCTAGCTCACAAAATATTATATTATAATGAAACAACATATTTAACCCATGGAAAGCATCAGATTCCAGAGGTATAACGCCGCTTGACAGATTAAGCATCGATATAATAACCTAGTTGTTACAACGTTGCCCTTCAGTCCACACACAATGATGGGTGCAGGTACAATGAACATAATTTATTCACACTCCTTTTGACCTTAACAATAAATACAGATAAATGTCAGCGAGCGATATGATTTAATGACTTGATTTCCGTCCAATAATGCGGAATTAGCATAAATTAAATATCAATTAATATATACGGATGTAGAGCAAAATTGTGGTAGCATGACTGTACTAAACGTCCTCTATGGTTAGTCACCAGTACCCCTTTGTCATACTAATTTATAATCCACACGGTCCATCTTATAAGAAGACGTAAGTTTTTGGGAATAAATAAATAAAAATATCAGCAGGATGTTTCAATAGCCCACGAACTATTTTACGGCCTATGTGGTCTCTCAAATCTAGAGGTCCGGGGGTCGATTCCCGTGAAGGCAGAAATTTTCTGTTTAGCTTGGTTTGTGGTAGGGCTTTTCTTAGTCCGCCTGGCTAGCTACCACCATCTTACCTAAATCTGCCGCCATAGCAATAATATTGACAGCATAGTTGTGTTCCGGCAGTTAGAGGTAAGATAGCCAGTTCCATAAGATAGTTAGTGAGGTGAGATAAAGGCCAAGAGTTACTCCGTAAAGAGAAAAAAAAAATGGCAGCTTTCTTATTTTTTACATTCTCCAAGGCAAAGGAATTCACTAGGTGTAGGCCCGTATGTAGGGTTGTTGGGGTAGATACCATCGCCATTCCTGTTTCATCCGTGAAGTAATTCGGTGTGTTTCAAATTGAAAGGAATGCTAGCCAGTGTGATTACTGGGCATGGAAAGCTTTTTATCTTAGGCCTCAGGATGACAAGGCACCTGTAATACCAAGTGTTTTTTTCTTGTTATTGCAGGTGTCTATAGTGTATGTGTCTTTCCACCAGAAGAGCCGTCAGCTTGTTTGTCATCTAATTGCAAAACATGCCCATGTAGATTACCTACTCACGAAAATACTTCGTACCAAGTAATCGTTTACTTTCAAGTTTAATTTAAGATATGAATCTAACATTTTATCCAAATTTTAGCCTCGTGGCTATTTTATAATGAGAAATGAAATTAGTAAATATACTAAGTAATTGGTCAGCTTATTATCGATCATAATTGACCGATTGGGGTATGACCTGTTATTTCTAGAAACAGCCCAGCACCTACCCTAAAAACCGTTTTAAATTGATAAGGATGTGATGATTAGATTTAATTGCTTTTGAAATTTTAGCGTTTGTTTTGAAATCGGTTTATGTATAATTTTTTCATACAACTAGATGACAAAAAAGCTGACGGCCCACCTGGCGGTAAGCGGTTACCGCCGCCTTGTATAGACACCTGCAATAACAAAGAAAAATCACTTGATATTGCAGGTGCGCTGTCATGCTGAGGCCTAGGATGTTATGCCGTCCACGTCCAGTAACTACACTAACTGTATTTGTTATAAATTAATTTTTTCCACACTTTTTACGTTGAGCAATGTCGAACGATTACTAACAAGATCACTAACCTTTTTAAACAAACAAGAATTACGTATCTAAATCTGTTAAAAATATATTCGAAATGGGAACCTTCTTTTATGGAGTCAGTTGAAAAGGTGGACAAGTTCGAGTGAAGTTTACCGGCATTGGTACGGGTCCTGACCGGCGCGGCGGCGGGTCAGGTGTCCTACAAATACACCGGCTTTGTTGATATGTCTTGTGAAATTCTCTGTAACCATAATGTTTGCTAAGCCATAGTCTGCTTTATTCACAGACAATAAAGTTCAATATCAATGCTAATATTATGAACGCAACTAAACGTTCGGCAAGCTATCACCCACAGCTGGTTGATAACCATACATACGCACTAAGCGTCTTTCGTCATGTGTTATATTGCGCACGGCCAGGGAGTGGAATGTTGTGCCGGCTTTGGTGTTCCCTACTGCATATAATATAACCTGAGTTCCTTCAGAGCTGGATTAAATAGTCACCTTCTGGGTAAGCTCGCTACATCGTCGACCCCTTCCTAACTTCTCTAGGAGCTAGGTGGAATCAAGAGTGAACCCATTTTAAATCATCTAAATAATAGCCCACTGCGCAGTAACGGGGCAGTTACGTACCTATCCCAGTTTACACGTACACTTCACACTCCATACAGATACGTAAAGTGAAGTAATTTTATGTTCTATACACAATTTTATTCCTTCATTTTTGTCGCATTCCTAGTCACGCACCTCGGCACGCATCGGTCGCACCACGCATCTTTGAGGCAATAACTGAAAATCAGTGATTTTTTGCTTACTGAGTAAATTACGCCCACCACCCACTCTTGTAAAAGTTGGAAACAACTTCCAGTGTAGAGCTTCCAACATTTACAGGAGTGCCTGTAAAAGTTGGAAGCTATACACTGGAAGTTGTTGACGAATATGTTTACCTGGGACAAATAGTCCAACTTGGTAAGTCCAACTTCCAGAAAGAGGTTAATCGACGGATCACACTCGGCTGGGCAGCATTCGGGAAGCTTCGCAGCATATTCTCGGCCCAACTACCGCAGTGTCTCAAGACGAAAGTCTTTAATTCGTGTGTGTTGCCAGTGATGACTTACGGAACTGAGACGTGGCCGCTTACAATGAGCCTCATAAGAAGGCTCTATGTCACCCAAAGGGCAATGGAGAGGGCTATGCTCGGGGTTTCTCTGCGTGATCGAATCAGAAATGATGAGATCCGCAAAAGAACTAAGGTCGCCGACATAGCTCGAAGAATTGCGAACCTCAAGTGGCAGTAGGCAGGCCACATTGCAAGGAGGACTGACGGCCGTTGGGGCGGAAAGTACCTCGAGTGGCGGCCGCGTACCGGGAGCCGCAGCGTTGGTAGGCCCGCCACAAGGTGGACCGACGATCTGGTGAGGGTCACGGGAAGCCGATGGATGCGGGCAGCGCAGGACCGATCGGTTTGGAGATCCCTGGGGAAAGCCTATGCCCAGCAGTGGGCGTCTCTCGGCTGAAATAATGATGATGATGATGATGATGAAATTACGCCACTGAGCCGCCTATTTGTATTACTGCTCACACACATTTAGTTTGGTTATTTATGCATATTTCAGTTAAAATATCTATATCTACGCTTATATTGTATAAGGGTATATTGTCAATGTTATGTGAGTCGCAGTAATTTGCAAATAAACTTATTATCTATCTATTTATAATAAAAAAAATACGAAAGTAACTCTGTTTGTTACGTTTTCACACCTAACTCACTGAACCAATTTAGATGAAAATTGACATGAGGATAGATTATATCCTAAGAAAGGACTTAAGCAACCCCTTTGCACAATAACCGAAATCCACGCGGGTGGCTACAAGAGTACGCTATTAGCAAATTTAAGCATCTTAACTATTTAGTAATTAAAATATAATAAAACTCGAAAAATTTCACGTCCTGATATTATATTTTAATTACTAAGTAATTTTTCAAACATTTATAATAATGTTAAAATCAAAAATTAAGAATATCTTAACTATTATCATGTACTTATCTACTTTTAACCTTTGATGCAAAAAGAGGGCTGTTATAAGTTTGACGTGTATGCCTGTGAATCTGTGTGTCTGTCTGTGGCATCGTAGCTGCTAAACGAATGGACTGAGTTTGATTTGGTTTTTTTTTTGAAAGCTAACGTGATGAGAATGGTTCTTAGCTATAATTTATGAAGATCAGTTCAGGCGTTTGATGACTATCAGCTCATTTTCTACTTGACAAAAGAGTATTGCTAACTTTCACAGATTTGATTGATTTGAAGTTTGGCGTACAGTTCTGTTACTTCGGTGACATTCCCATAACATACTAACCTTGACCTGATCCTATACAATTAAAAAGTCTGCGAGATTTTTTATTCCTCAAAAACTTACAGCAGATATAGCGTGTTTGGGCTCATAAGAATCGTCTCAATGAGATAGTGTTAGATAGATGCTTAATGAGTCCCCGGCTTTTACTTATAACTTACTTAAATTTAGGATATCCTTATTATTTATTCTTCTTTTAATACTATCTCATAAGCTCAATTCCCACAAAGTCAATGATTACTAAAATACGATTGCAAATCCGGCTTTACCTGCGCGAGCGCACCATCTATCAAACGGACTGACGACATTATTTATTTATTGCGATCATTGATAAGTGGCTTTAACACTATGGATTCATAGGCCAATGGTGTGAGAATATTAATATAAGTGTTAAATGTTTATTAAACACTGGTAGTGAGGAATATTTACGTGATTAGTATTAAAACTAGATATAATTCATGTCCTCAGGCTGGGACTGAACCGGCGAGCTTTCACAATTCGGGTGACAGCTCTAACCATCAGAGGCACCGTGGACTTGGGAAGACCCTTTCCTCTAGTCTGTACGTGCGTCCTTCTGTGCGTTATAAGCTAATGTATACCCTACAACGACGAAAATGTCGAAATATATTCTATTTCAATAATATTAAAACAAATAAATTAAACTTTTTATAACATAAAATTATATTTTTAATTTATTAAAACAAAGGATAATAATAGCTTTAATTAATAAACATTTAATTTGCTTTAAAAAATATTTAAATTTATAATTGTGACTTTGTTTTATTACTTAGTGTCTTTGATCGAGTTATCGTGTTATCAGAAAATCTGGTATCACAAGTCCAGTAGTAATCATAGTATCTTGTCTATTGGTTTTATTTATGTTACTTAAACAAAAAAAATTAACGACACAGTGTAAGTACCTACGAAATTAATGTTATTATACTTGACATTTGATATGACTTTTTTAAATTTGATGACATTGCATTTGACCTACACAGTTGTTAGTTTATGTTTTGACCACTGATTTCACTTTTGTAATTTATTTAGTAATTTGACATAATTAATAATAATTTAATAGTTTGTAATTGTTTATGAAATAGCTTGTTAATAAAATTATTTGTTAAATAGCACTACTTAGCAAATTGGTTTGCCCAACAGGGTCCAAAATTGTAACCACCTATGTAATTTTGGAAACAATTAATACTTATACTTGAGTATAGAGTATGGAGATACTCACGTATAGCGTATACTTAATACCGTCTGCATCAGACACTGGATGGTTAGTCTTTGTTAATACTTCAGTCACATTATTAACCTTCCAAATCCTCCATTAATACCAGTCAGAGGCCTCACCTGTGCGTGTTAGCAACAGTGTGAAGGCAAGTGTCCCTTATTCATCGACACTGTCAAATGACATGCATTAACTACTTCTATCTTGACATGGCAACTTTGCAGTGGTACTAACGACGGCGATTTATAAGCCCTGATGGTAATCAAGATTAATGTTGCTTGAGGGTGGTAAACACAAGACCATCTCTTGTGTCATAATTTGAGTAACCTTTCCTAATACAAAAAAAAAAAATTTTTTTACAAAACCAGATTGGGGTCCTTCTTTTAGATATTCTATCATATTATTATGTGCCAGAAGAGTTGCCTGCCGCTCTTCCTTTAGCTACAGGCATCTTAGACCAACGTCTATCGTCTTGCAATAGGTAAACAAACAGTCAAATCCTAATCAAATTCAAATACTTACTCTCTACTACTTGGTTGTGTGTTCGTGTGTGCATGTGTGTGTGAGTGTGAGTAAGTAAAACATTTTGTGATTGTTTATAGTGGCTGGAAAGTACAATCAGTATCAAAAAGGTATAAACAATTTTGATCTCTAGTTCATTTGACATAAGACACAGAATATACATCTTTATGCTCCTGCTGTAGCTGTGTAACCAAATAACAATGTGTTCGTATTAACTTTGTCAGTAAGTTTAAAATAGTAGTGTGTTTGCTAGCCCCAACAAGATTAAAATTAACAGATACTATGATTTCAAATTGCAAGTCTCACCTAAGATCTAATAAACTTAAGAACGCTGAATCTATAACACGTAATTATTTTCTCTGATCTCTTCATGTTTCTGTAACTGCGACGCAGAGGCTTATAGGGTAACTTATTATTGTAATAGAATACAATATCACATACAAGAATGTTAAACAAAAGCCCATACTAAGCAAATCCATTAAAAACTAAATAAACATATTATCACATATTCCAATGATAAACTATTAGGTTGTATGCCCCTCTCTCTTCCACAAGTTCACATGGCCTGACTATCCCCCATATTCGCTAAAAATCACTTTCTATATACATTGCTGTTTTACGCTACAATGAAATTAAACGTTACGTTGTGAAACATCAATGAATGTAACACCGAAGGTTATTTGCGTTAGCGAATAAGGAGACGATCTCATTTTCACCATGATCCTATGTACATAGGCTATGACTGTTAATTTCAATTAATTAAAAATGTTTACAAAAGTTTTGTCCTGGTATATCACTGTCGCAGCTACTCAACGCCGCCATTACACAGTAACAAACCTAGAAACAGATTTTTTTAAAAAGAAAAAAAAACAGCCTTATGCAGTTTTTAAAATCGGCGCTTCTGATTAGCAGAGTCAGATATTGGTCCAATATTTATTACACTCGGTAGTCAGAGAAGCACTGGTTAGATTCCGTCCCAAGGCGTTTCTGTATCAGTGTAAATATTTCCATTAAAAATGTAAAAAAAATAAAAATTCGTTTACATGCCTTCGGGGACCTTAATCTTCTGTGTTAACCCAGGTGCAGCTCGTGATAGACTGCAGCGATGTACCTGCCACTGCGCACTATCCGCTAAGAAGCCCTTGTCGAACCATCAAGACAGCGGTGCGTGTGCGCATTGTCACATCTAAAGACGAAAGAAAGACATACTCCAGCGCCTTTTGTCGGACCATCGTCTGCCTCCTAAACAGCTTTCAAAAACTGTTTTTAACTGTGGATAATTTACTAATTAATTAGGTAATAATAGTAAAAAACAGTCTCCAAACTAAAGGTTATTACACAATTACCTATTGATGATGTGAATGATTTTGTATGGAAAGAAACTTAACTCCAATTTTCACGAGATATGTCAATTTTATAATATTGTGATGTGACTGAGCATTGCCAGTCAGTCTTAAAATAAAGTTAATACTTTATACATTTACGAAGCCTGTAAGCCTACATTGTTCGAAAGTTAAATATAACGCACAACGCACCATACAAGCACCGGAGTAAGTGCGGTAAAATAGGTACTCACTACTAACACCTAAATACCTCTTTTACAGCGTATTCTTTACGGTTTTTTTTAATTGCCTTAAAAATGTATAAGAATTCCACCAAGTAGTCTCACATTATGCGAATAAATAGACTGAGATTAATAGACTGAGTGGTTGAACCTTTTTCAAGCGCTTCAGATCAATACAATTGTCTTATTATTTCTAAAGTAAAAATGAGATGAAACATGTAGTTCTAATTTTCAACACGCGCACATGGCGCCATTTTCACATTAGAAACGTCAAAGATTGTTGCGACTTTCCGACTGTTATTTAAAAATAAAATAATATTACTGTTATCCTTTTTTTTTCGCAAATCTGCTGAAAAACTTTATATGATACACGTGCGTGCGTATTAATTATCTATCAAAAAAAATCGTGCCATTTTTTCAATGGATAATTAATAGATAATACATATTTTGTGATTTTGGACTAATCAAAAGAGCTTCGTATGAGCCTACATATAATAGAATAAACATATTTTTAATTTTTATTTGATTTTGATTTAAAGCTACTCCAGATGCCAGTTCATACAGTTTTATAGATTATACAACTAGTGCAGAAGTTAACTTTCAATCAAGTTTGGATATTATCATAGACTATTTATAGCATGTTGCCTGTAATCTGTCGCTGGATGCGTGCAGCGCAGCAATGATTGGCAAATGTGTCTCGTCAATACCTTGTAACCGACTTTAAAATTAAAGTAATTGAAATTGAAAATTGTTTAGTTTAACTTCATTATTAAATGGTATAATGTATTTGTGAGCATATTTTTCCCCTTAAAAGTCGTCTCGGATTCAACATTGGAGCTAGGCTAAGACAATGTTCGGTATCAGATGACGAGGCGAGCTAGACAGCGCGTGTTTACATCGCCCTTATTTATTAGCGGCTGAGATCGCAACCGCCACTTACTGCGGCTTGTTTTGCGGCGGAGGCTCGCTATCGCGACTTATGCGCACACTCGCTGATTACACGCGGACCGTTCATTTATTGTGCGCTTTTTTAGGAAAACGATAAAAGTAATAAATTGCGACTAAGAAGTATCGATGACTACAGACTCTGATACAAGTCTCCTAGTCAGCAGAACTCCTTACAAAATAAATTCTCAGTAGTAGCAATACAAAGCTAAACTAACACCATTTATCTTAAGCGACGAGTAAGTTAAACCATTCAATCTTCACCATGCAAATTGAATCAGCCAATTTCGTCGGACACGAAATTAACGGCGAACACACAATCAACTCAGCACACCTGCGGAATGCAGCCTTCGGCACAACAATTTAATCCACTGATCAAGCGCAAGTTGATTTTCCTAAAGACCTAACTATTACAAAAGCTAAAATAGCGATTGAAACTAAAACAGAAGGAAAACTTCGTACACACACACTAACAGGCGATGTTATTAGTATAACAACTCCTAACCCTATCGAAGTACTTGTTTGATGTTGTCGTCGTGTGGGTTTTGAATGGTCTGATACTAATGCAGGGATAGTACACTGCGAGTTTACTGTGAGTAAGACGGCGTGCAGTCACGCAAACGCAAAGCATGACTATCTCGGGGATTCGATAATTAATATGCTAATAGTTCGACTTTGCCCACCCCTGCAGACGTGAGAGGCATACTGCTCGCGGTCATAGATTGAGCCTATACAGATGCGATGATGGACTGAGAGGGAACCACAATAATTGATATTATTTTCGATATTAGTAACTGCGAAAAGGAATACTTTCTAAGTAGGTATTTGTATTTAAATAATAAAATCATAAGGATTCAATGATAGTTTTGGCCAAAATCAACTCCAAGATCTTTCTAAACTTGGAAGTGGCTGACTGAAGTGAAAAACGAAGACGCTGAGCTAGGTGTTCGCTCGGGGATCGGGGAAAGTCATACTTACCCTAACTTTGTTTGTTCTATTAGAATGGCAACAGAATTGACACAATTAAAGGTAACTATTTTGCTTTTCTTTTGAATGTTCACTAGGCTGTGCAATCGCGAATTTTCACCAGGATGTGCAATAAAGCATAGATTTTTTCACACACGATAATCGTACAACCTGTACCTACCACGGGTTTTATTTGAAAATCTATCTCAGTCTCCAGTCTCTCACACAAGGGTTCATGCCCTAAAATCAATGTGCCTACACTATATTGAAAATTGTAATATGTATAGCAGGTGAGAGAAAATAAATTCATATTCTATTCCTTTCTTTTGTGACGAAAAATTTTAAAATATTATCTGCTATAGAAAAAAAGGCAAAAATATACGGGCAATCAACAATCAATATTTATTTTGTTTAAAGTTTAATATTTCTATCATAATATTTTCTTAAAGGTAATTGTAACAGATTCGTTTCATTTAAGTGTGTCAATTATTAAAATAAGAAATGAGTTTTAACTTACAAAAATAATTAACACTGTTTTAGTGAATAGATGCTTCACGAATATTAAAAAGTAATAAGTGTCTGTCTAGACTTAGCATTTTAGCTTTTACTGAACACAGTGTAACAGAGAATCTAATTTAAAAACTGATAAACATTTTAGACCACAATCGTACCTTTTACCTAAGACCACTGGACCACTAAATTTTGTATCACCCTTGGTATTAGCTACCTAATCTGTAACAGAACAACTTCAATTTCAACTGCATACTCGAACAGAACATAGAAACTGAGCCGCTATCCAGAAAGTAATGAGGTACACCACCTTTCATAATTTAGTAATCTGTGGCAACTGATTTGCGTGCGCGGGCGCTGCAAAAAACGATGATTTACGGTCGACAATGACGTCTGACTGACAGGACGAGTGCGCCTAGTCAACCGCAGCGAGCGGACCATGCTTGCACTACACTCATTGAAGCTTACATGGACTCCCACAAGGGAGCATTGCGGGACCACTCTTATATTTATTATTAATTACAACACTATACTATATCTCTGGCGATCGCAGGCTAGAAAAACTTTAATATTAGTGAGAAAACTTCTGTCATATAAATATTTACAGTAATGAACGTGTAAAACATTAATTTTATTCATTGAAGTTCGATAAAAAGCGAGGTAATTAATTTTAATGTCGTTCTCAAAGTAGCCGTTTATGCTTGATGCTTAAACTTTTTATTTTTTACCTGCGACTGATTGGTTGATTTGACTTTACTTTATTGCCATTGCTTAAGTAACGATAAAAAATTGTTTCACAATATTAAAATGACGTTCCCTGGAAATGACCAACCAAAAGACTCCCTGAATAGCATGTAGGATTAAAAAAAATTATTATAAGTACAACTGTAAACAATACAATACAAAAACAATTGTAAACAATATAATGTAAACAATACTGTAAAGTAATTTACAATAAAAATCTAAGGAGGAGCTCAATGGCATAGAGACTTTAGCGCTCTGTGCCTCTAGTGTAATATTTTTTTATACAAAGCACGGCAAATGACGTCACACCACCTGATGTGAAGCGGTAAGAAGAGTCCATATGCGAAGACAACTAGTGCAGCTTGAAACACACTGTTCTAGCCGGCTCCACCTTGCCGATGTCATAGGTAGGAAGGGAACACATGTGCTGGCAAAGAATTCCAAGTTTTGGAAGTCCGACAAAGAAACTAGTTACTAAACTTCTTCGTACGTGATGTTGAGGTGGAGACAGTAAATTGATGACTCCGAATACCGGCCCGCGTGCTCCTGAGTAGTAAGGGGGATGGTAAGATAAGGTCGAAAAGCTCCTCAGAACATGATTAAGCCGATAGAAGGCGCTAATAGATGCAATGTCACGACGGAATTGTAGGAGCTCTATGTTTTTCGTGACGTCGTCAATGATACGGACGGCACGACGGAAGAGGTACTTGGCGGAGCCATCCCACAGGTGCGAGCAATATTCAACGCAAGACCGGACCTGAGTTTTGTACAGCAGGCATAGTTGGTCTGGCGTGAATAATTGACGCACCTTGTTCAGGACACCGAGCTTCCGCGAGGCAGTTTTGATCACGGTTTCAATTGAATTGAAACGAAAACGTTCGTCGACTTGATAACTGTCAAATCGTATGAAAACGGCTTCAGCGGGGTGATTATGAATGCGGGTAAATGCGTACCTATCACTAAAACAGTGAAAAAAAAAACAAAATGTTAAAAAATACTTCAGAATAGCACTGCTGGTTTTTCATACAATAATAATAACTAAACAGAGATAATAACATTCACAAATATTTAGGCTCACTAGGGCCTCAAATCGTTAAGCATGCTCATTCATTACAAAAAGATCGTTTTTCAATAAAACATATTTGGTCTACAAGATAAGCCTATCTATTTGATAAGCATCAATATTTATGAATAGATACCTACGTAAACATTTTATTATTTCCTTACAAAAATTAGCAATTTAAATTAAAAACAAGCAGTAGACACCAACCGGAAGAACTAAGTAACATGACATTCCTTCCAACATTCCATCCTTTAGTTTAAACTAGGGTTGTGAAATATGGTCGATCATAGTTTTTTTATACTACTAGATGACAAACAAGCTGACAGCAAACCTGGTGGTAAGCGGTAACCTGCAATAACACAGAGAAATCACTTGATATTGCAGGTGCGTTGTCATCCTGAGGCCTAAGATGAAATGCCGTCCATGCCCAGTAATTACGCTGGCTACCTTTCCCTTTAATTCAGAACACAGCGAACTGTTTCACGGCTGAAATAAGAAACGCGGTGGTACCTGCCTAGACGACCCTACATACGGGCCTACCACCTAGTGAAGTGAGACAGACTTTGTTCAATGTAACATATTTTAAGCGTCATACGATTTTTCCTTGTTATTGCAGGTGTCTATAGGCGGCGGTTACCGCTTTCCATCAGGTGGGCCGTCAGCTTGTTTGTCATTCAGTTGTATAAAAAAAAAAAAAAAAAAAAAAAAATACAAGGTACTGCCGTTAATACGACAATAAATTTAAACATATTATGCTATATTAGTTCATAGAAATGTTTTGCCCTTACCAAAAACATCTTATTCGTTTGGTAATTTCATGACATTTGTATGGAATATTGCAGCCAATGTTATATCATGTCATGAAATCATCAAATAAATAAGATTTTTTTAAAATGGCAAACCAATTCTATGAAGTAATATAGACTATGTTTTAATTTATTGTCGTATTGACGGCACCATCCTATATGCTGACTGGTGACGATTACACACGTCCCGCTGCTGGGCACAGGCCTTCCTACATGGGAGAAACACATGAGGAGTTTGGGCCATAGCACCACCACGCTGGCACAATAATTGGTGGGTTAAAGCGGTTGCAGTAACAACCAGGACCAACGGCTTAGCGTGCCTCCAGAAGCACAAATTTTGATTGACCCATCACGGGATCGAGCACGGCGAAAGTGGCTACGCCACCGAACTCCACGAAACGAGTAAATATCTATAATATAAAAATGAATCGCTGAATGTGTTGCAAATCTCGAGAGCAGCTGAACCGATTTCGCTAATTCTTTTTTTATAACATTCCTTGAAGTACGAGGATGGTTCTTATGGAGATAAAAAATTAAAAAATTGCCTCGCGTAGTCTAAAAACAACACTTTTTTTTTTTTTTTTTTTTTTTATACAAAGCACGGCAATTGACCCAACACCACCTGATGTGAAGCGGTAAGGAGAGTCCATATGCGAAGACAGCTAGTGCAGAAAAGGACAATGCACTAGCTGCCTCCACCTTGCCGGCCCAAAAGGTGCTTTTTCACGCCTCTCTTGAAGGACCCCATGTTATAGGAAGAAGGAAACACATGCGCTGGCAAAGAATTCCAAGTTCTGGAAGTACGACAAAGAAACGAAGAACTAACTTTCTTTGTGCGTGATGTTGAGGTGGAGACAGTAAATGGATGACTCCGAAGACCAGCACGCGTGCTCCTGAGCAGAAAGGGGGAAGGTGGGATAAGGTTGAAAAGCTCTTCAGAGCACTCTCCGTGATAAAGCCGATAAAAGGCGCTAAGCGACGCAATGTCCCGACGCAATTGTAGAGGCTCAAGTTTGTTCGTGACCTCTACATCGCCAATGATACGGACAGCACGACGCTGCAATCTGTCCAGTGCATCGAGGAGGTACTTTGCGGAGCCATCCCATAAGTGCGAGCAATATTCCACGCAAGACCGGACCTGAGTTTTGTACAGCAGGCATAGCTGGTCAGGCGTGAAAAATCGACGCACCTTGTTCAGGACACCGAGCTTACGTGAGGCTGTTTTTATCACGGTTTCGATGTAGTTTCTAGAATTGAGATCGCAGCATATCTCCATACCGAGCAAGTTCAAGGAGGCCTGTGCCGAAAGAGTAGTGCCCTGAAGAGAGGGAAGGGGAAGGAACGGCGACATTTTGGCTGTAAACGCACACACCTGTGTTTTCTTAGCATTGAACTCAACAAGATTGTTAGATCCCCATTCAGATACGAGGTTCAACACCCCGTTGAGCTCAATAGTAAGATTCTCCCTGTCTTTCTCGGTTTCAGCGCGCCCAGCCCCTGGGCGACCGTAATATCCCCCATGCACTGTACTGTCATCCGCATAACAATGAATGCTTCCTAATGGAAGCATATCATTGATATGAAGAAGAAAGAGTGTGGGGGATAAAACAGAGCCTTGTGGTACACCAGCATTCACAGACATGAACCGCGAAGCGCATCCATCTGCGAGGACGCGTATTCTCCGCTCATGTAGGAAGCCGGCGATCCAGTTGCAGAGCTGATCGGGCAGACCGTATGCCGGGAGCTTGGAGAGAAGAGCCTTGTGCCAGACCCGATCAAAAGCTTTGGCAATGTCAAGGCTAACAGCCAGTGACTCACCACGTTTATCAATAGCTTCACCCCAGACATGCATTAAGTACGCTAGAAGATCACCCGTTGACCGGTTCGGCCGAAACCCGTACTGTCGATCATTAATTAATGAGTGACCTTCTAGGTATCGGATCAGCTGGTTATTTATGATCCGCTCCATGACCTTGCAAAGAACTGAGGTGACAGCTATTGGGCGGTAGTTTGCTGGGTCTGAATTGGTCTCCCTTTTTGGGGACCGGTTGCACATTGGCCTCTCTCCAAGATTCAGGCACACACCCAGAAGAGAGAGAAAGGCGGTATAGCCGGGTTAAGATGGGAGACAACTCCGCTGCGCATTTATTTAGTACTATCGCTGGGATGCCATCAGGTCCACTAGCTTTCCGGACGTCAATTGACTGCAGCTCCGCACGTACATCACATTGCCTGACACGGATATTAGGCATAGTGTGGCCACAGTGGGAGAGTGTTGGTGGCTGTGAGTTGCAGTCATCGATTCGGGAATGAGCAGCAAAGAGTTTTACCAAAAGATCGGCTTTCTCTTGCGGCTTGTGAGCTAGCGAGCCGTCAGAACATCTCAACGGGGGCAGCGAGGGTTGACAGAAGTTGGACTGCACGGCTTTGGCCAGACGCCAGTAGCTACGCAGCAGCAGTAGCAGTACACTTTCTATACTCCGATACAAAAGATTCGTATTTGAACTTTAATACCATACCATAAAGTTTACGTGTTAGTGGAGGGGTTCCGGGAAGGCAAAACAATTGAGTGACGTTAGTACCTATTAGGTATTAGGCGGTACAAAGTTCGCCGGGTCAGCTAGTTATTTAATAAAAATTTTAAGTAGCCCCGGCGTTATTTATTAATCATCTATCTAACTAACATCATCTCATTAATAAAATCTTTTAAAGAAAAAAAATCGAATTAGAATCGGTCATTTCATTAAGGAGCTACGATGCTTCAGACAGACACACAGATACAAACGTCAAACTCATAACACCCCTCTTTTTTCGTCGAGGGTTAAAAGTAGCAACGAAACTACAGATAGACACGGAGGCATATTGTCTCCTATACCTATGTTGTCAACTTAACGCTTTTATTCGAAGTTTACGGTAAGAAGTGCCTAAGATGCCTTAAGGCTGACCGTTTATTTACCATCAGGCAGTAAAAATAACATAAAAAATATAAATATTGAGAGGAAGGGCTAATTTTAATGCTAGAGTACGATATTAATGATCAATTTGATATTTTCTGAAATTTTATTTCAACATTATCTGTACTAATGCGGAAGTAACTCTGAGTGTGCTTGCTATTATTTCACACGTAAGTTGCTGAACCAATCTAGATGAAATTCAGCATGGAGATCGATGCTAAGACAAAGTCTGCCTTTTGGCGCGATAACTACTTAGTTATATTTTTTTACAAATATTTTAAAAAAATCCCAGACTTTTATCAATTTTTTTTTACTCGGAAATAATAACCATTACATTACTTTTTTTAACTTTATGTTAAGTATCCACACAGTGCAGCCTTTATTTCAAACTCTACGATATAATATGCTCTTTTTAAAACGACATGCCGCTGAATCGGTAATGATCTGTGGGTATTTCAATTATTTATATGCGTATGCGCATATAAATAATTGAAATACCCACAGATCATTACCGATTCAGCGGCATATACTTACTGCATATTTGGACATGCAAAAATGTCTACGGCCGAGACAAGATGGCAGCTTTAATAGGCTATGTTCGTATAAATAAATATTTCAGGAATAACATTAAAATGTCCACTCTACTGCTTAAAACAGCTGGCATTGGAATTAGCATTTTATTGCTGGAGGTAGCGAATTTTTATTTTAATAATTATTGGCAGAAAAATACGGAGTGCATCTTGTTAATTAAAATTAAGTTTGGACTAGTTAGGTTATCGGATTATAAATGACTTTCCATCATACGCGGCATATTTAATGGCCGTTTAGTTAGCTTATCTATTTAACAAAAGGTCTTGTACTTATTCTTAATTTTATTTTAATATTAGCATATGTTCCAAAGGTTAGAAAACTAGAAAAAAATCACACAGACACAAAGATAACACACAACCACACGTACAGATTCAAAGGTATTATACAGTACAGCTGATGAACTTAAGAGAATTTACAGGGTCATCCCAAGACCTTGGTAGCTCAGATGGTTAGAGTAGACACCCGGATTGTGAAGAAAGTTCACGGATTGAGTCCCCCGCCTGAGAACATGAATTTATAATGGAAGGATAGGAAGTCATATGTATATGAGTCTAGTATCATTGTATTCCTGGCTTTCTAGATAAGGTACTTAAGCTCAATCCGTCAAGCATCGAATTCAAGACCCAAATGAGTTTTCAATAACCATAGACTACCGGGGATCTAAAGCGGCTTAAGTGATTAAAGTGATTCCGCGACCAAACCCCGCTTTTTACTAGATTTAGTTAATGCCTTCTCGTTATGAATATATTTAATGATAACACAACTTAAATATTGTTATATCTTCATATTTTTGTAAACAAGAACGACTAAAGTCACTCTTTATTTTTGTAATACTCTTACAGGCGAACACACAAAGCTCATAATTGTCTATTGTAACAAACAACCTTATTATGACATTGTTAGCTTACGTCAACCTACACATGACAGAGAGTCAGAGTGACAATCATTATGACATTGTTAGTTAATATATTTTTTTATAGACATAAGGGATTTTTGACGATTCCAAAGAGCTTGTATGCATTACATGATTTCAATTGAATAGTACTGAAGTTAAAAAAATATATCGATGGGCTACAATATCGAGTCGCTGCAGACTAACTGGGAGACAGTCAGGAATATGTTACATTCCACAAAAACTATGTCCTCACGCTGATAATTGTATTTTTTTCTACGTAAACTGTAATAGATAGTTTTCGTGAGAACAGCCTGAAAGGATTTTTTCAACGCGACTGATGGGCATGGCCTGCCATCACGCAGACGTACAGAAGATATGGTACCATCAGGTTACGCCGACCTTGTGTTCGTACTTTATAGTTGCTACCGTACTATATTGACGCTAGAGTCGTTGTGACATGGTACTAAAGTGTTCAGCTACTTCTGTGGTCGACCGTACCATAGCCTTTTCTTTGCTTGCCAACCGCTTTTTTCATCACACTATCATGATCAACAGCGTATATACGTCCCACTGCTGGGCACAGGCCTTCCTACATGGAAGAAGCACATGAGGAGTTTGGGCCATACATAACACCACCACGCTGGCCCAGTGCAGGTTGTTGGATTATAGCTATTGCAGAAACAACGGGACCAACGGCTTAACGTGCCTTCCGAAGCACGGAGGAGCTCGAGATAACAAACTTTAATTGACCCATCCCAGGATCGACCATGGCGAAAGTTGCTTTGTTTTTCATACCGAAACCAGAGCGCTGAAACCAAAACGCTACCGAGCTCCTCACTGCTATTTTACTATCCATAAATACCCATAAAACGGTAACGCCACTAAACAGTGTCCTTATTATTATGTGCAATACAAAATATTGTTATTTTTTTAAATATATATATATATATGTATTTTATAACTCTGTCATGAAAAATTAAGTACCATTTACGGAATCACTAATTACAAACTTAACCAATTATAGCCAACTTTGTTGCGGAAATAGGTATTAAAAAATACAACACTTATTTATTACTCTCTCAGAAGTAAAAAAAAGATCAACTAATGCATACGGGCGTATGCATTAGTTGATCTTTTTTTTACTTAGAAGATAGCGGTCATTAACATAGTTAGGGCTAACTATGTTAATGACCGCTATCTTCTATCGTGACCTTTTCACGTTTTCTACGTAATTATAATATTTTTTTAGATTCCCGATAATTATTTGAGGTTTCTTAAAGTTCAACTGTTTAAAAGAAACAAAAAAGTAGAAACATATTTTTGAAGTTGGTGCTTCACTTTCTATTGATTCTGAAAATAGCTTAGCACCTACTTTTATTTAATTATTTAATCCTTTTTAGTGTTTTGGAGCAGGTTTTGATTTTTGTTTGAAAATGTTTTTTTCACAATTTTTAGAGATAACTTTCTAAGGTCAAAGCTAGATGGGTGACCGTCAGCATATTTCCTACTATAGTATCGTTTCACTAAAAGTAAGAAATCGCAATTTCGCATACATAGACGACTTAATTATTCGAGTTATCTATTTTGATTTACAAACCACACTACCCAATCGATTTGAAATAAATTTTGATGAAACCAAATGGTGACTATTCCGCATCGAAGGAATAATCACGTAAATCATACACAAAAAATACCAAACGAATTGAGGGTCTCCTCCTTTTTGAAGTCGGTCAAAAAGTGGACAAATTCTAATAATATTATACTCGTTTAAACAAACAAGCGCGGATCCGAAATTCTAAATTCGAAATGAAACATTCGAGGAGCGTTATCGACAACCGTCAGTTCCCGCGCCTCGCCCGTCACACATGACAGCTGAGCCGTCAAAATCAGCTGACAGCGCCAATCAAACGCCGGCGCGTTCTAAATTTAAATAAAGAGATTGACATTGATGCGATATGGAACTGTCACGGCGCTTTCAGGCGCGGGTTCGAGTGGCAGGTTATTTTCATCGGTGAAAATTCGTTAGTGAATTATTTATATTTTATTTTTAGTGGAAGGAAAACTAGTTTTATTTTTAGCTTCGTATGGAACACCGAGGCAATCTATCAATTGTGCTCTACCCTCATTTTAGGAATAAATAGGTAAATATTGTAACTGTCAACCTGAAAGTATAAAACCTAATATAATAACTTATTTGAAAGCTGTCGCGAGCTGGAACACGCTTCCTACAAAAAGTCGTATTCACTGCGACTTTTGTAATGATTAGTACAATGGACAGCACACTAACGCAACAGTTTGCTTAGTAACTGGTGGCTTTCGTAGTTACATTTGATGTGTTGTCGTGTGTATTTTCAGTCAGTCGGCTTTCAGTTTCAATAGAACATATCACTATGCGCTCCACTTGCTTAACTTAGCTAACATTTTAATTTGTATGTCTGTTTAGAAACAACACAATCAAGGCCAACAAAATGTGACATAATTAATACCAATAAAAATTGCTTATTTGACTGGTTCCGATATTAAAAATAGCTTAATAAACAGACATGAAACTACTGCCTTCAAATTAGGTAACAAGTTTATAACTAATGTTAATTTTTTGTGTAAAAGATTACCACCGAGTTCGATTTCCGCCTGAAGCATATAATTTATTCATCGTTCTTTTCTTTATTTGTAATTGATACAATAAAGTAGGCGTTATAATCGCAGAAAAATCAAACATAAATGTGATTATTGTTATTATTCAAAAGACCATCTACAATAATTAATATCATATCGTCATCGACGGTGACTAAACTATTTGTACGGGAAACGTGACATTACAACGAAAGCATGATGTAATTTTCATTTTTCTGTCAAAGATTCGATAGCCTCTAATCTAAAGTATCTTATTGAGTGACGATACGATGAAGTGGCGAAAATTTCAAAGTTTGTGTCCGTACTTACACTTTTTATCTGATTGCAATTTGCATCGCCAAATTAGTTTTCCGGAATTACTTTTGTCTTCTTTAATTTCTTTACAAACCAAAATCAATAAGAAAATCTTTGCTTTATTATTTAAAGTTTAATGACGATATCGGGCAGTGAATCAGGTGCCTTAATAAGGCTCCCTCGGTTACTGCGGGGGGGGGGGGGGGGGATGGAGGGTGGAGACCTTAAGTGAATGAGAATAAAACGACGGGGACAGTGTGTTGATGTAGATTTACGTGGCTGCGGACGCCGGGTGCTCTACTGGCCTGACCTGCCTAAGGAATACGTGGAGACGCCTTCACTTTTATTTTTCGAAACGACTTTTCGTCAACTTTGTACTTGTTTATCCCGAAAAGCCACTTTGAAGGGCCTCTAAAAACGAGTCCACGTGAAAAATATTATTTCTAATATCAACCAACTTTTAAAAGCAAGTACTAGCCTTCTGAAGCTCACTTCGAACATTGGTAGTATTTTTAGTTAGTACCTACCATGAACTTTCATAAATTTCCAAAATCACTTACGAATTGCTAAGTTGGCTACCAAGTGTGTTGTTTACGGCACAAGTTTGTTAAAAAAATAGTTTTTGTAAAAGAAGTCTCTATTGTGTAACTTAAATGCCCACTAAAATACTAAAATATAAACGTTTTGATACTCAATGTAATACTGTAGCAACTGAGTAGTAACAGCAGTATACTAATTTTAATAATTGACGCTGGAGAGCCTAACATAACATTCAGTAGAATTTGACAATACAAAATAAGTCACTTGAATTGCTAATTGTGGGAAACACATAAGGAGTTTAGATCATAACATCATCATGTGACCCAAAGCGGGTTGTTGGGTTGCAGTGACAACCACAGGTTGAAAAAAGCTCAAACCTCAAAAAAAGACAGTGTACAATGTGCAACTCAAAATAAAAAAGTAGAGCTTTAGCTCTATATTTGTATGATCCGTACTTACTTTGAATACTTTGAGTATCAGTCTATAATGTCCTCTGTGTGCTTTCTTTCGAACTAGTTCGGGTAAGTAAGTTATTTGATTTTGACTTTTTTGAAATTTACCTGATATTTTTATGAGCGTGATATTTTCTAAAACTTTTTTATGTTTGTAGAGCTCATTAGCTCTACAGCTCCCTTGTTCCAAGGATCGCGGACAGGAGATAGCGCGGCGGCAGACATTTTTTTGTTCCAACTCCGCCATGTTTCTCTCTTGTGTCCACATACATACGCTAATGCTGAAAGACAACAGATAGGTTTAATATGGAATCTAGTTAAATCGATTCTTTGGTTCCATATCGGGTCCGATCCTCTTATGGACTAGGGACTTTTACTAAAAGGTTAACATTTTGCATATATTTTTTTATTTGTTTGAAGAATGAAAAATATCGGTGATCACACCGAATTTTGGCTTGGTCTTTGGTTCTTTTTTTTATTATTATTCAAATAGTAGATACTCAATCTGGCCCAGAAAACAAACAGCCAAACGATGAATTATTAACAAGAGCTCCTTACATACTAAAAGGAGATGAGAACCACAAACATAATCTAATGAAAACTAAGAAAGGATTTGTGGAAAGTACCCGTGACGTTGTTATATCCCCATGATAAGATATGACGATGGAACGAATCGTATAACTATTTTGACTTCTTTAATTTACGTACGTTACGTACACGTACTACTTAGTAGCCTAAGCAAGTGCCTTAGTAGCCTAACCTAAGCTAGGCTGGTGCCTGAAATAGGTTTCAAAGCGAAACCTGTGTTACAGGTAATAATTATACTAGTCCCTAATTCGGGTTTTCATTCATACATATTGTCCAGCAAGTATTTTGAAGTGTTAGATCTACACCTCCTCTTATAATAAATTGCATATCTTACTGCTAAGGATCGCACACAATCTACAATTAAAAATTCATTACTAACTATTGTTTTAACACAACAACCAGTTGTGAAGTAATTATGTAAAAAACCAACCCGTAATCGTGTATGATTACCACCAGTTGGCATAGCAAACAATAAAATACACAATTTGCTGATCCAACCAAACATTATGTTGGAACTAAAATTAAGTGCTAATTATTTGTGTTTTAACATTGCCACGACGCTAAGTTGACGGCGCCCATCGAGATACCGCAGTCACCTGCTCATTAAAGTATGCGAGCTGCGCACGCGCGCCAGTCGCACGCATCTACCGACTTAAAATTTTTAAACGCATTTCGTCGCTATCTGTCATCGGGAGCGGACGCTGTATTGGTCGGGGAACGATTAAATCTCCAATGCGGTGGCATTGGAGATTTAAATATCCATTAAAATAAGTGGCAGTTTAAAACTCACAGCTAAAGCGAAATTAAAGATACTTTAGAACTGTCAGTTGCAGTTAATCAAAATCAGAGTCCTTAAATTTATTACAAGGCACAGTCATGATGAAATACAAGGCTGACTTGAATGTCCAGAGAGACACAATAGCATTGAATTTAGAATTTACACAGATTCTAGATCTATGTAGGTATAGAAAAGAAATCACTGTCGACAAATTAACGAGAAACAAAGTTGGTTAATATATCCAAGACAAAATTTAGTTATCCCACTCTCTTTCTTTCCACTTCAAGAATGGAATGAAAAAGAGTGGATAGAATGACTTTTAGAAACATTAACTTATTCAACAATCGACACTTAGCTGATTTATACACTTTAGAACAGAACTGTGAAATGTAGAGCAGTGACGATGTCTGTCACACGCCCTATAATTTTCACGTATGTATAAAATAAAGTGCAATAAAGAGATAGAAAGATAGATAGAAAGATATTATGATTAGTATCGATGCAAGAGTCATAATGATTACATATTAATAATAATTAAGTATATGATGATACAATTTTACATGTAAACCAGATTTGTCTATAGATTACGCAAAATATAATTCAAGGATAATATTGTGCGATCTTATTTTGTAATTTTAAATACTTAGGGCGCTCTATTTGTGACTCACCGTTAAAACTATCTATCGTCTTTAGATAAATCATATTAGTTTATGTGTGAATAGATATGGCATTACAAAATAAACCCTAAGCGCTTTTAATAAAATTGAAACTCGATAAGAAGTCGTTTATACGAAACTGGCATTCGATACAAATAAATTACACAATTAACATAATTGTGGATTGCCACAGAATTAGTTATAGGAAATATAACACTATCACGAGACACGTAAGTATAGAAATATTTTAAGTATTTTAGGTCACACAGATCTGATCACATAGCGAACGTGACTAATAAATACCTCGAGATTTCTAATAGCACAATTTATTGAGGCGATACATTGACAAAATTCACACTTTTATATGTAATGTCATATGTTGCTGAATGTAAATGTAATGTGATATGATGATGATGATGATGATGTTGCTGAAAGATCTTACGGATCTGAAAATCAGATATACATTTCTTCATGAATATCTTTATCTAGACACGTGTAAACCAAATCACGACTAAAGGATTTTGTCTCGATACTTTTTATTTCCGAAAAGACCTCTCGTAAATGATAATTTGTATTCAATAGGAAATTACTTTACATATCATTAATATTCACAATCGTGTAGAACCGTTTTTTAGTAATTGTACGGTATGGTGTGTACACTAACAAGAGGCTGGTGGATAGAAAGAACTGGTACTAACAAAGTTTATTAAGGAAGCAAGTTACAGACGGACGTAAGTCTAGAATGGTTATGGTGAATGTTAATGAGTGAAACCGCGCGATTGGTAAGGCGATCTGGTGAAGACTAAATTAAAGTAATAAATTATAATAAAATATTTAGAGCACGCGACAAATGCTGACGCGAGAATACAGTTAATGTACGTCATAGATCGTACAGTAATCCTTGGAGTTATTTTTAATAAAACTACTTGTGCATTTTCTTTTACTTTCTATCCTCGATCGCTATTTGTCTCTTTTCCTCCCGCTGAGTCAGTTATCTCTTTCCCTATCTGTCTCGGCCGAAAAATGTTTCGATAGATCGCCGTAAGTGATTTAATATTATAAATAGTGATTAACAAACTTATCTGTAATCAATAAGCAACTAACTATATTGATAAGGCATTTGACGCGATGCGAATATATTCCGGAAACATAAGATTATGCTGAAATCCAATTTTGTTCTCAATTTTTTCTCATCACAATAGCAATTACATTGCAATTCAGTCGATACTGAAGCCGGCAAATTTTCAATCTATTGCATAATTAAAACAAACCTAGACACCAAATTGAAGTCAATCTGCGTCTGATGCTCTGGCATCCATATGGATATCAATTTACTCATAGCTTGCTATCTGGTTTCCTACATAGTAGAATGCTGGATTCAGGACACATTGGCAAGCTGACTGGACCATCCACTCTATAGCCAAAAGAATAATTTAATAAATCCTTGACGCAAAACTGAAAAGACAATCTACGTTTGATTCCCTAATGGTGCAGGGCAAAGGAGTAAAGCCCAAAGTTTCAAAGGTATCAATGGAATTAGTATTTTTGCAACACAACTTTCATTGCGCAATTGCACAAAGAAATTTAACATTTCATGATTTAGGAAACAAATAGGCTTTTCGCTGTTATTTGTTATTCTATTGTTTGTGTAGGTAAGTATTAGTTATTAATATTAATGTGGTAATATAAATTTAAGCATTCAATTCTTAAGCCAAACGGAACTCATTTCCACAAATATTCCATAAAAGTATTATTTTAAAATTCGAAAACTTCCCAAGTCCGAAAGCGGCAAAACCGCGTCGCCTCAAACCGAAATGAGCGAAACAAAAACATCATTTCGGGGCAATTCATTTAAACTTTTTCCTTGACGACCACAAAGATCGGACTATTTATACCGGGTTGGTGGATCCTCCCGACGTTGGCAACACTAACTGTGCTCCAACGAGCCAAAGTTAGATTGCAGGGGTATAATAGGGCCCAATCTCGGCCCAGATGAGAGCTACAAGGTGACGATATTTTTTTCCGGCAATGTAATCTGGGCGGTGAGCGTTAATAAATAAGATGAGTATTGAAGCTGCTGAAATTGGTAATATACACCATGTTTTTTTTTGTTATTACAACAATCACAGTTTAATAAGGTTGGCATTGGTCGCTCCGTTCCCAATAATATGGTTGAGCGGAGCGATGGCTGGCACATGCGTCATACTTGTGAACAGGTGCCACTAGTGGAAATGGTCATCTCTAAGCTTCCTTGATTTTGTAATATTTTACCTACATATTCATCAATAGTATCATTTTTGAGGGATTTTTGAGGTATATGGCATTATAGGATATTATATATAAAACAATACAATTATTATTGTAATGACGTGGTCAGACAAGTGTTTAAAATCAATGAAAGATTTAGGCTTATTAGGTCTTTGTATATTAATTGTTGACCTTTGTGTATTGTGATAGTGCATTGTCGGACAGCCTTTAAATACAGTAAATATTCTTGTCATTAGGAACTTATTGGTACGTTAATACACCTTTTTTATACTCTATGCGACACTGCGCTGCTAAATACTATTACTGTGTAATTAAACATTGTAACTTAATAATTGAAAAGAGTGACTACACGAGTTTTGTTGCCGGAATCTTCTCGGTAGTTCAACTTTTGGAACCGGTGTAAATTCAGACAGACTGACAGACAGACTGACTGACGGACAGACAGACAGACTGACTGACGGAAAGACGGACCGACAGACAGACCGATAGACAGACTGACATTATAACATTCTTAGCTTACGTAGATCCAGATAAGACAGAGAGACAAACATTATGAAATTGTTAGTAAGTTAATATTATTTTTATGTGATAGACATAAGGGTTTTTTTGTTGACGATTCGAAAGTGCTTCTTGGGGGGCCTAATTGAATAAAGATATTTTCATTTTCATATACCTATACTTATTCTGCAAAAAAAATAGCGTCTCAATTCAGTGAGGTAATGCGACTTGCCTTATTGGTACACTTTTTTATACCAATAAGGTGGCAATCAAGAATACGGCCCACCTGATGGTAAGCGGTTACCGTAGCCTATGGACACTTCCTGTTTCACAATATTCAGGTGTCTCTTTTTATTTTAAAGTTTGTTTTTTTAATCAAGTGGTTTCATTGTTTTTAAGTTGGAGCCAAACCGGAGTTTTGAGGAGGCGAGTGCTTTAATAAAAATAAAATAATAAAATAAAATATCGTTTAATTCAGACAATTTAAAAGTCCATAATGGGTTAGTTACAAGACTTATATACTATGTTAGCAATTAATGAATTTTAAAAGTATATAATTACAAAAAAAAATTAACATGCCATTACTAATAGCGATCTAAGCGATCTAGCGAGAAAGGGTAAGTCCCCGTAATCGTCACTCTGCGCACAAAGCACCGCCAAAGTGGCATGTGAATCGGTCCGCTAATAACCTTAGGATGCTATTAGAACTATTTCTCACTCTGCAGATCAGGGAGCTTGTTTTTTGCGAATGATGGCTTCGAAGGCATCAGTTTGGTACTCCGCAAACATCCCTGATGTACTTCAAGATCGCGGCAAACCCAACATCATCCTAAAGACATTATTGTACTGGATTCGTAGGGTGTCCAGCGATTTTTTGGTGTTCCTGACCCACAGATTTCTCGTGTAAGTACATACTTTGACAGTATCCTTTAAAAAGCGTCACTTTTACCTCCTCAGTACAACGAGAAAATCTGCGACCCAACATATTTCCTCTAATCGCTAGAGCCCTTCGCTCGCTTTTAATATCATCATCATCTTTAACGTCGCTAGTGATAACATGCCCCAGATATCTAAACTTATAGCTTTGGTGAGTTCTCAAGAGTAAGGGGATAAGATGCCTGTTGAATCGTCCAGAGAAGATTCGCGAACCTCTTGGGGCGGGGAGCTGTCCCGCTGTCGTTTAGAGGCTAGTTTGAGGAGCAATTCAGTCACGTATTGATGGCACAGTGTAGTACAGAACTTCACTGGAGCTAGCACAGGACCGCGGATTGGTGCGGCAGTAAAGAGGCCTCTACACAATACTGAGCTGATGTGGGAGGAGAATGATCATGATACCACCGCCGTAAGGCTGCTTGCTGGTCGGTCTTCTACAGATTGTACTTCAGAGAGTGTGCTCAGGAGGTTCATGAGATTATTTCGCCTACAAAGCGTTCGGCGGCTAACCCCCACAGCTGGTTCATACCAAATATCCACACTAACAGCTTTTCCTCATCTTCTGTGATGCGCACGGCCAGAGAGTGGAATGCACTGCCGGCCTCGGTGTTCCCTTCTGCTGACAACCTGAGTTCCTTCAAAGCTAGATTAAATAGCACCTTCTGGGTAAGCTGGCTACATTGCCGACCTCCTTTAACTTCTCTCGGAGCAAGACTGAGATTCAGAGCAAGCCCATTTTAATAAAAAAAAGAAAGTGCATTACTTAATAAAACTTCATAGCATACGTAAGTATTAAACAAGGATGCGGCCACCAGGCGGGCCTTATCCTTGTTTGATACGTATGCTTAAAAGCTTATTAGCGGTTACCGTTGTCTTTAACTTGTATTACCTACTAACTTTACGCGTTGCATATCACGTATGATTCAAGAGGTTGTCAGCTTATGAGACAAGATACTAAACGGTAAACTACTCCATTTTCATAACTTACCACTTTTTTTATACCACTAAGGTGGCAATCAAGCATACGGCCCACCTGATGGTAAGCGGTTACCGTAGCCTATGGACGCTTGCAACACCAGGGGTATCACTTGCGCGTTGCCGTCCCTGTAAAAACCTTTTCACGCCTTTTTTGAAGAACCCCATGCTGTACTCATTCGAGAACACCTCTGCAGGGAGCTCTTTCCACAACTTGAGCGTACCTACGCGGGAGAAAGTTTCTCTGAAACCGTACAGTACGCGACCACTTTGGTTCCAATTTGTGAGGTTGAACTCCCTGCCGGTGGCGAGCGGTGCGGTAATAGAAAGAAGCCGTGGGCATCATGTCAAATAATTCCTCAGAACACGCCCCGTTATACAAACGGTAGAACACACACCAGCACCCGTACCACCATCTTTTATCGCGATCCAGTTTAGGACCTAAACTGAGTAGAATCGTTATATCCGTACTACGACGCTATCTACAACTATGACAGCGGTGCAGTTAGGAACCAAATACTGAACCGAGCGGAATATGAATCGTTTTTATAAAGATGGTGGTAAGGCCCAAGGAGGCAAAATCTCTCCTTAGGCTTAAAGGTTCAATACCGCTTGTGAGCTCAGGATCGTCGACAATTCTTATAGCGCGTCTTTGGAGCACTTCAAATGGTCCAAGCTGGTATCTAGGCGCTTCCGCCCATAAGTGGCAGCAGTACTCCATGTGGGGCCTGACTTCGACATTATTTACAAATCTTTATGAATAAATACCTATATCATCTGCTGTCAAAGGTCTCATAAGCGCTGATTACAGCAATTTTATTTAGGTAATATATGAAACACCCTTTTAACATACTTACATCAGCTTGTAGACCGGTAATAGGGTATTTGACAACATTATTTTTATTTCATTTTAAAATAGTATGTCAATAGACATTAAATATTGCACAAGAAATAGTATAATGTATAAAACTGCAATCAATAATAGTTCCTTACTTAGAGCGATTTGTTTGAGGACCTATCACAAGTTGTCAAAAGACACTCTCTAAGAATGGTGACGTCACAATTCTGGCCACTACCGTATCGTGACGTTTGTGACGCATGAACAAAATTAATGATATCTTTGTTCTTAATTGTGTATTGAAAGTTGTATCATTTAATTAATGTAAGTAAGCGAATACTATGAAAAGTCTACATAAATTTTGTAATAGATAATAAACCATTTTTTTTTAATTACCATGCCTCTTAAGATCTATATCAAACAAAAAAATGTAGTTTAAAAAGCTTTTTATAATATTTTCGAAATATGTTAAAAACCTACTTTATTACTTGTGGTTTATCTTTTTCATTTTGCATGAAATAGGTATACTTAGTTGAGTGGGAGAATTAAAACAAGTCTTAGTTTTAACAATATTTTAAATAAAATAGGTTTATTATAGGACTGTCTTCCGTCAGTTATAAAATTTAAATTAATATTATTAAAAGCTGATGAGTATTTCTATCACAATATAATTTTTAACTCATGCACCGCAGCTAAACTTAAAAAAATCATTCAAAACTTAATTTAATATTAAAATGGTTTATAAAGTATGTATCTTAATTGAGTTTTACATTAAACTTTCAATAATACCATTATGAAACGGACTTTTTCCTTTAACTATAATGCTACGAAGCTCGTGAACACTAGCGCCATCTATTGTCGGGTAGAACAATCACTGCAAACAATGTACTGATACCGCTTAAAAGTTTATTGTTTGTACTAAAACTGTAAAGACGATTTGTTAGTAATGATAGTTCTTGTAATACACAAGTTGTATAGAAATAACGTTCAACTGTAGTTATATCTGTAAGTTGAAAAAAAAACAATAAAACCTTTTCCAAGTCGCAAAAATATCAGCAAAGCAGTCGCGGGCCCAAGAGCGTTTGTTTTATTTGTAATGTTTAATTAAACGTATCGTGGCTCGATGGCCATTGTCCGACTTACCTGCTCGCCGATTTAAATCCGCTCCCGACCGGTTACACGGCCTGTCGTCCACCTTTTATTTTCAATAATATATTTACTTCTCAAAATATACCACAAGCACGCATCATTCAATGCACAAAATATTTTATCAAAATACTTTTTTCATTTAGTATACCACCTCTCACTGACGCTTTTACTGTTTAAACTAATAAATACCTTAGCACGGTACAGCAATTATTTTTATTACCTCATTACGCTAAGCATACTCATAATCAGCCTCAAATTGAGTTTTTTAATATCATTCAATTTTCAAATCGTATCGCTCGCATTCCGAGCGTTTGATATTCGCGCCGCGCGTTCAAAACATTCGGCGCGTTTCGCGCGTCTGCCGCGAAGTCGGTTTCGTCCGACGTCCGTCAAGCACGGGGGCGGGCGCTCCGACACGAGGGCCGGGCCTCGACACCGCTCGGCTAACTTCGGTGCCATCACGCTACGCTCTGTAGTTGAAGTGAACTGAGTCACAATAGCGTAGCATCTGTGTTTTTAATTACTGATCCAGAAATAAGCTCTGGTAAGTTGTTATTTTTATTGAATTTCATTTATATATTTATTAGATAAAACCTCTCTTGTTTGCACGCTAGATTAGTACGCAATTCATAGTGAAAATCCCACTGTTGTTGCTTTCATTGACGGTGTAAATTCTTATGATAATTGTCAGTTTTTCAACAATGTATCATGACATTTAGCTTTATTTTAAATATTGGACCAGTAATGTGTATGTCACGATGATCATAAAGGCTTGGAAATAACTTTATAAAGAAATGCCTAAAGAATAACCTCAAAATGTTTAGTCCCCGTTGACAGGTCGTGTTGATAGCTACGCATCACTAGATGGCGGTAGCTCCGGGGGCGGAGTTTACTAAGTGCCACACTAGACGTATGTCATTTTCGATAATTGAAGGTTAGTTTGAAATTGTCGAAAATTTTAGATAAAGCATTGTTTATTTTATTACTTTTGAAACCCGAACGCCGCGGGCGGTCGTTAATATGAAGCTGCATGACATTAATGGTTTCAAAATTACTTTATTAATTACAGTAGGTAATATTTCATATTTAGGTACTTGAAAATTTAAACTTTTTCGCATAGAACTCCGTATATCAGTTTCTGAATGATAATTAAGTACCCACGTACCTATATTTTCGTAAAAAAAAAATGATAATATACCTAGAATATTTTTAGTACTTAGATAAGTTAATATACCCGTCAAGTCACACATTCTAGACCAAATTGATTTTTAACTACCATAATAATAATGGAAGTCTTAAATGGCCTAACAAATTTAAAAAGAAAAAGGAAACAACGACTTTACAATTTTATTATTCTAACAACATGACACAGAAATTACTTTCCGTTGCTTTTCTTATTTCAAAATATACTGCGGCCTATTTGGTGTGTTGGAAAGTTTATCAAAGAGGGTGAAATCGTATATTTCCCTTTTTTCTAGTGTTTAACTCCAGTGTAGCACTTCTTCATCGTCAGCTCCGAACGTCGTGAGTGCGTACAGCGTTGATCCACTGCGACCTCTTGTTGTACCGTCGGCAACAAAGGTGGACTCATAAAAAGTCTGTCATTTTCACTTAGTAAATAGAATCAAATTTAACAGACCCTTGATAAAGGTATATCTATTTGAATTTCATGTTGCAAAGGTCTATTTTAGTGATAGTGTTTTTTTATATCAGTTCTTTCTTATTATCTATACCACAGTTATTCTGTGTCTATACTAACTAATAGCTGCCTTAATCAGTTGTAAATTCTAAGTAGATAAGCTTCCAGGTGCCTCAAATATTAGATGAAGTTAAAATACCAAACTATTCATAACTCGATGGCGTGTTAGTAGCGAAGAAAAATGACACGTGAAGTTATTTTATAGCAATTATTACAATAAAACAGAGAGGTTTTAATCTTTTTTTAGCCAATAAAATACCTATAGGTATATCAAATTTTTGCTATATTAATAGCTCTACTCTATGAAGTTAAGTGTCAATGTTGCACAGCAAACATTTATTGTAATGCAAAATACTCATCATATGAAAAATATAAGTGCACATAACTATAAATATAAACGCGCGTCTTCTAATAATCAATAGACGACATCCAGTAATTATAGTAGATAAATAGAAAAACGGAGAAAAAAATGCACGTTGATTCCGTGCGGACGGTCCAAGGCGTCGCTGGGGGCCGACTCCTGACAGATTTATGGCGTGCGTGGCTGTTACTCGTACGCAGGGCCCCCGCCTGCCTGTCCCCCGTCTCACGAAAATTAAAACGTTCCATTTTTGAAATTCTTTTAAATCCCGCACGATTGAATTTTATTTTATTTATTGTGCGATCACCTGAGCTTTTTTTGTCGGCAGTACCATTATTTTTAACGGAATTTTCGATTGATTTACATTTGTGAGATTTTGTGAATCCACATTTTTGGGAATTACTTTTCAACATATACAATAAAAGTAAGTAACTTTGCAATTATGCAATCTGAAAAAAATTATCATCCATAACCGATCCCGAAACAATGTAACACTACCCGCAGCGGTATATTTTTAAAGCAGAAAAAAAAACAATTTAAATTTATGAGTAGTCACAAACAATGAAAGTAATGCATCACTCGTCATAAAGGACAGATTACGTCTGTCCATTTGGACAGATTTACGAGCGAATTGCATAATAGATGCAATTCTGTGTCTATGGGACGGTAACAAAAACATTCGTTCTCATTGAGGATTTAGTGAAAAAAAAACTTTCACTTGAATAGTTCTGGATCAAGCGAGCTACAACATACCATAATGAATTAGCTTTAACAAGAATTATTTTAAAAAAAGCTCAACAGTTCGGAATTTTTATTATTTTGCGATTAACTTCTTAATTCGTTGTGGAAAATATTCCTCGCCGTGAATCGTGATATTCGTGATTTGTGATCAATAGAGACATTGAAAATATTACAATTAATTTGTAATTAATATTACAATTAATTTGTTATTCCGAAACCCATGTTGTGTTGTAAATCTTACTTCAATTCATAAGTAATAAGTAGTATTAATAAGTAGTGTTATTTAGAGGATAATAGTAGTATTTTTAATGTTTATTATCAATATATCTCCGATATCTAGTATCCATAACACAAGCTCTCAAAGTAAGCATTACTTTGGGCTAGATAATAGGTGTGAGTGGATGAATATTATGTATTTTTATTTTATTTATAAGTAGGTATGTAATCTGTATAGTATCTCACATTATCAGACACAATAGATTTTCAATTGTGCAATCTAACGACTATGAAAATATAATTTTAAAAAATTCCCTCATTATGTTACCTATTTGCAGAAAAACTCTTTACAAAAAAACATTAGAATAATAATAATAAATACTACAAGGGACAAAATAAAAATTCTAAGGAAAAAAAACAAATATGCTGAAATTGAATATGCTTGGTTGTCGACTAAAATATTTATAAAAATATGCAAACACCGTTAGGTAGATAATTAATATACAATTACTTGTAAAATTTTGAATCGAACTATTATTAAAAACCAATTCCTATTTGAAAATTAAAAGACAGTACAGACTCGCAATTGTTAACATGACCATGTAATTTAGTACAGGTGGATTAGAAATTCGTTTTGAAATAAATGCGTACTAATTAATAATAAATCAAGTGTCCCCCGGATTATCCGTGACGCGGCCGGACAAATGTTTCCGGCGTACTCGGAACGGCTTTTTATATTTATTTTTATTATTGTTATTTACAGAATAAAAATTTATGGGCCCAAAATACCGCCTTCCGAGAGATTTAGCGGGAGTGTCATAGACTCGGGAGCTGAAAACTCGATCCGCAGTTGAATTATTAACGGTTTTAATGGTTACGCGGTTTGCATGTCGAAAAGGTTTCGGGTAATTTATCGGTGCATTTATATTATTGTGACATAAATCCAAGTTATGAAGACGACATGTGAATTGTGCGGAGACTGTATTTTATTCGTACGTGCTCGCTTATTGCGAGCATTTTGATTGAAAGCTTTGCATTCACGTGGTTTTATCTTTGGAGTAATTTTCTTTTCTTTTATTCTGTTACTCAAAAGCGAAATTCTGTTATCTTCTCACCAAGAATACTTTGCATAATCAATTTAAAGACTTTTTAGGCAACTGTACTATTTGTCTAGTAAGCTCCCTCGGGATATTCACAGTAACAAACGTGTGAATTGTAGGTACCTTTGGTGCCACAGCTTATGAGCTTTAAGGCATTGACAATGAATAAGAAAATATTCGATTATTTTCTACGATATGAATTTCAACTGCCTCAACTAAGTACTTGGTATTGGTGACACAAACCGTCTATCGTTAGGCACTTTTGTTCTAAAAAAAATCTCGTTCTTGTTACTGGGAACAGATTTAATAATCATTTAAAGAAATAAATTCGTCTATTTGACGAACTAATGGCGGACGAGAATAATAATGAATCCGTAACGTATACGAATACCGTGGAATCACAGTTATGACAGGTACAAAAACGAACAGAATATTATGTGACGGATATAACAAAAAATACAGAGGACATATCACATGATACTAAACGGAATTCTCATGACTTATTAAAGGTACTAAAGCTAGAGGTAGGTAATCTACGAAGTAATAAACCAAGGGAAGATTACGCGTCGCACGCGCACGTCCCAACAATTTTGCCAACATCGATTGCATAAACACAACACAATCGGCTTATTAACAGAGAAAGAAACACTATCTCTCTCAATTTATCTGCAGCTGCCTAGCAACAGACAGACGGACAATAAGTTGTAATACTTGTAAGGTTGTAACAGGGTTCAGTACAAATTTAGTTATCCACCCACTCGGCCGGCCGCGATTATTTATAATAAAACCCTTTTTATTCATTTTGTTTCCGATTCAACATAAATAAGATATGTTATTTAAAGCCAATATATCACTTGACAGGTGGTAGGCAGGTCCGTTTAACGACGCGCGCTAATTATTGCTCAATATCTAAGCAGTTAAAGGTGGAATTCGCTTGACAGTGCATCGGGTCGCCGGGTCGTAGCGGACGTTTCATAAGATTTACACATATATCAAAGTAAGGCTTTGTGTGAATGTAGTGAGAGATTTTAATCAACGTCCGAAGGCAATATGTCGGCTGATGCACCGAAGTCTCGGATCATGAGACGCTTGATGCGAGTAATTTAACTTTAAAACGATTAATTAGCGAGATCTGTCGGCCGGTACCAGTTCGTGTATCGATATCTGAACTCGATACCGATTCGACAAATACGACAATTAATTCGGTTCATCGGCCGGTGGGCTGCTGCAGCTGACCCGTGGAAAATATTTTCATTATCATAAAATTACTACTAATAATAAATATTGCTAAATATTTTTATCTACGAACGCCAGACAATCTTGATTATATTTATTATACTTACTCGCATATTAATAATTTAAAATCGCCGCCAGTTGACAACAATATTTCTTTCCGAAAAGGTCGATTAGTAAAATATTCATAAAATATTTCGCCAGCCAACTGTCATTGTGGTACAACTAGCGCCATCTGTCGTCGTGTAGCGATAACGTGGTCAATCATCATTTTCTATTGTTAGTTTTTGGAATGCCTAACGACGACGCCTTCTCTGGCGTCGATGATGATGGTGTAGTATGATGATGGTATAATGGTGCGGTTGGCGGCCGTGGCGGTGGCGTTGCGTCGGCGGCTGACGCGACGCGGCGGCGGGCTAATCGATGCGCGGCACTGCGCTGTCTTGCGACGTCGGCCATTACGCACCTTTATGGCTAGCCGGCCCGCCCGCGCCCCGCTCTAAGGCGGCACATGACGAATCAATATGCCGCCAACCGACTCAACACTTATTTATTTGACACGATTTATTAGTCGGATGCCTCTAAACTTTTATGCGCTCCCCCTCCATGGTTTATGATGGACGTGATAAAATTCTATGTTTCGGGTGTCGTCTACTTTTATTGGGAATCGGAACAGATGTCTGGGAATTCGGGAATCGCGCGCCGCCACTCGCGCCCGCGACTCGGGGAAGTTTGCAATAACAATTTTCTTTTGCAATTTCGCATCGTTAATTACAGTTTTATTTTGCGAGCATTGCAATTAGCATTAGTTACTTTTTGCCGGTCGCGGCGTCGGCGGTGCTCTGTAGAGCTGTAGAGACAAAATGTCGGCAGGAAATGTGTAATTTTTTTCGCAAATATCGCGGAAGGAAGGCGACGGCTTCCTCTGGTCTGTTTAGATGGTTTTTATGCTAATCGTGGAGATTTGCAGGGTTTTCTTTTAGCGCGACAATTATTCACGGAGCTCGGTTACCGCTCGCCCTTTAAGAAATTTGCTTCGTGGTGACCACGAATCTAGGTTTATTCAGGATGTGACTGGACTCGCGTTAAACGTTTCCCCTATAGACTAATCTGTATGTGCGGACTTCTTTAGCACAGCGCTTGCTTACGCTTGTAGCATGTAGTCTGGCATAATCACGTGGGGCATTGATTCTGATAGTGAAATACAGTTTTCAATTATTATTTTATTCTTTAGTTCTATGTTTTCTTCTAATACACACTATTATATTGTTTTAATTTATTGTCATCAAAATTCAATTTCATCTCTTTAAAAGTAGCAAAGGGCATTATTATCACGAGAACTTAAAGTGCAAAGATAGGTCACGGGAGACATCCACGTCTCTTAAATCCAGAACGTCCATGCACTTGTAACATCAAGGGGTCAGATCAGAACTCAAGTGTGCAAACTGCAAACTTACCATTTTTTGGTAACTTTTTTTCTAATCTGATCAGATTTTGTGTTAGATACTGTGCTGTGCAGAAGTACTTTTAGTCTTTTTATCAAAATCCATTGACAAAGAAAATCATTATAATTTTATCTAGTCAGTCGAAATTGTATGTACATAGGCAGTTTCCTTGTCGTATATACTTCCAAAATTTGAAATTCTTTGCCAGCGCGAGTGTTCCCTCCTTCCTATAACTGTGTTCCTTCAAAAGAGGCGTGAAAAAGCACCTTTTGGGCTGGCAAGGCGGTGGCGGCTAGGACAGAGTGTTTCAAGCTGCACTTACCAGCTTTCTTCACAATTTCGCATACTGTTCTTACCGCTTGACATCTGGTGGTGTTGAGTCATTTACCGTGCTTTGTTTAATTTTTCTTCAGCCGGGACTAGTTGAGTCTAGCTCTATGTCACTCCGAGAGTTACGTTAAATACTTTATTCCACTTTAGGAGGGTGAAAGATGCTCTACCTACTTACTTCTGTTGTTTCACGTTGTGATTATCAAACTTGCTACCTGTGTCTGTAATGTGTAATGTTTGTTTTCTATGAAACGTCATTAATTCACTAGGTTGTGAATAGGTAACCTAGTGAATAGGTTGTAGGCCCGTATGAAAGTTTATCTGGGTAGGTACCACCACTTTTCCTATTTCGACCGTATGCTGTGTTTCCAAAACAAAGTGAAGGTAGCCAGCGTAATTACTGGGCATGGAAGGCGTTTCATCTTAGGGCTCGGAATGACAACGCATCGTCTGCAATACCGAGTGATTTTTTTTCTTGTAGTTGCAGGTATCGGTAAGCAACAAATAACTATTTACCACCAGATAAGCCATCAGCTTGCTTGATTGGCATTATAAAAAGTTAATAAGGAGCGTTGACATATCCCCGGGAGCTAATATCGATTCCATAAACATTGGTGGAGATAGACTCGATACAAATAAATTAAGATTCTCAGTTGTGACGTACTGCAGTAGATAAGCATTGAATGAATTAATAAGTATCTTGATAAAACAAGCACATATATTTGAATGTACTTCTGTTATTGTCGTCATATTATAGGTACTTTTAAATTATCAATTACCCACATCGTGTCAAATCAGCCGTATGAGCATGGATCTATCAATCGTCAATATTATGAAATTAAAACTAAAAAGTACGGTTTCTATCATACAAATTTTGTAATTTCAACACTAAAAATCTATTAATGTTTCGATCATACAAATTATGACATTTTATAATACAACAATAAATGTGTTGTCGAGTTTTAAATCAAGTTTTGGTAATGGAGATATCCACGCTCACACTTACGTATTTCTTTTATCTGTGGAGAAAGTAAAATAGAATACATGATTATTCAACTTAAAATACAATGAAGATCTGTACTTGATTAAAAGTTTCTTACACTTGTTATCTTTAAGTTCCACGGATCTTCGTCCTGACAATTTTGATAATATATTTTACCTTAATAATGAGTACATATTACCTAATAATGTTACCACCGCTTTGTCCTCGTCAGTCAACTAACTTACCGAGCGAATGAGCTCAATGAAAGCCCAAGCGACCAAATTTGACACCTTCGAAATTGAGGATGCGGGACGAGCTCGAAAGCGAAACACCTCGATCAATCGGCAGCGTGCAAAAACGGGACAATTTCATCTTAGGTGCGCGACATTGTAACTTCCCGCTTCGTTCCACACTCGAATGCATAACAGACAAACAGGCTAATCCGGGCGTTATCGTAAATTGTCAGTTTATGACGTGCGGAACGGCTGCGGGGGCGGGAAGAGCGCGGGCGGAAGAGTTTTCTAATTTCGCCCCCTGCGCCCGTTTTGATGCGCTAATTCGTGTAAGCAGTTTCTGAACGTGCTTGTTTCGAGTTCACTTCAATTTGCCACTGACGCCATTGCCACCGTGCTCTCCCTATCCCTAGCAATTTAAAGGCCACAATACCAAGTCCGCTCGCCGGTTAACATTGCGAAGTTATCGTCGGCTTTTACATAGAGTTGCGCAATTTACATACATTTGTTTGTTCGGTTTTTAAATTGGGAATTAACTGTGTTAATCGCGAATTGTTGCTAAACACCCGAAAGCAAATTACAATTATCTATTATCCAGCCTAGTTAATTAGGAAAATAAAATACAAGTTGTTGATACGACCCTTGGAGGGGGAGGTTGGGAAACTTTATTTTGTCAATAAAATTGGGGAAGCGATAGGTTGTTTTTACTCTCTAAATTCTCCGTGTAAAACGTACAGAGTTTTATTTATTATTAGATTCTTAGCCGACTGGGAGCAGACTGGAGAAGTGGAGGCATACTGTCCAGACCAAAGTCCAAGCATTTGAGCATTTGAGTTACGTGCGTCGAGCCTGAGGCCTGAGACCTGATCAGATCATCCGCGATCATAAATCATAATTTAGTTAAAGGGCTGCTTAATTTTAGTTAGTGTTTTATCACATACGCTGCAAAAATTGCCTACCTACATAATCACCCGAAAACACGTCATGAGCGATGCTTTCAATGGCTACTTTCCAGTCGCTGTGACTGAAAACGGTTAGGAGATTGTTATTATAGTTAGATCAAATTAGTATGTACCTACATTTGCCTGTTGATCAGATATAGAATTGTGTGTTTTTTTTACCGGTGGCACCAAGGCAGGCGGCCAGTCAAACCGGTTACTTGTTTATGAGATATTTCAATACAAAAATGTGAAGCAGACATATGCTTGTTACAAATAACAAATCCACAAAATTTATCGCCGATGCGCTCAGACTCGTATAGTTGCGAGCGGACGGACAGACGGTCAGTTAATATTACATTACAACAACATATCAAAGCGGCGGCACGATGGGATCTCGGCTGCGCGGGCGCATCAGCAATTAATACTCTTCATTTAATCGATTCCTTCAATTATTCCACCTTGATATATGTTAATCCTTTTCGGTTCGCCCTCCCCGGGATATTGTTGGCTATAATTACGTGGGAGGCGACCTCTATTGACAAGTATTGATGTTTTTAATCTGATGTTAGGATAAGACATTAGTATGCGCTCGTCCGTCCGTCCGTGCGTTGATTTGTGGCCGGCTGGCTCATTGCCTCGTAATTATTGGATTTCGGCGCGATATTTATTGGCATTTCTTCTCACAGTCGCCTTGATTTATCATTGGGCCGTCATCCGTGAGAGAGTTATGGCGACGGCCGCCAGTCCCGGGGCGTTCGATAATCGAGCTTTTTTTCGTTTATTAAGGGCGAATCCCTGAGGTACATCTAATACGTCATATTTCAATACGTTACGCGTTAGGACATATGATCACCTCCATTAAGGCGCGTCTACTCCCGACGGATTAACGCCGAAGACGCCCGAGTAATGAGATGGCGAAAATATTGGAAATAACACGCGACAATAATAAAGGTACGAATGGGCGCAGCTGCGTCCCCGCGCCGCCAGGGGCGCTGCCGGCGCGGCCTCAAACCTGAATGATTAAAAATAAAATCCACCGACTCACATCTATCAAGAAAATGAATGTATCATATATACAGATCCTACTGCGCGTAAAACTCATATGCCATTTTTAATAATTTTCCGACAAAGTCATAAAGGACAGACACACTATTATGATTTAATGTAGGTAATTAATGTAGTAATTGGGTAGGTAGTTGATTTGATAGAAAATAAAACTTAAATGATTGCAGCACTAATTTACCTTTTTTAATTGATCAGTCAATAATTAATTTACAGGCAAGTGTTTTAATTAAATTAATAATGATAACTAACATTGTCTAAACGGTTACAGATAAGTAAGTAAATTATTTAGAACATTTGAAACAAAATTATGTTGGTACTAAATATTAACTTAATCTAATTATAATGTAATACAAATGTAAATTATGTCAAATAAAACAAAATTCACAACTACATACAGTTTCAAGCCTTTCAAACTTTTTTACTTTAGTTTGTAGCATCTAGCGCCATCTTTATTTTTGTAACAAAACTAATTACTAATTGCGTCCTTAGTTATGGCCGAACACCTACTCAAACGTCACTTCAATTCATTTGGAGTGAGATTTGGAGTTAGAGTGCTCAAACTTGCCAATAAATTATTGAATTTGACAATATTCAAATTTTTATTTAATCCGAACTTTTGTTAATACAAATTAATGTCGTAATAAAAATACTTTATATGTTCTTTCTTTATGAAGAATACGGTTTAAATTTTAATAATTTATTAGTACTTATTAAATAACGTAATTTTAATTACAATACAATTAACGAATGACACTTAGTATAGAAATCATTTATCTGAATCTGTAAGTAGATAAACTAATAAAAGTCTTCTCTGTAATTTTATTATTTAATAATAACTACCTATTGTAAGTAACTATTGCACAAACAATGATTGATTGATATCAAAATGGTTGGGTAAGTACCTACTTTTAAATTGCGTTCTTATTTCCCACAAGGAAACTTTCAACTAATCCCCTAATCAAAAAACATGTTTGATCAAATGGAAGTGTAGCTACAGAAGCTGCACGCGCCTTAATCCTTTTGCCTGCAACGGTATTAAAAAACTAATAGACATTCCGCGCCAATTTGATGGATTACCGTCACACGCCGACATTTTCTTTTTAAAAACGGTAGCGAGGTAAAATTGCATCGAGCTAATATTCCCTTGCCAATCATGTTGCTCAGTCAATTTTCAATTTTCCCCGTTAATAAGCCCGTCAACACCCCGCCTCGAACAATATCGCTCCTGTTTTTATTGCGCGACCAAGCCATACTGAGCTTAGGTCCTAGTGTTATGAATTATGTTTGTTATATATTAACGGATAATAATAAGTTCTTAATTGAAATGAAATCTTAATAGTTTTAAATTCCTTTTTAAATATTGAACTAACGTTATAATAAATAACATAAACATATTGTTGTTACATTTTACCTGAGCATCTATTTATTTGTTATAAGTGTTTAATTTAGCTCATGGTAATGATTTGAATTTTAATAGTAAATATAGTTTTAAAAGTTACGCAAGTATTTGGCGAGTCCTGAATCTTACTAGCAAACATGTACAGCCTTTTATATACAGTAATTTCGTCAGACTCACGAAGAGCAGAGTGGCGCAGTGGAAGCGTGCTGGGCCCATAACCCAGAGGTCCGTGGATCGAAACCACGCTCTGCTATAAACATTTTTTTGTTTTCAAATAATTTTTGATTTTATGTATTTTAAAAAATAACATTTAATTATATAAAGATTTTCCACTTGATATTGATTTTCTTAACTATAAACTAAGTATGTTTTTAATAAAATGTTTTTTTTTAAATGGGAAGCTTATTTATTGTCAAGAATAATGTTTTTTCAATATTCTTTATTTACTTTACAATTAAAAATACAAGTCACAATCTGCAACACTTTAATAATCATCCAATGCTACTAGTAACGCCATCTAGCGGATACATGTGCAGTTGCATTAATTGAATTTTCTTCAATCATGATTTTATATTGTGTAATAATTTTTAATAGTAAGTTATTGAGTAGAAATAAAAATTTCATAAAAAATACATTTTCTTCAACTTCAATGATAATCTGCTACCTATTTGCCATTACTTAGTTGGATTTTCATGCGCGGTCGTTGGGTGTTTAAGCGATATCGATCGAGTGAAGTCGCGTCATGAGTAGATGAGAATGAGATACCTTTACTGACTATAAATTTAAAGTTATTTTTAACCGACTTCAAAAACGAGGAGGTTCTCAATTCGGCCGGTATGTTTTTTTTTTTTTTTTTTTTTTTCTATGTCTGTACACCGATTACGCCGAGATTACTGATCCGATTTACGTGATTCTTTTTTTGTTCGATGCGAAATAGCTGCCATTTGGTCCCATAAAAATTTTTTCAAAAACAGTTGGGTCCTTTGGTTTTAAATATAAAAAAAAACTGAAATTATGAAGTCGTCTACATATGCGTAATTGCGAATTTTTGCTTTTCCAATGACTTTTTAGTGAAACGATACGATAGTAGGAAACAATATAATTTGACGGTCACCCATCTAGCTTTGACCGTAGAAAGTTATCACTAAAAATTGTAAAAAAAATTTTAAACAAAAATTAAAACCGACTTCAAAAAACTGAAAAGGATAAAATAATTAAATTTAATTCATCCCCTAGAAACATATTTTTGGAGTTGGTGCTAAGTGGTTTCCAAAAACAATAGAAAGTGAAGCACTTAGCACCAACTCCAAACTATGTTTCTAGGGGATGAATACCTACTTAAATTTAATTATTTTATCCTTTTCAGTTTTTTGTTATATATAAATATAGGTTGGTACCTACTTTAATTAGATGTGCAAGTGATTTTTTCAAGCGTGCTGGGATGGGATAGATACTTACATGAGAAATAGCCAAAATTACTCAAAAAAGTTTCGGAGAAAGTTCTTTACGATGTTTATTTAAAATGAAATTTCAAAAAATAAATGGACGAAAGGGTTAATAAAAATAAAATGGGGTATGAATAAAATAATATAAATCTTTTTAAATTTGTTGAAAGTCAACGTCGCTGCGACAAGCTACAATTAACGCAAACGAAATCTGCATTTTCACATAAAAGCGTGTATGCAATGGCACCTAAATTGTATAATAAGTTGCCCAAACATGTGAGAAAGAATCTCCTCGTTTTTGAAGTTAGTTACTAATATCGCCGTTAATATAATACAATTTGAAATTTTGCATTCCACTTATGCTATAATTAGCCTCAATTAATGCCAAGTTCGTCTAAGCACATACACAGCGAGGCACAGTCAGGGTTACACCTGCGGGGTTCCATAATGAGACACCTTTACACGGTGTCCGTGGTCAGCCTGGTGTGATGGAGTAACTCCTCAGTCTGCCGCGCCTTGGTACTGTCATGAAGACAGAAACAGTTGACCAGAGCAGTCCAACTACTACCCACGAAGTTCCTCAATGTTGAGAATATGCATTATATTACATGCCTCATCATCCATCACCAGCCTATATACGTCCCACTGCTGGGATAGGCCTTCCTACATGGGAGTATCACATGAGGAGATTGGGCCGTACACCACCACGCTGGCCCAATGCGGGTCGATGGGTTAAAGCGGTTGCTGTAACAACTGGGACCAACGGCTTAACGTGTGCCTTCCGAAGCACGGAGAAGATCAAGATTATAAATTTTATGACCCATCGTGGGACCAACCATAGGGAAAGTTGCTTTATTTTCGTAATCGAAATCACAGCGCTCAAACCATTACGCCACCGAGGTCCTCAAAACAATGGTGAATATCTTCATTATATGACATACCTAATGAAATTCAAACAGTGGCTGTTAGACACTCAAAAAACGACCACAACTCTATCGATATAATAATAATGTAAAACAAACGGAACGACTCAGCAGCAGTAATTGCACACTCGACTCCATTAGGCTCGCGTCCCACAAGATTTATGTTTAATTGAAATCTTCGAGTTTATTGTGCCGATGTTGATTTATGCTGGCAACACCGCGTGTTGATCGCTCACGGCAACACCGACAATGCGCATTGTTTGATCTTTGTAAGTCGGTTGAAGACTCACTTTGGTGGGAGGTATGAGCGCTAAGCTAATACTTCACCTTATGTTGCTGGGCTTTTATTGTGTGAGGATTCGTAAGTAGGTTGCAATGAAGATGTCCTCACCTTGCGAATTAGCAGTACACGAAGAAAGAAGGACTAGAAAAGGGAACAGCGAAGTGAAGATTACTGAAGATGGTACTCATTACTTGATTGACGAAATGGTTAAGGCTTAGAACGAAGTGAGTTTCTACGAATTCGTGAGGCAAATCGAATAAGGATGATTAGTAATGTCACTTAGTCAAAAGGCAGAACCATGATGACGTCACTGAAGTAGCGTCTTGAAAACTGTCATTGTAAGTAATTACTTAGCGCCAAACGCTCCCAAAGACTCATTGAATAATTTTAAACGCACATTTCAATGCATAAATAACTTTGCATGGACTTGATTCTTTGCCTTTCCTTTCATCACAGAGGGAATAATTGGGAGAACTCTCAACAACAAGAGATTGTCTGGAGTGATCTGCTAGCGATAGAAACGTCTTTTTTAACGTATTAAGTTAGTTTTGTGTAAATGTGTAAAATAAAGAATTTCTATATAACTATCTAACAACAACAAAAAATCTAGAATAAACCTAGTAAGTGTAAATTTCCCTAGTAATAATTGCTTGGAGTATACTCCGGAAAATTATGCCCGATTATAATTTGAATCGACAGTTTGTAGCCATCATACATCAATACATAAGTAGTCGAGGTGCAAACTTAATGTATTATTTATGTACCGGGCGTAAGGAGGATGGTCTCGAAAACAAAGCCGGATGACAGTGCTAGCGATCCTCAACACGTTAAATTGAAAAAAAATTGAAATCAGGAAAAAATCTGCTGTTTCATACATTTGTTTTTTGGACAAGACATACCTAGAATACTCACCCCCCCCCCCCCCCCCCTTAGCCCCGGGTCTTAAACCCGGTAAGTATGTTTATATTTATGTAAAAAAACAAAATATTTATTTAAAGAGTGCATAATGAATAAGGATGCCCCTGCCCCTGTTTCCAAGCTCTCCTTTCGCGGCTTTCCAGTAAGAGATTTCTCTAGAAATGGTAGCACCATTGTACGTTCTCTCCTTGAACGAGGTTTATATCAATTTATGTAGTGTATAGAAATAAACTAATACATAATTCATTCCTGGAATAAACCGTCCACTAAACTTTTTTGCGCTCTAACGAATACAAAATAACTAGCTACAGATAAGAAAGAAAAATTAGCTCTGCGCATTGGTTATCTGGACGATAATGAAGCTGTTTATTTGTAATTAACCTATCAAAGTTCGAAAAATAATCATCATTGCAGTAATAAAGTTTCGATTAAAGTTCTTAAGCACACAAGCTCATAATCTTATTTGTGGACAACAAATCCTCAAAATTCCGTTGAACGGCCATCTTAGCATAATTCATGAATAAATATACAAACTAAAACACATTCAGAATAATATATATCAGTCGATGTCTTCTTTTCATTAAGTCGTACCTGAATAATATTATTATGAAACCACAGGCACGCATTTCATCTTAACAGTTAAAAATAAACAGTCTCAAACTTTCACGCAATTCACACATTTAAACTAGTTAAAATAAGGGTTTGAATTGTATACGAGGGATATCGGTCATCAGAAAAATGAACGAACTCATCCATTTCCACAAATCCGTGTCAAGTATCGACTTAAAAAAAACAAAAACCTACACTACTGCGGGTGTTAATAAATAACTTCTTCTCGCGACTTGTATTTATTTTGTATTTGGTATAACGATGACGAATACGAGATACGTTCGTAAAAAAGCCTTTTGAGGCTTGACGTGTGATATATCGGCGAGCGCGCGCGTTATAAAGCACGCGGCGGGGTGCGCTCGCGCAGGCCGCTGATTGGCCGCCGTAATGACTCTGCGCGCGGACGGTCCATCTTGCTGCGGGCCGGCGACGTAGAGAAATGACTGCCGTGCACTAAACCAATGACGGATAGGCGCCTTTGAACCTATTGTCTGGGATGTATGTATACAGAGATGTTGAGAGATCAGTCGAGAACACGATTCGTAAGAACGTTCTGCGGTTGTAAATGCTACAGCTCCGAGATTGATTCTATTACATATCATGTTGTTTGTTACTCCAATGGAAGTGGACTCCTGCTCTAACCGAAAGCACTCTCTTATATGAAAACAGTTATTTCAAATTGAAGCAACACTTACAGTGGCTGTAAATACTGACACAATAATGAGGATTTATGTGTATAGAGATTGATGGCGAAGGTTTATGCATTCAAATTCTGATGGAAAAAGTAAACGAAGGTACGATACAGTAACAGAAGATTCTCAAACTCAAACTCAAATATTTATTGCAAATTAAATGTTACAAGAAAGTGTGTGTGTTAAGTGTTTCTTAAAATTTCCCATGAAAATTCTTAAATCATTGTCGGTTCAGGTTCGTATGCTATTCCAAATATAGGTGATCTGTTAAATAAGCTATTTGAGAAGCTAAAGACTTGGAAATATCATAAAGTAAAGTTAGCAAAAAAGCGCTGTTGGCGTAACGAGGACTAGCCATGTTTTTCAGTCCAACCTTGACGACAGATGTAATTCATCCTCATCATCGTTTCAGCCGAGAGACGCCCACTGCTGGGCATAAGCTGCACTGCCCTAATTCATCGCCTGCCCGCGACCCTCAACAGATCGTCGGGCCACCTCGTGGGGGCTCTCTCTCCTCTTAAATTAAACAAAACATTACTTGTTTTTCTCTCCATACACTTCGATTTTAGTGCAAACTTACAGCACTGTACAACCTTTTACGATAAAAGATTTTATTTTTGTGATTTTGTTTTAAATTAAAGACTTGTTTAGTCTATTTATTTTAAAGATTTGATTTCATCTTTTACGTTGCTTTATCATGAACTAGCACTGATTTTATCATTTTTGCTCGGTGTAAAAATCGTTACTTCTTCGTAATTATTAGCAGCAAGTGAAGTAGGTATTCCCTCCTTTCTTCAAAGGATTCAGAGGTGCGATAAAGAACCTTATGGACAAGGTGAAGGCGGATATACTTGACTGTGTTCTAGCTGCACTAGCTGTCTTCGCATATGGACTCTTCTTGCCGCTTTACATCAGGTGGTGTTGACTCATTTGCCGTGATTTGTATAAAAAAATATTCCGGCCAATTCGCACTGGTCACATCAGGATAAATCAATGCTAATTCATCCTGTGATATTTTCCTGCGAAGGAAAATCTGAAAAATACTCACGTATTATTTCAGCACATCTTCAGAGGACTTGATCAGAGGCATCAATTAGAGCCGATGTCCGTTATTCGCCGCTGTCACCAGATGATAATGGATCAGTCCATCGGGGGCCATGCGTCGTCCGGCAACTTGCAGCCCAAGACTGATGGCCTGGGAATTTACAGATTTTAATTGATTAAGCACTGAACTTGCCCGGATTTTGAGGATCGGAAGTTTGGAGTTCGGGCTGGGATAATGAAGGCTAGGGAAAACTGCGGATACCAAGAATTAACGGATATTTAATTATGTATTATTAGTAATGTACTTGTCTTATCTGTCACTCGTAGTCGCTTGCGGCTCCGCGCGGATATTATTTCTCGAGTCAAAAGCTTATTCTTATGGTCTAATACGATGGTACCATTGCTATGTGATTAGGATGCAATCTATCTCAATGCAAAAAAAATCTCGTATTTTTAACCCTCAGATGAATTATGGCCACAAAACCACATAAAAAAATGAGGTATAGGAACTTATGCAATATTTTTTTATTAATTTATTTATTTTCAGTAAATTTCTAGACTAGAAAATGACATGTCGTTGTGCGGGATGCGAACCTTCGACCTTTCATAATCCGGTATCTGATTTAACCACTGATTAAACCGCCTCTGTGGTCTAGTAGTTGAGACCACCTGCCTCAGATCTAGAGGTCCGAGGTTCGATTCTTGTGGGAGCAGAAATTTTCTGCTTGTTGTGGTTGGTGGTAGGGCTCTTCTAAGTACGCCTGGCTAGCTACCACCATCTTACCTAAGTCTGCCGCCATAACAATAATGTTAACAGCATTATTGTGTTCCGGCAGTAAGAGGTAAGATAGCCAGTTCCTCTGTGGTTGATGAATCCGGGTGTAACTCGCTTCCATCGTCGGCCTTATCTTCACTTACCATCAGGTAAGATGAAGGCCAAGAGTTACCCCGTTAAGGCTTAAAAAAAGAGCTACCAAGTACTTAGGATTACCGTATGATTTTTTTTGTATGCTTAAGCCAATTTCGATAAAGAAAGCTTGTAAACAAACCAAATGTTATTTTGTATAGGTTTGTACCTTTCTTGCTCATCAGTCTCATCTAGCGAATGCAAAACCGGACTGTTTTAAAAACCGGTTTTTATTTTCGGTCTTTTTCAAAAAAACCGGTTAACCGGAAAATCCGGTTTTTTGGCATATTTTTTTAATTTTAATAAAAACAAAAATAAACAAATTTTAAGGGCTCTTGGCATCATTTATTTTAAATTTAAATCTTATAATCCAATCACAAGAAAATATAGATAATTTATCAATACAGTAAAAATATAAAGAAGCAACTATACATAATTATAAGTAAATAAATAATTTGCTACATTAACTAACAGTTGAACAGAAACATTATGCAGTCTTTAACTATGTATAAACTTTAAATTTTCAATAACAGCAAAGAGTATCAAATAGATTAATCAATAAATCTTGACGATACTTCTTATTTTCATAACCCGAGAGTGGGTTGAAAAATAGTAAAAATATCGCCTTAAAGTTTTTTTTTATACAATTAGATAACAAACAAGCGGAAAGTATAGAAAAGATGGTTTTAAAATATTAAGTTGACGAAATAACAATTATTTAAGTACTGGATTCACGTCAGTGGTTAAAAAATATACAATAAAAAGAAAAATATATTCATAAAATATTTTCATTTATATATATTAGTAATAAGACTCGAACCGTGGACACACAGCATGAAGACTGAGTCATTAGGCGATGAGCTACAAGAGTCATTATTAGAGGGTCGAATTTAAGATTCATATTCTTTGCGCTCGTCTCTAAACGAGGTTTAACTGTGTAAGTCAAATGTTTTCAATTGTAGAACGACGTAAGTCTCTAACAAGTGTTTCGCTATAGTTTTGTGGGACTGTCACTGGACTTTTGACCGCGACAGTACATACACCTACACCACAGAAGAACGACGTAAGTACGACTACGACCGACGCGAACGAAATGGCTACAGCGTCCGTCCGTCAAGATGGCGTCTTTTTCTTCAACAGTGTTGCCATAGCATAAAAAATATTAAAAATAACGCTGTAAACTATAATTATTGTAAATTATTTATGGTTTTAAGGATGGTGTTCGGTTAAGTTGGGAGTTACATTTAGGAAAAAAACGATTTAATTTGTTATTATAACATTTAATTATAACAATAAATTTTAAATATCAAGTCTATTAGTTATGTTTAATGAAGACTTGTTTGTTAGTTCGTACACCTGTACATATACCTGGCGGAATATGAAACATATCTTTTTAACTCTTATAAGCAAAATTCTACTCCATCAAGAAAACCGAAAAAACCGGTGTTAATAAATAAAACCGGTTTTTTAAATGAGAAATTAAATCGAGAAAAAACCGGTTTTTCGGTTTTCGGTTAAACCGGTTTGCATTCCCTAGTCTCATCACTCATAAAAATGACAGTGGTTTGGTTTTCGGTGTTTACGCTTTATCAAGCCAACTTCTATCATCACATAATTTTCAAACATTTATTGAAATAAAATTTCAGCTAAAATTGTTGAGTTTAAAGTATTGTCATGTGACAGCATGACGAACACATACAGGGTGGTGTCGTCAATACGACAATAAATTAAAACATGGGCTACATTAGTTCACAGAAATGGTTTTCCACTTACAAAAACATCTTATTCATTTGATAATTTCATGATGTTTGCATTAAATAGGTAATATAACATTGGCTGCATTATTGGAGACAAACACACAAACATTCATTTTTATTAATACATATAGATGTATTTATGTTACATCTAAGAACATATATAAACTTGTTCTTTTTTACAATTTGTATTACGTCTGCTTGAGCTTACTAACATATACCTGCCTGGTGACTGGTATACAGGGTGGTGCCGTCAATACGACAATAAATGAAATCATGGGCTATGTTAGTTCATTGAAATGGTTTGCCACTTTCAAAAACATCTTACTTCTTTGATAATTTCATAACATTTGTATGAAATAATAGGTATCACATTGTCTGTTTTAATTTATTGTCGTATTGCCGGCATCGTATAGAATAAAAGGCATTATGTGTACCTTTGGGGCTGTTCTGTACAATTAAGTTTAAATAAACATTTCCATACACTATCTAAGCAGGCACAGATAGTTTAACTACAAACAAAACAAAACTCAACCCTTCCTTACCGCATCAACATACACTATACAAAACTCCAATTTAAATCGGACATTACTATCACAAAAACGACCTACCCTGGGAGGGAATCAATTATAATTCCTATTAGACGAAGGCGGGCGCGGCTGATTTATGGGTACAGAGTAAAAATCCAGCCAATGCGCAAACGCACCTTGCCTCTATATTGATGGCAACTGTACGCAATTTGCCGTGTTAATAAAGTTGCACGTACGAAACTCACTCATTAACTCTCGTATTATTTAAATTGTGTATGTAATTGAAATGCTTATGGGGCTATGATTATTCTGTCATTGTATGCGGATGGGACAAAAAATTACTTTGTTTTTCTTTTGGCTGTAAAAGGTGCGAAATATCGAATAGGTACTTGATATTTCGCACCTTTAACCTTCTTCGTGAGTTCTTTTTCTTCTTCAGCCACTATCGACCAATCGTTTGGTACAGGCCTCCTTGAAGGAATGTAACGGATCTTCGTTTCCGAAAGGTCCGAACTTCCGATAGGTTTTACTCTTCTGAATCCGACTTCGGTTCCTATAATTTTGAACTGGAGATTTATAATCGATTAAAATTTGAAATACAGTGAAAGATTGACAGATTTTTTTTTTCATTGTGGTAACTCTTTCATAAGCAACACTACTTATCTCTCTTCCACTCTTCTTCCGACAGCTCCGTATCCGACTCCAAAATCTAATTAAAAAATTCCGGCTGCGGCTTCAATTCCGGTAAAGTCACCTCCGTAACATCCCTACTTTAAGCCTCTCCAATCATTCCTGTTTTTAATATTAACATCTTTTGAACAATGTTGTCACTTATCAATATCTGCCGAAAACTGTATGCGGTTGACTTATGACCCATATTTCTAGGTCTAACTTTTCCAAGACAAATGCCTAATCTCATAGATTTTCTAACTAGCGACACGGAGACTACATGTTGACTACGGGCAGGATTAAGTATTTACAGTTATTATCTATGAATACTCCTATAAATTCTTAATAGGTATAATAGAGTTTTTCAGAAAAGGTTAGAACTTGTGAATTGTGAAAAATAGCGAGTTCAGTTTCTGCCCCAGCAATCATTTTTCCAGCTCAGATATGTTTTTATATATCTTTGAAGCATTTATCGAAGCTAATATAAAATAGAAATTAAAAAAAACAGGTAACAAAAAAGAAACAATCAGCAAACTCTCCCCTAAAACATACAAAAGTATCCCAGAGCCAAATCTCGATCAGACAGGGCTGTGCTACTCGACCCCTTCACCTCTTACACAGCAAAAAGGTTTTAAACTTTAAAAAAATAGTGTGTATTTGTTTAACCGCTCACCGTGCGAGGCGGGCCGCGCCGATCGATGCCTGTGTCGTTATTCGGGCGACAGCCTTTGACGACGTCTCGCGGAGCCCGCTCGCACTTGACGGTTGGGATTGGGACATTGACAACCGAAGCGAGAGAAAAATTTTAAATCGGAATTTAAAGGTTTACCGGCTAACATAGGTACCTAAGGCAGCACTGACGTTTACGAATCAATCAGAAATTAAAACTAAAACGCCTGTAGAGTTTTTTTATACTACGAGGCAAACCAGCGTACCTACGCCTGATGGTTAACTGTTTCCGTAGCCTATAGACGCTCGTAGCACCTTGAGCACTACTCACCCGCTGGTACCGTAGCCTATAGACGCTCGTAGCACCTTGGACACTACTCACCCGCTGTTACCGTAGCCTATAGACGCTCGTAGCACCTTGGGCACTACTCACGCATTGTCACCGTAGCCTATAGGCGCTCGTAGCACTTTGAGCACTACTCACGTTTAACGTAGATGCTCGTATATAGATGCTCGTAGCACCTTGGGCACTAGTCACGCATTGTCACCGTAGCCTATAGGCGCTCGTAGCACTTTGAGCACTACTCACGTTTCACGTAGATGCTCGTATATAGATGCTCGTAGCACCTTGGGCACTACTCACGTATTGTCACCGCAGTCTATAGACGCTCGTAGTCGTAGCACCTTGGGCACTACTCACGCATTGTCACCGTAGATGCTCGTATATATAGACGCTCGTAACACTTTCGGCACTACTCACGCGCTGTTACAGTAGCCTTATATTCATGGTACAAAACAAGAGTTAAGAAAAAACTGCAACACAGCCCAATTTTTATCATAGCGCTTATTTCACTTTTGTGAGGTTTAACATCCAGCCATATTGCCATAAACCTAGGTTTAATAGTGAAATAGATAAATCATTTTGTACCTCTAAACTATACATGAAAACAAATTCTTAGTACATATTTTGAAATATTTCTTAGAACAATAATGTAGCAATTATTTGAACTCTTTAATTTTCCTATTGCTATTTATTTTATTTGTGAATATTACTAACTCGGTTTTAGCCACCGTCACGGTTTTGAGACTAGTATTTGACACGGATTCATATGATTTTTAAAAATAGTGTATAATTATGTACATACACCTTACCGGATTTGAAACATTTCCTTTGTGTGAAAAAAATGGCTATGCGCTCTCTCAAAATAAAAAAGATTTTTTTGAAATTTTTGAAGATAATGCGAGTTTTCTGTAGGTAAAGTTGCAACCGCCCTTACTACGTTCGAAATAGAGGCGACTTTCGTAGTGCACTGTTACACTTGATGTGTTGTCGTCTGTACGTACAACTTATAGAAAAAAGGTCCATCGGAATATCTCAGTTATATTCGGAAAAGTTCGTTCATGATGAACAAGCAGAAAACTATCAGGTGATTGGTGTCTACTGCATACCATCCTTGTGTATTTATACTTCGCATATTTTTGTTATTGGGCCCTGAATCTGAAACAAAACAACACTATATCTAAAATACAGCTTGTCTCTATCTGTCAATTTTAAAGAAAAACGTTATTAAAAGTTGATACTGTGTTACATACATAAGTTATACACAGATTTTTCCAAAACACTTAACTTATATTGAAAGAACGAGGTGTAAAGTCAGCAGCAAAACGATTTACTTATGTTCTGTGTTAAGGAGTTTGCGACACAGAATATTGCAGTAACAACCGGGACCAACGACATAACGTGCCCTCTGAAGCACGGGGGAGCTCGAGATTATAAATTTTGATTGACCCATCCCGGGATCGACCATGGCGAAAGTCTTGGTGTCCGCAGACTAGACCAGACGAATCCAGAGCTCTTAAATCACCAAGTTTAACCAAACTTATCAATGGTTTTCTTATGATGATTTAAAATGTTTATAAATTTACACGTTGTTTTAATTATACATTCTTTCCACAAATCACATTCTAGACCAGTAGTATTATCTATTAATAACCTGCAAATCAATACGTCATCCAACGAAGAAGCGCGAAAGAACAAAACACGGGGACGCGTCGATAGACATCGGAATAATTAAAAAGTTCCCCGAACCGGTGTAATGGCAATAATGACATTAACGACACGCCACTGACAGCGGCGGTCGTTTGTCAGCTGTCATTTGTCAGTTGTCATGTCAGACAATGGTGTCAGGCGGCGCGCGGCCGATTGACGAGTGTCACCAGCGACTAACGCTTGGTTGTCGATGGCATAAGCTATCGAGGTGAGAGTTCTCGCTCGTTCGAGAATACAACACGAACTTTTGTGACTTTGGTATCTATTAAAAAACCTACCAAGTGCGGGGTGGGCCATGCGCTATGTAAGGTTCCGTAATTGCCAATTTTAGTATGATTTTTGATTTCACAATTTTCTAGTGCATAAATAATGGGCATTAATATTTTGCAAAAGGATACAGGAATGTAAAAATGTTCTTCACACACGGCTATATGTTTGAACAACCTGCCTAACGGCAGCGACAGGCGACACCCTACACTATGTCGTGGGATAGACGAGACAAAAACTTATCCCCACTTTAAGTGTAGGAAAGGTAGAAAAAATTTATTTCAAGATTTTCTTTTACTTCTTGTCGGCGTGGTTAGTATAGTTAGTATATGTAAGTAGCTATGTATGGTCATGTATGTCCAAAACGACAGATTTCTAGCACCTACGAGTCTAATCTAGCATCTAAGTTAAACCTTGGACAGACAGAAGACGGTCAGAAGCTTACGCTGCCCCTTTCTTTCAAAATGTACGCATCAGCGTACATTTTAAAAGTACTAAGTTTTAAGTTCATAAAGTAGTTCGGGAGTCAGGATCCACATGAATTTGTCGTCTCTTATAGTTATGAATAATTTTGAATGATTAACAAGAATAACAGAAAATCTAAGAGTTCTTAATTTGGGGAAATTGTTTAGAACTGCATTTAGCACTCAAATTTTTAGCGATCTCTACCATAAACAAAGCTATAAGCATTGACCATAGAGAAGATACTCTGCTTAGTCTTCCCGCTATACCTAAGTAGGTAGTAATCACCAAGCCTTAAAGTAATCACTGGCAGTTTTCTTCTAAAGTATATAAGTACTAAGTATAACTGGAGTCTATTCCTTACTCCACAATCTAAGCTACTGGAATCGTTGACTGTAAGGAGAGCCGTATGCATACATAGTAATGTTTATTGTACAAAAACACAGACAACGCTTAAATAATCAATCCACTGCTAAAATTATTTCAGTTCAAAATATCCACATGATAACTTACGATCAAAAAGTTCAATGAATAAAGTCCAATAATTTTTATTATACCTCTTCAATCTGCTCCGCGAAGATAAAAGCAGTGTCATTGATATCAAGAACTCACATCCTCTGAACCTTCTCAATTTATTACGTATTGATAAAAATACAAACAGTCGAAGCAGTTGAATATGGGTCACGGTCTTGAAGATCGAAGCTTTGATCGCATCTCGCAAGTTTATTTAAACTGGAATTATTGAGGTGATAATACTCGAACAATAAATAACGGTTTTATTTCGAATATCCCTCGTAAACACCGTGGTAAATCAGGAGCTATGCGAGCGGACAGGTGAGCGGCGCATTATTAATGACACCTGGTACCAAGGCGTCTGTGACCGGCCTTCGCCGTAGCGCCCTGTCATCCTGCGCCAATGATACCACTCCACCAAGCAACTTTAATCATGCCCGCCCCACAAACCCATCACTTTGTTATTACTTTATTGCCTAACCTATTTCCGAAGTCAACAAAACAAAGAAAGCTAAATTATCGTAATAGAGTGATAGATCGCCTCATGCAAATATTCAACGGTTGCAATCGGAACCGACTTCCACTGTAATGAGCGCTATAGTAACTTGCATACATTATCGATGCTCACGAAACAACTAGGCACCGCAGTTAAATAATTCGCATTCGAAACGTATTTATTGCCCCAGTTCGCTGACGGCTCCCGAGACGTCACGGCCTAATATCCATGCACCACGCGATTAACGAGTTATTTCCACCCAATGACGATGTCACCACCCCGGCCCGCCCGCTCGGGCTATCTATCTTATCCGCGAATCTTCACTAGCGATTAATGTGTCAAACTTTCAGATGCTGTCGCCGCGGGATGACGACGACGATGACAGCCACCTGTGCATCAAGTGCAACGCAACTATCGTCGGCCTCGAGAATTACGTGAAGCACAGAAAACAAAGATGTGGAAAAGTAGCCAAACAAGAGACGAAGGCAGATATCTCCAGCATTGACACATTAGACCCCACATACAGTCTTGGCGCAGATGTCTTTTTTCAATCTTTGGAATTGCAGAGCAGCGTTAAAAAGACTTCTTTATCCAGACTGACTCCACCAATACCTATATCGAAAGCAGTTTTAGATTCAAAAACGACTTTGGTAGAAGCTTCTACGTCGAGAGATCTGCCTCGAATGAGTCCTTTGGAAACTAATTTGAGAGAAGAAGACTGGATTGGAGGACACTCGTTAAGGATCAGTGGGCACGAAGATAATCAAACTAAACTAATTAATGCTGTAGCCAGTATCAGCGGAACGGCTAAAAAAGAAATACCCAGGTCTACTTATAGTATTGCAGCGTATAATGATTTCAAATGTGACGAGGACTTTGACGAGCTAGATGAATCTGAAGAAGAAGATGAAGATGAACCACATGCAAGTAGTAGTAAGTGGAAGCCACCGCCAAATTACACTGGTGGGAAATGGCGACCCGCTTCACCTGATCACGAAGACTGGGATATGAGGGAAGATCAAGAGCATACAGGAGGAAAGTGGAAGCCTATAATGACGGACTCCAATGAAAGAGATGACGATTATGATGCACCACCTCCGGGACACACGAAAGGGAAATGGGTTCCAGGTCATGAAAAAACACAAATCATGCAACCGACAATACAGTCAAAGGGTTCGGTGCAGTACTGGTGTGGTCCCTGTAATCGACGTTTAGGGTCACGCGCTATTTATGAAAAACATTTAATGTCTAGTTTGCATATGCGAAAGGTTCTTCCAGAACACGAATTAGAGTTTTCCGGGCATTTAGAACCGATAAGTTCAGTTAAAAGGCCCTCGCGTCCATCTCGCTTTACTGATGATAGCGTTTACGCACAGACTCAGAAGAAATCGGCAAAAATAGTTAAGCCGAAACTGACGGTCAAAATAGAAAAGAAAAAACGGAAACGAAATCCGACTTTTGTTCACTGCTCCGGCTGTAAATCACGAGTGAGGCTACATTTGATGGGAAAGCATTTAATTTCTCATTACCACTTTCGAAAAGCCACTGACATTAAAAGTGAATCATATCAGCAGTTAATTCTGGATAATATAGACGCCATCGTACATCAATCACCCTTTCAATGCAGCCCATGTAAATTTTATACAAACTGGCTGTCCAATTTTATGCAACATTGGTTTTCTGAAGAGCATGAAAATACAATAGCCACGTTAGAAGGTAGATACTGGTGTTCCTTTTGCAAGTTTGATTGTGTAACATCACAAGAAATGTTGCAGCACTTGTCTGGGTCAGACCACAGCGAAGTAGTCGCTGTGATAAACAGATCAATGCCCATAATTATTAGAAAAAAAACTATTATTACATGTGAAACGTGTGGCGAAGAGTTCAAATATAACGTAGAAATGAGAAGACATTTTAACAGAACTGGCCATAAACCAGCTTATACTGCCACAGACGATTACCAAGAGTTTCATAAATGTCAACATTGCAATACTAAATTCAAATCCTCTTTAGCACTTGCAGCCCATTTAAAATACAAGCACAAACAAAAGGCTTATTTCTGTCTTGTATGCACAATGACTTTCAAAACTTTTGATGAAGCTAAGCGTCATCGCTATACTTCGGCTCATCGTATTAGAAGAAAAGAAATATTGATTAGCAAGGGAGTACCTGTGAAGAATTTGAGCAAAAAATGTCCGTATTGTTCTGATAACGTGGTGTTGAGAAGCATTCTGCAGTTGAAGGAACACATCCGTGTTGTGCATCCTGAAATAAAAAAGAGGTGATTAAATTTTCATCACATATTGATAAATCTATGTACTATAATTGTTAAATCTGGCAGATAGTTATTTGGCTATTAGCAGACCGTCTACAACGAAGACTTTTTGTTTCATTGGCAAGTTTAACGTCTCAATTTGGCTATAAGTGGTCATAAAGACTTTAGGACTAGACGACCCACCTAGGCAGATAACTGTGTGCTGGATTGAACCATCGGCATCAACGTATAGCTGCATCATTTGCAACTGATGCCTATCTTTGTACCATATTGGTAGTATATTTTTAAAATCTCATCTGTTTCAGATGTCCTAAATGCGGCATGTCCTTTATCCTATTTCAAGAAGTCACTCGCCACGTCAGAAGTAACGCGTGCCAGTTTCAGGATTTCCAACCGCTCGATTCTTCCCTCATGTGGAACTGTAGCCAATGTTTGTTCAGCACAGACTCGCAGGCCGAATGTTATTACCACGAGGTGTTGCACACAGAGACTATTAAAGAATATCGGAAAGCCGGTGATAAAGATGTACTGGTGGAAATGTATCCTTGTCCTATCTGCTCTAAAACGTTCAGAAAAAGATATCTCCGTCAGCATTTGAGGCTGCATACTTTTGAGAGACCCTTCGTGTGCTCAACGTGTGGAGCGAATTTCACTACTCAGTCCAGCCTTTCTAACCACGCGAAGACCAGTCATCAAGCGCGTGTCACTGCTGATCCAAAAAAGGTTGTCATTCCGGTGATACCTTCGTTGAATGAGGACTGGAAATGTAATAGATGCTCGAAAACATTCTCTAATAGGTAAGGATTTTTTTAAATTATTTTACCAGGATAGTAAATAGGCATCTGCCCACTGTGATGGTGAGCTTTACGAGCCTCAGATCTCTAATCTCTTGTATGGTGAAACTGGTGAACTAACTCGCCGGCTTTAGATTTTAATAGAAAATAGCAGAACCAATTTACGGCCCTCCTTTTATACTTCATAACAGGAGTTAAATCATGTAGGAAACGCCAGCTACAAAAATAGCAGCGGCATCAGACGCAGTCATGCGTCGGCATCAATTTGCGATAAAGCGGCGAGCGGCGGATGCGTCCATGTCACCCGTCACACAACTCCTTCACAAATATCGGGATACATTCATAATTTGACGCGAGCTCTTTGATTGCGCTCGCGCGGGACACTTCCACAGCGGCAGCGGTGTTGCCAACGCTGACATTTTTATACCCTGCCGTAATAAATTCTCCCCCGGATGGTCGGTATTTCGAGCGTCGCCGGATCAAAATATTAGTACGAAGTTACGAACGAGACGACGGCAACTCAATTTTATTGTAGGCACGTGTTGGTGTGCAATGTATCAGGGATTTGCGTCGCAGGTTGACGCGTTTGATTTGATGTTGCTAAATCGTCCCCGCCTTATTTTGTCGCTGTCGCGTAATTTATTTGTCCATGTCGGTACATAAATACGCATCGGGATTATCGTAGTCGCTGGGAAATCTTGAAGGAGAAAGATTACGGAGACGAATTTATGTGCGGTCCGGCTATTAGGTGCGACGTTTAAATATTTTGTAAGTGATTAAATTTATCTGAAGTTATCATTTCGTCCTGTACGGTGTTCTGGGAATGGGCAAACCTTGTTTTTAAAAAGGGCATTGCTCTCAAAAGAGTTTTTTCAACGGTTAGTTTTTGAATAGGTATATAATTACATCATTTTCGATTTGTTGCTACCTTTGTTTTACACGCGCGAGCGCTATTGTTGTCTTTCTGCGCACACTGGAAAATCATGTCTTTATCCCTTTCTGTATCGACCTAAAGAAGGTCTCGACTGAAACTACGTTCCCGAGGAATCACCTGACGTTGATCGCTGAAAAAGATGTGCTCGTTACTACTTCGCTTCCTTTTGACTTTTATACGTTGGGCTACGCGTGGATATTGTTACACCGGTCTATTTACCACCAGGCAGTCGTATGCTGGCTTCAAAATAATATTTTTTTTTGTAGGTAAGTCATTGTATCTTCTGCTAATGAAATTGCAATATCAATTCCTTCTCAAAGTTGGTAAAATCAACAGCAAAAATAAAAGTTTACTAATAAGACTCTCATTAGTATAGCATTAAAGATTACTGTCAAAAGTGACAACTTACCTCCGCTATTGTCTGTGCTACTAACTGTTTAGTTCTTGAAATGTCATTTCATGCGGCGTGAAAGTTCACCAGACAGTAGGATACCTACGGATTAGCTTGGAGTGAGGCAGGTAGGGTTACACGCAGATTTGATTACTATCAACTAAGTTATAAGAACGTCTTGGAATAGCATCCATTCCAACCGCATGCATCAAGTCGTTGGTTCCATTAAGAAGTTCCCGCATACAGACAATTGCGGATCGTTGTGGACCGACGCGGCGCATTTGGGGCCATCTAACGCCTCTGATGATCCAACTTGCGCTATATCTTACTCGTTATTGCACTGCATTAATGCAGTCGCGGTATTATAGTTAGGAAGTCACCATATTTGGATTTGATGGTCGCGTTATGTGTTTTATCCTGCTTCAATGGGCTTTGTGGAGGGTCTGGGATAGAATGCGAGATATAATGTATTTGGTGTTAAACTTAAACTCTCTGATGACCCCACTGAATTAAAACCTCTCAAAGCCAGCCCTAAAATATTCCTTCTAGAAGCCAGTAGCCTAGGTAGTAAATGTTACTACGCCTACGAAACTATCCTCTGATATCACAAAAAATATTTTTGACATCTTAATAAATGTTTATGTTTAAATTATAATTATTTTGTCATATCGACGGTAGTTTCTAACTTATAATGCAATAACCTCCTTCTTTGGAAGTCGGTTAAAACAGATAGACTAGAGGAATTCAACAGGATTATCCCAAGTCCTCGGTAGCGATGGTTGGAGCAGTCACCCGGAATTTGAAAGGTCGCGGGCTAACTTTCTAGTAAAATATTTTCTAAAATCATGCCAGCTTGATCAGGCAGACAAAATCAAAACAATTCAAAGTAGAAACTTTACAAAGCCATTAATTAGCAGTGACACATCTACTGCAGCTTCCCAACTGCAGTCACCGCACTGCAAAGTCCAGCGGCGTCAAGCTACAATCTGTCGTGGTGTCGTAATGTCGTAAATTGCGAGGGCGCGCTAAAAGAAACATATAGCGTCGTGTGTCCAATGTCCGGCTCAGCTGCTCACACACACTTGCCTGAAGAACTAAGCGTGGGATCGCACGAAAACGCAGGCAATGCAAGTAGACGCGACAAAAATCTCATCTTAGAAGTTTAGTAACTAGTTTCTTTGTCGTACTTCCAAAACTTGGAATTCTTTGCCAGTACATGTGATCCCTCCTTCCTACAACATGGGTCAAGGGAGGCGCCTGAAGGTACCGGCGAGGTTGAGGCGGCTAGAACAGTGTGTTTCAAGCTGCACTAGCTGTCTTCGCATATGGACTCTTGTTACCGTTACACATCAGGTGGTGTTGAATCATTTGCCGTGCTTCGTATACAAAAAGTACAAAAAAGACAATTAAATTTAAGTATATGAAAGGCCATGCCTTTCATATTAGTAGGTAGATTGCTTCTAAACTGTGAGTATTTAATCAAAAAAGTACAAAAAATAAAGTTATAACAAAAATTTTTGGTTACTTGAAAAAGGATTAAAAGGCATCATAAGAGTCCTCCCTCCTAAATAAGGCACGAACACAAACACTGCACTAAGATGCTTGTATACTACAAAATTAGGTCCAAGCGCGGATCCACCGTTGTGGGCACAATAGGCATGCTCACAACTCTAATAAGTCTAGAACTATGATGACGTCATAGTTCCACGGTCTATCGAGATGTTGTGATCGATGCAATGATTTATTAAAATAATAAAACAAAAGTTCGTGCGTGAACGCAGCAAAGTATGTACTTAGTTTTAGACGATTTGGGATATCGATGATATCAAAACAGTGAAAGACGTGGTTCGCTCCACGGCTTTGCCCACGGTGACGTGGAACTACAAAATCCTAGTCAGGACGTAATATATTTTGTAAACATTCCTTCTTATTCTTGCACTACATCGATGAGTGAGTTGATACCCCGACTGGCACCTTTTTTGAGGGCTGGATCTGCGCTTTATAGATCTGATATCTCCTGGTGGTACGCGGTAAGAAGAGTTTATATTCGAGGAGTAGAATCCATGGCAACTGTCATAGATATTAATATTGACACTGACTTTACTGTAATGTATGTTTAATCTGCGGTGAAATAAATAGTGGTATAACACCAACAAATCCGCAAATCGATAGAAAATCAGTTTTTCTACCGATGCTCGCATAAGAAGTGTCACAACAAAAGCATGCTAACAGCATGCAGAGAGAATTTCTTGGCTGCACTCGGTCCAGCGTGAACTTATGTAATTACTTGTTGGCGGCTGAAGCGGGGTATTTATTGCGCTTAAATATTAGCCACTTTCAGCCTTTATGTCCACTCATACGGACGATTTAGTTCAAGTCCCGCCGTCATAATAAAAAGCATTACTGACAATTTTCTAAAAAAAAAGTAAAAAAAAAGTAGGAGCTCGTTGGCATAGGAGGAGCTCGGTGGCGTAGGATCTGTGGTATTGGTTTGAGCGCTCTGGTTTCGATACGAAAAACAAAGCAACTTTCGCTATGGTCGATCCTGGGATGGGTCAAGCAAAGTTTGTTATCTCGAGCTCCTCCGTGCTTCGAATGGCACGTTACGCCGTTGCCCCCGGCTGTTTCTGCAACCGCTTTAATCTACCAACCCGCATTGGGCCAGCATGGTGGTGTTATGGCCCAAACTCCTCATGTGTTTCTCCCATGTAGGAAGGTCTGTGCCCAGCAGTGGGACGTCTATAGGCTGATGATGATGATGAATTTATTCTTTTTCTACACAACTAGATGACAAGACAGCTGACAGTCCGCCTGGTGATAAGCCTACGCCTACCGTCTACAAACACCTGCAATAACAATGATAAAGGCACTTACAATAATAATTTTTAAAAAATCACTTGGTAGCATAAGATGAAATGCCTTTTAGTAATTACACTGGCTAGCTTTCCTTTCAATCCGAAACACAGCGAACTGTTTTACGGCTGTAATAGGAAAGGCGGTGGTACTTACCTACCCATATGATCCTACATATGGGCCTACCAACTGCTAAACGTTTTGACTTGAAAAACAACACAGTAGGTACTACCTATATTTTATATCATTACGGTAATACAAATTCTAGAACGATTACAAACAAACCGTTTTCAGACCTTTATTCAGCAGTGGACAGAAGTAACTAGCCTGAAATGATAGTTGTCCATAAATTGCGGCTTTTTTAAGATGGAACAGAAATATTACATCGAACATGTAAGATGATGGCTCAATATTTATAAGGAAAAGTTAACTGCACACACTGATAAAGGTTATATCAAATAAACAACTTAGATATCAAATGAATAAGATGATTTAAAAGCTGCAAAACATTTCTATGAACTGTTATAGCTCATGTTTTAATTTATAGTCGTATTGTCGACACCATCCTGTATACGGGGTGGGCAACTCGTGTCGTTTGTTGGCAAGGTGCTCAATGCGTCTATCTATGGCTACGGAACCTCTATCAAGCGTTTCAGACGGGTACACTTGTTTTCCATACCCGTAAGAAAAAAATCGAAGCGGATTGCAAAGGAAGGCGCAGGATTCGATTCGAATCACAGCTAGATATGCTATATAGCTTATTTCTGGTATTGTAGACAGGAGTAGGTAACAGGAACAGGCAGTTTTTTTTATAATTATCTAAGACTAGTAACCTCCAGTGGCTCCGCCCGGTCTGGAGGTCGATTATCGCCTCGGAAAGTAATCTACCCATGCCAACTTTCATTCAATTCGATTATGCAGTTTAGTAGTGAAAATGTGACTGACTTTTGCCTTCTATTATTATTATAGATTAGCCACAGAATGCTGGAATTACATTATTTTAAGAATGCCAGGGTTAGCACTGAATGAGATTAAGATTAATCGATTGATGGTGTGTGACCCAATTTCAGCTGGTTCACTAATTTAACACTTATTGTATGAAGAAACAGATAAGTGAGGCTATAAAATAATAATAATAAACATGGGATGGGCTGGATGTGCTGGGAGAGAGAAAGGGAATTTCGCGAAACACCTACTTAAATACCTTCAACATCAATAAACATTCTCTCATAAATCATTGAAAAATCCTTGTTCTTGTATTTAGGAGCGCACTAAGCCGTCACGGATGCGATGCTGTGAGATGCTGCCCGCACGATGGCTGCACCTACGTCGCTTCCACTCCTGCGCATTTAGCCAGGTAAACTTTAAAATAGTAAAATAAAATAAAATGTAATTTTATTTCTAAGTTAAATGTACAAATTGCAACTAATAATATTTTTTTATTATCACAATATAAGTACAAAACTCTTAGCTTTGTGTGCCTTTCGGCATAGGCCTCCTCCAACTTCTTCCAGGAAGAATAATACTCATCAATCATCACAAAGCAGTTTAGTAACTCGTTTGCTTGTCGTACTTCCAAAACTTGGAATTCTTTTGCCAGCACATGTGTTTCCTCCTTCCTATGACATGGGTTCCTTCAAAAGAGACGTGAAAAGGCACCTTATTGGCCGCACGGTGAAGGCGGCTAGTACAGTATGTTCCAAGCTGCACTAGCTGTCTTCGCATATACTTACACTTATCCGTTTCACATCAGGTGCTGTTGAGACATTTGTCGTGCTTTGTATGAAGTTGGAGGAGGAAGGTGAACTTTACTAAGATTGAAATGCCAGCGTAGACGAGGAACTTCACTTATTCGGCGGACTTTTTCGTAGGTCACAAATACACTATAATAACTGGTTCTATAGTTTCATGTACACACACACATAGGCGAGACGCGCGGCTTTCTGACCAATGTTTACTATAACTCTGCCAAAATCCCTCAAAAACTATTAGACTAGTTATTAACTTTCATAGCGGACTTTTATCCTTCTCGAACTAACTAAAGTCCCTTTTTTGCGCTGGCTTTTAGTTAATATCACAGAGTACTATGATGAAACAAGAGCTATCGCCCGCCTCTGAGCCGCTGTCGACAGTGATATAGCATAATATATATTAATTTCCTCTAAATACATAGCCATAAAAATTAAATATAAAAAATACAAAATGACAAATGATAAGTATTTCAGTGCCATCTATCAAACAGTAGCAACACTAACCATTTCATTATTATAGTACATAACGTTTGCTTTTAGGTCAAAATAAAATTGTTATACATACAAAACAAAAACTCGCCAGTCTTACGTAATTAAGTCCAAGGACGAAAACACAAATATATTTATTAATCCTTCATTTATATTTATGTAAATTTCATTTTTATATTTTCTCAATTAGCGCCATCTATGAAGCAGTATTAACACTAATTATTTCACTAGTAAAGTACGTATCGTTTGCTTTTCCTTGCCTAACAGCAAAAAAGATGTTAAGTAGTACCTCAAAGTGCAACAGATGGCTCTAATAGCTCTTCTTTAGTTCACTTTTGATGCGATAGAGGTCGCTATTTGTCTTCAAGTTTCAGCTTAATTTTATTTTCAGGCATAGAACTAGTCATGGTGAAGATATAAAAAATTATGAATGTACCCTTTGCCCGTTCAAGACCAACCATTCCAGTCATATGGAGAGACATTTGCGATGCCATAAAGGTGTAAAGCCGTACGCTTGTCCACATTGTGAATTTACTTGCGGCAGTTTGGTAAGATTTCAAGACCTTTAACATGTTTTATTTATAAAGTTATATGGTTTTCTAATTGTAACTTTATTTATTTTAGGAAAATCTCCGAAAACACGTCATAAAAAGTGGTCGCCATCCTGGGAAGTTCTTATATCACTGCCAGTCCTGTGTCTACCATACCAACACAGCTACTGAATTACGTGCTCATTTCGCTACAATTCATGCCGACAAATACGACACAAAATCTGCTATACAAGCTGTTAAAATGGTTTTAATTAAAGACAATAAATAAAATACATCCTCTTTATTATCTCTTGAGTGTTTTTTATTCAACATTCGAAACGCTAATTTATTTGTCACTAGATGGCGCTCAGTGTATCGTATCTAAGATGGCGTACCCTGAAATATTCAAAATTGTGTCCATTATTCCTTTACTACATAAATTAAATTACATAAAATAAATTTGATTTCAGAAATTTGCGAATTGCATGATTATGAATAAATAAGTTGATAGTAATTCATTTAATAAACTATATAATGAATAATATTGGTAGATTTGGTTTATTATGACTGGCAACATTTATTTAGTTTCCGGCTGTCATTTGCGCAATGCGAGCGAGGGAAAAATTAATCGAGCTATCGCGCAGAGTCTGACTGATTGTGTTTCTATAGTCTATTTTACTCATCTAGATTCTGATCGTAAAATAATATTTTGATCGGCTTTTACGGAATATTAAATTCTAGTTCAGATATAGTAATAATAACAAACAGTGATTTGGCAAATAAACGGTTACATAATATAGTAGTCCATTTCTAAGTATTGACCAAGATATTGGATATTATTGATGATAGTGCAGTGCGAAAATTTTAATTGATGACAAAAATAATGACTGTTTGTTTTCACGTGTAGCAGAAATCGAATATTAATCAAAATGTCGCTGAAGGTGAGTTGGTTTTTGTCATTATAATTATGTTTTACTTCAGTTTGTAATATTTTTGTATGAATGCTTTTCTTAAAAATAAAATGAAATAAAATAAAATTACCGGAGTACTAAAAACACAATACAAGTTTTTTGTACAAAAATAAATGATAGAAAATTATAAATCCCTTTTTTAAGTAGTTTTATTTGCATGTAATTATAGGCTTATGACAATTTCCCTACATATTAAATAGAAAATTTCTGCACATAAATGTAGCCATCTATATGAAATTGTCTTTTTCTTTGGTCAGTACCAAAAATGATTTATAATGATGTGGAAAAGACAATGTTTGCTCCACATAATGATCAAACCTTTAAGGTGACAATAAATCACACTGAAAAGCTTATACAAATAACTTAGTTGTCTTTAAATTGTAATCCTTACCAGTATGCCATTCTCTACTCAACAATAGAATATATGTTTCATCTGATTTGTGGTGACCTACCACATTTAAATTTTCATGTTTAAAGTTTTATAGCAACTATGGCTTTGAATTCTACACTGTTATTAAGCGACTTTAAAAACAAGGAGGTTCTCAATTTGTTTGGTATGTTTTTTCTTTAGATATATTCTATTTCTAGTCTCCCAGCGTAATTGTATTCAGTATAAACAGCAAAATTAAATTACATAATTTAAATAGACGAAGTAAAACAAGTCAAAATTAATTTTATCAACCTGGCGACACAGTAGACACAATCCATTTTATAAACCGCGGACTTAAGTTAGTTCTTATGCTCCTAAGTTTTATGCAGCTTTACAAATTAATAAATAAAGAACATTCTATTCTTAATCTTTGAAACGAACCATTTACAATTAAAACCTTTCCAAATTTTTTATTTGTTTATATCATACATTTATGACATCTGGGCGTTAACGGACATAACATAACACCGGATTAACATCTTGAACCATGGATCTGAACCTAATAATTAGTAGGCACCATTACAAACCAGACCATCAGTTGGTTATCAACTCCTCAACATAATTCTAACATATTATTTGGTCTGTGGTATTATTTATTATACATATAGAGGAGTTCTGTGACGTCTCGGGATGGGTCAATCAATCAAAATTTACTGTCTCAAGCTCCTCAGTGCTTCAGAAGGCATGCAAAGCCGTTGGTCTTGGTTGTTACTGCAACCGCTTTAACCAACCAAACCGCATTGGGCCAGTGTGGCAGTGTTATGGCCCAAACTGCTCGTGTGTTCCTCCCATGTTGGAAAGCCTGTGGAACATAATCATATGAAAATCTTCTATTTATTAAAATTTGCAGTATATGCCATATTAAATATCCACAGCACTACACTAACTCAATTAAGACTTTGATTTGAAAGATAATTAGTTGGTCTGAAATTTATTTTTCAAAAATACAATGTGTGATGGCAGCTTTTTAAAGTCTGTTCATTTAAAATGGCTAAGAAAGGAGTAGAAGAGTATGAAGGAAATGAATAAAAGAATAATAAAATTGACTGCTTTATAAGCTGTGATGATGATTAAGGAGCTAGTGACATAGCTGCTTTATGATCAAACGAGGCAAGGCATAGTGGTATGTATGTACTAAGAATAACCAATAGTCACTTAGGGCATTGGTCACTTAGTCTATACTATGGGTGACTAAAAATCAAAATTCGGGTATCATCATTAATGGTATCCAAATTCAGTGACTGACTCATAAAAGATATCTATTTACACGCGATGGATATATCAAAACTCCTATTAGGGTATCTGTATTGAATCGGATACCGATCGCATAAGCTGGCATTATTACCTGTAAAACCGTTTTAAAATACGGGTACCCACCAGACCTAAAAATTAAGGTATACCGTTATCACGGGTACCTTTTAAATTATGGTATCCTTAGTTAATATCTAAATTTTCCGGTACCGTTATCAGTATTAAAAGTGCAGAAATAAAATCCGTTCAAAATCGTTTTACCAGGCACGTTAGTCTCTGGTATGTACGACCCACAGATTAACCAATAGTACTTATAACACTATAGTACTTACCACTCGACAGGGGTAGTACTTACTTTTTAGTGGTGTGTTGCTGCGGTGAGTAAGGTCGCTAGAGCTCACTGAGGAAGCGTGATGTTGGGAGCAGGGGCTCGTCTCCTATGCTGCTAATTTAATATACACATCACGGCAAATGACTCAACACCACCTGATGTGAAGCGGTAAGAAGAATCCATATGCTAAGACAGCTAGTGCAGTTCAGACACTGCTCTAGCCGCCACCACCTTGCCGGCCCATAAAGTGTCTTTTTACGCCTCTTTTGAAGGAACCCATGTTATAAGCTACCTCCTTGGAACACCTGTGCTGGGAAAGAATTCAAAGTTTCGGAAGTCAGACAAAGATACGAGTTATTAGTTATTTATTTGTTTACGGACATAGAGAGTCCCCAAGGCCCTCAAAGCTATAGGACCACCATACATTACCGTGACCATGGCCTACTAAGACTCTGGACTAAAAAAATTAGCTCGTGGAAGCATGGTATGGTAACATCGTTACAGAATCTAATACTGAATTTTTTGTCAGAATCAAGTTGCAGATAATAAAAGTCTACATTTTGCTTACATTTTGGAAAATGAATAGGTAGGTAATAAGACTAAAGTCATATGCGGACTTCTGGATCAATCTTTAGTCTGGCTACTGCAGGCGTACCACTGCACAAAAAACTCGACAAGTTGTCCTTTTACTCATGATTTCCTTCGAGAAAAATTAGGTACTTTTCGAAACTTTAGATAAAACCTATTTCAATCTCCTAATGCTACAGGCGCTGCAATACTGATATTCAAGCCTGCTATTCAAGTTAAAAAGCCTCATTGCATAAATCATAATCAATCGTCAATAATGCATTTGGATTTTGGACCGATCTGCGTACTATTAAAAGACATTTTTCGCTGTGCAATGGTTCTCTAGATGAAGCGACTGCACCAACCTACGAGGTATCAAAGAAAAGATTAATGTTCCTAATATATTTAGTAATGAGAGGAAGTACAACAACCAATAAAATTTCACGTCGACGTCGGTATATCTCTCGCAAAATCAACACCTTGGTCCCCTCAATCAATATTGCACCCACCCTTTATTACGAAACTCTATACCTACCCACACAGTCTTGATATCAAACATGTTGTCTAACAAGTGCGTCGCTTCAATTAATTGCAAGTTTGTTCCCAACCGGTCGGTGCGCATTCGCCCTGTCAGACGGGGGTGGGTTCCATATTTAGATAAGACCAGTCCGCGAACCAGTCTAGCAGCCTCATCCGAGTCACTGAACTGCGAAAACGTCTTGACTCGTAACACTGCGACATTTTCCTTTGATGGAAAAGGAAAAGTAGGTGTATAAAGTGTGGAGGAAAAAGCTAGGCGTAATGGAAAAAGCGTCATAAACAAAAACGCTGGAGAAAGCTTGAAAGGTCGGCTTAGGAAAGCTAAGATAGAAAAGAAATCTTAACTGCAGTTAGACTTTTTAAATATAACCTTTACCCTAAATCTTTCCACTCCTGTAGATTTAGGTTTGGTGAGGTGGTGTTCTAAAGACCACTTTCCTAAGATAAGTTAAATTTATTTATATAAAACTTACCCTAAATGCATTGAAACTTATGCTAGGTGTATTTACAGTTTTGTATTTTTTTTTCCTGGTTGCAAAAAATAATAATTGGTAGTTTCTTAATTTCCCTATGATTTTCGTGACAATGGAGGTCACAGTCTGTCTGTAGCTACTCATGACTCGTATTTCAATGATAGCAAGAACGCTAAAATGTCAAAAGTGGGTCAACCACATAAAAATCTGCAGATCATAGCCGAAGACACTCTGAAATATGTGCTAAAGACTGTTTCTAAACAAATTAAATTGTACTGGGTACCCAGGATTTTAAGATAAAAAATTCACTTTGGTACTCGCTCATTGAAATCTTTATCTTAAAAAGAATAATGCAAAAATTTTGGGATAGCTGGATATAATATCCACAAGATATCTTTCCTTGTTCGTAAACTTCTCAATTACATATCAAATGATTCTGATACCTTAGAATAATTATTCTCAGTCCGATGCTTATATTGAGAGAATCTATCTTGGATCCCACGCTATGTAGGGCGTCTATAAATACTTAAACTGTTCTTTCGTCCCACGCTTGGCCGTCTGTCTGGATTTAGGTCTAGACAGGACCGTTTTAGTACATGGTTTTCGTTTTAAACTTAACCAGGTTTATAAATTGCAAAATTCTAAAAAACTTGAATTACAACTTTTCTAAGAATTGTTATTATTCTAAGCATATTCTATTTAAGCACTGAATCGTAGACCTTAGGTTCTAAAGTTTAAATCTATATGCTGATCGATGCCCATTACAAGCTCAGTAAATAAATTATACAATTTCCTGATTTTATTTTTATTAAATAATCTATGTCGTAACGCCTATGGAACGCAAATCTTTCTGTGGTCTGTCTATGCAAAGGGTATCGAGAGCTCTTTTGTGCGAGACCAGAATTTGTAATAATGCTAGGACTCCGATTGACTCGCCCCCCGAAAGGTTCTATCTGTTTTATATATTAATCTTCCAATAAATGAATGCCTTCAAATAAAAATGTATTATGTATATCTAGGTAGGTACACATTAACACGGATAAGATAGTCTAAAGTTGTAGGTATTATAATCATTAATGTTTTTGTCAAGGTATAACTTTTGCTACTTAAAATTCTATTCACATTAAATTAATTTTCTATTCTACTTCCTTTTATTAAGGCTTTCTTTCCTTTACATTTCTATAATTAGCTTTACAGGAATTACAGGTGCCTTTAGGGCTCATTATCAACTAATTCTACATTTTATGCAAGAACGTGTATGTAATTAATTACCAACTCATGCTCATGTTTCCATATCTAGAGAGAAATCAATTTCCAGATCGTTGTTCCGACTTCCATGTACACATGTACTGGATCAAGTTTATGCATGAAATACTCGACGGCATTCAATTCTCATACTCATTCATCCTTGCTCATAGACAGGTTATTAATACCTACCTAGAATCGCAATGCTGACATGAACTTTTCTAAGTTAAGTCCTTTTTATTTGAAAAATATGTACTGTGTATTTAATTTAAGGTGATAAAAGTACCTACTTTTGACACTTGCTATTTAGTACGAGGAAAAGGCGAATGTAATACTTATGTTATACCTTGTAAAAATGTTTACCGTTAGTGAAATTCCTTTTTATGTATACTTATTAGATTAATCAAAAATCATTGTAAAACCTTAAAAAAATTTCAACAATCTGAATCGAAACTAGACCGAACCAAACATGAAAAAAGTTTCAAGCGGAAAGAAGAGTCCTTAAGTGAAGATTGCTAGTGCAGCATGTGCATACTGCACTAGCTGTAGCCACTTTGCCTATGTGCAACAAAGAATTCCTAGTTTTGAAAGTATAACAAAAAAACGAGTTACAAGTTTCTTTGATTGTGATTTTGACGCGTAGAAGAAAATTCGACGTCACCGAAGACCGGCACACATATTCCTGAGCTCCTGACTAGGAAGTCGAAAGGGTTCTTTGTAGCTATACTATGTGGTATAACTACTTATGCTCTTATCTAACTCATTTCTGTATTCTATCCCTAATACGCACGGTCACGCATGAAAGATTTAATGTTACAGAATCCTTGATAACAAGTTGCTTTCAGCGAGTTAGTTTCATTTAATTTCCCTCTAACTGTTATCGTTTCTGATACAAAACGATAAAAGTATAATGACTCCGTAACATGATGCAATATAGTATGACCGCTTCATGCCCTAGAACTTTAATATAACTTTACTAAATTAATACCTTTGACAAATAGTTCTTGCTGTTTCTTTTTCAAAACCAATTTAATGTCAAATTGTAATATACTGTTATTAAGTTAGGACCTGTTTAATTCTTTAATTTCCATATTTATTTTAAACCTCATTCCAATTCTTCATGTAATATAATGTATGTTATTTAATATCTGTCGCGCACATGTTATTATGACGAAATGCTACGCAGTAACTTCCAGTAAAAGTAGTCTCAGGAAGTTGACAACTCCAGTCTGTCCAATTGTCTGAAGCAGGCCGTGCATTAGTTCTAATTAAAACTGTCCTTAATTGTAATCTAAGCGGTAGTGTGGCACTGCTGTATGTTTAGCGAGCTCGCATGCTTGGACTTTCATTTGCTAGACAAGTCAATCAAAATTCAACGCACACTTTAATTACTAGCGATTATGGCGGTTTATTTCTTACATATTATCAGTAAGTTTAAAACAGAATGTTAAATACTGATCAAACACTGTTCTTATCTTAGCTAATTATATCTTATATATTTGAGATATCCAACATTTCAAAATCTGGTACTTTTGCCATATACATATACTAACTTCAATAAATATTGTCGCGAATAATCTGATCGGAGACACCATAAACTTGTACGGGCGTTTTACATAAACCACAAATAGTGTTTATCTTTAGATGTGACACGCTGTGAGTGAAGTCATGGCTTTGATTGATGCAGGCGGTCTTTCCGTCGGATTAATGTGGAATCAGGGCGGATGCAATCGCGTAAAGGTCAATCTAAACATATCACTGTGTTCCAACAATCTCGACGTTTACATGGATGATTTGATGTTTATTGGTGAGTTAAAAGAACTTTCGCTTGAGGCCATATATGAAAAGCAGATTCGATTGTTTCTTTATTAATTTATCTTGTTTTCAATAGAAATTTTATTTTAAATTAATTGTTTTTAATTGAGATAAAAAATACTAATGTAGTGAATACATTATGCGTAAATTTTACCGCCACAAGGTCATTATGAAGCAGATAAGGATATTGCTGTGTTTATAGCGATCTTTCCAATGTCATCATTGGCGACCTTCTGTGATTGTTTTTTATAACGCACATATAGGTAATATGTAATGAGCCTAGTGAAGCGGTAATTCTATTATGTCAACCTATCGTTTGCTGTTTATACATGTATAGACATCTATTGCTCGAATTGGTGGATAATTGGATTTGAACAGTTAATAAATTATACTAAACTAAGTAATTAAAATATAATAAAACTAGAAAAATTTCACGTCCTGAGGCAGGAATCGAACCCGCGACCTTTCGCAATCCGGGCGACTGCTCTGACCACTGAGCCACCCAGGACTTGAGATATCTCTGTGAAATTCTTCTAGTCTATCTGTATTTGCGTTTATGAGCTAACGTCCACCCTACAATGTCGAAATATTCCATTTCAACATCCGAAACGAGTATTTTTACAAATACCGACGATTCGGTTAAGCTCGTTAAGTTCGTTAGCTCATAAACGCAAATACAGATAGACTAGAAGAATTTTACAGAGATATCTCAAGTCCTGGGTGGCTCAGTGGTCAGAGCAGTCGCCCGGATTGCGAAAGGTCGCGGTTTCGATTCCTGCCTCAGGACGTGAAATTTTTCTAGTTTTATTATATTTTAATTACTAAGTAATTTTTAAACATTTATAATAATGTTAAAATCAAAAATTAAGTATACTAAACTAACACCAGAAAAGGGTTATCTGTGTGGACCAATGATATTATAAACTTCTTGTTTATTATAATATCATTGGTGTGGACACTTCATTTCTGTTCAGCGAACATCATCAAAACGTGATTACATTAATAATTTAAGAGTTTAATTTGAAATTCATATCCGGACAAAGATAAACATATGCGTTTTGATGACTTAAAGGCGAATATCACGTGAATTGTGTATACTTATACATATACTGTTCGGCAAGAATGACGTTATGTCGCATATTGTAACAGTTGTAATGTTGACCCTGTCCTGTTTAGATCGCGTTTATACTTGAGCCGATTTACCTGACGTCTTTGAATGAAGTGTTGTTATGGCTTCGTCATGCTCCGAAATACGACCATAAAATATTTCGATTTTAGACCAAACTGTACTTAAATAATCCATACTAATATTATTAATGCGAAAACAACTCTCGTCTGTTTGCGATTTAGATGAAATTTGGCATGGAGATAGATTGCACCATAAAAAGGATATAGGCTACTTTTGGCGCAATAACCTTCATTCAAGCGGGCTACCACTAGGAAAAAAGCCGGAAAAAATAATTTGGCTTTCTACCGCGACTCCGCCCGCGTGGATATCTGTTATCGCTCCAAAATGTATCCTATGTGTTCTCCAGGTTCTCCAACTATCTCCAAACTAAATTTCATCTAAATCAGTTCAGTGTCAAACTCACTTTCGTATTTATAATATTAGTTAGGATTCTCGGCAAACTGAAGCTTTACTACATTTACATAGATTTTGTTCTGTCTGCAGTAACCATTATCATGACTTTTACGATGTTAATTTTAGTAATTCTGATAACACAATTAGTGACACTCGTTCAAACTGAGTAATCTGTTAAATAAAACATAATAACTACAGCTACTATTTGCGTAAGTTATGGTATGCAGATTTTGTTTTGTTTTTAAGCCACGAACCCATTTGGCCATTGTAATTCCGAATCCACCTCAAGCTCTTTAACAAGAATTTTTGAAATCGCCTTTGACTTCAAAGTGTAAAAACTTTTTTCTTCAGTCAGCACTCCACATTCCCCTTGCCCCTGGCTTCAGTCCAATGTTCGCTTTGAGTTGAGGGCCATTCAAGAGCTGCACTTTATGCACACCGAATTGAAAAGGCGACGTATCGACCGACCTATTTTAGAAGCCTTATCCATGGTATAAATACCGCTTGTGGGTAATCCCGGAGAAATTAAATTGAACGACATACACTGGCTTCGACTGGATGGGAATTTAAAAAAATGTGTATTACTAGAACATTACAAAATTCATACTTTGGTCTAGCTTGATTGACCATGACTTGCTTGAGTTGTTTGAGACCTAATACTAAGTTATGTGATATTTATTATATATTCTTTCTTACCTCATGTACTGTCATTATGTACTATTTGCTTAATTTTAATATAATCTAATATTCACACTACACCAAATTTACAACTAGTTTTTTCGAAAATGCTTTTCTGTTTTATTTAAGACGCTGTATCAAATATTTGTTTTTATATATATTCTGCTAATGAGTTAACAAGAGTGTTGAACGACCCTCGTATTAGTATATTCTTGTAAAAGCCACGTTAATGGCGGATGTCTAATACCATAAATCGAGTCAAATATTTTCTGCTTCGCAGGAGCGTCCATTTAGGCAACTTCCTCATTATCTTCCTGTACTATTTCTAAATATCCTGTTTATTTCGGTTCTTCCTTTAGACATCTTTTAGCAGTTTTATTTTGCTGTGTGTGACTGTGTATATGATTATGATTAATTATTGCTTCAAAGTAATCTACGAAGTGTAAGACTGTTTCTGGAGTTTTTATGTGGGATAGTAGAGTAGCCTTCATTAGTAAAAGTCTCATCATTCCGTTTTATGGATACAAAAGATGTGTCTAACTAGTCAATGAATATTTATGTCAGAATATACGCTCAAAAATCATTTTGTTTCTTATAAGAGTTGAAGTGAGGTTATAATAAAATAAATATCGACATAACTTTACGTTCGATTGAAATCAAAAAAGGTCATGCGAGTTCTTTAATGAAAACAATTCAAATGCTGATTATGTGCAAACATTGATGATACAGTTTGAATATAATTATATCATGGTGTTCCTTAGAAATTGATTGTATTTTATGAAAATTTTATTTTCCACATATATTTTTTTCTAATTACGACTAATTTTAGTTCCAAATTATGTTCCTTGCGTGACCTTGTTTGGACTTGTTTAATATTTCATCCTATTTCTAGAGCGAGTGCCAAGCACGTACACGATTTATTTGCCTCTTTTTTAATGTCAAGGTTCTTATGAACTAAAAGCCTAGTTAGACATACTTGGTTTCCTACAATTCCAAATGATGGTAAAATAAATTGGTAGGTTTTTGTAAATCGTATTTTGTACTTCCTAAAAGTGTCAACAGATTGTCGCGCAGCACAGATCGTCGTGGAAATCATTAGGGGAGGCCTTTGTTCAGCAGTGGACGTCTTTCGCCCGAAATTATGATGATGATGATGGAAAGTGTCAAATTCTCAAGATATGAAAAGTGAATCAAAAGATTGTAATTAAAAAGAGAGGGATTGTAAAAATTGAATACTTTTCTTGCATAACCGTGACGCTTTTTTCGTCGTTCGAAACGATTACAACAACAAGTGCTTGGATTAATTAAATGATAAATAAAGTAAACCATTGAACATTTATTGATTGGTGTTACTTGGTCTGTGATTTTTTTTTTCTCTTTATTTTTTACAGGACTTTTATCCTAACGGATATGTCAGTCCTATTGAGAACTTACTAAAATTACATAAACATTATCATTGCTGGTCGGAAGACAGTCGCGGCAAACATATAAAACGATACACCACTTCGGCTTCCTCCGACACTGGTTGAGCCAAAGTGCTGTGAAATATACCTATATTAAATGCATTCTGTTGTAATGTAGTGAGCATCGCGCGTCTCTCTTCCTGATGATGATGATGGTCTGTGATCTTTTTGCTCTGACTTCAGTTCATTTAAGGAAGTAGTATGAATCAAATATTTTTGTTACTTTTTTAACGAATTTTCACCAGGAATTTGTATAAACTTCCGTAGATAGCGCGTCTTCTCCTTCGCTTCGTTCTTGGCAGAGCGGTCGAGGTGCTCATTGTGGAGGGTTGAAGGTTGTACTTATTGTATCTTATTCCGCTATAAATAAATAAATAAACATTCAAATCTAAAATATTTATTAAATCTTTTCACCTCGTTCGATTTGTGGCTTTTCTGGAACACTTATGGAATGCGCCACCTAAAGTAGACTTTAATCACATCGGTGATGAGTTTTCGCGCGGTCGGTGATTCTAGGAAAAGAAAAAGACAGGAGGCTTTTCCTTTTCCTAGAATCATCGAGCGATCCATACCCCGCCATTTATGACTTAGCATTATTCACCGACAGCACAGTGAACGTGATTATAATCTTTCTCAGCGGTAAAGTGACAATACCGTATAAACTCATATCGAAAACCGTCGCTATCCAAAGCAACAGCAAAATTACTGCAGACCTATATCTGAAAAGGCCTACATTTGTATTTAGCCAATTTACTAAGATTTTGTTATACTCTTTATTGCACTTGTAACGAAGTTTATCAATACATAATGACAATGACAATTAGTTAACAAGGGTTATCTTTATAAGAGATTTTGATTTAGATTCAGACAATAAGGTTATTCCTAGGACTGACAAGGACTATGAGAAACAATCCTTCTAACCTAACTAGAAAATAAAACATGCCAATGTGTCAAAGTCTAAATTTTAAGACTTATAGTATACAGAGCGATGTGACCCGTATTACATCATATAATAGCAAATGTCTCATATCGCAACTTGTTCCATGTGGTGCCTTGTGTAACAGGTCGTAAACTCAGCAAACAGTGGCGGTGTTAATGAAGCATCTGAATATCGGTGTCAGCCCTCTATTACAATATTTACAATAGTAGCTTTAAAATGTATAATTTTGTTCCTTGTAACCCAATTTTTATCTTCTGGACGTTCGTTTACTTCATTCTGGATAATATAAATCAAGCATATGCTTCACCTCATTTTAGTCTCTGGTCTCATCTCTGGTCTCTGGTCTCATTTTAGTAAATGGTTATCGTAAGAATTATTGACATCAAAATATCGGTTTTTGTTTTTGCAGTGCTCAGCGTCTGGATTATATGTAATCAGTAATCACTAATCATTAATTTGTAAAACATAGGTAAATATAAAAGTTCTTATATCTATTATTTTAATGTCCACTATGTTTTGCCTATACATATAGGCATACAAATTTAAAAAGTAGAATCCATGCAGTAAAAGTCTAAATTACATAGCACAATTTTTAAAATTCTTATTATTAATACTAATTGTCTTACAAAGAGTTACAGTTAAATGCTTGTCTTAATAGTGAGAGAAAAAGATAGAAATTGGATTAAATGTCAAGTATATATTCTAGGGGCCATATGCTTTTCTTTAATAAAGCAGTTTGTGTTTGACACAGGTTGTGTTTGAGGTGACTACGGGTCGGATTGTGTCTTTATAATATAACTAGCGACCCCCCCCCCCCCCCCCCCCGGCTTTGCACGGGTGCAATGCTTATGTAAATATTATGCATGTATTATACATATAAACCTTCCTTAAGAATCACTCTATCTATTAAAAAAAACCGCATCAAAATCCGTTGCGTAGTTTTAAAGATCTAAGCATACATAGGGACAGACAGACGGCGGAAGCGACTTGGTTTTATACTATATATATATATAGACGTGGAAACGGCTTAAAATTTCAGAGAGAAATTTGTCCGTCTCTTGTTCTACCTCTTGTACTTTGTTATATTATGATTACATTGTTATACCGAATTTATTTGCAGTGTGCATTTGTCTGCAGCTTCAAGGTCTGCCCATTTCCTATGTTACTTACAGGTGGCTTTTTTCATTCAAATTGTTTGACGCAATGCAGTTATCCTAAACACCTTTCTGTCCCATGAATATTAAAGACTGTATACTGGTCGCGAAACCACGACCTGAATGGGACATGAACAGCAAACATTATCATCATCATATATCTATATGTCTCTTCTATACATGAAAAATGTCTACAAATTTGAAAAGAAACAGCTTTATAAATTTGAACCAATTTGTGGAATGATTGTAATGAACAGAGCAACACATAAGCCTTACAAATCAAGGTGATCATAAGATCAAATATTTCTGGACCAATATTTTAGCAAGTCATTTAATTATTTTCATATTCTTAATTTTATTTTAACATCATAGTACGTATTTGAAAGATTACAATAGTATCTAAACTTGAACAAAATCATGTCCTGTAAGATGGTTGGGGACCTAACCATCTTAGCTACTAAAGAAAGGACTTGGAATGACTATAAATTTCTCTTAGTCATATTTTCACCTATGTCCTAGCTAGACTATCTTTATTTGCGTTACAAGTTACAAGCTAACGTATACCCTCACATTGTCGTAATATTCTATCTCAACACCTAAACGAGTTTTTTCCAGTTTAGACCGTTTTCAAATTATTTTCATTTAGAGCGTCTAATTAACCGTTTTATCGGTTTTTATTTCATTGCACCATAGGTGTGGTATTTATTGTGTAATGCGATGTATGCAGCTGCCCATGCATTGTTGTCGACCCACGGCAGCAAAACCAAGGGCCTTGATGGCACATTGACCCTTGTGACAAAGCTTTTTAGCGGTTCAATTTTATCTTATTTTGCCTATATACACTGTACGAAAGATTTTATGTTCCTGGAGCAAAATTCTTAGAATAAGTAATCGCAGTAATCAATAATTTTCAACCTTTTAATATGTCCTCTGACTGTTTATGTAGTCTTTTGGTGTTCGTGGAATATACCTCTGTATGAATGAAATCAAAAATCAAAAATATATTTATTCAAGTAGGCTCGTAAGAAGCTCTTTCGAAATGAGATCGGCTTTCATATAAAGATGAAAATAAGTGTAGGTAAGTATCTACATTTTTATATTCGACGTTTTTCTCTTTCACAAGAACGCTGAATGAGCAAGTCACCTTAACTTCACTTGCTACTTTCGCCACTATCTAGTATTCTTAAACTAAAACGTGGACTATCATGATCAACTCTAAACGGTTACGATGCGAATATCGCAGCTACTTCTGTAATGTATCATATAGAGATCATAAATTCAACTTTCATATGCAATTACGGTTTTTCAATATACTAATTCTTACTGACTAATGTGTTATACCTACTATTCAAAATTATAAATCAATCAATCCATAGAAAGTGACTTCACATAGGTTAAAGATATTCGTTTCGTAATAAGTTCGAAATCGTTTAAACAAAAAATAGGGGACATCGCGCCATCTTTCAGAACTCCGCAAAACGCCAGATTTTGTGATTTTCTAATTATCTATTGTAGTCGATGCACATACACACCTTATTTAATTTTATAAGTTTGCTTTATTAAATTATTAAAATACTTACTTACCTGGTATAATAAATAAATAAATAATGCCAGTAGGTAGGTATGTACATCATATTTTTATTATTAAAGCAAATACGGAAACTGATGCCAATTGCGATTTACATCGATCTCAAAAACAGATATGTAGTTCAAATTTAAGCTAAGTTATGTTTAATCCTCCTCCTAACCCCGTAGCTTCCACACCGCGAACGCGAAGATAGATTTCTGTATGCTCTGGACCAAAAACGGTGTTCTTATTTCTATCCCTTTCATCTATGTTCTATTTTATCTGTGAGTACTGTAAAATTAAATGTTTTACTGTATCAATTAATACACTTGACAATATATAAAACGGAGCCCTTGGATAAACACTAATCAGCAGTATCTAGAAATTATGTTTTGCGAAGCATCGTTTTCTATTCCCTACCTTTGCTATCTTAAAAAATATGCTTCTGAATATATTCAGCCGAAGAACTTATCAACTGATTTCGTTCTGTGGTGTTATAGTTTATTTATAGCCCGTTTGTTACTATTATTATGGCGATGTATAAAAACATAGACCGATCGGCATAAAAGGTTTCTCGAGAAATCAGGCCAGCTTATTGTGTCGTCTTCCTAAATTATCCCAACAAAGGAAGCCCGATGTACATTGAAATAGAAAGTAAAGAATCGCTACACCAGTTATTTTAGGAGCTGACTTTGTCTTGCTCTTGCTGTTGTGTCCTTTGATGAGAAGTTTCTGACTTGATGAATGATTCTGGTATGGCCCTTTATCCCTGACGACTTCATTTGAATATTGGATGCCATGTCATGTTGTTGTTATGTCAGTAATTCTGTTTAAGTTGGTAACTGGTTACGTACGCTTGGTATTTTTCTCAACAGGCTTATTGATTATAATCAAATCTAATTTTGAACGATACTTTAATATCCAAAATCGTTTAAACTAGATTTAATGTTCAAAATGTAAGCATCGCTTCCTTTTTCATGTACTACATGATGTAGATGATTCACTTCCCAGGATTTGACCACAATTGGTGATCCAAGAGTAATCACTTCATAATGTTCACCTCTTTCTATGAGTAATATAGTAAACGATTCTTAACGTTATCTATCACAGGTGTAAAAAACAACATAAATTTCCAGAACATTCCATTACAATTGTTTCTAGTTTCACATTGCACATATGCGCTTTCCAACGAATTATCACGCAGATATCTGGCACCTGATCGCGTTGGAGTGACATCACTGGTGCGATGCGATGCGATAGAGAAAGTCTTTCGATAACGCTCCTTGTGGGTCAACAATGTCACCATTTGTTTGCACTTCCGGTTTAATAGCCAATGTGGATACGGGATTAAGGTACAGAACAAACTGGTTTTGTTACTGAGACAAACTCTCAAGAGGCCAGTGAGTATATATTTCGCATCTTCAGGAATTAAGGCCACATGTTTAAAAGTCTTAAGTTTCTAGATTCCGATTCCTGGTATATGGAGAATGCATTGTGGCGTATTTTTAACACCCTATGAAAGATAATTTTATACTTGATTTTGACTCTTTCAATACTCTCGTGGGAATACATTGTTCATCTGTATTCTAATATTGGAAGAATTAGAAACATCTGCAGAAAATTGATATTAACTTCTATGTTCATCACATTACACATAACTGAAAAAGCAGAGAAGTTCAGAAAGGCGTCATTAGTCGTTAATGTTTTATTGTTATTACAATAATAACCATAATTTTGTCTACAATCCGGTACGTCGTTTCAATTGTTAATACAATAAAAAATACAGTTGTTAATGGTTTGACCAAAGCTGTCGGTTTTCTCATCTTATTTTCTCGACATGAAATACGCATTAGGGTAAGTGTTGAGACGTTAGAAAGCGTCATTAACATGCAATATTTTTGCTGCAGACATAATTGTAGTTGTTATTTGTGGTGTGAAGTTGCAAGTATCAACCTTCGACTAATTGATAGATTACTTTGATGTAGAAAAATATTCAGATCCTGGTGACTAATCTGAGCAATGAGATACCTAGGGCTAGAAATAACCCAATGAATTTCTTCTACTTTTTCAGATTTCCGTTTTAAGCTTTTAATATTTGCTTAATATTTTTCAACTTTTACTTTTTTGAAAGATAATTAAGAATAATATATAAACTAGAAAAGAGTCATATTCTGGGTAGAATCCTGTTCCCGACTTTGTTCTTCTGAGTATATTTTTTTAATCTGTACCTACCTGCTGTAAAAGTTTTTACTTTATAGGTAATATTGATTATCATTTTATTGGTCCGCATAAAATAAACAACATTACCTAATATTTTTACAAAGCGATCAGCGAAGCAATATAATTTGATTGTTTTTTGATGCATAAGGACTACATACAAGATTTTAACCTCGTAAACTTTACACATCGAAAACCAACTGAGTGGACAATTTTATGGTATATATACCTCATTGTTGTCGGCCACTCGGCTACAGCAACCAACACTATCGTATCAGCATCAGTCTGTGCATAAATTCATGAGTCAGGTTTCGAAGATGACGTATGATATCATGGGTTCACAATGTAAGATATAAACATTGACAAAAAATAGTAGTTATGGCTTCCTATTTAACTATTAATAGTAGATCTATCTCGCGATTACATTGCGTGATAATTTGGTTTAATTTAAATAACAAGTGTATGATTTAAACATTCCTAGAAACCATAGTATGCTTTCATAAGACTCCAGACTCCGAGCTTTTATTTAAAACATTTAAAAAACTGCTTTCTGTAAGACAAAAATGGCGATATTTTATTACTTTTTTACCACACAAAAAAAAGTTGTTAGTCACACAAATCCCATTAAACCTCGAACCGTTCCCCGGCTTATCCATACTGTTTGAAATCCTGAAAGGGTATAAATCTACCCTTTGAAACCTCGTAATACGAGGGGCTACAATGGTGACATGACATTCATGCGTCGAGTGGACGTTCCGTAATATGAGCTTTTATTTACAAGTCCCCGAGTGTATTTTTATTTTCAACTTATTCTTAACTACGATAAGGAAAACTTCTTGTTTAATAAGGGATTTAGTGAAATTGTTTATAAAATGCTTAAAATCATAAAATTATCCTCATTTACAGCCTGTAGATTCTAATGATAATATATCTATATTACAGATTTATATAGGTGATGCGTCTAACGACAAATCAATCACTGGTATGTCGCCATTAAAAGCAATAAAATCCGCGAAATTGCCGTAACCTTTCCTTTCAGGTCACCAATTTTTATAGTAGCATACCAAGGAAATAGAGAGTTGTTTACATCCGGCCGCTGAGTTTTTGTGTTGAACAAAAAACTTCTTGTCGGTCAGTAGCACCGACACAATGCAGCACGACTCTAGCCTTGTTGCTCAACTGTTGCGTAACACAACATCGTAACGAGACTCGAGAGTAATTGCGGCCCTTCATGATTTATTGAGCTGAAGATGGGAAAGTTATTATCATGCTAGAAGTGCTAAAATGCTGAGGGCTTCGTTAAATGCTCGTAAAGTGTTATGTTATGTGTTTTAAGCTTTAGTGTTTCTTAAAGTTTGCTTGCAGACTTCGCCTCATTTGGTATTCGAATTATTCGCATAAATTTTATATTTACCGTTGTGAAACCTCTCCGTTACCTTCTTTTTCTGCATACGAATCACTCCTTTAATATTGAAGTCAGTTTTATTTACTTCAGCTTTTTAAAATTACCATTAGCCTCCACGTCTTTCATTTATAACCTGCTTGTTAAGTTACAGCCACAGTTACTGCTAAATAGTTGTAAGTTTCAAGTAGGGTATTAAGTATATTCTGGATTATTCCTAGCTTAAGTTGTAAGTGTTCAGATTCAGTTGGTTAAACTTTGATTTAAATACTTTTCGGACTTTAACGGTATGGGCATCACATGTAGTTATTTGCACCAGCAACGACGAAGCAATCATTAAAACAATGCCGTGACCATCCGCATATTTCCGCTGGTCACAGCTCGTTTATTACCAAGAATTTATGGTCAAGTTAATTATTTAGATTCAAAACCCTTCTCTGTGAAAAAAGATATTTAATTAGTATTTCTGTGAGGTCACTGTGAAACAGAAGCACCATCAGTTTTGCTCTGATAGGCTTTGTGTGCTTAGAATAATAATTCTAAGGCTTTGTGTTTGTTTTATACCTTGTAGTTCCATCCTTTCATAAATTCATATATGCAAGTTATAAAAGCTAGGTTTAGCTTTTCATGTGATATATAAATAATTAATAATCTTACACATGGCATTGTATTTACGTTTTATATACTGAACGACACTGTATAAACATGAGCATAATTCCTTAGCGTAAAATCTATTTGCCCGTGTTCATCGAATCCAATAACCAATAAGTGTTTCTTCCATGTAGGATGGTCTGTGTCCAGCAGTGGGACGTTTATAGGCTGATGATGATGATTTGTTATTAATGTTTTTGATATAAATTCTTAAGAAAATTTTACTCTAAAAATGTCCTTTACTAACCCACCTGATTTTATATTTGTGACCACTTAAAATATATTGTAGTATCTAATATTGCAAACCTTAGATTAATAGGTTCTCTTTTTTAAAAATGGTGGTAGATGTAGGTACACGACTTCATGATAGAATGTGCAAAAAAACAAAGACTAAAAAAATCGGAAAGGTTTAGGTTAATCCAGCGTAAAAAAAAAACGTAAAATGGGCACAATCTAACCTGATGAGAATTTAAAAAGTCTATACCCAGCTTTATATACAATAATAATTGCTTCAGGTGTATTACTAAGGCGTGCTTGTGTTTAAACTTTAACATCAAAGTCATTCAAAGTGCAGTTGATGATTGATGACAAGTTGATGTCTTTTGCCAGAAGTCGGCTGAACTGGTACTTTCTACGGCCGCTGATTGAGATGCATTAACTAACACCTACCTAATAGTAGCCGGAAGCTGCTACCGTGAGTAACTGTCAAAAATTAAACATGGTACTTACGTAGTCGAAGTTTTGTCTTTCGAAACAGTATTACGACAGAATTAAATTGAATCGGTATTGTTCCATTCCAACCAACGTGATTCTAATGGAATAGAAATATTGTACCTACAATTTATATTTAGTCGTTGAAATGATCACGATATTCATATCTTAAAGCAGATTAGAAATCTATATATAGGTAAACGTTTGATCATAAGCCTTACCGTAGGGCTAAGGTCGACAAAAATGACATTACGGTGTAGACAAAACCGTTTCTCGAGCTTCTCGTGTTCCTTGTGCTACGCGTGCTGATGTGTTGTCATTGTGGCTGCCGGCAGTAGGAACAATGTTTATTTAGAAAATGATAATGATAATCCGTTCTGGCCTTAATATCCTTCATGAGCTCTTAGTTATAAACAAGCTTACATCATGTTGCGCTCTTCTAGCAATGTATATTTTAAAAGAATTAGCATACAGTTCTGTGTTTGCATGAGGCATCGACGACGACATAAATCAAAGGTTGTAAGCCAATTTGCGACTGATATCCTAGTTAAGGGGGCTTGTACAATTAAATATAATATATAAAGCTAATCTGCCTTATAAACTTTAATCTTACTAAGATTAAATCGAAAGATTCTAATATGACGATATGATCAGATTCTGCCTAAATCATTCCAACAAACTGACACAAATTCGAGCAGACATACAGGCACTCAGTCACACTAGCGAGGTCGACTGCCATGACGACATCTGATCGCATTTTGAGCACAAACAAAATGTAAATAGCAAGAACATGTGAATAACATTTAAAATTCTTCTCATAATTAGAAGTTTGTACTCTAACTTGTTGGTGTCTTATATTTAGCAATGTTTTTCCCCCATCCTAACCAGTTTTACCAAATCATTACGCATTTTACCCATACAAATTAATTTAAACGCTATCTTACGTTAAACAGTTAGATGACGCGACAAACGTAGAAATAGAGATACCTGTAAGCACGTATACCTGTAAATAACATTATTAAATTGAATCACTTTGTGATTTTATTTTGTACATGGATGAGTAAGAAGAATAAAAACAAATAACTATACAAAAACCTTGGATCTAATGAAAAGCAATAAGTGTAGCGGCGTTGAAGCCGAAAGAATATATTTTAAATATTTATTAGGACTTAGGGCATAGATATCCAACCTGAAGAGTCGTCAACCTCAGTATTCTTGTTAACCATTTATCCTGCTACATTTTCCGTAATTTTAATTAAATTTCTATTATGCTACACCGTTATAAGGAACGCCCGGATAGGTCTTAGGAATTCAAATTTCACATGCCAATCTCCAGGTCTGTGTGGCTTTGATGACCATAATCATGGTGTATTAGCCGCACGCAGCCTCAGATTGTGATAATTATGTCTATGTAGGCTTGTCCGTCTTGGGAGATGATGGTACCGATAGCAGAGACAAAAACCAAACGTGTAACAATTTAGAGAATCCATTAATTCATGTCCTCTATACCAATTAATGAGTTGTAATTCTTTAAATGAATACTCTCGTGTTGGTCACGGTTTCCTCTATCAACAATGTTCGGTGTTGCTATATTGGAGGCGTTTAATTTAATTCTGCCACATTTTTGAAGTTTAGCTAAATGTTACTACCTACATCTTAAATATCGTTACAAAAACACAGACTACCAGTATAATATGATTCATCTAGGCCGTTGTATATAGGGTATCAAATATTTGCACAAGTGAAGTAAATCCTCTTTACTAAAGTTGCGACAGCTATTGTTTTTGTTTTAAACATATATGGAAATTACAAAAAATATGTCATAGTCTCTTAAGCAAACAATGGACAATAGAGAATGTAAATACATTGATAAAGTTTTTATTTGCCGAGTTCTTAGATAGTTTCTTGTTTCTCTACAATTCAGTAGTAGTTATAAAACTTATGCCTTACAGTATATATAGTATAAGTAGAAATAAAACCTTTTAGTAGGTACCTACATATTTTTACATAAACTTAATTTTTTCTCTGCAAACATGGGTAATAGGTATGCTAATATACATAATTGTGCCTCCGTTAAGCAGACTACTCTTTCACACAGAAGAATCAATCAAAGGGTGTAAGTAAAATTGCTGCTTATAATTAGGTTATAGTTAGGTTATACTACTGATTTTTATGAGAAAAATGAAATGAGAACTGATATTCACACAAATGAAGTACCTTGAATCAAATCCATAAGTTCAAACTGAATTTTTATGTAGGTATTCTAAAACCTGGAGTGAACTGCACTTCCACCGCTTACATCTAAAACAAGATTCAGTACTGACTACGAAGTCTGCCATGCCCATAAATTGTCGATAGAGTGCATCGGCAAAAGACTAAATGTAGCTATTAATCGAGACTGAAATTCTATATCGAGTAAATGGATGTTATGGCTTTGCTTTTAGATAGCGTAGAAGGGATTACTCAACCTGAGAAATACATTTGCTAGGTGGAATGAAATGCCAATTAGGCAATTTATTCAGAATCTTGGAATTTGGTTAAGCTTTCGACACCGACGGGTCTACGATATTAATACCTACTTACATTTGCCTGGTTAAAAAAATCTCTATCATCATTACCAGCTTACACGCGTCCTACTTCTTGGCACAGGCCTTCCTACGGAGAAACACATCAGAAGTAATAATTATACAGGATGGCACATTTAGATCGGTCAGTATGGAAAAGTCCTAAAATATAAGACGTACAAAAATCTCCTTTTAGGAACCATTTCATCGATTTTAGTAATAATATAAACTACATTCAAACATTTAAAAAAAACGTTTACTCAGCTCGGGAATCGAACCCGGACTTTTTGAAAAATAAAACTAATGCTATTTCTATTTCGATATCGATTGTGTAGGTCTTAAGCAGTAAACGTTACTATGAAACATGATGTCTAAAATGAATAAAATGCATTGTTTTCATATCCTTTAATTAAGTTTAGTAAGTGTTCGAAATTACCACCATTTTTTCAATACAACATTCAACTCGTTTAGGTGCGTAAAATTGTCTCTATGGTTGTTTGTAGCTCTTTGCTGGTGTCACAACTTGTTACATACACTGCTTTACATATTGTTATCTGCGATAATATTATCTATCTAGGATTGTAATTCCTTACTACAATTAATCATACTTACTTCGATCAATTGAAAAGCCCACTTAGAAAAAGTATGTACATACAAAGACGTATAAACCTCATTTTAAAATGGAACGTTTTGGTTTGAACAGAGCGTGATAAACCTCATTTGAAAATGGAACGTCTTTGTTGTTGGAAATGTTGTATTGAAAAAATGGTGTAATATAGAACACTTACTAAAATAAATGAAAGGATATGAAAACTATGCATTTTATTCATTTTAGACATCATGTTTCATAGTAACGTTTACTGTTTAAGACCTACACAATCGATATTGAAATAGAAATAGCATTAGTTTTATTTTTCAATAAGGCCGGGTTCGATTCCCGAGCTCAGTATACGTTTTTTTTAAATGTTTAAATGCAGTTTTTCTTTTTACTAAAATCGATGACATGGTTCCTAAGAAGAGATTTTCGTATGTCTTATAATTTCAGACTTTCCCATACTGATCTAAATGTGCCAGCCTGTATATGAAACAGCTTGTTTTACATCGCCAAAATATTGTACCACTACACTGGTAATTTATGTTGATTTTGATATCGTTAGATAGTTCGTTAGATAGGTTCCAGTCATTTTGGTGTTTGGAGTTGGACCTTGGTGGCCTTCTAATGAGGAATGATTTTTCTAGCAGCATTAAAACCTACAACGCGAGATACGGATGTGGTCATTGTATAAACTTGTATCTAAAAAACTAACGTATTTTATTAACTTATATACAAACATCTTAAATTCATGTCACATTATTCATTTAGATTAAAACTACGGTATCTGTTTTTAATAATAAAGTTTTGAGTTATAAAAAGTGGTTCCTTACCATCAATATTTTATTTAAATAGGCCACAAAGAAGCACTTTCAAATTGTCAAAATACACATTTAAAAGAATATTATTAAGTGTGACAGTAGCAGTAGGGTACGATACTGCAACCTTTTTTTTATTGTCAGAAAGCTTTTATTGCTACCCAGCCGTGATAGAGGGCCACGACTGGGTTATGTGGGACTCACCATGTGAGATAGAATTGGTATACCCACTAAAAGTGACAGTTTTCCCTACGTCGCTGCGTAGTGGCACGCGATACACGGGAAACGTTGTATTCTTCCGCGTAGCCACGCAGCAGCCGGCCCTCAAGACCCCCTACACAGGGTTAGAGATATCCCGGGAAAACGTGGGATATCTCCATTCGCACTGGAGGATTGTGGTGTCGACGATGGAGCCCTATTCCATCGCCGACGCCCCCGATTACTGTGGCTGGAGCAGAGCATTCTGCTCCAGCCACAGTAATCGTAATTCTGGACATATAGTGCCCGAAGCACCCGTGTCTGGACACCATCTGTGTGAGTCTGTACGAGAGAGAACCATGTTTCCGGCTTACCCATCTCGTCAGGCTCGGTCGTAATTCCGCAATGGTCCAGTGGCCGTAAGCTGGAGCTTCCAGTCTCATTTGCCATGCCAGCAGCCACAGAGCGCTGCCCCCGTTCGCGCCAATGCCGGAGCAATTCAGGCGATGGTCGGGCTCCTTCCCTCCGAGCCTCCGCGCATCGGCTGTATATGTCTGCGAGCGCGAGCGCGTCCAGGTCCCAGGGTGGGGTCCCTGCGAGAACGCACGCGGCCTCGTACGACACGGTGTAGTAAGAGCGTATGGCCCTGTTAGCCATGATCCGTTGATTATACTACAACTTAATTTAACTATATACTTAGAAATATGTATATGTGCGTGTACTGCGTGTCTTATAACAAGAAACTTGTCTAATTGATAAACTCCTCCTTTTTTGAAGTTGGTTAAATATGTCGCACGTCAAGCTTATCACGTCGCACAAAAATTCACGCTTAATGCCATTAAATTAAGTTAATGTTTATGCTTGATGTCGTCCACATAAAGTTTGGAACACAACTAAACCTGCTAATCACTGCCTTTACGGCATGGCCACGGCTATTGGCTTAGCGGCGAACGGCGACGCTCAGTAGCGTTTAGCGGCAACGACCGAGGTGGACGTATTGAGACATTTTTCTTTATAATTCAGGTTAATTTTTTTATACAACAGGATGAAAGCTGACGGCCCACCTGGCGGTAAGTGGTAACCGCCGCTTATAACCTGCAATAATAAGGAAATAAATCACTTGCTATTGCAGGCGTGTTGTCAGCCTGGTACCTAAGATGAAATGCGTTCCATGCCCAGTAATTTCCTTGGCTACCTTTCCTTTCAATCTGAAAGACAGCGAACTGTTTTACGGTGATTAACTCAAAAAAATATGAAATTAATTAATTATTACTATTATTATTATAAGGTACAATTTGGAGAGTCGAAAATCTCGTAATTTTGTTTTTTAACACCTTTTTTGAGTAGGCGACACGATATACTTTAAGATTATATTGCTCCGTTTTAGTTATAATAGGTACTTTGCAATTATTATAATTACAATACTAAACGTATAGACCGCAAATCTAGCGAAACAGTTGTCAGATGTAAAATTAAAATACTTAGCTAGAGTCGATCTGAAAGATAATTTTATACCTATCACTCTTTTCTTCTCAGTGAATTTAATCAACGCTACACGACCGCTCCAAAATTGTCTAAAATATTTTGTTTAGGGTCGCCGCTGAGTCCGCTGTCTGCGCCGCTCTGAGTCCGGGCATGGCACTTAATCCGCCATACATTGTTCTCGCCGCTGCAGAAAAACGCTCTGTGAAAACCGCTGTCGCTGACAGCGGCGCGCGGCTCGTTGCGTGCTCCTAACATTTTAGTACATTTGTTCACGACACTCACCGCTACCGCTCTAAGCTGCCGCTGATAGCGACATGGTCGAAGCCAGGCCGTTAGAGCACTAGTATCGTTTCTACTCAATGCCATTTTTTCTGCAACTGTTCGCTGCTAATTTGCTTTTAACTGTTTCGCTAGAAAACACGTAGTGAGCTTCCATCATTTCTTGCATGAATAAACTTATTCAGAGCTGTTTAGAACACGAATTATGTTTTTGATTATTGAAAATATTTTTCCTTTTCACACTTGGTGCTCTTTATATAGTATATTATAGCGACGAAACTATTAAGCTTCTCTCTGTAATTATTTAATAGTTGCGCGACATCTTGTTTCAAATGTTTATTGTGAATAAATTTTACTAGATAGTTTTGTATTACAGGTTTCGTCTGGTAAAGTTTGATTAGATGCCACATATCCGTAAAACTTGAGGCGCTCCATCTAGTATCAAAATGACTTTGTACATTTTTAGCATGACTTCTTAAACTTCTGCAGTTCGATACAAAAATTTAACATTATCTCCAGAAATAAGTTATTCGCTTGCTACAGCATTTCCTATTTCGCCCGGAAGCCAGTATTACACATGGTTCAACTCTTGTCTCCATAATGTCAATCAAAGCACCCAGAATATCAAGGAGTATTGTACCCTGTGAAATTGTGAACACATGATCCGACAGCTCTGTCCGCTTGCCTTACAATGTCTTTTATTCTTTTTGAACATATTAGAGGAACGTATCATATGAAGTGTTGGGTATACTTTACTTTACATACTCTTTATTCCCCGAGGTATACAAAAGCTTACCAAATAACGACAGCTCGCTGTCGATCTCCTTGTTTCCGATCCGTATCAATTTATTAAATGGCTCTAAATTACTTTCGCTGTGGCAAAATAAACGTAATAGGGCTAACATGGCATGTTCGACATCCAACTATATAATTTTCTGATCCACATTATCCTTGTCACCACCACAAGTAGGGTACCCTTACTCTTAACGACTTCCTAAAATTTGGACACATTTACGAAACACGTGCCTCGTCATTTTGAAGGTAGCACAATGTACAATAGTGGTCTGTGGTAATGGTAACTATTTTTTTAATTTTACGATTACTCCTCGCTCCTTAGAATCCTGTACACCGAATTCGTATATGACGATGGCTTGTGAATTAAAGTGAAGGATTCATCAAGCGAGCACTCGTTGCGAGCTATGGAACGAGTTATGTTAGATGTTTTTCTTCGAGATAGAATCAGATCCGTAAGAGAACCAAAGTCACTGACATAGTTCATAGGATTAGGAAGTTGAAGTGGCAGTGGGCACAGCACATATCACTCAGAACAGATGTCCGGTGGGACGTTAAAGTTCTAGGATGGCGACCACGTACCGGACAGCGCAAAGTAGGACGGTCTTCCACTAGATGGACAGACGACCCGGTCAGGGAGCCGTTGGCTGCAGGCTGCGCAGAAAATCTGAAAATGCTGCGGAAATCGATGGGGAGGCCTTTGTTCAGCAGTGGACATCAAAGGCTGGTATGATGATGATTATGATTCATCCAAGACGGTGGCTGAAGTTTCTAAATCCATCAGACAGTGGTTCTTCAGAACAGAAAGCTCGCAAGCTAATATTATTTTCTTTATCTTTTTCAGAAAGAATCTCGAACAGACGTGCAGTTCCACCTAGCGGCACTTAGAGGAGACTGCGACAGGCTACGGCAGCTTTTAGACACCGGGAAAGTCCACATTGACTCCAGAGATCGAGTGAGTTTTACATTGTATCTCCAAATCGATTGCAACGTGTCAAATGGGACACGAATTGCCTTATTAAAAAACGAGCTTTAATAAACCTGGAGTTAAACTGAAGCCCGCATTTTTGTTAATAAAAGTAGTCAGAGACAGGATAAGTTTTAGATTAGATCTAGTTTAGGTCATTTTTGTAATAAAGCGGTCAGTACTGTCACTGTTATATTTATTCTAGCAGCGACAGATGGTAAATTAATAAGCATTACAATCGCGAACGTATATAAAAAATTAAGACTTGTTTTTGAAACTGCCAATTGATAATCACATTGATGAATATGTAGTAGGTATGGTTGTAATATTATGTAGTGTTTATTGAGATGCTTTGTAGGTTTCCGATGAATAGGGTAAGATTTGTCCACAAATGAAATAAGCACTTGCCGACAGAATTAAAAGGCAAAACTTTTATTTACCACAATAATATGGATTATCAACGATAATACACAAGTCTAATTTCGTGATCATATGCATAAGATTTAGAATTTAAAAGTTTATTTTTATAAATTGCCACGTTTCACAATCCCTTTATCTGTCAGCACGCAGTCGAATTTCCGTACCGAAATATCGCTGCCTTACTTTCAGTATACACACTGTTCTTACTTTATTGATAGTGGAATAAAAGTTGGGGCAAGTAATAAGCGGCTACGATTCGAGTTCACTCATTAAAATTGTTATTGAACGTCAACCAAACTTGCCCCGTTTAAAGTTATACATAGGGCATCGTAGGGTCATTGCAGCCTATATCATAACTTTAAAAGGGGCAAGTGTTGACAGGTGTGTGTTGTCAGTGATAACGTACAGCTGTGAAACGTGGGCCTGCTGTGCAATTTCGAAGTCGCACAATGAGCTATGGAACGAGCTACGTTAGGTGGTTCTCTGCGAGATAGAATCAGAAATGATGACATCCGTAAGAGAACTAAAGTCACACAGCTCATAGGATTAGTAAGTTGAAGTAGCGGTGGGCAGGGCACATAACACACAGAACAGGCAGCCGAATGGCGACCACGTACCGGAAAGCGCAAAGTAGAACGGTCTCCCACTAGATGGACAGACGACCAGGGGCAGGGTCGCGTGGAGCCGTTGGATGCAGGCTTCGCAAAACCGTTCAATTTGGAAACGGATGGCTGGCCTTTGTGCAGCAGTAGACATCATAGGCTATTATGATGATTGCAAATAAGAATCATTAATTTTAGACACGTCAAGTTTCCAGAGTCTTATATGTATTTCTATAAAAAAAATATATGTTAAATTAGTTTAATGACACATCGCCGCACGTTTCCTAATCTTCGCAAATTTTAAAACAAGGGTTTTTGGCCCAAAAACCCTTGCAGTTAGTTTTTTTGCCATTACAATAATCTTATTTCTCGTAACTAAAAATACATGGTTCGTAATCTCTACTGCTTTTATCTGGGCCAACCCCATGGTTAGTGCTATGGTAAAATGATTTATCGTTCGCACGGCGCCTACCGTATTACGCAATCCTTCTCAAATGGTAAACAGTCGAAAATCTAAATACCTATACTTACTGGTAAGTCATTGTATAGCGTGTCGGTTGGGACCTGATCTCAGTGATCATTGCTTTGGCGAAGTAACTGGAAATAAAATGATGACTTGCCTGCACCCTTGTGTGTCGGACGGAACACAGATCCGATTCAAAGCTCACATGACTCACATCTCATTTCGCCTTTCCTTATATTATGATGATCTCTTTATCACGCATCGCTATGAAAAGTTACAGGAATAGATTCTGATGCAGTTATGCAGTCAAGTGGAAGGTCTTAAAATGCACCATAGGCTTCCAATTCTTGTCCTGAGATAAGATAAATGTGTTTATTTCTCAGAATATGTTTACGAGTTTAGAATATTATATGTCATTTTACGGTGAAGAAATAATTTTGGTAACAGTTTGACCATGAGTTGAGACCGCCCTTACTCCGTTCATAATAGAGGCGGCTTCCGTACTGCCACTTGATGTGCTGTCGTGTCACAATCGAGCAAATTGAATCGAGTTCCTGACCCATCATAGAACCTTGTAATACGCTTATAGTACCTTGTATACTCAAATTGACTTCAATTGACGTGACAATAAAATCAAATAAATCATTTCCTTGATTTTGATGAGATTCTACCATGGGTCAGGATTCAATTTGCTAAATAGTAAGTTATTAAACGTTATTTCGATGAACATCAGTGGTTGCCTCAGATAATCTGGAGAAGTTCACTGTTGCGGGCAAAATTAAAGGAATGAAATTGTAAACTCGCCATATATGTTGGTCCGATCAAATCAGCGTCTCACTTGAAGGTCCGTGTGTCCAGCTATACAAGCGGCAGATGACAGTAGCCGATGGTGAGGCATTTAATGCGGCTCATTGCCCTCTGTACAGAGGAGAAGACCGTTTATCAAGACAATTAGGTTCATTGTTCAGATATAATGTGCGAAAAAGGAATGATCTTTCAATGACCGATAGACGAGCGGAGGCTGAGGAGGACGAGAGTGCTGAGTAAATTTAGTAAATTTTAATTCAGAATTTGCCAACGGAAATACCTACTGTGATGTGACGCATCAGCATCTAAAACTTTTGATAATCACTCTTGGTTACTTGACGGCTGCATATGTAGCGATGTAATGCACACGTCACAGTATCATTTCTGCTGAACCTTTCGTCTCTTACCAACCCACTGGCGCTCACACACAATAGAAAATCTATTGTGTCTGATAGATATGCGGATACTTCACAGACTTATACCACAATATGTAGGTAGTACTAAGAAAGTTCAGTTTTAGTTTTTTCCCCATTTGTAAACTTTTTCAAGCAACTGCTGTAAGAACGAGTAACTCAGATTCATTATCAATATATCATACATCATAAACGCAAATAACTCACTTGGCCTCTTGACAAGTTAATTGTACAGAAGAATAATTAACAAGACATTATTGAATCGTTAAATCGCACAGGCAAGTCCCCCGACCGTTACGGACCGGTTGCAGTGTTTACTGTTCGTTTATGTGTTTATTGCTGCGCGTGCGCCGGTGGCTGTTTTGTTACAGTAGAGCGCTAAAATTAGATCATTGATTTTCTTTGTATGTGATTTCAAACAGACAACCCTGGACAGATAATGGAATTTGGCTTCTTTCATTTATTTTGTATTAAAGTAATACTTATTGTCGAGACCTTTCGTCCTCGCAATCGGGCTTACACACAATAGAAAACATGCATACTGTCTTACCTCATAAGGGTACAAATTACGTAGTTATCCTATGAGCGAGTAAATGAGTAGGTCTAGTCCCTTTGATCGCCTAAAATGATAAGTTTGGTACTTAGTATCAGTTGGCCTCGTCTCCAAGCTACTTACTTAACAAGAGAAAGTTTTTTGAAACATTTATAATAATGTTAAAATGAAAATTAAGAATATAAGAGAAAGCTCTTAACTTTTGACGCGTAAGTAATGCCTAAGGTGCTACGAGAGAAGTACACTTGTTGGCCAGGCCACCCCACCCTTAAAAGATTTTAAACAAACTCCAATTATATCGGTCCTCTGCTCTTAGGAATAAATTTGTAGCTGATATAACCAAACATATTTATCTGACAAGAAAACTTTGTTTTTCAGGATGGTACCACGCCTCTGATCCTGTCAGCAGCGATGGGCCACACCGAGTGCGTGCGAGAACTACTGGCCCAAGGCGCGGACCCGGCTTGCTGCAGAACGGTATGAGAAATTTAGCATACGATACTTTTACTCACGAAGTTTGAGCGCCTAACTGGGGAGCAACATATTAGAAGATCAACGCAACGCGTGATTAGTGCCCAAGGTGCTGCATGCGAAGCTAACTGATATCTTTAGGTGGGTCGTAATGCTATATCGAGGAAATGTAACCCAGTTTGCTGATCCAACAGCTTTCTGCTGACTAGGCAATTTGGTCATAAGGAGGCTCTCTCAGTCTTCCCCAGTCCCCGGACCAGACTGGTTGCTGCCGCGGTATTGCAAACGGTTCTAATTAAAATATTGCTAACGGATTTCTATTAAGGGACTAACTTTAAGACTGAAGAGCTCGGTGACGTAGTGGTTAGAGCGCTCTGGAAGCAACTTTCACCATGGTCGACCCCGGTAAGGTCAACCAAAATTTATAGTCTCGACTTACTCCGTGCTCCTAGTAGCGCGTTAAGCCATTTGTCTCGGTTGTTAATGCAACTGCTTTAACCCACCAATCCGCATTGGTGGAGTTAAGGCCCATAATCCTCGTGTATTCTCCCATCTAGGAGGGCTGCCTTCTGTCCTAGCCCCCTTCTTGCTCAACAATTGTCTGTGGTTGGTAGACAGGAACGAGCGCGCTGTTCTTCGCGGCGCAGGGTGGCTTCCTGGACATTGCACAGCTTCTACTCGACGCCGGCGCACACATCGACGCGCCCAGCTTGGTCAGTACGAGAAACAATAAACATTACGCTTAATAATTGGTTGAGAAGCTCCGTGGGGTAGTAATTGAGTGCTGTAGTTTCAATTACGAAAACAAAGCAACTTTTGGCATGGTCGTGCCTGAATGGCTCAATAGAAATTTGTAATCTTGAGCTTCTCTTGCTTCGGAAGGGACGTTAAGACGTTGGTCCTTGTTGTCACTGCAACCACTTTCACCCATCAACCCACATTGGGCCAGAGTGGTGGTGTTATAGTCTCACTCCTCGTGTTTTTCTTCCGTGTAGGAAGACCTGTGTTCAGCAGTAGGACGTATAATAGGCTGGTGATCATGATGGGATACAGCTTAGTGCAGTTCTGGGAGCAATCTTCAATTAAATACTAGTTCTGGAGGTTTCTGATGATATGCCAACATAACGCAGAGCAATATATATCCAGGATGGCGGGACCCCGTTGTTCGTGGCGTGCCAGTGCGGCCACCTGTCCGTCGTCGACGAGCTCATCAGACGCGGCGCAAACGTCAACTCCTGTATGAAGGTAGGTTGAAACAGTTCAATACGCGTCTGCTTCTTCAACATAAAACGAAGGCAGATGGCAGTGCTGGCACCTTAAACACGACTTGTTCAATACCAATTGGTCGTGTAGATATTGCAATTTGTATGAAACAACTGTTTTTTTTCGCGATTTCAAAATTATTTTCTAACAAATAGTGTTTAGGGTGACCAGTACTGCCGTTTGCATTCGTTTTTGAGAGCGTCACCCTAACACCCTGTATACATATACTAAATAAACATGTAATACAATTATTATCAAAGACATGACCTTTCAAATATTCAGCGCAACACAAATTGTGCGCAACATAACATTTTTTGTATTGCTTTGGTAAATTTGTTGAAAATTATAGTGCTATCTAGGCCCTGTTGGGCACCTATTGCTCATTGCACCGCAGCTCAATGCTGCGATTAGGATTATGTGACATAGTCATCTATTAGTATTTAATCGTCCTGTGTGAATCTTTATTCGCACGGGACGGCCCACTGGCCGTGCGTGACGCGTGTAAGGTGTACAATGGTTGTGTGGTTGGTTAGGACGCGGCCAGCCCGCTGTTCATCGCGGCGCAGAACGGGCACAGCGAGGTCTGCGAGGCTCTGCTGGCGGCCGGCGCGCGCGTGGACGCGGTACGCGCCGACGGAGCCACGCCGCTGTGGATCAGTGCACAGTGCGGACACCACGCCGCCGCGCGCGCACTGCTGGCACGAGGCGCGCGCGTCGACCACGTGCGACAGGTGACACACACACACACACACACACACACACACACACACACACACACACACACACACACACACACACACACAGTGCGGACACCACGCCGCCGCGCGCGCGCTGCTGGCACGAGGCGCGCGCGTCGACCACGTGCGACAGGTGACACACACACACACACACACACACACACACACACACACACACACACACACACACACACACACACACACAGTGCGGACACCACGCCGCCGCGCGCGCGCTGCTGGCACGAGGCGCGCGCGTCGACCACGTGCGACAGGTGACACACACACACACACACACACACACACACACACACACACACACACACACACACACACACACACAGTGCGGACACCACGCCGCCGCGCGCGCGCTGCTGGCACGAGGCGCGCGCGTCGACCACGTGCGCCAGGTGACACACACACACACACACACACACACACACACACACACACACACACACACACACACACACAGTGCGGACACCACGCCGCCGCGCGCGCGCTGCTGGCACGAGGCGCGCGCGTCGACCACGTGCGCCAGGTGACACACACACACACACACACACACACACACACACACACACACACACACACACACACACACACACACACACAGTGCGGACACCACGCCGCCGCGCGCGCGCTGCTGGCACGAGGCGCGCGCGTCGACCACGTGCGCCAGGTGACACACACACACACACACACACACACACACACACACACACACACACACACACACACACACACACAGTGCGGACACCACGCCGCCGCGCGCGCGCTGCTGGCACGAGGCGCGCGCGTCGACCACGTGCGCCAGGTGACACACACACACACACACACACACACACACACACACACACACACACACACACACACACACACACACACACAGTGCGGACACCACGCCGCCGCGCGCGCGCTGCTGGCACGAGGCGCGCGCGTCGACCACGTGCGCCAGGTGACACACACACACACACACACACACACACACACACACACACACACACACACACACACACAGTGCGGACACCACGCCGCCGCGCGCGCACTGCTGGCACGAGGCGCTGCCGGCAGGTGACCCAGTGACCGCTGTGAGCACCAAGTGACCGCCAGGTACCCCCAATAAGTACCAGGTGACCGCCAAGTGATCCCCAGTGACTTCAGTGACCACCAATGGTAGCCAATGACCAGCAGATGACTGCCAGTGACCCCAGAGACCGCCAGTATCCCAGTAACCGCCAGATGAGCGGTAGCGACTGCCAATGACCGCAAAGGACCCCGCGCGTTCTCGACCAACTCACCATATCTTACTTAATCCCTACCATAGGTGACGCCGTGGACGACACAAACACGTTCTGATGAACCCACGCTTCCTCCTAGTTATTATCACCAGCCTATATGCATTTTACTGCTGGTCACAGGCCTGCCTACAATAAAAAAAACACAGGAAGAACATGGTCCACAACACCACCACGCTGACCCAATGCGGATTGGTGGGTTAATGCGATTGCTGTAACAACCGGGAGCAACCGATGGCTTAACGTACCTTCGACAAACGGAGGAACTCGAAGATTATTTGATTAACTGATCCCAGAATCGATCATGGCGAAAGTTGCTTTGTTTTCATAATCCAAACCAAAAGGCTTTAGTGTAGACTTCATTCAACTGCCGCTACTTATTCTTATGTCGATCAATTACAAAGATGCCATTAATTTTGTCTATGCAACAATACATATTCGGTGCTACTACAAGGTGTGACGTGACTATTTCGCATCACTTTCTATATAGAGCATTTTTTGACAACTAGTAACCGCACCTCAAACAACTCGCTTTACCTAAGCAACTATCGATTGTAGACATACTATTGATTCTGCAATATTTATCAACTATTGTCCGTGGTCATTTAGTTAGACGTCATACTAATGGTTGGGTACTTGTCGGTAGGACGGCGCGACGCCATTGTTCAAGGCGGCGCACAAGGGGCACGCCGCCGTCGTCGAGGAACTGCTCAAGTACAACGCCAACCAGGGCCTACTGCCGGTAAGTATTCAATACATAGCTATTGTTATTATTTTAGAAAGATCCTCTTTTATCTATTTAGAATTAGACTAAACCGACTGGCTTATGCATGTAAAGTCTTATTGGATTGAGTTTGTTCGTTTACAATATTTTCTCTTGAAAGTTTGTATTAAAAAGAGTGGGACTGGGCGTAAAATTCACGTCGCGTGTTGATCGCGTGTTCTCGCCATTTGAATAAAAAAATAAAATAAAATACTATGACAATGTATGGGTGACGTCACGTCAATGTATCGCCCTACAGTACTTTTATGTCACAAAGCGACGCGCGCTTTACTTGTGGTGACCTAGTATACAAACACGCTGTGAATGTGTGGGTATGCACACGAGTTCTCAGTGCCGTCCGATACACGGGCGAAGTATGACGTGTGTATTGGATCTGTTTTCAAGTGTCACATCAAGTAGTGTTAGTATGAAAAGATTGAAAACTAAACGTCGAAAAGTCGACCATCTATGTACTTTACTTTACTTTACTTTATTGGTTCACCAACAGCTTATACACTAATACAATTTTGTTAATTATACTAACGAAAACTAGAACTAAGTGCACAGCCAATTACTGGTAAACACCACATGCTTAGAGTTAAGAATCGAGATATTTAATTTAAAATTTAAAGTGAAATGTGACATTAACAATAACAGGTACTGACATATTACGGATTAGAAAAAGTTAAATTAAAAAAAAATATAATATTACATGTAGTATAATGGTTAAAATTGAGTAGGAACTGTTAGTCAATACAAGTGTGGCCTTTCAATGTGTAAGTCAGAGTGTCTCAAAAATGACCTTGCGAAATTTAGTTAGGGGAGAATGGTTGACGTCGATGAGGTCACTAACCTTATTCATGTATAGTGAGGTTGATTCTGTATTTGTAATTTTTGTTTACTTTTTAAATTAATTTTTGTACGGGTATTTATTTACTAACCTAAGATAAATGAATATAATAAAAGCAATTAATTTTTCCACAAAAAGTTATGCAATTATTTTTTATATCTTTTTTTATTATTTTATTAGCAAAATTAAGCATAGAAAATATCCAAGAACTTTTCAAAGTGAAAAAATAAAAGAATAAGATTATAATTCCGAAATTACTATAAAATTACAAGATGATTAAAATGAAGCTGATAATAATTATTTGACTGATTCTAATTGATTTAATTACATAATAGGTTGGCGAAAAAGTTTATTCGCTATTTTTAAGAAAATTCAAATAATTTTTTAATAAACTTTATTTACATTTAACTAAAGTACCATTTTGTTCGATAACTTTTTGCCCTCTTGTAGGTAGGGACATGATCCCATTGCTATAGAAATTTTGGGGCTTCTGATCAAAATACCGCGACAAGTGGTTTTGGCAGTCCTCTCGTAATGTTAACCTGACACTGCCTAGAGAATTCTGAAGAGAGCGAAACAGGTGGAAATCTGAAGGGTCAGGACTATACGGCGAATGCATTAACACCTCCCAGCCAAACTCTTAATTTTTGCTGAGTGGCTAAAGATGTGTGAGGTCTAGCGTTATCATGATGAAAAACCACACCCCTTCTGTTAGACTGAGAGGTGACAGGATTTTTGATAACGATAATGGATACGGTTTAATTTGCATTTATAGTTTGTAGAGTAGTCCCACAAGGTGAATGATATTGGTCTGCCTGTTCACAGTGGTTGCAACTTCGAGTTATAGAGCTTACAAGAGGGGTCATTGTTGCAAAAAAAAAACGATCAGAGAAATGGTCAGTTTTAGTACATATTCAAGGTATGGTATCTCCACAGATGAAACAAGTTGGTCTGGCAGCTCTCAGTGGTTGCATTTCAGAATTATGATGCGCGCAAGTCACTGCATTGTTGCAAAAAAAAAAACGATAACAGAAATGGTCAGTTTTAGTACCTTTTAGAAGTATGGTGACTCCACAGGTGAAACGAGTTGGTCTGCCTGCTATCAGTAGTTGTATTTCAGAGAAGAAAAAAAATAACAGTAATCAATAAAATTAAAAAATAAATCGAACAAATCCAATTTTTAGTAATCTTACTTTCATAATCTAATCATCTTTGAGAAAAATCACAAATTAATCACTTTGTAGAATATTGCAAACGCCTAAAGAGTTAAATATTTACTTACTTCAAATATTCTTTTAATTTTTTTGAGCTTTTTCATTAGTCACATTAAAATCAATACTAAACCACAATATAAAGTATTTAATCCAGTTTTTTATAAATATTTAGCTTGATATATAATGTAATATTTTTTGGGTAAAATCACAGATTCTTCATTCATTCTTTTTAATTTAGATTTCGTCATCTTCAGAATCTTCCCCCTAATAGTACTGAAAAAATGCGCAGCGGAGTTGTCTGCCGTCTTAATGCGTCTATACCGTCTTTCTTTCTCTACTGGGTGTGTGCCGGAATCTTGGAGAGAGGTCAATGTGCAACCGGTCCCTATAAAGGGAGACGGATAAAGGATCTTAAGCAACCAACTAATCCGATATCTAGAAGATCAATCATTATTAATAATCGACAGTGCGGGTTTCGGTCGAAATTAATGCATGTCTATTGGTAAAGCTATTGTCAAACGTGGTAAGTCAGTGGCTGTTAGCCTTGACATTGCCAAAGCATTTGATCGGGTCTGGCACAGGGCTCTTCTCTCCAAGTTCCCAGCATACGGTTTGCCCGCTCAGCTCTGCAACTGGATCGCCGGATTATTATTCCACCTTCCCCCTCCGAAGAACAGCACGCGTGCTCCTAAGTATCTCATGAGCACGCGTGCTGTTCTTCGGAGTCAACAATTCACAGTCTTCACCTCAACATCACGCACAAAGAAATTTAGTATCTATTAGAGCCTGTTGTTTTTACTTAGGATATTGTAAGGTTTTTGTTTGCCCTTTCTATAAATACCGAATGCAGGAGCATGAGTGAAGAATCCGTGTCCTCGCAAATGGATGCGCTTCGCGGTTCATGTCAGTGAATGCTGGTGTACCACAAGGCTTTGTTCTATCTCCCACACTATTTCTTCTTCATATCAATGTCATGCTTCTGTTAGGAAACATTCATAGCTAGGGGGATATTACGGTCGCCCAGGGGCTGGGCGCGCTGAAAACGTGAGAGAAAGAATCTTACCATTGAGCTCAACAGAGTGTTAAACCCTATATCTGAATGGGAGTCTAACAATCTGGTTAAGTTTATCGCTAAGGAAACACAGGAGGGTAGGTTGAGAAGAGCATTAAGGGCTGCCGCCGGGGTTGTGCGCATAGCACCAGTTACCAAGCACGTGGTGCGTTGCAAGCTGGTTAGCTTATTGATGGTTGTTATTTGCATGACTTTTTTCTCCCAGACTACGCAGGCATACGTTAGCATCGGCCTTACGATGGTGGTATAAAGCCATTGGGCAATTTTGGGGTTTAAGCCCTATCTCGTCCCTGCAAGGCGGTGACATATTCCTAAGGCAGTTGTTGTCTTTCGGATTACGTTGTTTAAGTGTGTTTCCCAGGTCAGTGTCTTGTCAATTGATATGCCCAAGTATTTGACTTCTTGGGAATAAGGTATGGATGTTCCTTTAATAGTTAGTGTAGCAAGCCTGTTTAGCTTGCGCTTCCTAGTAGAAGGCACTATAGTTGTTTTGGAGGGGTTAACCCCCAGTTGGTTATCTGCGCACCATTTGACATTTGACAATCTGCGCTCTTTGTAGTATTGATAATACAGTGCTTTGGCAAGGACCTATAACGTAGGCCACTACGTCGTCGGCATAGCCTGCACATCAAAACCCATTTGAGTTGTTTTTGTAAGGAGTTCATCCACAACAAGTGACCATAGCAGTGGAGACAGTACGCCCCCTGCGGACATCCCCTTGTTGTCGTAAAATTTCTTGTTATTCCGTTTAGATTTATCTTAACGGTTCTATTAAGCAGCATTGACTTTATCCACCGGGTCGTTGTGTCATCGATCCATTTGGGTCCCATACCTTTGGTAAGGGATCCAATAGTGACATTGTCAAAAGCTCCTTCAATATCGAGGAAAGCACACAGAGCTACCTCCTATTTTTCCAGAGCTCTTTCGATCCTGTCCGTAAGCTCAAGAAGAGCAGTTTCCGTGGATTTCCCTTTTTTATGAGCATGTTGCTTGGAGTGTAAAGGGAGTTCCTTCAAAGGTCGTCTATGATTTTTTCCATATTGGTCTAAAGGATTTTGGATGTGAATAATCCTTCTAGCCTGCTTTAGGTATAAAGCATACCTTGACCAATGTCCAGTTTTCTGGTATGTATCCCCATGCGTAGCTCACACGAAATATTTTTACCAGGAGCGGTGTGAGAATGTCTTTCCCTTCTTGCACCAGTGCTGGGAAAATGTCATCTTCCCCAGCAGACTTCAATGGTTTGAAGGTTTCGATAGCTAATTTCACTTTATTTGGTCTGATCATTTTTGCTGCTCTTCTCCAGTCTTCGTTTTTAGGCCTGGTTAGGCAGTGCTGATACTCAGGTTTATATTCGATATTCGATAATGTTTCTGATCCAGGGAAGTGTGTTGTCACTAAGAGCTCCAGGGTCTCCTCCACTGTATTAGTGAAATTTCCATCTGGTTTCTTTAAAAGTCCCAGTTGGTTGGCTGGCGATTTCGCTAAGATTTTGTGAATTCTGGCCCCTTGAGGAGTATTCTTGATCTCCTCGCAGAACTTCCTCCACGGAAGTCTTTTCGCCTTCCGTATTTCTTTATTGTATTCAGTTAAGGCTTTGTGATATCGCTCCCAGTCCTCGGGAGTTTTAGTCTTATTGAATAGTTTACGTGTTTTCTTCCTGAGATTATCTAGTTCGGGGTGCCACTATGTTACTTTATTGTCCCTCTTGGTCTTGAGAGGGCAACTCATCTCATAGGATGCCGTGATGGCCTGAGAAATAAGGTGGACCGCATATTCTAGAGTTTCAGGAGACCTTATATTCTTAGGGGCATTATGTAGTTGTTCTCCTAACATATTCCTATATAGTAATATTTTCGTATGTTTTATTCGTATTAATTACGAATCTAATCTGTCGGTGGTCGGACATAGATATTTCATTGCTAATGTTCCAGTCGTTGATCGTCCTGGCTAGATTGTTAGTAGCAAGAGTTACGTCGAGAACTTCCTGTCTAGATCTCGTAACAGAGGTGGGAAGGCAGCCTTTGTTAAGTATCTGAAGACAGTTCGTTAATATGAAGTCATGGAATAACTCACCCCTGTTGTTGATCTTGGTTATTAAATTACCGTTAGTACGAACTGTAAATATACCATAACATTGTTCCATTTTTCTAAACTATTTTTATTAAAAGGCAACATTTTTTTGTCCGTCTTACTTTCACAAAACAGACACTTAGTATTTATTTTCGACATTATTGTAAAAATGCTAGTAACGGTTAAATTATATTTAAAAACACGAAAAACGAGCGCAAGCGCATTATTCAACGCTCACTGACGCGGGAGCGGGCGCGGGAGGAGGAGGAGTGCTGTGTGTGTCAAGTCGAGACACGACAGCAGCGGTCAATGGGAGTTTTAAAAATTGGTCGATTGACCCGTTTTTGGCTATTTTTTAAGCTTTTTCCATATATAAGAGTATTGCGTACACAATGATAGCTCTGAAATACAACCACTGAGAGCAGGCAGACCAACTCGTTTCACCAGTGGAGACACCATACTTCTAAAAGGTACTAAAACTGACCATTTCTGTTATCGTTTTTTTTTCGCAACAATGCTGTGACTTGCGCGCATCATAACTCTGAAATGCAACCACTGAGAGCCGCCAGACCAACTTGTTTCCTCTGCGGAGATGCTATACTTTGAATATGTACTAAAACTGACCATTTCCCTGATCGTTTTTTTTTCGTAACAATTAAGCCTCTTGTAAGCTCTATAACTTGAAGTTGCAACCACTGAGAGCAGGCAGACCGATATCATTCACCATAGGGGACTACTCTACAAACTATAAAAGTAAATCTAACCATATCCATGATCGTTATGAAAAATCCCGTGACCTCTTAGACTATGTTGATTAATTCCGGCCGCTTTCTCTCAACTTCTTGCTTTAATCTCATGAGTTGTTCGCAGTAGAGTTCAAAATCGATGGTCCTGCCTGGTGGTAACAGCTCATAATGAATAATGTCCTTCCAATCCCACCACACACACACAGCATCACCTTGTTGCGAGTTAACCCGGGTTTCGCCACAGTCTGTGAAGCCTGACCGGCCTTTGACCACGACCTTTTTCGCACGTTCTTGTCGTACGTGATCCACTTTTCATCACCAGTTATCAGCTTCTTCAAAATTGGTTCGGTTTCATTACGTCGTAATAAAGAATCACAAATGAGTACACGGTTCATTAGGTTTCTTTCAGTGAGCTCGTGGGGTACCCAAATATCGAGCTTTTTTGTGTACCCATTTTTTTTTAAATGCGCCAAAACTGTTTTGTGGTCAATTCCCAGTTCTTCAGCTACGTCGTAACTACTGATATGCCGATCTTGCTCAGTTTTTCAAAAATGGCATCAATTTTAACCTAATATAACACACGTAACACGGTTTTATTTAATTCTGTTCTTAATGTGTTCTGTTCTTAGTATACTATATCTATTTATTTTATACATATTTCAGTTACTAAATTTGGATAAAATACATTATACAGTTTCAAATTCACATTTTGATAATAATAAAATTATAACACCTATTTCCAGCTAATAAAATTTTTATGCTAACGGCACTCGTAGTAACGCACACATTCGCAGAGGGTTACCACAAGTAAAGCGTTTGTAACCGCACGTCGCTTCGTGAGTACTATAACTGTGAACCACTGTGTTCCAGAACGGGCAGACGGCGCTGCACGGGGCGGCCATGTTCGGGCACCTGTCATGTGTGCGATTGTTAGCGCGCGGCCCGGCGCGACGCCTGCGCAACGCGGCCGGCCTCACGCCCGCGCAGGCCGCCGCCGCCGCCGACGTCATCACCTACCTCCGCGCCCCGCCCTCCCCCTCCCCCGCCCCCCTCCCCCCGCCCACACACTAGCACCGCGGCCACACTCACGCCCGCGCAGGCCGCCGCCGCCGCCGACGTCATCACCTACCTCCGCGCCCCGCCCTCCCCCTCCCCCGCCCCCCTCCCCCCGCCCACACACTAGCACCGCGGCCACACTCACGCCCGCGCAGGCCGCCGCCGCCGCCGACGTCATCACCTACCTCCGCGCCCCGCCCTCCCCCTCCCCCGCCCCCCTCCCCCCGCCCACACACTAGCACCGCGGCCACACTCACGCCCGCGCAGGCCGCCGCCGCCGCCGACGTCATCACCTACCTCCGCGCCCCGCCCTCCCCCTCCCCCGCCCCCCTCCCCCCGCCCACACACTAGCACCGCGGCCACACTCACGCCCGCGCAGGCCGCCGCCGCCGCCGACGTCATCACCTACCTCCGCGCCCCGCCCTCCCCCTCCCCCTCCCCCGCCCCCCTCCCCCCGCCCACACACTAGCACCGCGGCCGGCCTCACGCCCGCGCAGGCCGCCGCCGCCGCCGACGTCATCACCTACCTCCGCGCCCCGCCCTCCCCCTCCCCCTCCCCCGCCCCCCTCCCCCCGCCCACACACTAGCACCGCGGCCACACTCACGCCCGCGCAGGCCGCCGCCGCCGCCGACGTCATCACCTACCTCCGCGCCCCGCCCTCCCCCTCCCCCTCCCCCGCCCCCCTCCCCCCGCCCACACACTAGCACCGCGGCCACACTCACGCCCGCGCAGGCCGCCGCCGCCGCCGACGTCATCACCTACCTCCGCTCCTAAAAAAAAGTTGTCAGCTTCTCTATCTGCGAAAACTGGAACGCTGCTTGGAGTAAAAGTCTTCCGCGCTGGAATGTATCATAATTGTGTGGTCACTCAGCTTTACGCGGGGCGATTTCTGACTTTCTGTACAGTTTATTTTTAATTTTAAAAATTCCGTTTTTTTTTAATCTATATTACAAGTTATCGACAGATGGCGCTTATATGTGATATTTCAATCACTCAATGCAGTTACTTACGTAATACAACGCATTTTTTTCTTTTAATATTATTTATTTATTTATTCATCATCTAGAAAACTAATGAACTAATGTTACCTAGTTTTAATTTTTTAACTATTCTAAAGGGTTAATTATTTATTAAGTTAACCCTTTATTTTACTGTCAATTAAAACACAAAGTGTAGTGGTTATTTCTTTTATTAAATTATAATAAAAAATCTCGTCCTTAATATAATATTCTGATATTACTAATATAACACCATAAAGGCTTATTTTAACGAAATCTCATGTAACCGTATTAGTAAGAGATGTATACTATTTTGTATGTTTATGTACACTATGTTATATACAGTCATATCATGCAGCTTTACTCATTGCCTTTTGCATAAATACCTCACACAAATATTTTATACTATACATAAGGCAAGGCGTAGCGGTACTTACAATCATATAAAACTTATCTTAATCACATATAGTAAGACATGTTTAAACAACACTTTTAATGATAACAAATAATAATTATACCGCTACCGCCAGAGTACATAATTCTATTAGCATAAATACACATCCACTGAAAAATTCTTATGATAATGTTGAGTTTATTATTGGTGCTGATAATCGATATATATTATAATAAGCGTCGCGTAATATCAATTTTAATTTTACACTAGTCAATCATTTTATTTAATTTTAATATTTCACATCAGATTATGAATTTTAAATAGCTTTAATTTTGGTAAAATAGAAAATGGCGTAAGTCCCTTTTAACCAAGACTACAGAACAAGATTTCACAGAGATTTTACTGTGTTATTAATTTACAATTATTTTATACGAGAAATATTAAATAGTCCGATGTAAAATATTAAAAATAAAAATCCTTTTACTAACATATAGGTTAAGGAGTGTATTTTTCATACCGCAACATTGTATAATACTAGTTTTTAAGGGTAACAGTAATCTGTTGTATTAAGTACATGAAAATGTTAACATCAATCTCATTTTAAGTTTAGTTGAGTTAAATCTAAAGTGGTTTTTAAATCAATTTGTTTAGAAGCGCTCAAGTTAGTGTGTAATGTTGTTGTCTGGTTGTAGGGTTAAATATGGTATACGTGAACATTTTTCATGTAGTTTGTTATAAAATGTAATCATTTCTTTTAAATTAACTTTTTATATTTTACTGAAAGAGTCAATTGAATCTCGCAAATAATATCTCAGGATAAGAAAATAGATCTATTCACTTCAGTGAATTTCGTTAAAGGTTAAAGCAGACAAACAATTTCACAGTCTGTGTCATAGTCTGTCTTCTATAATGTTCCTAAATATAGTATATGACTTTATGCTTCATCTGAAAACAGCTCTGAAATTAAAAGACAACTTAAAAAATATGTAATCAGAATACATAATTATCATTTTACACATAATTATTCTTCACCAGTGAAGATAGGTTGTTTAAGTCAGGTGTTTGTTGAGTTTTTATTTATGTTACGAAAATATACTTGTTTAAAACTTTCATATTTTTGTATTATTTATTTACATTAAAAAGCTTTACTTATCACTGGATCATGGATTCATGATGTACTAAAAATACATGTTGTAACGTGTGGGTTTCTATAAAAATACGAAAAGTTGTGATGGCCAATAATATACCATACCACTTAATTACCACATAATGGTAATTAATTGCTATGGTATTATTAGTATTTTATAGATATTATTTTATAATAATTTCCGAATGGATATTTGAAGCTGAATTCAAAGCATGGTTTGTCAATGCAACAGTGTCAAGAAATTGTGCAGAATAAAATGAAAATTTGAAGTATATTTTTCAATCTTTTTCCGTGGTAAGTATCGTGTGTTCAAATTGTTAGGTCGCAAAGGGAGTAACGGAGGCAAAATATGACAGTTAAATACCATTTTGTGTCTGCAATACGTGGCCTATAGTCTGCAGTACCCCGGCCTAGTACTAGTAGGCAGTATACTTCAGCCAACTGCTGTACACAAACTACTGTCATTTTTGAATGAGTGGTGAGCAAGAAAGATAGCCAGTGAAAGGGACAAACCTATACAAAATGACATTTGGTTTGTTTACGTTTATTCTTTATCAAAGTTTGCATAATAGTGTATGTTTCCATTGAATGGAAACTAAAACGGTCGTCGTGATATCTGTCAAATTGTATGAATACGGCGGCAGCGCCTCTGTTATGAATTATTGGAAACCACTTTTTATATATGGATTTGACAGGTGAGCATGATGATGACAGTTTTAATTTCGTTTGGATTAAAACTAACACTAGAGGTAAGTATGGTGTTGTGATTGTATAACATAACTTTTGTTATACGACAATGATCTTTTGGGTTCTTGATAACTAATTAAATTCAAATATTCTTAATTTTGATTTTAACATTTATTATAAATGTTTGAATAATTATTTAGTAATTAAAAAATATCTTTAAACTACAAAAATTTCGACATTGTAGGGTGGAAGTTAGTTCATAACGCAAATACAAGATAGACTGGAAGAATTTCACAGGGATATCCCAAGTCCTGGGTAGCTCATTAGAGTAGTCACCCGGATTGCGAAAGGTCGCGGGTTCAATCCCCGCCTCGGGACGTGATATTTTTCTAGTTTAGATATATTTTAATTACTCTTTAAATTCAGTTTCAAATATGACATTTTACCTTCACATTGCTTAATTATTTACATATACTTGAGTACTTTTACACATTCTGAGGCAAAGTTTAACAACACTTACTATGATACATCAGCAGACAGCCCCAGCATATCAGCAGCGGCTATAGCTAAGTGGCTTCCCGAGGGCCTCATGGCGGGCATAGTCTCTGTGCAGCAGAAGAACAGTGCTAGGGGATGAGCATATGCCTTCTCCGATATGTTCGCAGGCACTGGAGGCCGTGTGCCTGGAAGACACAATATTAATATTATCTTATACATATATAAAATTCTTGTGTAACAAATTTAGTTACCACCGTTTTAGTCATATTCCTCTGAAACGGCTTGACCGATTGTCATGAAATTTTATATCTATTTTTATTATTATTATCTTTTATGGCAAAACAAGACAGCTAGGAATTTTATATGTATATTCAGTAGATCTGAGAATCGGCTACTATTTTTTTTTGTTTTTGGACATTTTTTTATGGCAAAACAATGTAAGTGTGGTCAGCTAGTGAGTTATAAAGATTTAACTAAGCTCAGAGCTTGCTGTTGCGGTGGTTTAAGCACTCTGAACTTTCGCCATGGTCAATCCCGGATGAGTTAAGCAAAATTTGTAATCTTGAGATTCTCCATGCTTCAGAAGGTACGTTAAGACGGTGGTCCCGTTTGTTACTGTGTCTTAACTCACCAACTCACACTGGGTATGTGTGGTAATGTTATGGCCCAAACTCCCCATGTTTTTTTCCTATGTAGGAAGGTGTGTACAGCAGTGGAACATGGAACATATATAGGTTGGTAATGAAGACTTAACTAAAACATTAGGGAGAGTGGGGTCGTTATGAACTCAGGGCAACTCTAACCGTAGCTGATAAAGTCACGACAGTGAAGAATAAAGAAGGCCTCATTCTTAGAATTGCAAGAAAGATTTGTAGCGGCATAACACTACTTGGGCAGTTAGCAACCTAAATACAATTAAAACAAAAAGTACTTATGTAAACACAGAGCTGACGCACTGAGAAACGTCAGACCACATAATGGGAATGCCTGAATCAGGCCGCGGTCCCCAAGCAAACACCTAGCTCAGAGGAAGATTTTCCCTTTTCCCAACTGATAAATTAGCATTTAATAATATAATAATAATAATAATATTTATACCCTCACACCTATTATCTAGCCCAAAGTAAGCATCATTAAGAGCTTGTGTTATGGATACTAGATAACGGAGAAATAATGATAATAATATGTATATAAATATTAGAAATATACTAAATAAACATATAAACATCCATGACTCGTAAACAAATGTTCGTACTCATCATACAAACATTTGTTCCTCACGGGATTCGAACCCGGGACCTCTTGACCGAGTAGCCTGGGGTACAGACCACTCGGCCAGGCGGTCGTCCTCATCATTTAATTTAAAGATAGTAAAACCACATACCATATTTCTCTGAAAAGTAGTCCTCGTCCATGCTCTCCCCAGTCTCGTTAAGGGCTTCAAAGCTCTTATCAATGGTGTCATCTCCCTCAGTGTGTGGTGGCATTAATGCCATCATCTCCCATAGAGTGAGCCCTAGGGGCCAAATATCTGTCTTGCTAGATATTGTGCCACCGTGGATTACTTCTGGGGCACTCCATGCTTCTGTCCCTGTAGTTAGATGTATTTAATAAATCAATGAAGTATTTTGAAGGAATGTTTAGTTTTTTCACATACTACAAGAGTAATAATAAGCAGTTTCTGAACCTTACAAATACTGGAAATTAAGAAAACAATATATATCCTAACACTACTTAGTGTAAAAGTTGTCTTGTAACTAACACACTGGGTCCTGATGCCAGAAATAAAAGTTCCTTATTATATTCAAAAAACTGATTTAAATTTAAATTTTAGTCTAACTATTATGTGTTAAAGAAATGGTAAATTTATATCACCTAACTGTCTACCTTCCATCTCAGCTAACTAGAGATGAATTTGGCAGAACTCATACTTCCTTCCTATTACAATGGGTTCCTTCAAAAGAGGTGCGAAATGGCACCTAATAGGCTAGCAAGGTGTAGGCTGCTAGAACAGTGTGATGAAACTGAACCAGCTCGAATATGGACTGTTCTTACTGCTTCATATTGGTGTTGAGTCATTTGAGATGCTTGGTATGAAAAAATATAATGCTACCTTTGCAAGTTTGTTTTTGGAAATACTGGTCCAAAAGTGGAGAACAAAGAGTGAGATGTATACAATAGGCCTGACAGGATATTAATTTTATTTACTAATGACTCTCTACATCTTAAATGCTTTATTTCTCTAGTCATTGAACTTAAAAAATAATTGTAAGTTATATACTTTGTAAAAGAGATATTTACCATAATAAACTGCTTTCCCAGCTTTCTTTTTATCAAAGATGCCGTTTTCGTCCAGAGGTACAGTTACACCGAAGTCACACAGCTTACAGATCTCAAAGTCCCCATTGACAAGGATATTGTAAGACTTCATGTCACCGTGTAAGATCTGCATCTTGGTGTGGAGGTAGTCCAGGGCATTAGCAATGTCCACAGCTACCTGAAGATTACAATGACAATACTGATATAAAGGATATTCACTACTTTAGTTAAGTTTTAAACTTTATGAGTCAGCAGGATAGTTAAGTTTTTTTTATACAACTAGACGACAAACAAGGTGAAAGCCCACCTGCTGGTAAGCGGTTACCGCGCCGCCTATAGACACCTGCAATAACAAGGAAAAATACTTGATATTGCAGGTGTGTTGTCATCCTGAGGCTTAAAATAAAATGCCGTCCATGGCCAGTTTAAAAGTTAACTGAAACAAAGTCAAAGAAAAAAAAAGTCTTACTAGAAAATAAGTACATTGATACTTACACACTAGTAAGACTTATTATTGTACTATTTACTGACCTTCAGAATTTGTTTTGGAATAAATGGTTCAGGGTTCTCTTCAACTCTTTTTTCGATCATATCTCCCAGAGATAGGTCACAAGCTTCCATTCCTAAATAAAGTATTTTGGTTTTACTAAATGCTCTAAAGCCCACAATGTTTGGGTGCGACATTCGTTGTAGAAGTTCTGCTTCAATTTTCAGCCTTTCTGAATAAACTTTGCAGGGTTTTACTCGTTTGTTTATCATCTTAAGAGCCCAAGGGGAACGAATCTGCCCAGCGCGAGGAGACCTAACTAGTTGCATTACATTGACACCTGAGAAAGGAATCAAAAAAATAGAACTTGAAGACTTTTGAGTTTATAGCTTACTTATATGATATTGGACCTGCATGTTGTATTGTAATTCTAGATCCTTACCTGTGCCATACCCGAGTCTATTTAGAAAAGGCGATGGAGGGATTGTTATAGTTTCACTATCAAATGTTTTACTTTTCTTTAGAGGAGTAGAGAATTCTGCCATAATTTGATAAAAGTTTTAATCACGCACTAAATAAAACAGTCCAAGTCCAAAGGAGTCAATTTTAATTTTAAGAAACGAGTTTAACTCAATAAAACTAATTTAGAATCAATTCAGAGATCAGGAATTTTAAAAATTCGTATTTGGAGTAGGTAACGGTTGTTATTGTCAGTTTTTTAATTCATTCTTCCTGTAATGGGAAAGCAAAGGGTACTAAGCCCATACAGCCATGTTTTCAGTTTTTCTTTATTGCTTCATTTATTGCATTAAAATGTTGCTGTTACACATTTCAATGTATCTTAGGAGTATTTTACGCAAAATGTATGAATGATGACAGTCTCCATATGATGCTATTTGATGAGGTGGATAATCACGAAAAAAGTTCTCATCGTCTTTCACACTATAATCACTTTTATTCTAATAATCTTTTAGTTTTACGTCAACACAAACACTTATAATAACACAAAGTTCACTCCGACACAATTTTTAATTATGGTAATAAAAATCTTGATTGACACCACTTAATCCCCCCAAAGTTAAGTTTTTCTTTATTTATTACATTGAAATGCTGGTGTTGGTGTCTTCCCCAAACTCAACACTGGCGGAATTGTCAAGCTTGACATATTATAGCTATAAATAAAAAAATAGAATACTCGTGTTATGTTAGGTACCCATTTCAATACACCTTGGGAGAATTTGACGCGAAATATATGATTACAGTCTCCTTAAGATGCTATTTGATTAGGTGGATAGCCACAATCACTTTTATTCTAATTATCTTTTAGTTGTATGCCAATACAAATACTTGGTATATAAAACTATACCTATTTTATAATATAAAGTTCGCCACGACACAATATTAATTATTGTAATAAAAATCTTGACTGACACCGCCAAATCCCGACAAACACTTCCTTTTTTAGTTCATTCTTCCTGTAATGTGAAGGCAGAGGGAACTAATGCCCATACAGTCATGTCTTCAGTATTTCTTTCTTTATTTATTGCATTGAAATGTTGGTGTAACACATTTCAATGCATCTTGGGAGAATGGGACGCGAAATATGTGATGACAGTCTCTATATGATGTTATCTGATGAGGTGGATAATCACGAAAAAAGTTCTCATCGTCTTTCACACCATAATCACTTACATTCTAATTATCTTTTAGTTGTACGTACGTCAACAAAAACACTTGTCTCATAAAATTAAAAAAAAATATAATGTTCTCTCAGATACAATTTTTTATAATTGTTATAAAAATCTTGTCTCCACACCACGAAATTCCGTCAAACACTTTTTTTCGCCGCCTGGAGCATATATTTTTTTTCATCGTTTTCTTTATTTATTGTTATAATTTGTTACGATGAAGTAGGCGTTTAAACACATCAAAACATACAAATCTGATTAAAATAGCTTTTCTCACCTAGGAATAGAAAGTAGTGAATAAATGAACAGGTTATACCTAGTGCTCCGGTGGCGTAGTGGTAATCGCGTCTGGCCGGACTTCAGGAGACGCGGATTCGATTCCCGCCTGGAGCATATATTTTTCATCGTTTTCTTTCTTTAGGTATTTGTAATTGTTACAATGAAGTAGGCGTTAAACACACCAAAAACATTAAAATCTGAGGCTGTAACAGTATATAAGACATTATAGTTACACTTTACGATACAGAAATCCTACCACCAATTAAGAAGCCTGCCTAGATGATGATGAAATTACTGTCTGCTAATAATACATCGTCATAAAAATAAACGTCTCGAGTCCATCGTGCCAATTGCTTGATTAAGATGTCTCATGAATATTAAACATTAGTATGGTAACTCGCGAAATGTGCAGACAGAATGGTCGCAAAAATATATGTTGTTTTTTATACAAAGAACGGCAATTAACTCGACCTGATGTGAAACGGTAAGAAGAGTGCTAGTGCAGCTTGAAAAACACTCTTCTAGCCTCCTCCTCCTTTCTGGCCCCAAATCTTGCCTACGTCTCTTTTAAAAGGACCCCATGTTATAGGAAGGACGAAACATTTCCAAGTTTTGAAAGTACGGCAAAGGGACGAGCTATTAAACTTCTTTGTGCGTGATGTTTATGTGGAGACAGTTCATTGATGACTCCGAAGACCGGCACGCGTGCTCCTGAGTAGGAAGGGGGAAGGTGGGATAAGTTTGGTCTAAAGCTCAAGACTTTAAAAAAGCAAAGGAAATGGAGTGAAATTTTTATACAACTGTCGAGTGTAATAAAGTTTATTTGGCTACTTTACCTTTTGTTAAAAATGTGTGCTACATATACATAATATAATTTAAAAGGTGATAGAGGAGAACTTTAAACGTTCGTTTAAGTTCAAGTAAGTATTGTTTTGTAGTGTTGTGTCCCTGCGGCGAGTAAGGTCGCCAGAGCTCAGTCAGAAAGCGTTATGTTACGCTTTCTTTTGATTATTACAGAGTAGGCATCGCGTGAGTAGTGCCCAAGGTGCTATGAGAGTCTATAGGCTACAGTGCTAACGCGTGAGTAGTGCCCAAGGTGCTTCGAGTGTCTATAGGCTACGGTGACAACGCGTGAGTAGTGCCCGAGGTGTTACGAGCGTCTATAGGCTACGGTGACAACGCGTGAGTAGTGCCCAAGGTGCTTCGAGTGTCTATAGGCTACGGTGACAACGCGTGAGTAGTGCCCAAGGTGCTTCGAGTGTCTATAGGCTACGGTGACAACGCGTGAGTGGTGCTCGAGGTGTTACGAGCGTCTATAGGCTACGGTGACAACGCGTGAGTAGTCCCCAAGGTGCCACGAGCATCTATAGGCTACGGTAACATCGCGTGAGTAGTGCTCGAGGTGCTACGAGCGTCTATAAGCTACGGTAACAGCTTACCGTAGCTTACCTCCTTGCTCTACATGTACGTCCCGCCTAATGGTAATAAGGCGGGCCGTACAATTGCGTGCCCAAGCACTATCATCAACAAGCAAATTGTCAATAGACAGCTCATATTATGAAGGAAAAAAAAAACTTAAAGTTGTCTAAATTATCGCTTCCTTTGGTGACTGTAGATTCACTAGGTGGTAGACCCATATGTAGGTGTAGGATCGCCTGGGTAGGTACCACCGCCTTTCTTATTTCAGCCGTGAAACAGTTCGCTGTGTTTCGGATTGAAGGGAAAGGTAGCCAGTGTATTACTGGGCATGGACGGCATTTCATCTTAGGCCTCAGGATGACAAAGCACCTGCAATATCAAGTGCTTTTCCTTGTTATTGCAGGTGTCTATAGGCGGCGGTAACCACTTACCACCAGGTGGGCCGTTAGCTTGTTTGTCATCTAGTTGTATAAAAAAAAAAACAATCAAAGCCCCAAGAATGAAAATGTTTGCTGCTTCTCATCATCATTTCAGCCGAGAGACGCCCACTGCTGGGCATAGGCTTCCCCCAGGGACCTCCAAACCGATCGGTCCTGCGCTGCCAGCATCCATCGGCTTATGAGGAGTGCCAGTGTATTGGGAAAATTAATTGAAAACACTCCATGTACTTGATAACTATATCTATAGGCGTCATAAACATGTGAACTCGAGGTAGTCTTTTTAAAGCCCAGAATTGGCCAGTCGTGAATAAGTCCTTTTGCGTATCAGTCTTCTTGATGCCGGATCAGCCCCCTTATTCTCAACTGTCGGAAAGAATTCGAATTTCGGAAACTCTATACCTGTCACTTTTTATCGCGCTGCGTCAAAGCGAGACGGCATGTGACTTTTCGAATCGAATCCGTGATCCGACAGTTGAGAATAAGGGGGCTGATCGAATTATACGAGCCCTCGCGTGCCATTTCGTCAAATAGGCACTAATCGACAAAATCTACTACAGATGCGCGTGCGCAGGTCGAAAACATTACAGTCGCGGAAAATAACGATCATAACTCTATTCTTTATTTCCATTTTAACATTATTGTAAATGTTTGAAAAAAATATATACTTATAAAATATCTAAACTAGAAAAAAATCACGTCCTGAGGTGGGGGTTGAACCCGCGACCTTTCGCAATCCGGGCGACTGCTTTAACCATCTAAGCTATCTAGGACTTGGGATATTCTTGCAGGGGTCGCGGGTTCGATCCCCGCCTCAGGACGTGATTTTTTTTTAGTTTAGTTATTTTTATAAGTAGGTCATAATAACTCTCTTTATAAAATCTTTGGTTATTGTCTTAAGTAAGTAAATAGGTGGGTGGCGAAATAACATGATGTTTAAAGGAAATCAAGAAGCTCTTAGGTACATTTGAAATGTTATTGTTTAACTAACGATTTAGGGACTAACATAACTAGGTTTAGTTTCATCATCACCTAAGCATGTTTCTTTTCTAAAGTGATTAAGATTAGTTCTTTTCTAATCTTAAGTATTTAAAAATTGATTAGGTTCTTGAAATCATCTTATTTTTCTCTAAAGTTTCAGATTTTGTAGTGCATTCACAAAAATAAAATACATAGAGTACTTGTAAATATCTTGACAGGTCGATGTAATCTAAAAATATAAATTTCATCAATTTAAATTTTTATTACAGTTACCTATTTATTGGAGTTTTAGTGTAAATTAAGTGAGCGGCGTCATTTCATACTTTTTGTTTTTTTTAAAAAATCCTTTCCTGTGTTTTCCCAGCCTCAACTTGCATACTTTTTCGAAAAAAAACCCCATTACAATTTCTACATATTTATTTGTTTTGGGAACAATATTACTAGTAGAAACATGTATATACCATAAACAGCCAAGAACCAGGTTTTATGTAAAGAAAATCATACCTAATAAATTACCCTCGCGCCAAATTATCCTAATTGGCATGTACGTCTAACACTTTATAGTGTACAGTACAATCAACGCTTATTAGCGCTTTAATTATGTGTGAAAATGCAAACTGAAGGTCGTGGAAACAGGGATATTCAGCCGAAGACTAGGAGTTACTCAATGGAAGGAAGCAAGCGCCAAACGGTCAGCTGGCAGT